>CM053606.1:25153613-25165105 GCA_028646535.1 Procyon lotor
AAGAGAGAAGAAAAAGAAAGAAAGAAAGAAAGAAAGAAAGAAAGAAAGAAAGAAAGAAAGAAAGAAAGAAAGAAAGAAAGAAAGAAAGAAAGAAAGAAAGAAAGAAAGAAAGGAGGGAGGGAGGGAGGGAGGGAGGGAGGTTGGGAGGGAGGACATTGTCTAAAATTAATATTCCATTTTTGTGGCCCAGGCTTTTGTTCTCCAGGTTATGCTGTATCACACCAAATTAATCATCCGCCACGTGCCTTCTGATGTTTGATCACTTTAACCCAAAAGATGCTTTTTTACAGTGTAAGGGTCTTCATGTGGCAGTTGTAACACTTTCACAACACATTGGGAGTAACGGGTGCTTTGAAGTGGGGGGGGGGCACCGACTAAGTTTCCTTCCACTCAGTTCCTCATTATAACTGTCCTTCTGCAATGTTCTCAATTATATTTTAAACAGCTCTGAAGATGCCTCGATGGAGCTCATTCTTTTTACATTAAAATCTGTCTTTGCAGAACAGTCGCAGCTGGGGATTGTGGGGAGTTGCTATGGCCCCGAAGAAAGAGGAGCAAGCGCCCGCGGAAGGATAACGTACCCCAGCCTTTTCCTTTGCAGCTTTAGCTCTCAAGAGTGAAATAATTACAACAGACCTCATTTGAGGCAAAGGAAACTGATGAAAGCAGATATTTTAATTCAAAGACGTGGCTTTTCCTTCCATGGGAGTCTTTAAGAGCACACACATCCACAACAGATGGCTTGGGGAGCAAGTTGTCCTGTTACAGGATTGTGGATCGAGCTGTCTTCTTAAGGCCCCTTCGGAATCCATAATCCATGAAGCAAATGATGCTATGACCTTTGTCCTATCCCACCCCTTGTTAAAAAGCTGATAACAGATACAAAAAGTGAAAATCACAAACTACTCCCCTTCTAAAATGTCGCCCGTCACTCTTGAATATTATTTCAGGGAAAGTAACTTCAGCAGTTCTTTGGATCTCTAAGTTGGGTGTACACTTGGGTGATTAACAGGCAATTTAAACTTTCCGAGCAGAGCGAGTGTGCAGGAGCCAGAACGCGAAAGGCTGTGTTTGAACGGTACAACACCGCCACCTAGAGGTCAAACACCACGGCATCGGCCACTGTCAAACCAGGTGGAAAAGCTAGGCAGGTTGCTGCCCAAACCAGAAGGGCATCCCTTCCTTCCCATCAAAGCTGCGACAAAGGCAATTTATTTTTTTAATAAAGATTTTATTCATTTGTTTGACAGAGTGAGAGACAGCGAGAGAGGGAACACAAGCGGGGGTTGGGGGGAGAAGAAGAAGCAGGCTTCCAGCTGAGTAGGGAAACCCATGCGGGACTCCATCCCAGGACCCTGGGATCATGACCTGAGCCAAAGGCAGGAACTTAACTGACTGAGCCACCCAGGTGTCCCACAAAAGGCAATTTAAATGAGCACAGGCTTTCCTCAATGTGTGGGATACTGAGGCTAGTACTCCCCCATCCCTACCAACAAGGACAGGTGCTGAGCTAGTCACCAAGAAAGCAGAGAACAGACCCACCCAGGTTCAAGATGCAGGGGGAGGGGAGTAGATGAGGGAAACAGGAGTGGGTGGAGGGCTTTTAGGGAGGGTATGGCATTTAAGCTGAGCTTAGCAGGATGAATAGAATTTCCCCAGGGCAAGGGAAGCAGATTCCTGGCCGAAAGAACAGGGGGAGCTACGAGGCTCGATTGTGAAAACACACAGGCTTTACTCTGTGACATAACCAGGTCTCTGAAGGTCGAATTAAGACACTTGGAAAATGGGCCCTCGGGTAGCCCAGTTGGTTAATCGGCTGATGCTGGATTTCAGCTCAGGTCGTGATCTCAGCGTTCTAGGATGGAGCCCTGGGTCGTGGTTCTAGCCCTGAGTGAAGCCCTGCATCGGCCTCTGAGCTCAGCAGGGAGACTGCCTAAGGATTCTCTCTTCCTCTCCTTCTGCTCCTCCCCCTGCTCACGTACTCAGTCTCTAATAAATAAATCTTTAAAAAAAGACACTTGGAAAATGGAATCCTACTTCCAATCCCACGGAAAACATTTCAGAGAAGTGTCCTTCAGTGTATTCATTATACATGGCTTGAATAGGCAGTTCTTTTTTTTTTTTTAAGATTTTATTTATTTGACAGAGACAGAGATCCAAGTAGGCAGAGAGGCAGGCAGAGAGAGAGGGGGAAGCAGGCTCCCCACTGAGCAGAGAGCCCAATGTAGGACTCAATTCCAGGACCCTGAGATCATGACCTGAGCCGAAGGCAGAGGCTTTAACCCACTGAGCCACCCAGGTGCCCTGAATAGGCATTTCTTAGTGTCACACTGACTTAAGAACTTGGGGTACAAACCAAGGCAAAAAGGCTTCTCTATTGCAGTCTCCTCAAAACCTTTAATATTGGACTGAAAACAGTAAATCTCCAAGAGACTATAGAATGCGATTTCTAAAATTTGACTATAGAATTTTTTTCTACAAAACACCCCATAAGCAAACCCTTCCTCCCTCCTTAGGGAAGCAAGGTCAAGTGCTGGTTAAAGATGCAAGTTCTAGAATTAAGCTGCGTGGTTTCCAATTCTAACTCCACCACTCACAATTGAATGTCTATGCCTCGGTTTTCCCATCCTCAAAATAGGAATATAGTCCCTACTTCACAAGGTACTGTGAAGATTATGTGAGGTAATACATATAAATCACCAGAACAATTGCTAGTAGCTACTGCCACTTCATGTCTCTCTCAGCTGCTCTTAGATCCACAGGCTCCCAGCAATATGGGAGTTCACGAAAAATGCTGTTAATGGAAATGCACTCCAGCCATGCCCAACTGCTGCCCACATTCCGTTTAGAGGCTATGTTCCTTCCAGGTGTCTGGGGCAAAAAGGGGAGTGTTTTACTTTACTAGCTTAGATGGAAAATAGTAACGATATTCAATAATAACCTTTTTTGGATATAACCAGAAAAGCTGTCAACATTTGCAAACCGAAACAGGGCAAATCCACAAACGACACACATTGCTTTTCCCAACTACAAAGCTTGTAACTATCTTAATTTTATCTTTAAAACCATTCCTCTGTAAGAGCACAGAACTCAAAATGTAGAAGGTAAATGAATTCACAAATACCTTCGGCATTTTATATTGGGACTTCATTGTGTGTATATATATGCTTGTGTGCATGCGTGTCTGTGTCTATGATGGTGTGAGTGAATGGGAGAGGAAGTGGTGTGTGAAACGGCTAAAACTCCTTGCTGTAGAGGATTATAAAGGTTTTGTTTAGCCATCTGTAGCAGTGCTCTCTAAGGTAGCCTGGAACCAATAAACAAGCAAACCCCCTTAATAGTTGTATAGGATTCTTCCATTTCCATTAATCTCGAGTCGTCTCCCTCATTCACTTGCTCTATTTCACCACTTCAAGTTTTCTCCCAAATCACCCCTGAATTTATAATTTTCCATAGTAGTAAGGCAAAGAAATAATTCTTGGGCACCTATGTGTCATAGTATATTCATCTTGAGGCATTATCTCCATTGAACCAACGGAAGCGTGAGGCTGAAGATCCAGGCAGGCCGTACTGGGGATCCACAGCCGGCGCGCAGGCCCCACCGTGCATGAACTACATCCGGGACTAGCCTGGCCAACCTTGGGTTAGCAGGACAGCACCGGTGCACACCTGTCACTCTGGCATCATTATGCATGACATCCCTTCCCCTCTCAATAGCATCCTGGTGAATTTATATGGTCATCCTATCTGTAACTCTAGACAAGCTTCTCTACGCCTCCACTTCCGGACTTCAGCTTCCCTAATTTGGAAAAGGATACAGGATTAGATAGTATTTTAAGAGGTTTTCTTTTTTTAATCTGTTTCTGTGATTTCCATTTGAAAGTTTTAAAATTGAATTCTAAAGTAATCTGATCGTGTAAATTAAAAGGTTTTTTTTTTATTTGATAGAGAGAGAGAGAGAACAAGTAGGCAGAGAGGCAAGGGGGGGGGGGAGCAGGCTCCCTGCTGAGCAGAGAGCCCGATGTGGGGCTCCATCCCAGGACCCTGGGATCATGACCTGAGCCAAAGGCAGAGGCTTTAATCCACTGAGCCACTCAGGCGCCCTGAAAATCAAAAGATCTTTCAACCTCTAGCCACCTTCCTCCCTTCTATAAAATAATGTATACTTTACTCCAATTTAGATCCCACCTGACATTTAAGGGTGAATAATGAGTCTCCCAGGAACTGGAAGAAAAGGACAAGCTGGAATTGGTACAAATTTTTTATAAGGTGTCCTACTTAATTCATCTCCTTACCCCTTCCTGGCTTGGCTGTAACGCATCAGTTACACCAAGCCCCGCATATTCCTCACCATGAGAGAGATTTGTTGGTATGAAACACCACAATCAAAAACCCATTTTCACCTACGCCTGGACAGTCTACCCTAAGCAGAAATGGGCCAGGAGAGATGTCTGGGCACAAGGCATGAAATTCCCGCATCAGGACAGAGCTTGAAGTCCTAAAACATATAGCATGTTAACAATATGAAGCAGCAAAAGAAATGGATAGAATGATACCCTAAGTCAACCCAATGTCCATCACCCCACACTTCTCATTATTAGAGGCAAATAAAAAACTGATTTTGGAGTAAATACATTTATTGATACCCATTTTATATAGTTCAGTGAAATAATCTATAAATATAAAAGCATTTTCTTTTGGATATCACCATGGTCCATGTAAATACTCAACAGTCAGAATCATCTGCAGGAAGCACTCCAAGTCACACTGTTAGGTTTACAGACCTGAATATACATATTTCATTAAACAGTGGCACTTATGTACTCAAGTGGTCCAGTGGCTTTGGAACATAGGACTACTGGGCATGTCGAGTAAAAATAATGGGTCACTTTAAATCAATGGACAGGGTATCAACCATCAACAAAAAGAAACAATTATGAATTAATATCCTAGGTGAAGAAAGTACCACAGTTGACACTCAGTGTCAGAATACTGGAGACAAAGTCTGTTTGATGTCACATGCTGTGGCGCCATGTGCTCTCTCCAACTCCCAGTGGACAGCCCACTAGTGCCTTAGGGTCATTCATGGCCAACAAAACAGCAATTCGTAAAGAAAATAGACAGCTTAGAATAAAAGGTATGTAGCGGCTGGTACCAAGTCTAAAGAAAAGTGAGCTAAATATTTCAATGACATAATGAATTTCTCCCCTAGGAGGAGGAGATTGTGGGGAAAAGACATTTTTTTAAATTCCCATCATTACATTGATCATGATCACTTATCTAATGGAGGAGAAAGAACCCAGATATCTGGTACCCAAAACACAGGTGCAAACTTTTTCTTCTGTCTTAAAGTTTCTTCAACACTTCCAAGAGAATTAACGCAGCAGCCACTGACGAGCCTCGCTCTCGACCTGATGCAGCATAAAACTTTCTCATTTCTTCAGTAACAAATACAGGAATGTCCTTTGCTGCGGTGAGACCACATGTCTTCTGAGTTAGCAAGCAAATGCATTTAAAACGTCTTAGGGTGTGCAATGTCCAAAATTGAAATCTGAGAGGCAGTGTTAGAACTTAAGCAAGGCAGGACTTTTAGAGACTACTCAAATGAAAACCTAAGTGAAGCATATAAAAATTCAGTTCTTTCTATTATTTCCAACTGGTAATTGACAGCAACATTCTCTGGTAAGGATGGGTAAGTGGTGTTATCTCCAGGTCCAAAATATCCCAACTACTTAAAATAGGACCCCAAAGAGGAGAAAGACACACTGAGTTCTGTGGTCTCTAGAATTCTTTTTTTGCCGTTTTTTTAAAAAAAGAAATAGTAGCTTCAGTTGCACACCACTGGTTGAAGGGGTTTTCATCCAAATGAGAAACTCTCCCCCTTGTCTCTAGTGGGACAGGCACCAGGATTCCCACAAGCGGCGGCTCCCCTGTCCTGTAGCACGTGGCATCTGACCCTGGAGTGAAGAGTAAGCTGGCACAGAGCCCCGACAGCTGGAATTCAGGCTAGATGGCATTTCGTGGCGTGCCATTGTGTGTCAGCGCTTTCAGGCTGGGGGCGCTGGTCTGGTGACCGCAGCTCCTGTGAGAAGTCACGCCCACCTCAAAAACCTCATGAATAGCTTTCCGGAAACAGTGGAAGTTGTAGTCTATTAAACCTGCAAGAGAGATAAAGAAAATCAGGCTCCCTGAATGTCAACTGTGAGATTATCCACTAGGAAATATTTGGTGACAGAAGAAAATAAGCGGTTGTGTATTAAAAAAAAACACATCCAACTGAGGAATTATCTGTGCTAGAAACGTGTTAAAGCATAGACCCAAACTGTTACCACTGGCTACCGCGGGAGCCTCGGAATGAGCTGAGTAAATCAATCAATCAATCAGTCAATCAGGAAGGTAAATTTGCCAAGAAAATCTACAATGAAATCTAAAGTGAAAGTAAAATGCTTTTCAAGTTATCAAGTTTTTCCTTTCACAAGTCTTTCGGGCAGCCAGTAAAGAGCTGAAGGGAAGAGCAGGAGGAGTCTGGCAGGCTGCCCGGTAGAGCCCTGGGGTCTGGGAGGCAGCAGAGAGGCCCACCAGCCGGAGCCTCAGGCAGCCTTGTCCTCCAGGCAATGCAGCTCCTTCTCCGAGGGTTCGTGAACTGGCTTCCAAATAAGATGTTGGTCAAACAGTTCTGCTTTGTGATAGAAATGGCCAGTTGCCTACCAAAGATCCCCTTTTCCCTCTTCTTCCTTAGTAACGGAAACCCCGTTCCGGATGAGCACAATGATACTCAGCTAAAACATTACACTTCCCAGCCTTCCCTGCTGTTATGTACGGCCACAGGACCAATGCTGGCCACTGAGATAGGTGGAAGCATGTGGGACCTCTGTGAAATCTCCTTAAAAGGAAAAGGATGTACTCTTTCCCCAGTCTTGCTCCTCCTCACTGTCTGGAATACAGAGCTCCAGCGGTCGTTCTGGACCATGAGGTGACCTTAAGAATAGAAGCCAGTGAGAAGATCAGAAAGAGAAGCATCAATGCCCTGGAGGATATACTGGGACATGAAGACGACCACGCAAAAAACAAATGAAAACAATATGGCACCAAAATGACTACAAATGTCACAGAAGTCTACAGGAGGGAGAGCCCTGTGCAGAGCAAAAGCAGTTGAGCACCTCAGGAATGAGGCAGGACTTCGGGGATATAGGCAAGGTTGATTTAGGCAGGAAAGAGGAACAATATTACAAAAAAAACAGCAAGGAGCTGGCAATGAGAACACAGCACAGGTGAAAGACAGGAAGAAACTAGTGTGACTAGAGATAGGGGCAGAGAACTCTCCCTGGGAGGTACTGGGAATCAAGTCTGATTAAGGAGATTAGAGTCAAATCCAGGAGGTCCTTCAGACTCAGGAAGAAAAAAAAAGCTATAAAAGTTTTGGTAAGTTCAACTACATTAAAAATGACTTCTGTGGGGCGCCTGGGTGGCTCAGAGGGTTGGGCCTCTGCCTTGGGCTCAGGTCATGATCTCAGGGTCCTGGGATCGAGCCCCACATCGGGCTCTCTGCTCAGCAGGGAGCCTGCTTCCCCCCCTCTCTCTGCCTACTTGTAATCTGTCAAATAATAAATAAAATTTAAAAAAAAAAAAAAGACTTCTGTGAAAATGGTAAAATAAAAGTGACAATCAGGGAAACCTGAACACTAGCCAGGGATCTGACAATATTATGAAATCACTGTTCATTTTTTTATGTTTATTAATGGCATTGTTATGTTTTTAAAAAGACTGCTATCTCGTAGAGATACCTGTTGAAATCTGTAAACACAAAATTATTTCATCACGTCAGAGATTTGTTTTAGAATAATCCAGTGGAGAAAGAGGTATAGAAAGAAGGAAGATTGGCTACGATTTTGATAATTATCCAATCTGGGTGATAAAAGGGGTTCATTTTCTGTTATCTTCTCTACTTTTTTATGTTTGACAGTTTCCACAACAAAAGGGTAAAAAATACTAATTTAGCTGGTAGGATAAACAGAAAACAAGACTGACCAAACGGAAAACAAGACCGACCATTCAGCAGCTGGTGACTGCTGAAGCAGAAGGATGGGTACACGGACAGTCACTGTGTTGCTCTATTTTTGTATATAGTTGAAAATTTCTGTTACCAAAAATGGTTTTGTTTTTAACTTTTTTTTTAAGATTTTTATTTATTTACTTGTGAGAGAGAGAGAGCACAGAGGGAGTGGGAGAAGAAGACTCCCCACTGAGCAGAGAGCCTCCATCCCAGGAACCTGAGATCGTGACCTGAGCTAGAGGCAAGTGCTTAATGGACTGAGCCACCCAGGTGCCCCTGTGTTTAACTTTTAGACTAGAATAGAGAAAAACAAAGAATTCCTAAGAAGTACAAAAAGGATAAAGGCATATGAACAGGTAACTTAACCAAAGAACAATCTTGAACTGGCAAAAAAGGTACTTGCCATAAGGAAAATGCCTGCCCTAACTAGTAATCAAAGAAGTAAAAGTTAGAACCAAATGAGATACCACTTTACACCTACCAGATTGACAAGCATTATCAAGGACATGAAGTGACAAGAACTCCTACACAGTGCTGCCAGGGGTGAAAATGGGAAAGTCACTTTGGAGAGCAATGTTTAATAAGGCGGAAGATGTATGAATACATCTCTATAAATTCCACTACAAATATATATTCTAAGAGAAACTCTCCATATGTGCAAAGACAAACGGATCCATTTGTTCATCTAAGTATTTGTTGCAAAGCTATTTGTGATTTTAAAAATAACCTAAATGTCCAGCAGAAAGAAAAGAAATTGTGGTATATTCAATCCATATAATATGGTGTGGAATGAAAACGAATGAACTAGGGGCACCTGGGTGGCTCAGTGGGTTAAAGCCTCTGCCTTCAGCTCAGGTCATGATCTCAGGGTCCTGGGATCAAGCTCAGAGTCCTAGGATCGAGCCCCACATCAGGCTCTCTGCTCAGCGGGAGCCTGCTCCCCCCAACCCCCTCCCGCCTGCCTCTCTGCATACTTGTGATCTCTCTCTCTGTCAAACAAAAAGAAAATAATATCTTAAAAAAAAAGAAAATGAATTAACTAAAGCTACATGTTATCAACACAAATAAATCTCAAAAAAGATCTTAAGCGAAGAGAGTGAGCAAGTTATAGAAGCCTACTTATAGTTTTACATCATTTACACAGAGATACACAATACAAAACTCTACATTGGTTAAGGAAGATACAAAGTAAAGTGCATCATACATGAGAAAATTAAATACTACATTCAGCATAGCACCAAAAAGACTTCCAATGAGATACATACATAAAAGACAACTATGTCTCTGCCGTGTTTTAGTTCTGAAGCTCAAAGGTGAATACACACACTTTTGTTTATCCAAAAATTTTGTGTATCTGATATAGCTCATTAAGATTAACATTAGTGAAATAATATTAATTCGTTCAATATTAATATTAAAACCGCAGCCTGCAGAGCAGGCGCTTGTTGCAGTGAACAACAGAGAGCTATGAGAGATCCCTGAGTACTTAAATAATATGATGAAAGTAACTTTCTGAAAGCGAGTCTGCCTTTGGAATAAAAGACAATACATGCTAGCCCCTCAAAACACGTTGAGTGTGTCACCTCAAGTAGGTAGGATATTACTGCCCCACCACGGGCCTGCAGGGATGAGGGCCGGGACTGACAGTGGGAATGGAAAGAAAACCCAAGAAACAAGTAAGATTTGGTGAAAATTCAATGTAAACAATAGAGGAAAAGAATGGAAAAAGGGGAACACAGAATGTCCTCTGGGAAATAACCTACAAAGGCCCCTTCACAGTGCCACGACACAATCACCTGACTACAAGGTATCTGAGCTTGGAAGCCAGGCAATGTCGTAACTGGTGACAACACCAGGGTAGCCGAGAGGGTCAGGAGACAGATGAGAAATAGTCATCAGTTTTGATACCACGTACAAGATGATAATCAAATATTTAAGTGAAATGTCTTACTAACAGCTCCAAACATGGGACTGTGATATGGACCCAAGTCAGAGCTGGAGAGGTGAATTTTTTAATCAACCACATAGAGAAAATTAACTGACCATGGCTTGGATGAGCTGACCAGGAGAATGAGTGAAGAAGCAAGCAAAAAGACGTGTCTCTGAAAAACACTCAGAACTGAGAAAAACAAAAGAAACAGAAGAGGAGATCAGAGAAATACATAAACTATTGGAGAGCTCAGCTTTAGGGAAGCAAAGGGAGAAGGAAATGTCAAGCAAAGAGAGACTGGCAGGGTCACATGCTTGAGAAGGCTGAAGAGGCTACAGAATGAGGAAAAGCCACTGCAGGTAGCAAGAAGTTAAGCTGGTGACCGGCCCAAGAACCATCTCCACAAACAGGTGTGGATAGAAGGCCAACTGCAGGCATTTAGACACGTAGTAAAAGGCCTCAAAATAAGAAAGGCTGGAATTAAATACCTACCTTAACATAAAAGATCAAAAGAAGGACAAAGTCTAGACTATGTATGGAAAGGAAGGGACAAAAGTAGTTTGAGCTGATAATCATGTAACACTGCAATATTATTTTTTCTGATTTTCAAGAACCTAATAAATTTTTACAAAGAACTTAATATAAGAACAGCCTTTTAAAATGCCATTACCTTTTCGTTCAAAACTTTCTTCTCTAAGAATGCAGACCAGTGCCAAAAATTTAGTCACTTCCTTTAAATAAAGGACAGTCGTATTATTCAGCTTGATAATTGCCATAGATTCTTTGTCATAAGCACTTCCACTTCCATCTTCCTTTAACCTGTTTTAAAAGAAAGTATTCATTACAGGTTTCCCAATGAGGTATTTTGTCACATTTAATTTGCACAATGACAAGTCTTTCCACCAGTTTTCAAAGTGTCTTTTAAGAAAAATTACTGGCTTAAATATACGGTAACAGAAGTTCTCATTTAAGAAATAGGGCTCCCAGGGGCCTATGAGTAGCTCAGTTGGTTAGGAGTGTGACTCTTGATCTCAGCGTCATGAGTTCAAGTCCCACACTGGGATCCACTCCGGAGCCTACTTTAACAAAAAACACAAAGAAAAGAAAGAAAGAAATAAGGTTCCCAGACAAGGATGCAATATTCCACACGTGCACGCCTTCATCTTGTTTACCCAGGATACAGGGAATACAGGTTTCAAATCTTTCCTCATCTTAATCTGTACTGACACAGTATACAAACAAAAAAGGACCGAACTTAAGAAAACTGCCATTAGTGAAAGAGGAGTAAGTATAAAAACTAAAAATTCAGTCTATCAAAGATATTGTGAAATCCTGATGCTCACAAAGTGAGCCTTCAGGGTCTGAAAGCTATTGTTTTTACTAGAATTGTCAGAATTATATGTAGTCCTCCTTTAAAAGATGTAAATCAAGAGTCAAGTAAGAAGCAAATATAATAAAGTACACCAAACTGCATGCATGGATTGTGTTAAGAATGAGATAATGGGGGGC
>CM053606.1:25165205-25202812 GCA_028646535.1 Procyon lotor
ACCTGGGTGGCTCAGTTGTTAAGCATCTGCCTTCGGCTCAGAACATGATCCCAGAGTACTGGGATCGAGCCCCGCATCAGGCTCCCTGCTCAGCGGGAAGCCTGCTTCTCCCACTACCATTCCCTCTGCTTGTGTTCCCTCTCTCGCTGTGTTTGCCAAATAAATAAAATCTTAAAAAAAAAAAGAATGAGATAATGGGTATTTTTTCTTCTCTTTTATAACGTACCGTGTAACAGAGAATGTATTTTACAATGTACCTTATATTGAAAAAAAACTTTGCAACTAATTTTGATTTTTAAATTATAAAAAAAGTAGTTATGAAATTTTTATTTCTTTTAAAGAAAAAACAAGTATTCTATTCATGCATTTTTAAAATTAGGAATGGGAACATGAAGCGGTACTGAATAATATAACAAAAAAAAAAAATCACATTTTCATTATGGAAAAAGAGCCAAGGAGAACATGTAACCACAAAAGTGAAAAACAAATAGAAGACAGGAAGAGACACATAAAGAACATGTGATATAAATGCATTCTCCTACTCAGTCAGCTGGAGAAAGACACTACAAATTAGGCTGAGGGACCAAGGTGAAGAGCAGGAACAGAGAGATGAAAGAAGAGTTCAGACCAGGTAGAAAAGGGAACAGATAAAGGACACAGAAAGCAAAGGTTATGTTAGAGCATCAGAAAGTGCCTTGGGAGTGCTGATGTTAATACATGAGGGGGATCAGGGCTATTAGAAGCAACAGAGGTTGTTGGCTTTTGAAATACCAGTAATTCTCCAAAGTTTTCACTCGTCCTCTGGACTATTCCACAAAATCACACCTTTGCTGGCATTTATAAATCTCCGTATGGAACTTGGTGAATTTACATAAAGAAAGAGTTTACGTTTTAGAAATTTATTTTGGAAACTCAGATATATGGGTCAAATTTTTCTATGTGTAAGTCCTTCTGACACCCAAAATTCTGATATCCTTGTTTCTTGGCTCTCTGAAAGATTAGGATCTCTCGTCTCCATAAAGCCTGAAGTTAAATTACGAACCAGTACTTAGGGGACCCTGGGTGGTTCAGGTCATGATCTCAGGGTCCTGGGATCGATCTCCACATCCGGCTCTATGCTCAGCAGGGAGCCTGCTTCCCCCTCTCTGTCTGCCTCCCTCTCTGCCTACTTGTGATCTATCAAATAAATAAATAAAATCTTAAAAAAAAAAAAAAAGGAACCACTACTTACTCTGCTTTTCAAAATAAATTAATCTCCTTTTTTGATCTAGCAGAGTCCCTAAGGGAGAAGACACAGTGCAAGCCCCCCAAATAATGGCAGGAGACACTTTCAGTGATAATTAAATCTGACAGTAGTAGCACACTTTTTCAGTTGCTCTGACCCATCCTCTGAGGCAGTAAAACCTAGCAGTCCATCTACAGGGAAATCAAGTTCCAAGTGGAGCACTACAGTCAGAACAATTCCACTCCATACAGTACCTGTGATAGGCCTCAAAAATTAATCCCTCCAACAAACTGAATTGGTAGTCTTCCACCTGCCTGCGATCTTGCAAATATATATATATACACACATATATATAACTTACCCATATATACAAGACACATCAATTACAACATCAATCATGTCACAGCAAAGTTCATAAGATTGCATATCCACAGGAGAACTGTCTGTTGCAATGTAGATTTTGCTGACAACATCGAAGAGGAAAGCTTTTTCAATACCTGAATTCTTGGAAAAACAAAATTGGGCAAGTATTCAGTTTTAAGAATCAAAATTTTAATTTAACTAAGATTCTGAAATTACAGATTAATACACAAGGACATTTTTAATTGTATAACCCAGTACCAAAGAGGCAAATAGCATTTGGTTGAAAGACACTTCTGTTATCCAAAGAATAAAAGTGGAATCATTTCTCTGCTCTGATTTACTGACTTAATTGCACTATATTTGATTTTTCTTCCTCCTCTACTTAAATGAATTATTTGTTAAGACACCATCAAAACAATTAACAACAAAAAAAATCCTCCAAAAATCAAGCTACATTTTCAATAATCCTTTCTCGTTACAATAATCAATCTCTGATGTGAATGACCTTGCCACCAGAAAGGCTTTCTGTGGCACTTAGCAAAACATAAAAGAATTAGTTTGATGCCAACATGTAGCATAACCCAAAAGCCCAAAAGAACTGGGGATGACTACGCCCTGAGTCCTTCAAAGTAATGCCTAGAAAATATAATAGTTGAATGGTATATTTATTGAAAGAACATCCTTTTTTATTAAGCTGAATCCTCAAAATAAGAAAGGTGAAATATGATACTAAGATTACAGTTAGCAAAGAAAGGAAAAGATCAATTTTTCAATGTGACCTCCTATAAAGCAGCAATTAAGCAGGAGTCAAATTCCCAAAACCCAGACTTTTCCAGTTATTATTCTTCGTTCAGGAAACAGATGTCATGAAGACTTTTTTTTATCATGAAGGTTTTTATTAATTAAGAAAGCATGAAGAAATTTTTCACTTCAAGATCAAAAGGGTGAGCACTAAGAACTCAGAAAATAACTCAAGCCATTTTTTTAGTGCTCTTATGATTTATTTTATATGTTAAGTGTGTCATTAGTCTTTCAGCCTGATTCAGACTAATCCAAGCCATTTTTTTGAAGAATTTGATAACACAAATATATTCAAGAAAAGGGAATCAGAAACTATAGTGAATTAGCTCACTTACTGATATAAAGATATTTAATAGGTTTTCCAAGGTCGGCAGTTGTGGGATGAGTTTCTGTACCACCTTACTAAAGGCTTCAAATATTGAATGGTCATAGATACTAGTCAAATAAAAGCTGAAAAACACAACACAGTTTGATTAATTGGAAAAATATCTTAACTTCAGTGACAATTACAAAATATAAAATTTTATGTTGCTTAACATCTGATTTCACTAAGTTCAAATAAAGCCTTTTTACCTTGCCTGTCATCCCCATTGTTCAAGAAGACAAATGCATCTTCCCCACCTGGCTTGTAACCATCCAGCTCTTTACAGAATTTACAAAAGAGGGCAATCTCCTAGTACCCAGGAAAGCATTTTCAGATGCAGGAAACTAAACATTCACCTAAGTCTTTGCAACCTGATCCAAAAAAAACCTGGTTTCTTAAGCCCATAGCTGACAAAGACCAAGATAAAAACCAAGAGGGACCACAGAGAGGGGTGACATTTATTCAGTAAGAATGTAATTCAAGTTTCTACTAAAATGTCATCTCCTGAGAAAGCTCTTTCCTGAGCCCCCTACTTAAAACAGCAGCCGTTTCCCCTAATTTTTCTTCATAGCACTGCTAAGTACCTAAAATTACACTATACATTTATTTGTACGTGCTTCTGAGCTGTCTCATTCAGAATGTAAACTCCATGAGGACAAAGACTTTGACAGTCTTGCTCATAGCTACAACCCCACTGCTCTGAACAGTGCTCATAAATATTTGTTCAATAAACAAATAAATACATCTGATGCTCAGCATTTATGTAAATGACATAATTAGAAAGACAGGAGCTGGGCCCTATCTTTATAGGAATGGAACAGGAATCTGCCTAAAAGGACATACAGTAGAGAAATAACATCCAGAGATTTAACAAAACACATATGAGAAAGAGACCTTTCACATTTTAAATACAGACAATTTTACCTGCTATTTTTAGCTCAGGGTGTATACTCATTATGTAGTTGTTCTACTTATTTATTTATAAGTATATATTACAAAGTCAGAAACACAGATCTGTGGCTATGAAAATTTGCAAGCAATTTAAAAATACTTTTAGGGGGGCACCTGGGTGGCTCAGTGGGTTAAAGCCTCTGCCTTCAGTTCAGGTCATGATCTCAGGGTCCTGGGATCGAGCCCCGCATCGGGCTCTCTGCTCAACGGGGAGCCTGCTTCCCCCTCTCTCTCTGCCTACTTGTAATCTCTGTCTCTCAGATAGATAGATAGATAGATAGATAGATAGATAGATAGATAGATAGATAGATAGAATCTTTAAAAAAAAAATATTTTCAGGAAGCAGACCTAGGAACCTAACCCTATACAAGATATGAAACAAGTGAGGCCAAGATGACCCCTTCCTAAAGGCACTAGGGACAAAGGATTTTATTGTTTCCTTTAGGCAAAAAGGTTAGCAATGTGGGAAGGTCCTTCAGGGACTCTGAGGCTTGGAAGTAGATGGGGACATGGAAAACCTATAAGATACAGGGCACTTTAGTAAACTGGGTTTCTGGAAATCAGAAATTGAACAGAGCCTAATCCACAGACATGCTAGTAATTTAAAAAGGCTTGATGCAAAGATTCTACAGAGGTTAACAAGACCTAGAGCCCTATAAGGAACTAGAGAAAGGGATGGTGTGTACCTCTGGGGTGAGACACCCCAAAAAGAGGATTAAGAGAATTCCCATGTGCACTAGGGAACACAGGACAATCACGGCCTCAAATTCATTGTTAACTGTAGATTCCAAAAAAATAAGACTGAGGAATTTTATAGGGAGGTACTTTCACTTTCTCTTACAAATATTGCTGAATTTTTTAAAGCATGAATTACTGATAAATATTTTAAAATTTCAATCCAGACAAACTACAGATCAATGAGACTTTTTCTACATGACTTCTGAGAAGAATAACTGAAAGACCTTGGAGCGTGAGGCCCTTGGGAATATTAGGGGTAGGGATGGGGGGGGTGGCTTAAGCCTATAAGGAAGTCACTGTAACAGACCAGGGATAAGGAAATAGCTACACGTGTGTTTCTCCCCTGCTTCCCCTTTAAGCTGTTTATATCAAGAGAACATTTTCTTGGGTACTTTTTATTACTCATATCTACCTATACCACCAAAAAAATACAAAATATAGAAAATATTCCTCATACACTTTAAGAACACAAGCACATAAATCATCAATCCTATCTAGTACTTGTTCTTTAATAATAATTTAATGGTATTTAATTATGAATCAGCAGTTCTTTAAACCTAAAAGGAACCCTAAACAGATTTATAGAGCAAACTCATCTAACCCATTCATAAAAGCATAAACTGTTTTTAAAAACATACACAAGATACATTAGAGTCCAGACCTGAAAATCTACCTCTTTAAAAGGTTCTTCCTACTGAAAAAAATACTGTGAAGACTCCAGCTACCGAGTTCTACAACAAATGTGACAGAGTCCTTGAACTGAGGCAAAATGAAAAATAAATAAGTAAATGATGAAATCAAGAGAAGGGAGTCCCAAAGCAGATTTATGCTATGAGGAAAGAGGCTGATTCCAGTTTCCTGAGATGAATTTTTTAAAGCACCAATAAAAACACTTCACATGACTTCAATCTCCAGGAAAATGCAAAAAACCGAGAAAGGAACTTCTCAAATACCATCAGGCTCTCAAAACTGAATTCAACAAAGAAAAGATCAGGAGCATTACAGATGTGGGAAAGGTATACCAGTAACAGAAAGCTACGTGTTTGTAATGACAGAGATGGGAATACATTTACACATTTTTCAGGGCTCTCATATCAAACACACATGTTGTTACCTAAGGTGGAGTTTTTCTAGCCCAGCATCTGCAAGGTCATCATTGGCCCTTTGATGAATGTCCCTCTGTGTTTCTATTTTGTGATCATCAGACAGACCATCAACTTTGTGAATAAAAACCTCAAAATTCATGTCTGGGTTAACTTTGTAGGCTTTAGAAACAGTAATGTGAAGTCTTGTTAAAGCCTCCATGTAGTCATCCTGTAAGTTAGAACAAAATATTTTTTAAAAAGAAATCTTATAAAAGTCAGTAACGAGTTAAGAAAGCCTCAAACCACCTCTTTCCCCAACCACAGAAAATATATTATCCTAATTATTTACAAATACTCCAAACATTCAAATACATTAACTTAATCTCTCTAAATCTTTAATCTTTCCAGATAAAAAAATTCATTTACCAAGTTAATGTTTCTAATTTTTAATACTGATAATATAAGAAAAGGGAAAAGGAAATGGACATTTCTTCCCAAGAGAATTTTTTAAAAGTAATCCCAGCTCTGCCATTTATTAGATGTGTGATTTTAAGCAGGTTGCTTAAACTTGTGATCTCAGTTTATTCATCCATAAAATTGGAATTACCATATGTACCTCACAGTATTGTAAAGAATAAATTAAACTGGATCATGTATGTGAAAGCATCCGTTACAGAGCCTCTCAATCAGAAAGCACTCTTAACCAATGTTTAAACTTCTTAAGGTCAAGGACATGTCCCGTTCATCTCAGGGCTTATCACATGCTAGGCCCTCAATAAATGCTTGTTAAGCCAAACTCAATTTGGACAACCAAGAAAACTATACACTTTAATATTAACTGACTCAGTTCTCCTATTCCTCATTAGATTATGGGCACCGAGGAGATCTTTCCAGTGAGTGACATCACTACCGTAATAGTTAATGAAGTATAGCAATATCCACTATTAACAAATACAAGTGGAAAACTGATCATTAACTAGAACTCAAAAATAATAAGCCACTATCTCCTAATCGTCTCATATTCTGTACTCATACAATGGCATGCCTGCTCCCAGCACACCTCCGCAGTTCCATCTCCCATACTGCTAGGAAACCTACCGGCAAAGAAATAAGCTGCAAGAAGCACATGATAAAGAAGATAAACACCTCTCCTTTGTGTCTACATCTTTTGACAGCAGAAAAAAGAAATAAACATTATTCCTACTACCTGTGCATCAATGACATATATCAATGCTCCTGTTCCCCTGAAGATCATCTCGTAGTCAAAAGTTGGGTCAAAAAAGTCCATTTGCCCAGGAAAATCCCATATCTGGAAATTCACAAAGGAGCTATTGGAAATGTCATCTTTATAAATCTTGTTGGTACTTTCCAAAAAGAGAGTCTCGTTGGGTGACATTTTATGAAACACCACCTGTTAAAAGAAAGAAGATAATTTTATAACTATTCAACTTAGTATTTAAAGTTCAAAATTCCACCCTGAACTAACATATAAAGAATTTTATCCCATAGCAAAAATTTTAAAAGAGATAAAAAGTGAATGGTGTATCATTGGTACTCACTATCCTTTTACTTCTGACAGATGAGAAGGCACCAAATTACTTTCCATCAAGCCTATTTTGGAGCTGAAACTTTTCTTCTATTTTCTCTGCACACAGTCAATCCCAGTAGTAGCAATGTCTTTCATGTCAACTGATTTTGTTTTCTATTAAACTCTATTAATTCTGCCAAAATCTGCTTTAATATCATAAAAGCTTAGAGCTAAAGATTAAGAATTTTTGTTCATTGAAAACTTACTGAAATGCCTATATCAGGCTCTGAGAATTAGAAAGGTAACTGACTAGACTCTGCCTTCACTGAGTTTGCAGTCTTGTGGAAGAAATAAAGCAGACAGTAATTATACCAAGTAGAAAATGATGGGGGGGGGCAGTCAGGAATGGAGTTGACAGGGAAATGACTGCTCCCATGAGAAAGGAAATGGTAAAAGTAACTGTTAAGAATCAGGATAATCACAATCCATACAACTCTAACATAAAGCTAATTTGTCTCTCACTGTTGCCTTCTAGAAAAGGAAATTGGGTAGTTACTACTAAAGTTTAGTCAATGAGTAACAAGAGAGAAGAATTAAATTCAGTTTGCTAAAATCCTACCATGAATTTACTCAAAATTTGCTCTGTGGGTGAGAAGATAAATAAAACCCAGCAATCCAGTAAATTCAGAAGTAAATAAAACACAGTAATACAGTAATTTCGTTTGAAGGCTACTTTTTAAAACCATCACATTTACGAAATATCACAGATTTATTTTGGATAGACCTTTGCAATGGAGTGGAAAGGGCAACAGACCAGGTATCTGGCGTCTTATTACCAGCTCACTTGTGTGTGAGGGGGATGGCTAATGGAGGACACCAACCTTGCCTCGGTTTCCCCCTTACTAAAAAGGGTCTAGCCCTCCGTTCGTTCCTGACAGACCCGAAGTGAAAGCAAATGGACTGACAAGGGTCTGCAAATATTCTCGAGGTCTCAGAAGATTTTTCTATCTGCACAGATAATAGGAGGAACTATCACCAGCAATTATCCTCGCCTGGCCCCAAGTACTAAAACTGGTGGAGTAACAGCTCCCCAATCCCCAGTGATGTTAAATTCTCTTCGTAGTAGTAAGTACTAAAACGTGTGACTTAGTCACAGCTCTTCCTGACGCTACTCCCTGGGGCTCACCTGGGAAGCTGTGCAAACTCAGGTCACCTGAAGTGAGAGGAATACACAAAAACCAGGCAGGGGAGGGAGTCGGACAAGTTCTCCAAGTTGGAACTGCAGAGTACGTCTCAGTTTCGGAAAGGACTCGGGGGTTGGGTCCCAGGGGGCGGAGGTCCCGGGCGGTGCCACCGGCACCTGCTTCCCTGCAGCCAGTCTCGCCTTCGGGGACCCACTTGGCCTCGGCTAAGTTGGGCGTGGACTCCGAGTCGGGGTCCTCCGGACCGCGCCTCTGGCCCCGCTCCCCAGAGGACTAGAAAAAGCGCGGTGGGACAGCCCGGCCGGCCGGCCCGGCCGCCGCCCTCCTCCGGCCCCCCGCCTCTACACGCCCGGCGGCCACCCGAGCCCCCGGGAGGGGGAGGGGGCGCCGGGGGACCCGGCGCGGTGGCACTCACCTTCTGGATGGAGGACTTGCCGCTGCGCCGGAGCCCCATGAGCAGAATCCTCGGCTTGGAGCTGTCAGCGCCCCCGGGGCCACAGCCTCCGCCGGCCCCCGCCCCAACCCCGCCGCCCGCTGCTGCCGCCTCCTCTTCCTCCTCCTCCACGCCGTAGCCGAAGTCCTTCGGAAACGAATCCGCCGCGCCGTAACTGCCGGCCAGGGGCGTCTCCTCCGCCCCGTACTGCAGGGACATGGTGCTGGAGCCGCCGCCGCCCGCGCCCTGACAGGCCAGGCCAGGCCAAGCCAGGCCGCCGCCTCCCCAGTCCGCCGCTGCCGCCGCCGCCCCCGGCAGCCGCCACCGCCGCGCGGCCCGCCCCCTAGAGCCCGACTCCCATAGGCTCCGCGCCGAGGCCCAGCTCCTCATAGGCCGCCCGAGCTGCCACTCGGGAGCAGCAGGGTAGGTGGTGCCCGTCACGTGCCCGGAATCACCTGACTTGGAGCCGTGGAGGGGGGAGGAGGAGTCACGAGGAGGGTGGCCCGGCCGGCCGAGCCCTCTGCCCTCCGCCCTAGCGAGCACCTCGGTCCTGCCCAGCCACGCGCCTTGCTCCTCGCCGCTCCCCTGCCTTCTTGGGAGCTCTGGAGGCCATCGCAGCGAGAGATGTTCTCTGGGCATTTGGGGGAAGAACTGATTGTGCTCCTACAATGGTACTCGCCCAACCAGTATTTACTGATGCCCGCGATGGCCTGGGGGGACAAGGGACACAAAACTGGAAAGGACTCGGACCCTGCCCGCCGTCATGTTGCTCGGAGATTAATAGAGCTCGGATCTCTGCGTAAGTAGCTTCGGTACGAGATATGAAGTGGAAAGGTCAAAGGTGCAGATAAAAATGCTCGGGTGTTGGGAGGGTGAGAACGTCCGTAAGGAGGTGGCGTCTGAGGAGATCTAAGTGGATGGATGTGGTTGGGATATGCTAGGAGAGGGAGGAGGAGCCAGCCCGAGGGAAGGTAAAGCGTCAACCAAAGGCAGAGTCATGGGTGTGATACAGTTCGATCTAGCAAGTAGCAGGAAAGCAAATGCAGCCAAACTAGACCAGCTTATCCTCCCCCTTCAGCAAATCAGACGGTAGTTACTACTACCACTTCAAACTGAAAAGGACTCAGTTTCCCCTCCTTCCCACCCAGTCTACTTTTCATGTAACTTATCCTCCCCCGGCCGCATAGAACATTACATCTTCTGTGACCTTCGGCTCACAGACCAAAGGAATGGATAATGAAAGCAAACTAAAATGCTTTCACCAAATACGTTTGAGAAAGCTAGAGGAATTTTTTCACTCTTGATAGTCAGGCTTTAGAATT
The DNA here is from genome assembly GCA_028646535.1 of Procyon lotor. Classification (NCBI taxonomy): domain Eukaryota; kingdom Metazoa; phylum Chordata; class Mammalia; order Carnivora; family Procyonidae; genus Procyon; species Procyon lotor. The sequence continues at coordinate 25,175,218 of CM053606.1, forward strand.
GGAAATTTGACGGAACAAGAGCCTCCCCTTAAAATGGAGGTGATGTCGGTGGTGGCAGTGATTTTTCCAAAGACTCTAACTTCTAGATTATGAAAGGAAATCATGTTCTTGCAGGTCTGGGACTTAGTTATATCTGAATATATACGTTAAAGGTAGGACACATCCTTAGAGGTCATCTCGTCCAATCTTTCTCCTAAACAGAGTCCACTCTGTAGCACCTCTAGCTGATAGATAATGCAGCCTACATCAGTGTTCCAAGGGAAGAGAGCTCACTATCTCAAAATCAAAAGGTAGCCACATCCACTGAGGTAAAACTTTGAAAGTCTTCTATTTAGACTAAAAACCACACTCACCGGAGCTTAAAATGGAACAATACAGGAGTAATCTTCATCTTTTTCATGACAGCCCTTCAAATATTAGGTTGCAGTCTTTGTTACCCACTGTCTTCTCTATTCACATTAAACGTACTCCGTTCTTTTGACCACCCATTCTATGCTGATGTACAATAGAACTTTCTGTGATGATGGAAATGTTCTACAACCGTACTGTTCAATATAGTAGCCAGTGTGGATTGAGCATTTGAAATGTTGCTACTGTGCCTGAGGAACTGAATTGTTTTCATTGTCGTTCAGATGTGGCTAGTGGCTACCATATTGGATAGCACAACCTTGTATTTTCAAATGCCTTCTCCCTGTTCATCATTCACTTTTTTACATGCATTTGAGCTTATCAACATCCACCAAATGTCTGGCACCTACAGTTCAATACTAACCAATACAGCCTTAGGGATGACTCTTTTGCACTTGGACAATATTTCTATTAATGCTTTCCAGAATGAATTTTTTGTTAAATATCCAGTGATATTGGATAATATAATGGATAATACAGTGATAATCATTGGAACTAGTATTTTGTCAGCAATCCTAGTGCCTAAACTTGTACCACTGCATTTTTTAACCAAAATATAAGACTTGACATTTCAGCTTTTTGGTTTAGGCCCGGAAGTCGGGGTACTCCAAGTTAATCATTTTCAAACTTGTTTCAGTGTAGTTTACCAACCAGCCAACTTTGTGGCATTTAGAGATTTGGCATTACACCATATGACCCATATGTAGTCCTTTACAATTTACAAGGTACTTTTCATCTGTTATATTTAATTTGATCCTTACAACAACCCTGTGAGGTAGGCAAGATATGAAATCTACATTTTATAGATGAGGCAGCTGAATGAAGCATAGCAGGAACTGAATGGATGACATCCTTTTTCTACTCCATTGAGCATCTTCTTAAACATTCTCTTCATCCATATCCTTGATAGAAATGATGAAGAGGACCTCCGGAGGCCAGGCTGATTCTGAGTTCTTTTTTTTTTTTTCTTTTTTCTGACTCCGAATTCTTAAATAGCACTGACTGGTACAACAGTTTAAACAGGTCAGTTTCCTCTTAAAAGTGTGATTATCCAACCCACTGGTTGCCATTCCGTCCAAAAAGATGGTACAAGAGACAGTAACCTGACTTATGTAAACACTAATACTAGTCCCACAGTAGAAAAGCAAATGAAGGTTGGCTGCCAGAAAAAAATTCTACTTGTCCGTATTCCACAAAGGGACTGTCATACCAACTGCTTCAAGAAGCCAAGTCTCCCTCTCCTTCAGAATCCCCATGGCACGATGTTTTATTGTCCTTATGGTTATTAGCACTTCTTATCCCACACTGTGATTGCTGATGTACATGTCTAACTAACTTCAAGTCCTTCATCTCTGTTAACACCCAGCACTCAGCCTACTGCTGCGCATGTAAGAGGCACTCAAATTGGTAAAAGATAAACCGATTCAAGTGAATGTTCTTCCAACAGTATCTGGCCCCCCTCCAAAAACAAACTTGTAATAGAAGAGACACAGACCATTGCCACATTCTTGCCAACATGACTGATTAAAATGCCCTTACAATTAGTTTGGTCACCGTTTCCAGCAAGTGCTGAGGCTTTTGCTAGTTAAATCAGTTTTCATTGGCATGTTCTGTTTTCTACACGTGTTTTGACCAAAAAGTAAAGACAGGTTCTCTAACAATAGGGTTAGAATACATGAAACAAGATGACTCTTAATAATGTCAAGTCAGTCAGTAAGGGAAATAAGTGACCAATAAAATGAAACATCTGACTGTAGGTCTTCCAAAAGAAAATAAAAGGACTAACAAACAAGAATATAGTGCTTTACCATTTACAGATCTTTCACATACATTCCATTTGACCCTCACAACAACCCTGTGAGGTAGGCAGCACTGATACTATTCTTCTCATTTAACAGATGAGGAAAGTGAATCTCAGAGCAGTTAACTGAAGTGCCCAAGGTTCTACAGTTAGTAAATAATTTGTATTAATATCAGTCTTTGGCCTAAAAATTCAGCACCCAACCTTGCCTCATACTTGCTGTACCTACTTCACAGGGATAATGAAGATAAAATGAATTCAAGGCTAGAAAAATACTTTGAGGGAAAAAGCACTATATAATTATACCCGCAAACTATTAATTTTCCACAATATATGGCTCATTCCCCTTCTTATCCCAGCTTGTGCGTGAACCCAGAATTTTGTCTTGCCTCAGTTCTGTGCTCAACTGAGCAACTAAGTAAGGCAGGGGAACAGTGTGATCCTGTTTGAAGTTATATAAATTACAATCAGGGTAACTGCTAGTATAGCAAATTGAAAAACAACACAGGCCAATGTGCAGCTAGGACCCACTGAAGCACAGAGCGAAGCAAGGCAACCTCATCAGATAGGGCATGATTGCATAGAAGGAAACGTGGTGTCAGAGTTCCAACTGGCACCCACACGGTCATCTAAGGCAAAGTGGTGGCAAAGAAGAGTTATTTGTTCCACATCATATAAACAAGAGCAGAAGATTCATGGGAACCTGTGCAAAAGCATCTTCTGTCACACAGATCTCTCCAGCTGCCTACAGTGGATATAAACAACAGTGTCATCTTCCTTTGAAAGCATGACTGTACCTGTGCTCATATCCTGCACTAAGCCAAGGAACAGCTCCACGCTGAACCTCGTTGGCTGAAATACAACCAGTACCATCATTCCTAGTCAGACTAATAAACAGAATGTCTTTTAAGGAAATGAATTAGATGGCTGTGTTTAGATTTTTTTTTTTTTTTCAGGATTCACTTTGGATTCTCCTGCTTTTAAGACCCAAAGAAAGTTATATTGAGTTTTTATTGGTGATTCTAAGTATATGTGTTTATAACAGTTAAAGTGTGATGGGTGAATTCAACATATTAAAAGAGTTCTAGAGCATCTGTTCAGAAAAGGTTATATACTATACAAACTATTCAAGTCATACAAAACCATTTTTTCAGTGTCTTTTCAACTGAGAAGAATCCTATTCAGCACGCTTCTCCTCCTGAGGTGGTTCATACTGAGCAAGCTATAGGGCAAAGACAGAGGAGTTTAGGTGAATTTTATTCTAAGTTGGGTTAGAAAGCTTAATAGTAACAAAACAAGTAGTTAACTATTCAATTTAATTACAGAATCAGTAACTTTATATGAATATCTTATCCCTTTTTAAACCATTTAAGATTGATACAATTTAAGATTTAATACAATCAAATGTAATGAAAACTCTTTTCATATAAACCTTTAAAATTACTGGGAAACCAAAGCTGAATTTCAATTCATGACTGCACTGCTCAAATACTTAATATGCAATAATCTATCTATATCTTCCCTAAGATGCTGTGGCTTCCAGTAAGGGACTTAATTTTCCTCTTTGCCAAAAGTTTACTGAACTTTCTCTTAAAAAGCAGAAAAAAGAATAATGTAACATATATTAATCTAGCCAGTCAGTGAAAAGGAGCTCATGTCTTTGACTTAAAAGGTGCTAACCAGTTAACTGGTATTTGTGTTGTGGAAATCTTGGATAATTTAAGATGCTTCGTTTTCTATTATGCTAAGCTGTGGTTCCCTGCAAGAACACTAGACTAAGATTTAGATTGTTCCAATTAGCTGTGAGATTTGAGAAGATAATTAGACTTTACCGTGCTTCAGTTTCCTACCTATAAAATGGTCTGTGTACCTGTTTCGCTTATCTCGCAAGGTTGTTGAGCAGATAAATCAAATTATAAGAAATGCCTAGAGTAATGTAAAATGTGTTCCGTGATTCAGAATGTGGAAAAACCTCAAAGACTTAGAGCTGACTAATTTGAAGTTTATGAAAATTCTCACAGGAGTTTCAACAAAGAAAAAACTTGAGCATAGACAAAAGTAAGTGCAAACAAATTTATAGAGATAAACACATTACAGGCCCAGCACATTCGACTGTGCAGAGTATGCACTGCAGAACTCTAAGAGGTGCCATTCACAAAGCATTGACCCTACAATGACCTACTTAAATCAAGTGCTTAGGACTCCCAGGAATCTCCATTTACTCATAAGCAGCATTAACCAATGTTTTTTTGTTTTTGTTTTGTTTTTAAGTAGGCGCCATGCTCTGCATGGAGCCCAATGCAGGGCTTGAACTTATGACCCTAAGATCCCAAGACCTGAGCTGGGATCAGGAGTTGGCCACTTAACCGACTGAGCCACTCAGGAGCCCCTCTCATCTTTTTCTTGATGCAGGTTCCCAAGAACCTCTTCTTGACCACACGTTGCTTGTCCTATTTACAATTTGTGGTTTTCTAGATAGGGCATCAGTTTGGCCTTGCAGCTAATTGAGATTATTTATCCTCCTCCCTCCCCTCCTATCCATTTTAGTGAGGTTTTGATCTTATAATCATTAAGGGTGAAATTATTTTTAATATGAATTCTTTTAAAACATTTACCTTTGTTTTCAGTTTTTTATTTTCTTCTACAATAGCTTCATATTTCTCTTTCATTTCTGCCAATTCTAGGCGAAGCAGCTCTATTTCTGGATTTTCTGGGGTAGCAGCTCCTAAGTGATGCTTTAAAAAACTAATACCAAAGTTAAGAATTTACTTGAGCTGAATGAAACTAATGAAATAGCTCAGAGTAGTATCAATATCTCTGATCATGGTCACCCCACCTTACCACCAACATTTACCCAGAGATATCATCACAACACATAAAGGAAAGTAACTTTCTCAATCGTCAAAAATATTTTAAATATTATCTATGTGAAAAAATAAGAGTTCCAAAAATAAGTCCTTTTTCTGACTTGAAAGATGAAAAGGATACTCCAAAGCACTATTAGGTTTCTCTGGTTCTTCATATAAGGCTACCAATACTGCAAATCAAAAAGCAGAAAAAAGCAACAATTAAAGTCTTAAATTTGAATGACTGAAATTATATAGCCCAGTAAATACAAAATGCCTGTTATGCGCCAAGCATATTGCTAGGACTGCCATACCATGGTAGTAAACAAGGCAGATAAGGTCCCTGCTCTCAACAAATTAACAGTCTAGTGCAAAAGCAAAGAACTAGACCAAAAAAAAAGCCTCAAGCAGCAATACAGGATGATGGAGTATGGGAGCACATTGGGAGAACACCTAACTCAGCCTAGGGCATTAGGGAAGGCTCCCTAACAAAGGGAAATAAGACCTGAGACTTGGCTGAGGGTTTCAGATAAAATGGGAAGGTGAGGGGGTGGGAAGGGCAAGAGAACAACACATTGAGGAACTGAAAATTCAAGTATGGCTAGATGGACCTGTGAACAATGTGGCAGGAAAGGAAGCTGGCAGGGTGGTCAGGACATAGACCAGGGAGGATCCTGCAAGTTCTACTGGACTTTGATCCTTAGAACAGGCATATAATTAAACAGTTTTAAGCAGGAGAGTGACAGGATTGCCATGTGGAAGATCCAGAGTGGGACAAAGATGAAGGTAGGAAGAGCAGTGAAGAGGCAGATGTGGCAATCCAACTGAAAAAGATAGCAGCCTGCACTAGAGTGATCAGGGCTGAAAATAAAATAGATAAATTTGAGGAAAATTTGGGAGAGAATCATCAGGGCTATGGTAATTACCGAAAGAAGCTTTGATTCAAAATGTGCTTCAAGAATAATTTCATATACAACATGCTAAATAACCACCAACCAAAAACTTTACCAGTATTAACATGCTCAAATCAACATTAAAATAGATGTTTTAGTTTGTATCCAAAAGTTTATGTCAGCACTACCTTGCTCATCTTCTATTGAACAAATTCCTTCTAGGATTTACTACTCAGATAAAAATCTCTCTAAACCAGTGGTTAAATTTTTTGTACATGGAACCCTTTGAAAGGTGACAAAAGCCAAAAAATGTGCATCTCTAAATTCCAAGTTAAGAACTGTTGTAAAACAACTTACACGAGTCCTTTCTTTTTTAGTTTTAATAATTCATCAATAATTCATCACCATTGAAAAAAATCAAATGGCAATGGCTTAACATCCTGCACTGAGTTGTTACTCTTCTAAATATACATACAACGCTATTTTTTTGAGAAATTGATATATTTACACCACCACCACCCTCTCCCTTCAATATGTTTTCTTTAAATAACACACTCAAACCTGTTTCTTCTTCCATTAATTTCCACTGATCTCTGCCAACTAACTTTATAAAACATGAAAACTCTTACCCTTTTCTACCTCTTCTTCTGCACCCCATCTTTCAGCTTCTAAATTTCTGTCTGGGGCACTATGAAGTTGATAATTACAGAACATAATGTAAATGTCAAGTTTCCTGTGCTTTTCTATAGATGAAATATACTTCCTTTTAATCAGATAAGAACTCGATAGCTGGTGTTTCCCTTTTTGCCTTAGCGGGGGGGATTTTTAGAGGTTGATGTACTCAAAATAACTCAAATGCTTCTTTTTCCATATGACTTATCTTTATCTTTAGCCATCCTTATAGTGTGTTAATGTTAGAAGCAGTTTCAGCCCCTTGGAAATACGCTGTATTAAAATTATAAATTAGGGGCACCTGGGTGGCTCAGTGGGTTAAAGCCTCTTCCTTCGGCTCAGGTCATGATCTCAGGGTTCTGGGATCGAGCCCCACGTCCGGCTCTCTGCTCAGCAGGGAGCCTGCTTCCCCCCCACCCCCCACCCCCCACCCCCGCCTGCCTCTCTGCCTACTTGTCATCTCTCTCTGTGTCAAATAAATAAATAAATAAATAATTTTTTAAGATTATAAATTAAATATGTGTAAAGTACCCATGTTTGAAACTGAAAATCAAATGATCAAATTTTAAATAGGTCACATCAGTAGAGACATTATGTTAAGTTCTCTGATACTATTTAGGAGACTGGAAATCTACAAATTGAGAAGTTAGGTGCCAGTAGATGTAAGCAAGGGAAAAGAAGCCTTCAGGGGTTCCAATCTCACAAAGGAAGATCCTTGTATGGCCACAAGGCTGTTACTTCCCACCAAGGTCATTTCTCTGCCTAACATTCTGTCTTTTACTCTGTTCAGCCAGTGTAGCCTTCTTGCTTTCCTGGAACGCTTGATATCATATTTCATCCAGATCTCTGCTCAAATGTTACTTCTTGAGACCTTCCCCCATCACACCTTATAAATGGCACACACATTGCTCTTTATCCCCTTTGCTGTGTTTTTATCCATATAACTTCCCACTGGCTGACACTATGTATATATTATATGTCTCCTCCAAATAGAATATAAGCTCATTTAGAGCAAGGGCTTTTCTTTCCCCCCACTGCTGTTATCCCCAGTGCCTGGAACAGAGACCTGAATAAAATGATGAAAGAAATGAACTCATGGAGCTTTTTAAAAGGGGGGAGGGTAATGAAATTCCAAGCTTCTGTGACACTTCAAGATAGGACAGAGCACAGCACTTTCATAGAATACTCCTGTCATGTTTGCTGAAATTTAATTGCAAAGAGATGAGGAAATTGGTACCTGAACCTAAGGTAGGTAGCAATTCAAAATTATCAGCCCATGCATGGGAATTAAAAGTCCTGCTTTCTGCTAAGACCCAGAGTTAATCTCCCAGAATTTTTCTCCTAACCTTTGCTTCCGGCCAAAGAGCAGTTACCAAATTACTTCCCAGACAATTCTCATGTGGACCCAGTCATCATCCCTGACAACTCTTCTGTTCTGTACCCTTGAAAGTCCTAGCTAATGAGCTGAATGATACATAGCAGGCATTCACACTATTCCTGAGCGAATGAAATAAGCAGTACCCCAACTATCTCTTGGAACTCTGCAGTTTCAAGCTCCTTACTCATCTTAGGTCTTGAACCCCCTTGGAGAAGAGAGATACAGTGTAACAGCTTCCATCTTAAAAAGTGTAAACAATATAACCATTTTCATGTACCCTCAAGCTCTTTAAACTGTAATTCTACTTATGAAATCTGCACAGAGCAGGAATTGGTATAGTCTACGAGACGGGGGTTGAAAAACCACAGCCAAATTGATTATGAATCGCCTACTTTGGGGATTGAGTTCACTTAGTTATTTTATAAACAACTTTGAAATCAGGTAATTTTCCCACTTGCCCTTTGTTCAAGGGGAAGATGATTCTTTACATAATTTGGACTCCGCAAAAACTGTAAGGAGGGAGGAACTGGGATCTCAAGGTCTTTAGCAAACGTGCTCGCTGCGACCGCTCGAGGCAAAGCAACGGAAGTTGGAGGGACTTTGCAACAGCTGCAAGAGTTTCACTCCCCGCCCGGAGAGTGGTAGTGTGAGCGAAGCTACCCCAACTCCGGCGGCGTCCGACAGCCAGACGTGCGCCAGTCCCTGCTGAACCCCGAGGCTCACCTTGCTGGACCACAGACAGATCCCACCTGTTCCCCTTCCTTCCCCACGCGTTGGCCCGTCAGGGGCGCAGCGCCGAGGAGCACGGCATGGACACGAAAAACCCTCTCCTAGCCCATGCTCACCCTTGGTCAGCGTGTCCAGCACCCCCGACTTCTCCAAGTACCTCCGGAACTGCTCGCGCTTCGAGTCGGCGGCCTGAGGAGACACGGCGGGTCAGTGGCCAAAGCCCAGGGGCCGGAGCAGGAAGGCGCTGGGAGTCTGGCAACCCCGCCTCCGCCTCGCTACCTCAGGCCCCCAAAACCTGCGCGCGCGCCCCCATTCCCACCCTGAGCCGACCAGCGGCTGGCTACCGCCCGCAAGCCCCCAGCCACGCCGCGCCCCCCTCACTTTGTAATGGGCCATAGTGACAGCGGCAGCAGCGTAGCTGGCGCCCGAGACCGTGGCTGGCGGGCTCCGAGCCGCACTGCTCATGCGCGGAAGGTCGCGCGCGCCTGCGCACTTGCGAACCACGGTCCGAGATCGCAGGGGTGTGGCCTGTTTTCATGACGACCAGGACGCTCTGAGTACCCCATCGTGGGCTAAGCCGAGAGAGGCTGCGTACGCCCGCCTCTCTGCTCCCGGAGCAGCACCTCTCCTTCCTCTTCCGGTCCTTGCCGCGATGCGGTTGCTTAGAGAGAGGCGAGGTTTTGGTAACGCCGGACTGGTGTCCAGGTGGGGCCAAAGATGGGCGTGGCGCCCGGGGGGCGGGGCTTGCGGAGGCCGGTAGCTCTGGGACTGCCGCAGGGTGGGATCTTCGGACGCGGGAGTGGAGCGGATCTGTCTCAAATGGGGCCTCGTGAGGTATGGCAACCTATACGTGCCGGTTTCTTGGCTCTCATCCTGAAAAGGTGCGCACGAACGACGCCGGGCGACCCTTGGGTATGCAATGTCTGGAGAAGAGTGCTTGGAATCGTGTGTTTCAACTTCAGCTCTTTCGGAGTTTGTTTTGTGGCGGGCTTGATATGGGCCTCTGGAGGGTGAGCGGTAACGTGCTAAGCTTTCGAGCGCTTAATGTGTGCCAGGCACAGTACAAAACACGTTTCTTATTTCAATTCTCACGCTGTCCTTGTAAGGTGGACAGTGTTAGTAAAGTGGCGAAGTTAGAGGACCAGGGAGTGTAGAGCTACACTCTCCAATCTGGGCTCTGAATCACGATGCTATAAAGCCATCAATCCTTTTAAATTTTTATTTACTAAATAACAATATTATCAGTATACTTAAGAGACATCTGGTTGCAGTCAATAAAGAAACTAAATTAAGTCCCAGAGACAAACAATTGAACCATTGTCCAGAAATAAAAGATTAGCAAATAAAAGAGAGAATTAGTGTCCTTGTAGAACAAGGACACTCTCCTAAAGCTTTTTAGGAGAAGGAAAAACCTTTTTCCAAATTGTTAAGTCTGGATTCTGAACATGTGACTTTCCCAGAATCAGTTTTCATGAATTCTAAAGGAATTCATGTGAATTAGTGAAAAAGTAATCCTGATTTGGTAACTATGTCTTTGAGTTTAAAACTGCCCCTTCACCATTCAGAATTAATCTGTTTTTCCTTTTTGAAATGGGTTTGTAATTCTCTCCCTAAACACCTGATCTTTGGAGCTGCCCTTGTCTTGCCTGCGGTCCACCACCACTAGGATACTTCTGTGATAACATAATATGCAGAGTGTCTAGAAGCCAACAGCTGTTCAGATCTGAAGGTCTGTAGGAGCCCGCCTACCAATAAGGTTGTTTGTCAGCAACACCAAATGATTTGGAGGACAAGCGGTAGGATTATTGCAGCTTCTGACCAAATCAGATTCAAAGGACAACTGTCCCAAAGAACTGGGAGTGTCTGGAATGTCAAGTGGCTGGCAGTCTCCCTGTGAAGGAGGAAGGGTGCTGATTGTGCCATCTCTGAACTGGCCCTTGAGGTTTCCTTTAGGAGGTGACACCTGATTTTCATCTTCTGTAGAGGGACCCCATGTAGCACTAAGCCACAACTGTTCCCAGGTACAGTTAGCAGGCAGAGGGAAAGCTGTTTGGGATGACTTCCCCAAGTGGTTGTCCAGATCTATAGCAACACCTGGAATAGAACAGGGACCTTTGCCATCAATTTCTCTCTTTTCCCTTAATGGGTTACCCACTTCTTTTCTAAATACTTTATGAGTGTCTTCATTATCACATGAGCTGATGTGTTGAAAATGACTACAGGTAGCGCTAAATGTGTGCATCCCATCAGAAAATACAGTTTCTTGTTCATCTAAAATGCATTTCTCATTATTTCCACTGTGATTGTCAGGATCCGCCTGAAATGCAGGTGAATTTAAACTAGGGCACACTGCTGTGTGTTTTTGCTTTTCCATTAACAGGTAATAATCAGGTGCAGAAGAGAGTCTCTTCAGTGAAGTTGCAGATGTGCTCTGACATTTGCCAAGATTTTGTTTTGTCTTGTTCGCAAATAATTCATTATGCTCATCCTTCCATTTATATCGTCCCCAAAGCCCTCTTTTAATCTTTTTAATACCTAGGTGGAAAATTTCTAGAACATTTAAGAAAAGTGAAACAGTGGCTATAGATTGCATAAATAATAGAAATATTGTCTTTTCTGTTGGTCTTGAGACAAAACAATCAATTATATTTGGACACGGGTGGCCATGGCATTTATATAAAGGCTCCAAATGAAAACCATATAAAAGATACTGTCCAATCATGAACCCAACCTCAACCAGGGAGCGAGTGAAAATGTGTACCACATAAGTGCAAAGCAATGTTCCTCTGAGTGGAGCTTTGTTTAGTTTCCTTCGTTCCAGCTGACAAAGTTCTTGCTCTAGTCTCCTCCGGTCCCCAGGCATTTCAAACTCCATGCCTACCAGTGCTCCTCTCAGTTGAACTTTCCTCCTCTGCTTCTCTTTTTCCAGAACCCTCAGTCGGTACAAAGCATGGCCCATATAGACCAGGGATGGTGAAGACACAAATATCACCTGCAAAACCCAGTATCTAACAAGAGAGATAGGAAAAGCCTGGTCATAGCACACATTTCTGCAGCCGGGTTGTTCTGTATTACAGATGAAGCCAGACTGCTCATCATTCCAGACATCCTCAGCTGCTACACCCAGAACAAGCATTCGAAATATGAACAGGATAGTGAGCCAGATCTTTCCAATTACGGTGGAGTGGATGTGAACTTCCTCCAGGATGCCTCCAAGGAAATTCCAGTTCCCCATGTTTATTTAGTCAGCCATCTTCGCCCTGAACCCCATCAAACAGGAGACAGATAAATTCTTCCCATTCTGAAGGGCATGCTATTTTGTAAAGGAAACCTATGGCCAAAACATGAACAAAGTATCACTCTCTTTGTGTACTGGTTACTCTCCTTTTTCTGTAGAGAACTATAATAATCTTACCAAGAATTTTTTTTTTTTTTAAGATTTTATTTATTTGACAGAGAGAAACATAGCGAGAGAGTACAGTGAGAGAGGGAACACAAGCAGAGGGTAGCGGGAGAAGCAGGCTTCCCGCAGAGCAGGGAGCCCGATGCGGGGCTCGATCCAAGAACTCCAGGATCATGACCTGAGCTGAAGGCAGGCGCTTAAGGACTGAGCCACCCAGGTGCCCCTTACCAAGAATTTTTTAAGCTATCAGGAATTTAAAGTCACTTATGTTTAGACCTCATAATGCAATAAAGGAAAAAAAGATACATAGAGGAGGGATATCTTTCTTATCTTCTCTATGAAGAATAGAACTGTAGATGGGGTGCTTGGCTGGCTCAGTCAGAAGAGCATGTGACTCTTGAACTCGGAGTTGTGAGTTCGAGCCCCATGTTGGGTGTAGAGATTACTTAAAATAAGTAAATAAAAATTAAAAAAAAAAAACAACTCTAGGATTCCTTATAAGAAAGGAGTCTTGTTATTGTTAGCTGAAGTTTATTACTGTTTTACTTTGTTTAATGGAGAACTACTGGGAAGGTTCCTAAAACTACTGACATGATCTTACAAACTTCTTTATTAAGATTATATAAAAACTATAACCAAAACAGTGATTTTAAAATCTCATTTATACACAAAGGAAAATGAATGCGTTTCATTTGATAATTCAGTAGGATACAGCATGTAATGAAATCACAGGAAACAGATCTGGCTCTTGATAGGAATTTAGATTTGTTTTTTAATCCACGTTTAAATGTCTAAATTCTGTTGGCTTTCTGGCAGTTGTTGAGCACTTTCAGAAATCAGAAATTTCAGTAATATTTATGAATATTCATAAAATTCTAAATTAGCTATGAAAAATTGTGTACATTTTTATCATCTTAAAGCGAACTCCAGTTAACTAAGTAAAACTTAAATTTAAGGGGCACCTGGGTGGCTCAGTGGGTTAGAGCCTCTGCCTTTGGCTCAGGTCATGATCTCAGGGTCCTGGGATTGAGCCCCGCATCGGGCTCTCTGCTCAGCAGGGAGCCTGCTTCCTCCTCTCCCTCTGCCTGCCTCTCTGTCAACTTGTGATCTGTCTCTCTCTGTCAAATAAAATAATAATAATAAAATAAAATAAAATAAAAAAATTAAAAAAAACTTAAATTTAAAAAAACAGAACTTCAAGATAAATACAAATTAAAAAAGCACTCCAAAAATTCTCAACTATTTTTGTACTAGCAGAATGTTTTTACATAGTTTTTGAAATAAACAGATGGCTCTTATGGTGGTGGTATTATAGATATTTTCATTGTAACAATATTTGACCTACTCAAGAAACACATTCTTGCTTTTGTGGAAGGAACAGTTGGGGCAAGTTATAATTTAGATGCTTGAATTATTGAGCAGTACATTCCATATTAAGGTAGAGATCCCAGTGTATCCAAGAGGAAATATATCCTACAGGAAAGATAAAAAAAAGGAGTGTTTTCATAACTTTCATTTAAAATATCAATGTGTGTTCTATATCCCTTATATAAAGGGAAATGTTATACAATTAAATACAATACTGGGATACTATAGCTAAATGATATGTTCATCACAAAAATGATATGAGGTAGATATGTTGTTTCCCCAGTTTACAGATGAGGAAACTGAGGCACACCTAAATTATCCAAGGTTGGAGCAGCTGGATGGCTCAGTTGGCTAAATATCCAACTCAGGATTTTGGTTTGTTGTTGTTGTTGTTGTTGTTATTTAAGTATTTGGGGACAATTTCTTATTCTTTTTTTTTTTTTTTAAAGATTTTACTTATTTATTTGACAGAGAGAGAGACCACAAGTAGGCAGAGAGGCAGGCAGAGAGAGAGAGAGGGAAGCAGGCTCCCCGCTGAGCAGAGAGCACAATTCGGGTCTCGATCCCAGGACCCTGAGATCATGACCTGAGCCAAAGGCAGAGGCTTTAACCCACTGAGCCACCCAGGCGCCCTCAACTCAGGATTTTGGATCAGGTCATGATCTCAGGGTCATGAACTGAAGCCCCATGTCCGGCTCTGCACTGAGCACTGAGTCTGCTGGGGAATTTCTCTCTCCCTCTCCTTTTCCCCTCCCCCTCCAAATAAATGAATAAAATCTTTAAATTACCGAAGGTCATATAGCTGGAACTGGCATTGCAAATCACTGTGGCTCTAAAGTCAGGTCCTGTTCTTCTAAACTGTTATTTTTCCTCTTTGGGTACACTTAAGATTTACATGAAAGAAACATTAAGAAATGATCTGTTTTCTCTTAAAAGTTTATTTAAATTAGGTATGTCAAATAGTAATAGTTTGGGCTTTTCAAATAACTGATTTTAAATAACTCAAAAAAGATTTACAAAAGCATCAACCTTCTAAAATTTAGCTGTATTTCTGAGATAGAGAAAATTTCTAACTTCATTATGTTAATAATAATATATTCTTTGATCCAACAATCCGAAACAGATTCGTGTTGTTTTTAATAATCACAAATTGAAAATGTCCAAAATAATTATCAATACAAAAAAAGGCAGTATTAAAAAAAAAAAAAAGGCAGTATTGTACATAGTAAATAATAGTTCATCTATAGTATGGTACTATGCAACCCGTAAAATTGATAAATATATACTAATATAAGAAGACATTTGATATATTCTTTCAGTTTATAAAATAGAACAGTATGACCCCATAATTGTATATTTATTTATATGTAGAAATGCATACAAAAAAAAAAACCTAGAAGGAAATTCATCAAGATATTAACTATGATCATCTCTGGGTGGTGTGGTTACAATTGACTTATCTTTTTATAATTATATGTATTTTAATTTGTTTTTACCATGAACACATCTATAGTCACACACACACAAAAATGTTTTTCCTTAAGGTACAAAAACGTAGTATATCCTGAAAGAAAGAGCAGTAAATTATTTAGCTACAAATCTTAGGTTATGAAGCTTTCCTAAATGACATGAATGCTCGTCTGCAAAGACTCAAGCCCATAGAATTCAAAAGCAAAAAATAAAAACATTTCAAACAACTCTTTCTTAATTTGCTAAAACAGATTAACACAAACCTGTTTAGATAAATCTGAGAAGCAAATCATATTTGTTCTCTGAAGGTGTCCCTTTGCAAGTGTTGCAGGTGTAGAGCAGTTCAGTTCAGTGCAATGAGTCAGCCATGGGCTCACATCCATTTGTGCTTATTGTTCCTGCTTCTAAAACCACTCTGTCCAATAGAACTTTTGCAACAATGCTGAAACAGACTCTCCCTGCACTGTCCGATAAGGTAGCCACTAGCTACACAGAGCCATTGGGCACTTGCATGATGACTTGTGTAATGCAGGCACTGAGGGTTTTTTTTATTATTATATTTCATTTTAATTAAAATTTAAGAGCCGCATGTGCCTTGTGGCTACTTTATTGGATGAGACAAATAAAGAATATTTCTTTCTTTTCTTTTTTTTTTAAAGATTTTATTTATTTGACAGAGAGAAACACAGCGAGACAGGGAACACAAGCAGAGGGAATGGTAGCGGGAGAAGCAGGCCTCCTGCAGAGCAGAGAGCCCTATGCGGGGCTCGATCCCAGGACCCTGGGATCTGACCTGGGCTGAAGACAGATGCTTAACGACTGAGCCACCCAGGCGCCGCAATAAAGAATATTTCTAATATTTCTAATAACACAGCAGTTTAGAAGACTAAAGTTATGAGCCCCAAATTAAGCTGAATAGATGGTTCCTCTATAATTCAGAGACATCAAATGTAAAAAGCCAGATGTTTGTATGTTGTTTTTTTTTTAACAGTAATTTTGCCCTCTGGGGAACCCAATTAGATACCACTGTTTTGGGTAATGTGAACCATGTTTCTAGTACCAAAAACTCTTTCTGACTAAAAACAGTTTCTTTTATTTATTTACATACTTACTTATTTATTTAAGAGAACAGAGAGAAAGCGTGGGGCGGAGGGTCAGAGGGAGAAGCAAACTGCCAGCTGAACACAGAGCCTGTTGTGGGACTCGATGCTGGGACTTCAGGATCATGATCTGAGCTGAAGGCAGTCACTTAACCAACTGAGCCACCCAGGTGCCTCTAAAAACCGTTTCATAGTTAGATGAATTCTGTTTCTCTGTCTAGTTTTCTGTTATGAACAACTAAATTTCCATTTAGGTCATTAAAGATCTCTCTTCAGAGCTATTGACCTGATGGGTTGGCCGTGACAGATGACCATTTCTTCTCTGGGCTTCTTTTTTTTTTCCTTAAATTTTTTATTTTTAAGTAATCTCTACTCCCCAACATGAGGCTCAAACTTACAACTCTGAGATCAAGAGTAGCAGTGAGCCAGCCAGACCCCCCTTCTCTGGGCTCTGCCAATTAACAGATACTTTTCAGACTAACTGCAACTATTTGACAGGGAAAAAATACATATATAAATACATATATATTTGTATTTGTATATTATATGTTACATATGTGTAATATATAAATTATACATAAACTATTAATAAACTTGAAAAACACTGAGCCTCATTGGTAGTTAGACAAATACAAATTTAAACAAAGTATTATTTTTTAACTATCAAATGCAGATTTCTCGGGTGCTCCTGGGTGGCTTAGTGGGTTAAAGCCTCTGCCTTCTGCTCAGGCCATGATCTCAGGGTCCTCTGATTGAGCCCCACATCGGGCTGTCTACTCGGCAGGGAGCCTGCTTCCCCCTCTCTCTGCCTGCCTTTCTGCCTGCTTGTGATCTCTCTCTCTCTCTCTCTCTGTCAAATAAATAAATAAAATCTTTTTTAAAAAATGCAGATTTCTCAAAGATTTATAATATCTGCTCTTGGCAAAAGTATAAGGAAACTTACTATCATCTGCTGTCAGTAAGAATATAAGTGGATGTAGCAACTTAAAAGGCAGTTTAGATCTATCAAAATTAACAGCATTTCTGCTCCTGGATGCTTAAAATATTCATCGAGCAAACATACTCAAAAGTATCCCGCATGTACTGGAAAGTTCACATAGCACTGTTGATAATAACATAAAATCAGCAAGTGTCCAGTAGAGGCGTGGTTAAATAACCACAGCACGTCTTTATCATCCAGCAACTCAGAGAATGAAGGTCTCTAATGTCACATTGTAAAGCAAGTTACAGAGCAACGTAGTATAATCTCATTTATCCTGTTAACATCTACAGTTCATTTGTATACTTAATTAGAACAGAGATTAACCCAGATCTTTCTTAGTTGAGGTAAATTG
Organism: Procyon lotor; assembly: GCA_028646535.1. Classification (NCBI taxonomy): domain Eukaryota; kingdom Metazoa; phylum Chordata; class Mammalia; order Carnivora; family Procyonidae; genus Procyon; species Procyon lotor. The sequence continues at coordinate 25,192,620 of CM053606.1, forward strand.
TTCTTAGACGTTATACCACAGTCACCTTCAACTTGTTCTCTGAACTTGTCCTTTTGGAGGGTGCAGAGCAGATTCAGTGCCATTCAGTACAGTGAGGGAGCCAGGCATCAACTCAGGTCCATTTTCCTTTCTGCGCATCCTGGATAGAAAAAGGTCTGCGAGAACATACCCCCCAAATGTTGACAGCAGTCATCACCGGGGAAAAGAGCAAGTTTAGGGTAGGAAGGTAAAAGGGACTTTCATTCATTTAAGTTCTTGTTCAAATCTTTGTTTAACCAAAGACATATGCATATTCTCATACTCAAAAAACATTTTTAACAAATCTCAGATCAGTTTTTCTCAAAAGGCTGACAAATACTTTTTGCAATATATCTAAGTAAGTATGGATATTCCTTTCAGAATACAACAACATGTTTAGATAGGATTTTAATAATAAAACATGTCAATGATGAAAGAAAAATATTGTATTTCCTGTGCTCAGATGGCCCAAAACTATTTTGGAAAAAGGGTGACCAAAGCACCTGGGTAGCTCAGTTGGTTAAGCATCTGAGTCTTGATCTTAGCTCAGGTCTTGATCTTAGGGTTGTAAGTTCAAGCCCTGTTTTGGGCTCCGCACTGGGCATGGAGCCTACTTTTTTTTTTCTTTTTTGAAAGAGAGAGAGAGTGCAAGGGGTAGGGAGGGGCAGAGGGACAGGGAGAGAGAGAATCCCAAGCAGGCTCCATGCTGAGCTCAGAGCCCATGGGGGTGGTATGAGGGGAGGAAACGATCCCATGACCCTGAGATCATGACCTGAGCCAAAATCAAGAGTGAGCCACCCAGGCACCCAGACATGGAGCCTACTTAAAAAAAAAAAAAAAAAAGGCCAACAGTCTGGGTTCTATAATAAGAAAGGAGACAGGCTTCTCAGCTTTCAGATTTGACATTTTACCTTTTGTAAATAAATCCTACCCACTCCCAGAAGAGACACTGGCCATATAAAGGATGAGAATTCAGAGTCCAGGTACCCAGTATGCACCAGCAAATTAGTTCTATGTTCCTTGGGATCCTAGACACACTTCTAGAATCTTAAACTGGCAGTCCAGAAAATTTTCAGTCTTTGATCAGATATTTCTACCATTTCTGACGCACTTACAGAAACATTTGTTCCTGTCTTCCCATGATACTCTCAGCTTTCAGTTTTTGGGGAGCAGAGCCTCATTAGACCAGTAGGGGAGAAGAGTGTGGGCTTTCAAGTCCTTACCAACCTTTAAATCCGGTGCTCTCTTAGACAAGTTACTTGATTTTTTTAATGAATTTCCATGTGGTCCTTTCTAGATAGAGCATAATAGCCACCTTTCTGGGTTGTTGAGAAGATTAGCAATAATGTGTATCAAGCACCTCAAACAGTGATCTGTCAACTCCAAACAGCAATAAAAAGTCATTATCAATAGTCTGGCACCGGTATGAAAAGTTTTTATTATCAGCACAGTACAATATTTGTGGATTCTATCAAGCAGTCTCTACAACATATCCTTGAAGGAGAGCAAGTCTCATTTAGATACAGATGATGCACACCACATGTCTGGAAAGAGCCAACCCCTGCTTTTTCCATCCCTCCCCTTTACTCTCTTCCTTTTCCCTCCCTAAACCCTAACCCCTTTTGTAAACAGTCTTTGCAACTGAGGACTTCAGTTGTGTTCTGACCTCTTTAAAAGATTGTTAGCATTTGCAAGGACTTCTTTGTCTCTTCATAGACTTCAGTGCCCCCCCCACCCCACCCCACCCCATGGCTCTTTGCATTCCTTGGTTTATATTATGAGGCAGGTCAGTTTGCTGGGGATAGGAAAATGTTGAAAAACACGGCAAATAAGACACAAGCAAAATAAGCTGCAATTGCTATCCAAAATCTTGGATCCTTCAGCAGAGCCTTATCAAAGCAGCTAAACACAGTGTAACCTATGGACATTCCAGCGAATCCACCTGCAACGTGGGCTGCAAAAGATACCTTGGGAGGAAAAGGGGAGAAATGAAAATAAGCGAAGAAGATGCTAATTGCCTATTTCAGTTGCATCCCTCTTCCTAAAACACAAATACTATCAAACAAGAGCCTTAAAAGCCTCCTGAAGGACAAGGAGGTGAGCTAAAAGAGACCCAAATCTCCCATGTGCACGGAGAGATGTTCTGAAACCATGCAGAGCTAAAAGTCATTTCATCAACTCTCAGAGTGCACAGGATGGAGCCGTTGTTTCTCACTCATTCTCTGTCACCATCACATTCAGGATGGTTCTATATAATGTCAAGAGGATGTGTTGCATTACCACAAGGGATCTCTGTAGGAGCCCCATCTGACCCCCCCATAAATGGAATGTCAGAATGAAAACACAGATGACAGAGACACACAAATATGCCAACAGAAACTACCGAATTCAAAGACTAATAACAACAAAACTGGAAATCTGTTGGGGTTTTGTTTTGTTTTGTTTTTTACCCTGCAAATTCATCTGGACCCAAATTTTCATTGCTGTTTTCCAATCTGCTTTGTATTCTCGGTGGACAGTGAAATCCCTCCTCTCCTCTTTTGCTCCCAGTAGCGCCCAGGAGGGCGGGTGCAGAGAAGTAGAGCCAGCAGTCAGGGCTCTGAGAGAGTTAAATGAAAAGGACAATCCAAAAGTCTGATTTCCGGGGCGCCTGGGTGGCTCAGTGGGTTAAAGCCTCTGCCTTCAGCTCAGGTCATGATCTCAGGGTCCCGGGATCGAGCCCATCGGGCTCTCTGCTCAGCAGGGACCCTGCTTTCCTCTCTCTCTGCCTGCCTCTCTGTCTACTTGTGGTCTCTTCCTCTCTGTCAAATAAATAAAAAAAAATCTTTAAAAAAAAAATTTTTTTTTAAAAAAACAAAAGTCTGATTTCCTCAGGAATCTGTTTACCTTCCAACTGGAAAATGTGGCTGCCCTAAATCACAGAATTGTAGCCCCTATTTGATGACCCTTTTTGGCTACTTATATGATAGGTGAACAAATTCTTGCTAAAAAATAATAAATGGGGTGCCTGGGTGGCTCAGTCGTTAAGAGTCTGCCTTCGGCTCAGGTCATGATCCCAGGGTCCTGGGATCAAGCCCCGCATAGGGCTCCCTGCTCGGCAGGAAGCCTGCTTCTCCCGCTACCACTCCCTCTGCTTGTGTTCCCTCTCTCGCTGTGTTTCTCGCTGTCAAATAAATAAAATCTTTAAAAATAATAATAATAATAATAATAAATGGAACTCACCGGTGACCCGTCCACAGGGACAAAGAACCTTCTGTAGAGAGCAAATCCCATATCCGACCCAACTAGAAAGAAAAACAAGCTGATGAAGCCCCAGGACCGCCACAGCAATGCACCAGATGTTTTGGCTTCTCTTCTAGTAATGGTAGCAGCTAACATTCATGGAGACTCACTCCACCAGGTGCTATTGTAAGAGCTTTAGGGGTATCGATTCACCAGTCCTCACAAGGACTCTATGAAATGAGTGTATTATTATCCCATGTGACGGATTTATTCGTCCCACCTGTATTTAGTGGTTATCCTCTATGGCAGTATTCTAGGTGGTGGAGATAGTACAGTGAACAAGTAAGACAGCCCTGCCTCTGCCTCCTAGAGCCAACGGTCTGGTTCCGGGAGGCACAAAAACAAATTAGTAAAACATAAAACGTGCAGTACAGCAAATGGCGCCAAGTGCTCCAACAAATGGACAAAACGCAGAGAAGAAGGAGGATTAGGAATGCAGGGAGTAGGGTGTGATTTTTAATAGGGTCAGGGACAATCTCACTGAGAATACGACATTTGACGGAGATAAGAGAGCAAGCAATGCTGACATCTGAAAAGAGTCTTTCAGGCAGAGGGAAGAGCAAGTGCAAAGTCCCTGCAGCAGGAATGTGCCCTGTGTGCTGGAGGAAGACCGGAGCAGCCGTGCTGGCTGGGTGGGTGGGTGCTTTTCAAAGTATGATTTCCCGCCTCTCCAAGAGCAGCAGCAACATTCACCTGGGAACTTACTAGAAATGAAACTTCTCAGGCCCACCCCGAGCTTATTGAACCAGAAACCCTGAAGATAAGGCTCAGAAGTCTGTATTTTAACAAGACCTCGGGTGATTCTGGACTACAGTCAGGGATGAAATGACAGACGAGGAGCTGGGGACAAATCACGTGGGGGCTTTATGGGCCAATGTAAGGACTTTGATTCCAAGTGGTGGGAAACCTTTGAAAGCTTTTGAGCACATGAGTGATACGATTCAACTTACGTTTTGGTTGTTTGTTTCTTTTTAAGATTTTATTTATTTATTTGCTAGAGAGAGAGAGAGCACAAGCAGGAAGAGCAGCAGGCAGAGGGAGAAGCAGGCTCCCTGCTGAGCAAGGAGCCTGATGCAGGACTCAATCTCAGGACCCTGGGATCATGACCTGAGCCAAAGGCAGATGTTTAATGGACTGAGCCACCCAGGCGTGTTCCTCAACTTACGTTTTTAAAAGATCATTCTGGCTGCTATATAGGAAGGAGTGTAAGGGAGCAAGACCAGGAGCAGATCAGCTAGATCATGGATATGGTACCCATCCAAGTGAGGAATGATGGTGGCATCTTATCCATAAGGAAACCAAAACACAGACAGTAAGTACTTGTCCAAGGCCACACAGCTCAGAGGCAGGGGCAGGATTTGAACCTTGAGAAGTCTGGCTATGGAGGCCCTCCTCTCACCCACCACACTAACTGCCTCTAAGTACCACCAGAGCATTGACGATGGGCCAAGAAAGGAGACAGTTCCACATTCTCCAGTGGAACAGTGAGAGCCAGAACTCAGACCTTCTTCAAATAAGTCAGATCCATGATGCAAAAGGAGCTTCCGGGGCTTCCTGGCTTAGAAGAACTCCACCCTCCATGTGTCCTGCATTTTGGAAACATCTCGTGCAGCTGCCACATTCCACACCCATCCCCCAACTCCCTGTGCTCCACTTACTGGACCTACCATGTGCTCAGAGATGGAAAGACCTAGTCCTTGCCTTTGGCAAAATCACATCAGGACCATGTGTTGTGGCTAGTTTCCCTTTCAATACTGTATTGATTGATGTTCAAGTGACTAGACAGGAATTGAGGTCGAGGAAGTACTCAATATTAATTAACTGTGAATGACTATTACACAACATGCCAGATAAACGTGTCTGAGTTGTATTTTCAGTCATAGTTTGAATTTCCTAATCCTGAGTAAATAAATACACAGGTAGAACTAGGAAAGTTCTTAATGGAAACAGTTACTCTGGCCTTGCCGTCCTCAGAAGGCCTCTTTCAAAAAGTTCTCGTAACATGGGCGCCTGGGTGGCTCAGTTGGTTAAGCAACTGCCTTCGGCCCAGGTCATGATCCTGGAGTTCCGGGATCGAGTCCCGCATCGGGCTCCCAGCTCCACGGGGAGTCTGCTTCTCCCTCTGACCTTCGCTCCTCTCATCCTCTCACTTTCTCTCTCTCAAATAAATAAATAAAATCTTTAAAAAAAAAAAAAAAAAGTTCTCGTAACCCTTAGCATGTCCGTTCCTCCAACCTCTTTCTCTCTGGTCGTGCCCTTTCAACATCTCTCTGCCCGGCCCCTCCTGCTTCCTGGGGAATTTGCTTCTACATCTGCTGCAGTATCTACACACTGAGACATGTCTTGCCCTCTGAAAAGAAGCTTCTATTCCAGTAAACCAGGTTATTGTCTTTGCTAAAAATTTGACACTGATTTTAAGAGAGTTGCCTTTATGTGGATTTTTTTTTTTTTTGAAGGGTGAAAATGTGAGATTTCCTCTTTCGAAAGGGAAGCTCAGTTGTTTTGTTAGTAGACACATCCAACAATAATGCTTCAGGAAGGAAGGTCCATCAGGCCAATAATCCTTCACAATTAAGAATAATAATTTACCTTTTTTTTAACCAGTTTAAAAAGAAAAAAAACTACACGCTTTCCCAAGGAAATGTGTTTAAAGACAAAATACACTTGTATTTTGTTAATCTGGCGATGTTGTAACTTGCCTTCTCTTCAATAGTAGGTAAACCAGGCCAAAAACATTTAAAAATGGCCTGTGCCAGGGAGTGGGGAAGGATAACGTTTACAGGTCTTTGCTGCTCTGTAAAAAAAAATGTGACTTTATTACTTACCTCAGGAATGACATAATATTACATAAATTATTTTTGGAGACTCCCTGTGTATAAGGAAAGGGTTTTTACTCCAACACTGAAGAGCATCAAAGCCATTTCCCCATCAAGGGTTTGAGGCTCATTTTACAGAGTCATTCATAATTAGCCTAAAAGAAACAGATTGAAAACCAGGTAACTTGTGTGTCGCAGCATGTTTTGGTCACAGGATTTGTCCCTCGGTCCCGGTTGTGATGCTTAACAGCCCAGGTGGCAGCTCTGCTCCACAGCGACTCTCCTCACAGCAGACACTTCCTTGCTGTCCTTTCTGTGCTCACAGCTTTTCCCTCATAAATTTCAATTTCTTATGGGCAAAAATAATACATAGGGTATGTGTAACTTATCAACAAGTCACTTATCTTCTCTCAGGGTGAAATAGTGTTTTTATAGCTAACCTGTCTATAAACTGGATTTAGCCTCTTTCCTCAGAGGTAGTTGGCCCTATTCCCAGCGATGTGGCTAACTGAACTCTTGATACCAATTAGCAGATCCATTTCTTCTTAACCATGTGCACAGCCACAGTCTTGGGTTTTATCAAGTACCGCCTCCATCTTGGCCTTCAAATGGGCCCCTACCGCCTCACCTCAGGCTCTGCCCTCTCACCTCACCCTCTATGCGGCTCCAGCTTCTGGCGGAGCAGGTCCAGAAACACGAGGTACTGGTGCTGCCTTGACTCCTTTTTCTTCTACCCAGTGTGGCCTGCCACCCCCCAAAATCTACCGTGACATTCACACTCAGCTAGAATCCCACCTCCTCTCCAGATTGAGCACTCTTCCTAAATTCCTTCAGCATGTAATTCTCTGCTATAATTCTTGGAGATTTCAAAAGCCACACTGGCCATCCTGCCAGTTCCTTGACCTCTCCATTCCTTCACCCTCTGCTCCTGTCTTCAATCCTCAGCCACCACTCTGTGCTTAGATCCTAGATCAGGTTTTGTGGGTTTTTTTAATCTGAAAATGTATAAATTGAGGAAGAAAAGAGATCATGTCAGTGGTTATCAAGCTTTCCTGTTTCAGACAAAATCATATACAGAGTCCAACGTATGAATGAGAAAAATCCAGTATATAAAACATAAATGAGGGCGCCTGGGTGGCTCAGTGGGTTAAAGCCTCTGCCTTCGGCTCAGGTCATGATCTTAGGGTCCTGAGATCAATCCCCACATTGGGCTCTCTGCACGATGGGGAGCCTGCTTCCCCCTCTCTCTCTGCCTGCCTCTCTGCCTACTTGTGCTCTCTTTCTCTCCCTGTGTCAAATAAATAGATAAAATCTCAAATGAATGAATGAATGAATGAATGAATGAATGAATGAAGGTCTTGTGATTAAAGTAGACAGAGTACCTAAAGCTCTACTCTCTTGACTTCCCCCACTCCAGAAAGAAACAAAAAGCAGAAACTCATTACTGAGGCACCTCTAAAATCCACCCATGGGGGTCTGTGAAAAGGCCTCCGTTTACCTTTCTGCTGAGGCCTGTGGAACCACAATTCTTTGTCACTCCATGCTAGTGTTTAGGAAAAGTGAGGCCCTCTGGAGGTCAAATCGATAAAATTATAGGTGCAAAGTGTTCACAAAACAAACTTACTTATAAGGATGATGATCAGTAGTCTGACAATTCCCAAGGCAGGAATCATTTCTCGAAAATTCTTGCAAAGACATAAATAAAAAGAATGTAAGCTATCTATTGGCAAATGAAGCCTCAACTGTATTCTCTCTTCACCTGCTTTTTCATTTAAAGTTTGAGTGTCAAATATTTACAAAATAAAGCCCAGCTTTCAAATGTATTTGGGAAATTCAATGCTGGTGCGCTTGAGAACAAAATGAATAGTTAATTCCATGATATGAACTAGACAAAATCGTATTAGTAGGAAAAAAATCTAAGTATAGGTTATATGGAAATCAATACTTAACATGTCATAGACAGAGATATGATAGATACATACATACATGGATAGATAGTTACTGCCAAACTAAGTCTGATGAAATATTTCTAAGGTTTTTTGGTTAATATCCATTCAACAATTTATCCTCTTCGAAATAAGAGTTAATTAAAATTTAAATATTACCTTAATTCTTTTAGATAATTTCAAAAAATTTAAAATATTGGTTAAAAAAATAAAGTTTCATTGTAGCTCTCAGTCCAGGGGCACCTGGATGGCTCAGTCAGTTGGGTGTCCAACTCTTGATTTCAGCTCAGGCCATGCATGATCTCGGGGTCAAGAGATCAAGCTCCATGTGGGGCTCTGTGCCCAGTAGGGGAGTCTGCTTGAGATTCTTTCTCCCTCTGCCCCTTCCCTTGTTCTCTCTCTCTCTCCAAAATAAATAAATAAATCTTTTAAAAAGGAAATCTCAGTCCAGCTTACAGTACCCTCCTGTGTTACTAAAGAATTACTGAGTCAGGGCCACCTGGGTGGCTCAGTTGCTTAAGTGTCTGCCTTCAACTCAGGTCATGATCTTGGGGTCCTGTGATCAAGCCCTCCATTGGCTTCTCTTTTCAATTAGGAGTCTGCTTCACCCTCTCCCTCTGCTCCTCCCTCTGGCCCCCACTTATGCCCTCTCGCTCTCAAATAAATAAACTAAATCTAAAAAAAAAAAATCAGAAAGACATCTCCACTTTAATTTATTGAGTTACTTCTCCCTTCCTTTTCAACTTATTAACTCTCTCCCCAAAGAGTAAAGACACTGAAATACCCATGTTTTTTCTAAATCAATTCTTTTTGAACTGTTGTGGTCACAACCTATTGTAAGAAACAATTTACATAAAAATCCAGTACATACACAAATTAAACAGCATTACACGTAATACATACTGAAATTTTAAAAAAAATTTTTCTTTATAATTTTTTATTAGTTTAAATCTGCTCCATGCCCAATATGGGGCTTGAACTCAAGACCCCAAGATGAAGAGTCACATGCTCTGCCTACTTAGCCTGCCAGGTGCCCCTCTTTTTGTTTAATTTTTGGTCACAATTCCTTAAACTGTGTTCACAACCCACTAGTGGGTTGCAATCCAAAGTTTGAAAGACATTTTTCTAAATAACTTCTATTTTTGGAATAGTTTTATAATTGCTTCATATTTTCCTCCTAGAGTATTTTTATTTTTTTTTAAGATTTTATTTATTTATTTGATAGAGACAACACAAGCAGGGGGAGTAGGGGAGGGAGAAGCAGGCTTTCCGCTGAGCAGGGAGCCTGATGTGGGTCAATCCCAGGACCCTGGGATCATGACCTGAGCCCAAGGCAGACTTTTAATGACTAAGCCACCTAGGCATCCCGTTCCTAGAGTATATTAAAAGCATACCTATGTGGTTAAAGGATTTAAGAACTAGTCAGGATTTAACACTATAGGCTATTTTAAAAAGTGATTGACATTCTTAAATACTATATCATGGGCATATAAAATGGTATGCCAACTTTGGAGAGCAATTTGGCATTTATATATGAAAATTTAAAGCCTTCACTGAGTAAATCCACTTCTAGGAATTTATCCTAGCAACACACACACACACACACACACACATATGCACACCCACACCCACACACACACAAAAGATAAATGTAAGAGAACATCCTTAAAGCATTATCTACAAATGTGAATAGGTGGAGTAACCCCTATTTTTTTTTTTTCAATGAAGGATTAAATAAGGATACAGCTCTACAGTGTGCAGTAGGGCACTTAAAGAGATTGAGATGGATTTCCGTGTACTGACACGGGCAGATGCAGTCAAGATAACTCTATGTTAAAATGTAAAACAATATCTTTAAGAGTGGGTCCGTTTTTTGTAGCCTTAATTTTGGCAGATTTTGGATATATTTGGAAAAAGGTCTTGGGCGCCTGGGTGGCTCAGTGGGTTAAAGCCTCTGCCTTCAGCTCAGGTCATGATCTCAGGGTCCTGGGATGGAGCCCCGCATCGGGCTCTCTGCTCAGTGAGGAGCCCGCTTCCCTCTCTCTCTGCCTGCCTCTCTGCCTACTTGTGATCTCTCTCCTCTCTGTCAAATAAATAAATAAAATCTTTAAAAAGAAAAGAAAAAGGGGCG
>CM053606.1:25202912-25241430 GCA_028646535.1 Procyon lotor
TTGACTATTTTTCAACTTAAAAAAATTTTAAGTATTCATCACTTTTGAGATCAGGGAAAAAATAAAGATAAAAATATGAAAGGAAAAGGAGGAAGATGATTGCTCAGTAAATATGATGAAGATTCCTGATCCAAATATCAGTTATTCTTTAAAAGGAAAAAAAAAATCCATAGATTCCATTCCCAAAGTTCTTACCACCAGAACATTCATAAAATAGCCTCCCATCAGAGCATAGACTCCTCCTGAAGCACCCACAAGATATCTGAGTGGGTCAAAGATGGAGCTGGCAAGGGATCCTAAAGAAATAAAACACAAAGGATCACACATAACTGTAAGAATCATGAAAAGATAAATCTAACCTAAGGCAGAAGTTGGGAAGTTTGAACCATTATCATATTGACAAGCAACAAGTTTATTTTGTTTGTCCCTTCCATGCTATAAAAGTATAGCTGTGTGAAATAACTACCTCAATTTTTCTGAAATATTAAATGTTCAGTATGAGGACAGTATAACAGGGATCAAGAGCATAAACTCTAGAGCCAAAATTACCAGATGTGTGACTTGAGAAAGTTTCTTAACCTCTCTGTGCCTTGGTTTCCTTACATAGAGGATATTAATAGAACTTACCTCAATGCATTGTCAGGGGAAGTAAATAAGTCGATATGTACATCATGCTTAGAACACTGCCTGATGTGTATTATGTACTTATTAACTGTTGTTTCAAAATATTGCACATGTTTAGCCAAAACTATCAAAATACCTGAGACATTCCAGCATCTTATGATCTAATGGCTGACTTTCTCAGGGAGTCAAGATGTGACCTCAAAACACTTCTCAACATAGTATTCAATCAGACTCAAACAAGAGGAAATCTATTTGCCAACCCAATCTTAGATTGCCCGAGCCAAAACAAGACTTTAAAATCACGTTCTGCAAACTCTAAGATGTTCTCTCTGTACTGCTTTGTTCTACCACTTAGTTTTTTGCTTTTGAGGCTCTCCTCCATTCCTTAGGATACAATGTAATACCTGCTTTGTGCAAGAAAGACAAAGTGGCCTTAGGAATTTTATAAACAGATGAGTAAAGGAGTATCATAAGATGCAGAATAAAACAACTACTATGATTTCTTAAATGTAATGAATTTGTTACAGAAGCACTTAGGAAGGAATTTTGGGGGGGAGGGGGGTTTGTGGGTTGGTGTGTGTGTGTGTGTGTGTGTGTGTGTGTGTGTGTGTGTGTTTGTTTTTTCAGAAAAGAGGTGGAGGCTTTGATACTCTGAGGAGGATACAGCATTTTGATTAAACTCTAAAATATCTTTAAGATTTGGAAGGAAAACAAAGGAGGAAAAAGTATTCAGAACTTAGGGAACTAGAAAAGCAAAGACATAGAAACAAAGGTATATGGACGGTTAAATATCAGTGAGTAGTCCAATAGGTTTAGGGGATGGTCTTCAGATGTCAACCTTCAGACTAGGGCTAGAGTGGTTGCATCTTTTTTTTTTTTTTTAAGATTTTTTATTTATTTATCTGACAGAGAGAGAGATCACAAGTAATCAGAGAGGCAGGCAGGGAGAGAGGGGGAAGCAGGCTCCCCGCTGAGCAGAGAGCCCGATGCGGAGCTTGATCCCAGGACTCTGAGATCATGACCTGAACCGAAGGCAGAGGCCCCAATCCATTGAGCCACCCAGACGCCCCTAGAGTAGTTGCATCTTAATCATGAGTAATTTATTTTTAAAACACAGATATAAATGTCCACTTCTGGCCATGATGAAGTAACAAGAATAAAATTTTCTCTCTGTCTGGAAACAGCTAAAAGCACTGGACAAAATATATGAAACAGTGATCTCCGAGATACTGGACATCAGATAGCAAAGGACAGTGAACCCTGACAGACAAGAAAGAAATGAAGTGAGTTGTCCGATTGCCCAGCTTACTGCCTTGAACGAGATTACAGGTTACAATGCATGAAGGGGGAAACCAGGTAGAGCTCAGTAAACTTTAGGTTGCTAAGATAAAGTCCAGATACTCCTAGGCAGCTGGAGTTTGCAAGACAGTGCACCAGAGAGAGAGGAGCAGCACAGAGAGAACTCCAGAGAGGAGCATGTGAGGAAATTACCTAAGCCAGGGGCGCCTGGGTGGCTCAGTGGGTTAAAGCCTCTGCCTTTAACTCAGGTCATGATCTCAGGGTCCTGGGATCGAGCCCCGCATCGGGTTCTCTGCTCAGCAGGGAGCCTGCTTCCCCCTCTCTCTCTGCCTGCCTCTCTGCCTACTTGTGATGTCTCTTTCTGTGTTAAATAAATAAATAAAATCTTAAAAAAAAAAAAAGAAAGAAAAGAAATTACCTAAGCCAAAGAAAGAACCACCAGAAAAGAGTAGAGAGAAGAGCAAGTAGCTTTGCTCAACTAGCACCAGAAAGGCTAACTAACTTTTCAAACCAGAAAACTTCATAATTCATGGGGCATTGCATGAGGTACACAGAAGTGTCCTATTAATGGATAATAATTAGCACTAAATATGACTCAAAAACAACAGTTTCACCTAGCAAATCTTACCAGAAAGTTTCAAACTACTTCCAAATAACTGTGTTCCAGAACAAATTTAAGGAATATTTGTAGGAATGCAATAATATCCACCATCCAAAGGTTGAATGTCTACCATCCAAACAAAAATGGTGAGATGTGCAAAGAAACAGGAAAATAGGACCCATAATAAAAAAGAAAAAAAAATCAATTAAAACCCCAAACTGACACAAGTGTAAGTTTTAGCAGATGATGGCAATAAATAATTATTACAACTGTATTCTATCTGTTCAAAAATTAAGTAGAGGGGTGCCTGGGTGGCTCAGTCGTTAAGCGTCTGCCTTTGGCCCAGGTCAGAACCCAGGGGCCTGGGATGGAGCCCCGCAACGGGCTCTCTGCTCGGCAGGAAGCCTGCTTCCCCCGCTACCATTCCCTCTGCTTGTGTTCCCTCTCTCGCTGTGTTTCTCTCTGTCAAATAAATAAAATCTTTAAAAAAAAAAAAAATTAAGTAGAGACACACAAGGTATAAAACACTCATATTTCTAAAGATGAAAACTACAATGTCTAAGATGAAAAAAATACACTGGTTGAGCTTAATGGCACATTAGCGCAGAAAAAAAGATTTGTGAACATGAATACATGGCAGTAAAAGTATCCAACATGAAACACATAGAGAAGAATATTTTTAAAAAGAAATGCATCAGAGCACCTGGGTGGCTCTGTCAGTTAAGCCTCTTCCTTTGGCTCAAGTCATGGTCCCAGGGTCCTGCAATTGAGCCCCACATCCAGCCCCATGCTCTGCAAGGAGGCTACTTCAAGATTCTCACTCACCCTCTGCCTCTCCCCTCACTTGCTTACACTCTCTCTCTCTCTAAAATAAATAAATAAATCTTTAATTTGAAAAATGCTAAAGGAAATTCTCAGGTGAGAAGGAAAAAACATCAGGTGAAAATATGGAATTACAAAAAGGAGTGGAGGGCACCAGAAGTGGTAAGAACATGGGCAAATCCACAAGATTTTGCTTATGACTTAAATTCCTACAGAGGATAACTGTTTAACTACTAGAAATAATAAGTGAATTACGTTGGAGGATAGAAGATCGATGTACAAAAAAACCAACTTTATTTCCATGTCATAGTAGTGAAGAATCAGAAATAGAAAATTTTTAAATAGTACCATTTATAGAACATCAAAAATATGAAATATGGAGATAATTTGCACAAATATGCAAGAGCTGCCACTGAAAGCACAGTTCCTAAAATTTACAAAGTGATAAATTATACTTCATCAAAACTTTAAACCTTCTATTTCTCAAAAGGTCCTATTAAGAGCATGAAAAGACAAGCAACAGACTAGGAGAAAATATTTGCAAGTCATATGTCTGATGAAGAACTTATAATCAGCATATACACTATTATATATAATAAAGATTATAATCCAATTTTTAACATTTTTAAAAGATTATTTATTTATTTGTTTGTTTATTTGACAGAGAGAGAGAGAGACCGTAAGAGAGGGAACATAAGCAGGGGGAGCGAGAGAGGGAGAAGCAGGCTTCCCCTGAGCAGGGAGCCCAATGCGGGGCTCGATCCCAGCATTCTGGGATCAAGACCTGAGCTTAAGGCAGACGCTTAACAACTGAGCCACCCAGGCACCACTATAATCCAATATTTAAATGGGCAAAGATTTAAACAGGTTCTTTTTTTTTTTTTTTTTTTTTTGAGGTTTTATTTATTTATTTGACAGAGAGAGAGATCACAATCAGGCAGAGAGGCAGACAGAGAGAGAGGGAGAAGAAGGCTTCCCACTGAGCAGAGAGCCCGATGTGGGACTCGATCCCAGGACCCTGAGACCAGGACCCGAGCCAAAGGCAGAGGCTTTAACCCACTGAGCCACGCAGGCACCCCTTAAACAGGTTCTTTACCAAAGAAGATATGTGAATAGCAAACAAGCACATGAAAAGATATTCACCATCATTAATTATTAGGAGATGCAAATTAAAACCCAGTGAGGGGGCACCTGGCTGACTCAGTCCGTGAAGCATGCAACTTTGGATCTCCGGGTTGTGAGTTCGAGCCCTGCATTGGATGTACAGATTACTCAAAAAAAAAAAAAAAAAAACTTCTTTTTAATTTTTTAATTTTTTAAGTAGGCTCCACACCCAGCATGGAGCCCAACATGGGACCTGAATTCACAATCCTGAGATCAAGACCTGAGATGAGATCAATAGTCAGCTGCGTGGGGAGGGTATGTGCTATGGTGAGTGCTGTGAATTGTGTAAGACTGATGAATCACAGACCTGTACCCCTGAAACAAATAATATACTATATGTTAATTTAAAAAAAAAAGAGCTGCTTAACCAATTTAGCCACCGAGGTACCCCCAAAATAAAACATTTTTTAAATATAAATAAACAAACCCGGTGAGATACCATCATACACCCAACAGACTGGCTAAAATTGAAGACTGATGATAGCAAGTGTTGTTGAGAATGTGGAGGAGCTGGAACTCCTAGTGAAGCTGTAAAATGGTACCACAGTTGACCCTTGAACAACATAGGTTTGAATTGCTCAGGCCCACCCTTATGCAAATTTTTTTCCACTGAATACAGTACAGTACCGTAAATGTATTTTATCTTCCCTATGGTTTTCTTTAACTTTATTTTTTTTAGTAATCTCCATACCCAACATGGGGCTCAGACTCATGACCCCAAGATCAAGAGTCACATGCTCTTCTGACTAAGCCAGCCAGATGCCCCCTTTATGGTTTTCTTAACAATTTTTTTCTCTAGCTTACTTTATTGTAAGAACACAGTACATAATAACGTATACAAAATATGTGCTCATTCACTATGTTATCTGTAAGGCTTTGGGTCAATAGTAGGCTATTAGTAGTAAAGTTTGGGGAGAGTCAACCATTTTATGTGGATTTTCAACTGTGTGAGGGGGATCAGTGCCCCCAACCCCCACATTGTTCAAGAGTGAAGTGTACTTTGTACCATATAACCTAACAATCCCACTTATAGATATATATCCAAGAGATCAACACAAAAACTTATACACAAATAGTCATAGCAATGTTATTCATAATAGCCAAAAAGTGAAAACAACCCAAATGTCCATTAATTGATAAATGTGAAGAGAAAACATGTATAGTCACATAATGGAATATTGTCTAACAATAAAAAGGAATGATGCACTGATATACGCTACAACATCAATGAACAATGAAAACATTGCACTTAAGTGAAAAATGCCAATCACGAAAGACCGTATATTGTATGATTCCACTTGTATGAAATGTCCAGAAGAGGCAAATCTAAAGAGACAGAAAGTAGATTAGTGGTTGCTAAGGCTGGGGAAGGAAGAATGGGGTGAGGAGTGGGGAGGGGTACAGGGTTTCTTTGGGGGACAAAAATGTAAAATTCAATTGTGATGATGGGTAGATAATCCTGTGAATTAAGTTAAAAAAAAAAAACACTGAATTAAATACTTAAATGAGTGAATTGTATGATGTATGACTTTATCTCAAGTAAGCTATTTTAAAATGTTGGCAGTTTCTTTTTTTTTTTAATTTTATTTATTTATTTGACAGAGAGAGAATGAGATCACAAATAGGCAGAGAGGCAGACAGAGAGAGAAGAGGAAGCAGGCTCCCTGCTGAGCAGAGAACCCGATGTGGGGCCTTGATCCCAGGACCCTGAGATCACGACCTGAGCCGAAGGCAGAGGCTTTAACCCACTGAGCCACCCAGGCGCCCCAAATGTTGGCAGTTTCTTAAAAGTTAAACATATCCTCTGATAGGATCAGAGGATCCTATCATTCCTAGGTATTTACCCAAGAAAGTAGAAAACATTGATTACACAAATACTTACACATAGACATTTCATAGACATTTCATTTGCAATAGCCCCCAACTGGAAACAATCCCTAATGTCCATCAACAAGGAGAATGGACAGTTTGTGGTATATTCCCACAATGAAATACCACTTGGCAATAAAAAGGAGTCAACTGTTGATACACACAGTAACGTGGATAAATCTCAAAATAATTATGCTGACTGACAGAAGCCAGACCAAAATAGAGTACATACTCTATGATTGCACTCATAAAATTCTAGAAAATACAAATTATAATGGTCAGTAGTTGCCAGGGAAAGGACAGGGAGGGGCAGTAGAGAGCAACTCTCAAGGGTCACAGAAGAACTTCTTTGTGGAGAAACGGATACATTTATTATCTTGATTGTGGTGATAGTTTCATGATTGTATACACATCAAAATTATCATATTATACACTCTAAATATGTGCAGCTTATTATATGTCATTTATATCTCACCAAACAAAACAAAACAAAACAAAACAAAACTAGGGGCGCCTGGGTGGCTCAGTGGGTTAAAGCCTCTGCCTTCGGCTCAGGTCATGATCTCGGGGTCCTGGGATCGAGCCCCGCATCAGGCTCTCTGCTCAGCGGGGAGCCTGCTTCCTCCTCTCTCTGCCTGCCTCTCTGCCTACTTGTGATCTCTCTCTCTGTGTCAAATAAATAAATAAAATCTTTAAAAAAAAAAAAAAAAAAAAACTAGCTGTCAGGGCCGCATCCTCCAAGATTCTGAGTCAGGAGATCTGGGTGGGATCTGGGTGGCTTTAGCTAAGACAAGCTCTCCAGGTGACTGTGATGATCAGTCCCGCTGGGGAACACGGGGTGGGACTGCAGACCAGCACTTCAGTCTTTAAGGTGCAAATTACTTCTGCATTTGTTCAAATGCAGATCCTGACTAAGTGGGTCCAGTGCGGGGCCCAATATTCTGCATTTTTTAAAAAGATTTTATTTATTTATTTGACAGACAGAGAGAGAGAGATCACAAGAAGGCAGAGAGGCAGGCAGAGAGACGGGGGAAGCAGGCTCCCTGCTGAGCAGAGAACCCGATGTGGGGCTCGATCCCAGGACCCCGAGACCATGACCTGAGCCGAAGGCAGAGGCTTTTAACCCACTGAGCCACCCAGGCTCGTTTTTAATGAGCTCCCAGCTAATACCAATGCGGCTAATCCATGGACTACACTTTGCCAGGAGCAAAGATGGGGAAACTAAAGTTATTTGACATATTAAGGAATCTAGGAAAAAAAAAAAAAAGCAAAGCAAGAAAGACAGCGGGCAAGAGGAAACTTCTAGAAGTGATAGACATGTTTATGACAGATTGTAGTGAAGATTTCACAGGGGTATACTTATCTCCAAACTCATCAAGTCATATACATTAAATATGTACATTAAATATGTAAAGATTTTGGTATGCCCACCATACCTCTGAAATTATTTTAAAAAACATTTTACATCAAGTTCCTCTTAACCTCTTTATGTATATATAATTTCTTTTTTGAACATTAGTAAAGATTTTGCTTCCAAGGAAAGAAAAGAAAGGCAATGGGGCCACGTAGTGGAGGGTAATGAGCAATCTTGGAGGTTTTGATTTTCTTTCGGGCCAGTGTTTTAGGAAGGATATAATATGATCTAATCTGTGCTGGAGGAAGGTGACCCAGGCAGCAGTGTGAAGACCAGAATAGCTAAGAGTCACACACCTGCCAAGAAGCTACTGCAAAAATAGGCAGAGGATGTGAACAGGTTAATCACGTTCTCTCCTCTGAAATTGGGGCAGGGCTGATTCCACAGGTCGAAATCAAGCTGCAGGGGAAGTCCCTGCAGATATTAGAGCCGTGAGGACCTCACCAGCGCAAAGGCTTTCAGGGGCACAAAAAACAGGTGTGTGCAGGACCAGACGTAGAAGGGGAAAAACAGGTTCCACAGAAGCAGAAGGGAAGCCCACTGGGGAGCTGTGTCACTGAGCATTGCCAAGTGCATGTCATGAAGGCTTCCTGCTCTCTGGCCCCACTGCTCTAGGAGGCTAGTAACATTTTCTTTTTTTTTTTTAAAGATTTTATTTATTTTACAGCGAGAAACACAGAGAGAGAGGAAACACAAGCAGAGGGAATGGTAGCTGGAGAAGCAGGCTTCCCGCTGAGCAGGGAGCCCGATGCGGGGCTCAATCCCAGGGTCCCGGGATCATGACCCGAGCCAAAGGCAGACGCCCAACACTGAGCCACCCAGGCGCCCCAGTAACATTTTCATCAGTGAAAAAATTTTGAGGGGCGCCTGGGTGGCTCAGTCGTTGGGCGTCTGCCTTCGGCCCGGGTCATGATCCCAGAGTCCGGGGATCGAGCCCCACATCGGGCTCTCTGCTCGGCAGGAAGCCTGCTTCTCCCGCTACCATTCCCTCTGCTTGTGTTCCCTCTCTCGCTGTGTTTCTCTCTGTCAAATAAATAAAATCTTAAAAAAAAAAAAAAAAATTTAAAAAATTTTGAGCCCTGCAAAAGGTGGAATTGTGTCCTCCCCCAAAAACATCTCTTGACGTTCTAATGCCGAGCACCTCAGAATGTGCTATTATGTGGGCATAGGATTGTTGCAGATCTGATTAATGAAAAGGAGGTCATGCTGGAGTAGAGTGAGCCCCTAACCAATATGACTATGTCCTTATTAGAGGAGACAGGGACATGTGAAGGGAGAACTCCACGTGACAATGGAGACAGAGCGAGAAGGGCTGCAGCTGCAAGCCAAGGAATGCCAAGGACTGACGGCCACCACCGGAAGCGAGGGAGAAGAGAGGAAGGATTCTCCCTCACAGGATCAGAGGATGGCCCATGACCCAATTGACACCTTGATTTCAGACTCCCAGCCTAACTGTGAGATAGTGCAGTTCTGTTGTTCAAAACACCCAGTTTGTGGTTCTTTGTTATAGGAGCCCTAAGAAACCGATTCAACCAACCACTGCAATATAAGTATATTAATTTATTTGTAGGTTGCATATGTAAGTACTACTATACTAATGTGGGTTTTTTGAAAGCAGGTAATTGTATTGGTTTTCTTTCATATGCTAATATTTTTTAATATGAAAATAGATTTTTTTAAGATTTTATTTATTTATTTATTTATTTATTTATTTATTTATTTATTTGGCAGAAAAAGAGACAGAATAAGCAGGGAGAGCAGCAGAGGGAGAGGGAGAAGCAGGCTCTCTGCTGGGCAGATAGCCCAAGGCAAGACTCCATTCCAGGACCCTAGGATCATGACCTGAGCCAAAGGCAGACTCTTAACCCACTAAGCCACCCGGGTGCCCCTAGAAATAGAATTTTTAAAGGATGAAACATTGATTACACAATATTTTAAAATCATTTTTACTTTATTACTGGTACAAAAAATGTCTTTTTTTAAAGATTTACTTTAGAGAGAGAGCATGAGCAGGGAGAAGGGCAGAGGGAGAGGGAGAATCCTCAAGCAGAGTCCCCGCTGAGCACAGAGCCTAACACGGGGCTCGATCTCACAACCCTGGGATTATGACCTAAGCGGAAATCAAGAGTCAGCGGCTTAACTGACTGAGCCACGCAGGCATCCCTGGTATAAAAAGTTTTTAATGAAACATAAAAAGACAAGGGAGAAATTTAAATGCATGTTTCTAAGTGAAAGAAGCCAATCTGAAAAGGCTACGTGCTATGTAATCTCAACTGTATGACATTCTGGAAAAGCTAAAACAATGGAGGGAGCGAGAGGATCAGTGGTTGCCAGGGGGTGGGGGTCGGAGTCAGGGTTAGGGATGAATAGGTAGGACACAGAGGATTTAGAGGACAGTGAAAATATTCCATATGATACTCTAATGATGGATACAGGTCATTACACATTTGTCCCAAACCATAGAATGTACAATGCCAAGGGTGAACTTCTTTATGAACTTTGGGTCATTATGATATGCCAGTGGAGAATTCATCAGCTGTAACAAATACCCATCTGTACAGGGATGTCGATAAAGGGGTAGGGGCAGGGGTATGGGGAATCCCTGTGCCTTCCTCTCCATTTCTCTGTGAACCTAAAAATATTCTAAAAAAATAAAGTCTTTAAGAAATCTCTCGATGAGCAAGATTTATAAAATAAGCTTCATTATTTTTTTCAAAATCCTCATTATATCATAACCCTGAAGTACAAATATATACTCCTAAATTCAGTTATTTTCTACAGAAAACTTCCTCTTACTGTCATAGCCAAAATGTAAAATTTTATTTATTTATTTATTTTTAAAGATTTTATTTATTTATTTGACAGAGAGAAAGAGAGAGATCACGAGTAGGCCGAGAGGCCGGCAGAGAGAGAAAGGGAAACAGGCTGCCTGCTGAGCAGAGAGCCCTATGTGGGGCTCGATCCCAGGACCCTGAGATCAGACCTGAGCCAAAGGCAGAAGCTTTAACCCATAGAGCCACCCAGGAGCCCCCAAAATGTAAAATTTTAAAATGACATGTAGTGGGGCGCCTGGGTGGCTCAGTGGGTTGAGGCCTCTGCCTTCGGCTCGGGTCATGATCTCAGGGTCCTGGGATCGAGCCTCACATCGGGCTCTCTGCTCAGCAGGGAGCCTGCTTCCCCCCCCCCCCACCTGCCTCTCTGCCTACTTGTGATCTCTCTCTGTCAAATAAATAAATAAAATCTTTAAAAAAATAAAAAAATAAAAATAAAATGACATGTAGTTTCATTTTGTTTTAAAAGATTTTCTTTATTTGACAGAGAGAAACACAGCAAGAGAGGGAACACAAGCAGAGGGAATGGTAGCGGGAGAAGCAGGCTTCCTGCGGAGCAAGGAGCCCGATGCGGGGCTCGATCCCAGGACTCTGGGATCATGACCTGAGCCAAAGGCAGACCCTTAATGACTAAGCCACCCAGGTTCCACTGTAGTTTCATTTTTTTTAAAGATTTTATTTATTTATTTGACAGACAGAGAGAGAGAGATCACAAGAAGGCAGAGAGAGAGGGAAGCAGACTCTGCGCTGAGCAGAGAGCCTGATGCGGGGCTCGATCCCAGGACCCTGAGACCATGACCTGAGCCAAAGGCAGAGGCTTTAACCCACTGAGCCACTCAGGTGCCCCGACGTGTAGTTTCAAATGGGAGAATTACATCATTGACTCTGTTTACTCTAATTATGAAAAAAAAAATCTGTTGTAATTTACCTGTTAATCCCCACCTTTCCCAGCATCAGTCTTTTGTTCATGCAAACTAATCAGAAAGTGTTATAAAATGGGTTTAAAACCCACTAAAACTCTTAACTGAGAACTCTTGAAACCGATGAGGAAATTGTTTCCTGCATTCTAAGTGTGAATTTATTTTTTTTCTTTTTTTTTTTAAAGATCTTATTTATTTGACAGAGAGAAACACAGCGAGAGAGGGGACACAAGCAGAGGGAATGGTAGCGGGAGAAGCAGGCTTCCTGCAGAGCAGGGAGCCCAATGCGGGGCTCGATCCCAGGACCCTGGGATCATGACCTGAGCCGAAGGCAGACGCTTAACGACTGAGCCACCCAGGCGCCCCTCTAAGTGTGAATTTCTAAGACTTGTTGCATCATTCCCAGAAGCAAAGTTAGTTTTTAAAATGCCCTTTCAGGGGCGCTTGGGTGGCTCAGTGGGTTAAAGCCTTTGCCTTCGGCTTGGGTCATGACCTCGGGGTCCTGGGGTCGAGCCCCACATCGGACTCTCTGCTCCGCAGGGAGCCTGCTTCCCCTCCTCTCTCTCTGCCTGCCTCTCTGCCTACTTGTGATCTCTCTGTCAGATGAATAAATAAAATCTTTAAAAAAAATAAAAAATAAAATGCCCTTTCAGAACATATTTTTGTAAAGTAGTTATGTTCTTTTTCCTTGTATGAAAAATGCTATAACATCATCAAAGGAACATATTTTGCATTTGCTTTTTCAACAACATCAGATCGGTAGCATCCTACTGAAAGCCTTTTGTTACCACAGGGGGAAAATAGTCAGCAAATTAGACACTCGTCTTTTTTGTAGAAGAAAAATGCATAGTCTTTAAAATGAACAAAAGATGAGAGGAATCTCACTGATTTCAAGACTTATAGTGTGTGTGCCGTGGTACAGATGACAGGGTAACACACTGGTCAATGGAACAAACAGGAGAACCCAGAAAGCCCTACAAATACAGCCAACTGATTTTTGACAAAGATGCAAGAAGAATTAATAAAGGGAATTGAATTTTTAATAGATTGTTGTGAAGATATGAAGTCATATCCTAAAATCCCCAAAAGAACCTCAGTCTAAACTTCATACCTTCGACAAAAATGAACCAACTCAAAACAAATCCCATATTCCAATGTAAAGCATAAAACTTTAAAAGACAGCATAAGAGAAAATCTTCAAGACCAAGGACTCAGTGAAGAGTTCTTAGACATCACCAAGAGCATGATTCATAAAGGAAAAATTGATATATCAGACTTCACCAAAATTAAAAACTTTTGCTCCATGAAAGACTATTAAAACAGTGCAAAGGCATGGGGTGCCTGAGTGGCTCAGTGGGTTAAAGTCTCTGCCTTCGGCTCAGGTCATGGTCTCAGCGTCCTGGGATCAATCCCCACATCAGGCTCTCTGCTCAGCAGGGAGCCTGCTTCCCTGCTCTCTCTGCCTGCCTCTCTGCCTACTTGTGATCTCTCTCCTCTCTGTCAAATAAATAAATAAAATCCTTAAAAAAAAAAAGTGCAAACACATTGAGAAAAATATATCTGTCAACTACATATTCAATAAAGGACTAGGATCTAGAATATGTAAAGAACTCTCAGAACTCGATTCACCTAATTAGGAAAAAAAAAGGAAAGGAATGGGCAAAAGACATGAGCAGGCATTTCACTATCGAGGTTATGCAGATCAAAAGGTGTTCAGAATCATTAGCCATCTGAGTAAAGCAAATTAAGGCCATCATGAGGTATCACCACACATTTCTGAGCACAGCTGAAATAAGAAATGGCAACAACATGAACACTGGTGAGGATGTGGACAACAGAATCACCTCTACACTACTGGGGGGAATATAAAATGGAACAGCCATTCTGGAAAACATTTTGGCTGGTTCTTAAAAAAACTCAAAAGGCACTACCATACAACCTAAGAACTGTGCGCTTGGGCATTTATCCCAGAGAAATGAAAAATTCTGTTCACAAAAACCTGTACACAAAGGTTTATAACAGCTTTATTTGTAATAGCCCCAAACTGGAAACAACCCAAATAGTCTCCAGGGAGTGAAGGGTTAAGCAAACGGTGGTCCATCCATACCATGGAATACTATTCAACGCTAAAAATGAATGGAGTATTGATACACGCAACAACCTACATGAGTCTCCCAGAGAATGATACGGTGTGAGGACAGCCAACCCCAAAGGCAATACACATTTATGTAACATGCTTGAATTGGGAAAATTACAGAAATAGAGAACAGACTAGTGGTTGTCAGGGGCGAAGGAGGGGGTGGGGGGTGTTAAAGAAGAGGGCATGGCTGTAAAAATACAACGTGAGGAATCTTTGTTTTGTACCTTGACAGAATCAAGGTGGATATCCTGGTTGGGATACTGTACTAGAATTTTGCAAGCTGTTACCATTGAGGTAACTGGGGAAAGGATACATGGGACCCCTAGGCATTGATTTTGTACAACTGCAATGTAAAAAAGTTTAATTTAAAAAAAAATGTTTCCAATAAATAAATGGATAGATGGGAATTTTAATATTTTCTCCTCCGGCCAAAGTGGATCCTCTTAAGGCACACCCAACTTCAGAGATCATTGCATATTCTGCTAGTCCCTACTGAGCCTTGGGCCCCTATAGCTCTTCTTCAAGCTCTCTTCAAGCTGTCTTTCTTAAATGCAGATTGGCTCCTGTGACTTCCCAAGATCACTGGTCTAATACACTGGGCCCTTGTGATCTGGCTGTTGAGTCTCTACACAATATATATGCACCTGGACACCTAAACACACAACTTCCAACTGTGCAAGACCCAGTCTGACTCTGAGATACCTGAGGACAGGCACAATGACCTCTCTCCGTGTGCTTATCTCAAATATTTTAATTCTAATTATTTTTTAAGTTTTTTTGTTTGTTTGTTTATTTTTAAGTAATCTCTACACCCAATGTGGGGCTCAAACTCACCTTCCTAACATCAAGAGTAGCACGCTTTTCTGAAGAAGCCAGCCAGGCACCCCTCTAACTTCTTTCTTTTTTTCTTTCTTTCTTTTTAAGCTCTATTTATTTAAGTAATCTCTACACCCAACATGGGGCTTGAACTCATGACCCCAAGATCAAGAGTTGCATGCTTTTCTGAAGGAGCCAGCCAGCTGCCCCTAATTAACTGATTTCCAATGCTTATCAGGTTCCCTAGCACATATTAGGAGTGCAGTAAATCTTGACTTAAATGTTGATTACTTTTGCTTTGTGTATTTCCCCCTAAGAATGCAGAGGCATTGATTCTGTGTTACCCTCAGGATACTAACCTGCAATCACTCCTGCCAGGTACACCAGCCCTACTCGGAGGCCTTTGTGGACCATTTCCAAGGGAATACCCAAAACGAGCTGCATAATGAGATTACCCACGATGTGCTGAACTCTGCAGAGACAAACACAGTAGTCAAATATTACAATCAATCCACACTGTTGTTTCTTTGGGACATGAACAGGCATTGGTGTATTGTTTCTAGCTCAAATTCCATTTTCTAATTTTTTCTTAAAGATTTTATTTATTTATTAGAGAGAGAGAGAGAGAGAGCACAAGTAGGCAGAGCAGCAGGCAGAGGGAGAGGGAGAAGCAGGCTTCCCGCTGAGCAGAGAGCCTGATGCAGGGCTCAATCCCAGGACCCTGAAACCATGACCTGGGCAGAAGACAGATGCTAAACCATCTGAGCCACCCAGGCGCCCCCCCTTTCTGCTTTTAACACCCAGCTATGCTGCCAACTTGCAAGCACGAGAGAAAGATCAAGGGAAAAGCAGAGATGCCAATACAGAACCAAGAGTCTTGGCTTCAGTAAACTGATGAACTAAACCACATTCCTCGGGGCTTCTTATATGGTAAGGAATTACCGTATAACAACCTCCCTTTGTTTAGGCCTCATTAGATTTTTTTGGTTACCTTCAGCCAGAAGCATTCTGAACTTCTACCCCCCTGTGTGACCTGTCCTACACAGCCTTGAGAATTCTTTTTGAAGGCCTTACTGAGTGTCAGGCACAGTTAAAAAATTACATTATAACCACGGTCTCATTTAATCACAGCAACCTTATGAGGTAGGTGCTATTACCCCATTTTACAGATGTGGAAACTGAGGCACAAAGAAGTTAAGTAACTACTGTATATTACAATAGTATATGGCCTTCCATTACCATTTAACTGACTATTCGCCCTTATAATATTAAAGCCCTTGAGTGCAGGGACCACATTTGTTCAGAACATGTTAAATGAAAAACCAAACTGAAAGTATCCATAGAAATGGGGCAGTGAGCAATTTTGTCCTTATTTGTCAAGCCCCCGAGCCCTGTGTCCTGCCATGGATGCCTGTTTAGCCACTGGCCAGAGTCATCCTTCAAGGCCCTTCAAGGGCTGGGTAGGTCACACAGACGTAGCTGGCCTCATCGAACCCCCAGGCGTCCACTGGAGAGCGGGGAGGGCAGCCAGCTGCTCACTGTCTGCAGTGCGCATAGTGAATCCTGGGCTCTGAGCAAGGTCACAAAAGGCTATTAGCATATAAGAAGTTATAACTAGGGACACCTGAATGGCTCAGTCAGTTGGGCATCTGCCTTTGGCTCAGATCATAATGCCAGGATCCTGGGATCAAGTCCCACATTGGGCTCCTGGCTCAGCAGGGAGCCCACTTCTCCCTCTGCCTGGTGCTCCCCCTGGTTGTGCTCCCTTTGTCTCTCAAATAAAATCTTAAAAAAAAAAAGTTGTAACTAAAAGGCAGGTACTGCATCACCCATTGCTCGTATTATTCCAGATGGACCACTATTATACACTCAACAAAGCACTCGAGAATTAATTCTTTTTAAGTGTGTGGCAGGGGGGGGCACCTGGGTGGCTCAGTTGGTTAAGTGGCTGCCTTCAGCTCAGGTTATGATCCCAGAGTCCTGGAATCGAGCCCCGAGTCGGGTTCCTTGCTCAGCAGAGAGCCTGCTTCTCTCTCCCTCTGCCTGCCGCTCTGCTTACTTGTGCTCTCTGTCTCTCTGTCAAATAAATAAAATATCTAAAAAAAAAAAAAAAAGTGTGTGGCAGGGTAGGGAGGGAGGGAGGGACTGATAACTCATACCCTAAGGGGAACATTTTCCCAACATCAAACAACTAGGGGAACATACACATGGTTTAGTAATAATCGGGTCTCTTCTCACTAATATCCCTATGTAAATACCAGGATCAGGCAGTTATAACGCAATACAAAGTCCACTGGACTTGGAGTTATCACAGATGAGTTGAGGTTCCAGCTCTGCAACTTAGCCACGTGATGTGGAGCAAGTAACCACACGCCTGAAGCCTCAGACACAAAACGGCAGGAGTGACCTCCGCCGCCTCGGGCTGCTGAGGATCAAACAAGATTATGGGCCTGTAAGTGCCTTATCAGTAACAAAGCACCGACCAGATGCTGGAGGTTACAAGCACGCGCAGTTACCTCCAACATCAGTGACTTCCTGTCATGTCTTACCCAGCATGGACCAGCATATAGGAGACAAACCTCCAGGCTTGCTCCCGCTTCTTGGGACTGTAGATAAAGGGACTCTCCAGGATGCCTGTGTCCAGGGTGATCCACTGTTTCTGAGGCTTCCACACGGCATAGTAAATAAACACCGCCAGCTGCCGGGAAGGGGCAGACATGAATGTTAACCCCCTTCAGCAGAGAGTGGTCCTAGTAGAGCCACAGGCACTACTACCTTGCTCTCAAACGATTAGCTCTTGAGTGGACCCTTCTGTCGCATGTGCTCAGGAGACGATAGGAGGGGCGCCTGGGTGGCTCAGTGGGTTAAAGCCTCTGCCTTGGGCTCAGGTCATGATATCGGGGTCCTGGGATCAAGCCCCGCATCAGGCGCTCTGCTCGGCGGGGAGTCTGCTTCCCCCTCTCTCTCTGCCTGTCTCTCTGCCTACTTGTGATCTCTCTCTCTGTCAAATAAATAAATAAAATCTTAAAAAAAAAAAAAAAAAAAAAGACGACAGGAATTAAATGTCCTCACCGCATATCTGACCATGTAACTGTGGTCATATCCCACTTCCTCCAGTGAAGAGGAGCAGTCCTAGACCAAACATAAAAAAGATTCTTTCCAAACCCGCTACCCTCTTACACACCCTCTGCCCTCATCTTCCCACTCCCACCATTTCGTCTTTCACTACCAAGTTACTGTGAAATTAAGTTGTCGCTGGCTTCCAAGGAATAGAATAGGGAAAGGCAACAATAATAACTCTACAGCACAGAAGCCCGGCAAACACGACTTTAACCGAGTGATGGAGGCTCGTGTCACCGGGGATGTCATGGGGATGTCCCGAAGTCCCCGACGTGATGTGAGGACAAGGGCGCTTTGCCTCTGTGTGTTCCTCCCCCAAACCTGTTGACTCCAATATAATCATGAGAAAAACCTCAGACAAGCCCAGATTGGGGGATTGTCTACAGAAACCTGGCCTATACTCCTCAAGACTATCAAAGTCATGAAAAACGGACTGAGAAACTGTCACAGATGAGAGGACACTGGGGAGCCACAGGACATACTGCAAGGTGATACTCCGGGTTGGAGGGTTCAGAAGGGACAGAAAGAGGACATTCATGGAAAAGCTGGTAAAAATACATCCTAAAAACTCCAAAGGAAGCCTGCAGTTTAGTTAATAGTAGTATACCCCTGTCAGTTTCTTCGTTTTGACAAATGTACTATGGAAACGTAAGGTATTAATAATGGGAGAAATGAAGTGAGACATATAGAGGAACTCTCTGTACTATCTTTGCAACTTTTCTATAAAGCTAAAATTAATCCAAAATAAAAAATTTATTCCAAAAACTTTTATTTGAAAAACTGATCTTTCTGTGAGAGAAGAGATTTCTCAGCACCCACCCCACGGCCCTTCTATAGAAAACTGCCCTCTCCGCAGCACGGACCATGGCAGTCACGTTTGGTATCGTGTGACCTTATCCTATTATGCCCCAATTCCCACACTCGCCAAGCACTCACACGGTTGACTGGACCATGGGTAGGCCCACCAACCCCTAAGCTGGAAGGATAACATGATGGAGTGTGCCAGAAATGTTGATACAGTGGCCTTTCCTTTATCTGAGCCATACGAGGCTAGGTCCAAAAAAAAAAAAAAAAAAAGAGGTTGGGTCCCTATGCTGGTTAATGTTATATGTCACCTTGGCTAGACCATGACACCCAGAGATTTGATCAAACATCATTCTGGATGTTTCTGTGGAGACATTTTTTAGATGAGATCAACATGTAAATCGATAGACGTTGAGTAAAGCAGATTATCCTCCATAACACGGGGTCACATCATATCAGTTGAAAGCCTTAATAGACCAGACTGACCTCCTCTGAGGGAAAGGGAATTCTGCCAGTAGGACTGGCCTCTGAATTCCAACTGCAGCTCTTACTCAGCAGTCTCCAGTCCGCTGGCCTGCTCCAGATTTTGAATTTGCCAAGCTTCCACAACGCAATGAGCCAACTCCTTCAAATGAATCCAATCTCTCTCTCAATATATATGCATAGATAGGTTAGGTGGATGGATGGATGGATGGATGGATGGATGAGAGAGAGAAAGAGATATTGTATGTGTGTTTGTGTATGTACACACCCTATTGGTTATATTTTTCTAAAGAACGCTAATACAAGACAAACCATAAGAGACTCCCAAACTCACAAAACAAACTAAGGGTAGCTGGGAGGTAGGGGGGGTAGGGATAGGGTGGCTGGGTCATGGACATTGGGGAGGGTAGGTGCTATGGTAAGTGCTGTGAAATGTGTAAGCCTGATGATTCACAGACATGTACCCTGGGGCAAGTAATATACTATATGTTAATAAAAAAAAAAAAAAAAAAAGAAAAAAGAGCCCTAATACAGTCCTTGATAAGGAAATTGAGACATTGGTGGGAATTAAAGAAGATTACATTAGAAACTTCCTAATGTCCCTGAAGTCATACCCCACACATATCCATCCCCTGCCAATTCTTTTATGAGACATCATGGTAGGCGAGATGAGGCTCAGGAGAAGCCCAGTCCCAGGCCAGTCACTAAATGTGACCTTGGGCAAGTTATTCTGCCTCTCTGAGCCTTGTACTCTTTTTCTGGAAAATAAAAGGCTGACATGGTCAGAGTCTGAAAACACACTACTGCTGCCCACAATAGAGGAGCCCATTTTTTTCCCTACTGAAATCCAGAGGCAGCCCTATAGCTCTCCTGGTTAGGCTTCTGTGTTGGTTCCACAAAAATACCTTAACCAACCAAAGCTGGTTCATGAAATCAAGCCAATTTGTGACCCCAAGATTATTTGGTTTCTAAAGCCTCAGCAACTAAAATGAAATGAAGCCACTGAAAACTGTAGTCACAGCTGGACAGGGGACTTGCTTGAAAAATAAAACTCAACTCTTGGCTGAAAGTGACTGCAATCACAAGAAAGACCTAAGAAGCCTTCAGAGAAGGTGAGGTTGAGTTCTGTGTGTGCTCGACTTGCCACCACTAAGCTCTCTTCCTAAGTGTTTTCCAGTCTCTTCTCTAGATGTGATCGAAGATCCCCACCTTCCTCCCCTCCAGTCTTTTTGCAACTCCCCAATGGTACTTGCTCTAGTGCCCACCACCCAACATACTCACCTCAGCAAGGCTGATGGAGATGATGAACACAGGGGGTGGGAGGCAGTTAGCTCTCTCCAAGTATGTTCTTCGGACCTTTTCAGGAAGCATCCATTTCGAGACAACCCTATGAACCTTTTTATTCTTGAAGGGATCTTCACGTCCCCCATCCTCTCTAATTTCCTTCTCTTCCTCCAGCTCTCCATTCATGTCTCTATCCATATTCAGATTCATATCCTCCATCTCCAAATCATGATCAGCAGCCATTGTCCTGGGTCCTCCCTCCACCTGAAAGGGCCATGAATGTCAAAGAAAAATAGATAACCCTATAGTCCTTGGGTCATGCTCTTTCCTGGGCTCTCTGGTATAACCATTGGTTTCCAAGGCCTTTCCTGTATATTAATAGAAGGCAATTAAAGATCCAGGGCCCAAATATGCATAATATCCATACCCTCATCATCTGGTTCAATTGTGACAAAGTACTAGGGTCTCCCCAAATGAGGGAGAAGACCCCAGGGATCACTTCTGGTTTCATCTACTGCCACCACCTAAAGGATGGACTAGAGCCATCGAATAGAGACTCTACCTTGTATGCCCTTTCCTTCCCCTCTGCCACTGATGGTCAAGTCAACCATCAGCGTAAGTGATGCCTTTGTCCTGATGTGATACATCTCAGAGCTTAAACCATGCACACTGCATAACTGAACCCAGTCTTGTGCACCTAAACGGTCTCTTTTCCCTTCTTAGTTTCATCTTGCTTCTACTCAAAGGCCAAACATAGGTCTGTGATTTCTGATTCAGAATCAAAAACAATTTACTGAGCATCTGTTGTGTATCAGGAACTAAGCCGGGGGCTTTCACATCTATTGACTCATTGGACTTCCACAATAACCCCTGAAGGTAGGGATTTGCAGTCCCATTTACTGCCCAACCTGCCTCCCTAAGAAAGATTCAAGCCTACACCTTCTCTGAATTACCAGTGTCCTTTCTAAAGTACCAGCACTGCCCGTTCTGTAGCACACTTGAGTAAGGAAAGCCATTCCTTACTGGTTCTCCAGGCACAAGGTCAATACCCTTTCTGAAACACATCTTCCCAACAACTCTCTGACATCTGGTGCTCTTGGCTGAGTTCCTACTAATTTCCACATCCAGTATTCCCTTGAACTCAATCCTCAACATTCAATTATTCAAGAAGCATTTATTCAGCAAATATCTACAGAACACCTACTACGTATCAGGCCACCATCTACCCCAAAGTGTTTCCAATGTAATGGAGGAGACAGAGGTCAGTAAAAATCATACAAATAATTGTATCATTACACAGTGATAGAGGACACCAAGCAGGTGGCTAAGACACCAAGGCAGCTTGTCTGTAACAGTAAGGACTAAGCCATATGCTCTTTCCTTTCCCAGTGCCATGCCCTGGGCCATGTCCCATCCTTCTCCTGTTGGTCTAATTCTGTTATTTTTTACTCCAGGTTAAACTACTTAAATCATTCAAATGTTTCTGCGGTCAAAGGGCGGCAGTGGGGGGTGGCTGGGGGGAGGCTCTCAAAAATGAAGGGAAAAGATAATAAAAATAATGTTGCAAAATAGTACATAGAGTACAATCCAATTTTTGCAAAAAGTAATGTACTGATACACATACAGGAAGAAATCTGGAGAATTAACCGTGATTATATCTGCACGGTGGGATTTCACTACATTGTTGCCCTCCATGGAGGAGTGGGTCCAGATTTCGTAGAGCCTGAAGTGTAAACAATTTGGGGGAGGGGGGTTCTTTGGAAAAGAATATAAAATGAAAATTACAAAATATAAAAATTGCAAAAAAGTGGATACACGGCCTCTGAAGGAGCCCAGGCCAAGTGAGAGACGGGAAGTTTAAGCTTTATTAGCTTCAGAAAAAATCCACCTCTCTTTATATTTGTTTTTTTTCTAATTTTTTTTTTTAAGATTTTATTTATTAGATAGAGAACACGAGTGTGGGAAGCAGCAGGCAGAGGGAGAAGCAGGCTCCCCACTGAGCAAGGAGCCCAATGTGGGCCTTGATCCAGGACCCTGGATCATGACCTGAGCCACAGGTAGACACTTAACTGACTGAACCACCCAGGCGCCCCTTTAATTTTATTTTTAAGTGATCTCTACATCTGATATGGATCTTGAAGTTACAATCCCGAGATCACAGAGTGACACACTCTACGGACTAAGCCAGCAAGGCACCCCTATGATTTTTTAAAGTCTATATTACTATTTTCATTTAAAAAAAAACTAATAAAGCCATATCCATGACACCTTTACCTGATCCTAACATCTCAACTGCTGTACTATTTCTCCCCTCCCCTTTGTAGCCTAATGTCTTGAAGAAGGAATCTATACGCTAACCAGCTGGTCATCTGCAAGCCCCACGGAAACTGATCTCCTGAGTTACGCCCTTCAAACAAATCCACTTCCAGAGTGATGTGAGTCCCAACCACGTGTGCAGAGCACTCTTGGCATTTCAAAGCATATCCCCACTGTAAAAGCTCACGTACTCCCCAGAATTACCTGAAGTAAAAAGAAGGCATATTTATGTTCCCAATTCTCACCTTCAACCATCCTAACAGACTTTCCTGTTGAAATCTCTTCCTCCAACTTTCATCTCAACCATAATTCATTCACTGACTTCCTTCTGCTCCCCAGGTGCAGACATCCCCTCTGCCTGCCTCAACAACACTCTTGTCTTGCAACTGGACTTCTCTAACTCACTCGGTGAAGAGGAGTGAGCTAGTGGCAAGGTCACTAGGCGATAGGAACACAGGCTTTGCACTACACAGACCCAGGGAATGGCCTTGTCTTGTTTTTTCTTTGCAACTACAGGCAATGGCCCTGGGCCTCTACCTCGAACAATAGAACACTGGGTGCCAGGGGTGGGAAAATGGGGAGCTGTGTATTTAATGACTGCAAAGATTCAGTTTGGGAAGACAAAAAAAAGTTCTGGAGATGGATGGTAGTTTCACAACAAGGTAATGTAGTTAATGTCACTGAACGATACACTTAAAAATGGTTAAAAGGGTAAATTTTAAGTTATGTATATCACACACACACACACACACACACAAACGCAAAACTTTCAAAGTCACTGTGTAGATCAGATCTAGTGTTTGTGTCACCACTATGTGCTTCACCAATGATACCTTATAATACTGATATTTTCAGGGGCGCCTGGGTGGCTCAGTGGTTAAAGCCTCTGCCTTCAGCTCAGGTCACGATCTCGGGGTCCTGGGATCAAGCCCCGCATCTGGCTCTCTACTCGGCAGGGAGCCTGCTTCCCCCTCTCTCTCTGGCTGCTTCTCTGCCTACTTGTGATCTCTCTCTCTCTGTCAAATAAATAAATAAAATGTTTTAAAAAAAATAGTTCATTAGGCAGTTTCCACATTACAATAGATTGTATTCAGTAAATTTAGAGAAGAGAAATCCCCTTTTATGTTACTTTTCCCCAGCAACTTTTCTGAGAAGAAAGTTCCCTTCCCTACATCTTCCACCTCCCACTCACCAACCTCCGAGGGTCAGATACTAAGTCTGTAGACCTATTTCATTTATTTTCCTTGAATGTTGTTGATTATTTCTAGATTCACAACTTCTCATAATTGGCAAAACAGTGTGGATTTAAGATCTGTAGCTTTTAATAGCAAATATTAAAACATTTTAAAAATAAGTTCAGGGGCACCTGAGTGGCTCAGTGGGTTGAGCATGCGACTCTTGGTTTAGGCTCAAGTCATGATCTCAGGGTTGTGGGATCAAGCCCTGTGTTGGGCTCTGCACTTAGGGAGGAATCTGCTTGTCCTTCTCCCTCTGCTCCTCCCTCCCCTACCTTCACCCTCCCCCCACCTCCACTTGCACTTTCTCCCTCTAAAACAAATAAATAAATAAAATATTTTTAAATTAATAATAGTAAGTTCAAGAGCACCTGGTTAGCTCAGTCAGTAGAGCATGCAACTCTTTTTTTTTTTTAAAGATTTTCTTTATTTATTTGACAGAGAGAGAGAGATCACAAGTAGGGAGAGAGGCAGGCAGAGGGAGAGGGGGAAGCAGGCTCTCTGCTGAGCAGAGAGCCCAATGCAGGGCTCAATCCCAGGACCCTGAGATCATGACTTGAGCCGAAGGCAGAGGCTTTAACCCACTGAGCCACCCAGCTGCCCCGAGCACACAACTCTTAATGTCAAGGTTGTAAATTTGAGCCCCACGTCGGCTGTAGAGATTACTTTTAAAAAAGTAAAATAAAATCTTTAAATCAATGAATAAAAATAAGTTCAGTTAAGGATGTACATTGTATTAATAAGCTCTAAATTCAAATCCCGTACATGATTGCTTTATGAGGAAATAAAACTCTACATTGTTAATACAACTGTATAGCTAAAAAGGAGCTTAAAAAAATAAAAAACTAAGGATTACATTTCCCCCAAATTTTCTCTTTTCTCTAGATCTCAAATTTTCTAGAAATTTTACAGAGTCAAGCCCAGCATTTTAGGTATTTTAAAGGAACATATTTCCTGTGCTGAAAAGATATCTGACCCATTCGGCTTCACCAAGACTCACCGCAGGTCCGCTTTCTTCCTCGGCACATACAGCAGAGCGATTGGATATGTAGTTCCAGCCACTTTAGCAGCTAGCAACAGATGAAAATGTTGGTAGCAACTGCAGCACGCTGGTTTTACCTCTCTTCTCAGCAACCTTCACACTCAGACTTCAAGTCCTGTCTGTGCCCTGTTCCTTGGAGACCAGGGACACCTCCTTGATTAAGCATCTCTCTGACATCTTCGAGGCCCACAGGTGTGCTTTCAGACTCTGGTATTCCCTGTCCCTCCCACTCCTGTTTATCTTCTGCTCCCACACCTGAATTCCTGAGCACAGTTCACCACCTTGGAAACATTCTTGATCAAACAATGAAAAAGATGATCCAAAAAAAAAGAGAAAGAAGGAAAAGGATTATCCATACTCAGGAGGCTGTGGGAAATGGATGCAGCCTTTTTGGAAGGCAATTGAGCAGTACCTAGAAAATGAAAAGCATATACCTTTCCATAGAACCACCCTACTCCTAGAAATCTATCCTGCAAAAATATTTGAGCCAGTACACAAATCTATATTTCAAAGATGTTCAGTGTGGAACTATTATAGTAGTGAAAACTTACAAAGAACCAGAATGTACTTCAATCAAGTTGTTGTATTTTTTTTTCTTTTTTAAAGATTTTATTTATTTATTTGACAGAAGAGAGAGATCACAAGGAGGCAGAGAGGCAGGCAGAGAGTGAGGGGGAAGCAGGCTCCCCACTGAGCAGAGAACCCAATGCAAGTCTCAATCCCAGGACCCTGAGATCATGACTTGAGCCAAAGGCAGAGGCTTTAACCCACTGAGCCACCCAGGCGCCCCAGGTTGTTGTATTTTCTAACAGTTCTAATTCTTAGGCAGTTCTCCTTACACTGTGCTGAAATCTGCCCACCAGTACCTCTGCTCCTGGGTCCAAGGTTTTCCTCCCTAGGCTAATCTATGGTTATGCCATAAATTTTGTCCTTGCATGGGTGTGGTCCAGATAATCCATAGGCTCTACAGGTCAGAGTTGGCACAGAGACTCTGGAGGCATACTTTAGATTACCAGAATTTCTAAGTCCCAATTAAATAAAGCAGGAGTCTCAAAACAACTCAGCAATGATTACAACACATCATACTCTAACAGAGACATAAAAGCATTGCAGCTATCAAATTTTTCATTTGGTCACTCTCAACATGGTGTTACATGTGGAATGGAATTATTTACTGCACTGACTGGGCTTTCTTACTCACTAAGCAAAGATCATCCAAGTTTCTTGAGCTTTCTTTAATGTTGGCTTGATGTTATGCTTCACCTCCTACCTTTTATCTTTAGCAGGTGGCTGTCAACTCTTGAAATCAATGTCTGTCTCTCTCTCTCTGACTCTCTCTCGCTCTCTCTCACACACACATATACACACACATGTGCACAGACACATACACACACACACACACACACACAGGTCAAAACTATGGGTACCGTTGGGAAAAATTCTCATCCTACCAATATGGAACAATGAGGGTAGGTTGTTAAAAAGAATGCTGGAGGAGTAGAAAAGACTCATAGCCATCAAGCTAAAAATGATGTTCCCCTTGTGCACCAAAAGCCAAAGACATTCCCTTCATGGTTGGCAAGTTTCCCTTTTTTTTTTCAAAGTAGTCTCCACGCCCAACATGGGGCTCAAACTCACAACCCTGAGATCAAGAATCACGTGCTCTACCCACTGAGCCAGCCAGACTCGCTGGCAAGTCTTCTTAAGAGGAAAAGTGGAAAGAAGTTCCCTACATCCTGACTTTATCTGGAATAAGTATTGCTCATGTTATGAATCATGAAGCCATTGTGTTAGCCAAGGATTGGAAAGGGTGGGGCCACGCTCACTTACCCAGAGCACTATTCTGCTTAACAAAAAAAAAAAAAAAAAAAGGTAGAAAAAGATTTCCATGAGGAGATTTACATGGGAGATCCTTGACAATGGCAAAGGATTTTTCCAAACACTTTCCAGGAGACTTAGGGGCACCTGGGTGGCTCAGTGGGTTAAAGCCTCTGCCTTCGGCTCAGGTCATGATCTCAGAGTCCTGGGATCAAGCCCCGCATTGGGCTCTTTTCTCAGCGGGGAACCTGCTTCGCCCCCTCTCTCTCTGCCTCCCTCTCTGCCTACTTGTGATCTTTCTCTGTGTCAAATAAATGAGTAAAATCTTTAAAAAAAAAAAAAAAAAAAGACTTTCCAGGAGACTCAAATAACACATAGTGTCTCCCAAAATTATGTTATGAATTATAGCTGGAAATGTTTAAGTGATTATATTTCAGACCCTAAATAATTCTATAAATACAGATGTAAGGTTATTTATAAAGTTTGTTATGTGAGGAGTATTAATCAACCATATTCAACACTTTGCACCCAAGATTCCAAAGAAAAGAAAATAGAATCTCAGTAAGTGGATTGTCCTTCTTCATCTTTAAGTAAAGTTTACCCTCTCTCTCAAAGAGCAATTTCTCCACTGGCTGAAGCATTCGTTAAAACAACTTCCCAGGGGTGCCTTGGTGGCTCAGTGGGTTAAAGCCTCTGCCTTTGACTTGGGTCATGGTCTTGGGGTCCTGGGATGGAGCCCCACATCGGGCTCTCTGCTCAGCTGCTTCCCCCTCTCTCTGCCTGCCTCTCTGCCTGCTTGTGATCTCTGTCAAATAAAATAAATAAATAAATAATAAAACAACTTCCCAAAGCACTTTTCCTTGTATCTATGTGACATACATAGTTGATCGCTTGGCATCAGAGATCCTAGGCACTGCTGAACATGACATTCCATGCCAAGTGGCACCACTGAACTTGACATTCCATGCCAAGTTTATCCAAAATTTCTATTTATGGCCACAAAAAAAAAAAAGAAAGAAAGAAAAAGAAAAAGCCACTTTCTCAAGTTTCTTCACTTTCTTCTCATTTCTATTTCTGACACTATCAAGTGATTTATTTTTAGGAGTCTTTTCTACTCCTCCAACAAGAAACAAAGATTTTAGTCACTGCATGCAGGTTACCTAGAGGCTGGAACTCCTAGAGAAGAGCGAAATCACGTGAGACATCAAAGTGGCTCAGCAGGCCTGGCTGTGTCACTACACTAGGAAAGGACTGGCTGCAGCAGTCATTCCATTCACATCCATTTACAAGGGCCTTTTGGGGTTTAGCTAACGAAATGCAAAAACTATTAAGTGTTGAAGCTGCAAAAGTCAAGGGCTCCCCATCCCGTGTCTTCTTTTGATAACATTTACATAATGGCCCTTTGTCAGCGTTCTTGGGGAATTCTTCATCTCAAGAATCCCGGCGGGCAGCTAGGACCACTTCCCGCTACTGAAGGTAAAAATCCCCAGTCCTCTCGGTTCCAGGTCCCCAGGCCGCTAAGGTTCATGTCCTGACTTAGGCTTCACCCATCCGCCACACTTGCTTCGGATTTTTGAGGCTGGAGCTTGAAGCCTGGCTAAGCTCTTTACAGTGGTGCACTATGGAGAGCAGCACACCTAGTGTCCGTGCTGTTGGGGTCACGGTGGCACCTGGCCCCCAGTACCAGCCGCATCTTCCAGGCAGGGTGCAGCAATGAGCACGCAGCAACAGCATCAGCAGCAATGGGACCATCTGCACCTACACCTGCGATGTGATTTTGGTAGTTCTAGGTGCCTGGTCTCCTTCTGTCTTGGCTAATTTCCCCCACCTTGTTTCTGCAGCCTTCCAATGATTTTGTAACCTACCCGCGACACTGGGATATACTAAGATATATGTATTTGGTCTTCATCCCTAGTTCCTGGCACAGAGCTCCTAAAACCCTTGGAATTTCCTGACAGGGGTGGGAGGGACCATTTTCTGTTATTCACAATAAGCCCTTTTCAACCAGACTTGAGCTTAGGCTCAGGAAGTGACTCTTGGAGGATGGGGGCTGATTGCCGAGGGAAATAACCATGTGATGAGAGAGGTGGAACTTTCAGTCCCCACTCTGGGAAGGGAGGAAGGGCTAGAGGTGGAGTTTAATCAGCAATGGTCAATAACCAATCACGCCCATGTCACGGAACCTCCATGAAAACCCCAAAGAGAAGATTCAGAGAGCTTCCAGGCTGGTAAACACATGAAACACCCAGAAAGCATGTGAAAGCTCTGCGTCCCTTCCCATCCACCCGGACCCATGCATCTCTTCCATGTGGCTCTTCTTGAGTTGTATTAAAAAACCAGGGGCGCCTGGGTGGCTCAGTGGATTAAGCCTCTGCCTTCAGCTCAGGTCATGCTCTCAGGGTCCTGGGATCGAGCCCCACATTGGGCTCTCTGCTCGGCGGGAGGCCTGCTTCCTCCTCTCTCTGCCTGCCTCTCTGACTACTTGTGATCTCTTTCTGTCAAATAAATAAATGAAATCTTAAAAAAAAAAACAAAACAGTAATAATCAGTAAAGCCCTCTCCTAAAATCTGTGAGCTGTTCTAGCAAATTTTTAAGCCCAAGGAGGGGGGTCATTGAAACCCCAATTTCCAGCCAGTTGATCAGAAGCCCAGACTCACAACGGGCATGTGAAGTGGGGAGCAGTCATAGGGCACTGAGCCCTTAACCAAGGGGGTGGTTGGTGTCAGAATCACTTGGCATGAAAAACCCACATATTTGGTGTCGGAAGTGTGAGTAGGAGTCGAGAAAATGTTTTTTCTTTTCCTACCCAACGTGCTTTCAATAAAATTCACTTACTGGAGTCATTAGCCAGAATCAGTTTCTGTCCCCTGCAGCCAAGAACCCAACTAAGAACACCTGAATACCCAAGAAACTCCTCTAAACTCTACCTGGGGTCTTCCTGTTGCAAGTTAAATTCATTTCTTGTTCTGCATTAGACACATTCTGTATTAGACACAGCATCGGGAGAGCACAGAACCAGACGACCTGCTTTCTGATCTAGACTCTGCCATTTCTTGGCTGTGTGAGCCAGTCCCTCCCTCACCAGCATGGGGAAATGGACAGACCAGTAGTTCCCCAAACTGGTTCTGCCTTCGAATCCCCTCTAGCATTTGTTTTTCTTTTTTTTCTCTTATTTTTTTAAAGTGCTTTAATTTTTTTTAAAGATTTTATTTATTTATTTGAAACACAGAGAGAGATCACAAGCAGGCAGAGAGGCAGGCAGAGAGAGAAGGGGAAGCAGGGTCCCCGCTGAGCAGAGAGCCCGATGTGGGGCTCGATCCCAGGACTCTGAGACCATGACCTGAGCTGAAGGCAGAGGCTTTAACCCACTGAGCCACCCAGACGCCCTCTCTTACTTTATTTTTTTTAAGATTTTATTTATTTATTTGTCAGAGAGAGAGAGTGAGAGAGTAAGCACAAGCAGGGGGAGCAGCAGGCAGAAAAGCCCTGAGCCACCCAGGTGTCCCAAGCAATTATTTTTCAGCATTTGTTTCTATACAGTTTCCTGGCCCCTCTCCTGAAAAAACTAATTTGATAGCTGTAGCAGATCTCTGACTGGTGACATGGACGTAGCAGCATCTTTGAGATCCACCAACTAAGGACTCCAGGGTCCACTCATCCCACAAACTTAGGGATCTTCCAATGGAAAGCAGAGGCAGTTTTACTGCTGTATTCCCTGTGCCCAGAAAGTTCCTGGCACACAGGAGGTGTTCAGAAAATACTAGCATCTGCATAAGGGGTCAACAAACTCTCTGCAACTTTTCTATAAAACTAAAATTATTCCAAAATAAAAAAGTTTATATAAAAGAATACTGGAAGGAAGGAGAGGGGAATTCTGTCCAGACCACATTAACCAAGAGTCTTGTATCACTTTATGTTGAAAAGTGCCTTCCACCACCCTTTTCCTCTGCACCCCACCCCACCCCACCCCCCGTATCATTCTGCCATTGCTGAGCCATCAGAGGACACCAGCAAAGCCACCATCCTATAATGGCTACCAAAGAGCTTGTCACCTGTCTTTGTGCTTGGCACTGTGAAGACCTGAGTTCTGCTCCCAGCATACCCCTTAATT
The DNA here is from genome assembly GCA_028646535.1 of Procyon lotor. NCBI lineage: Eukaryota > Metazoa > Chordata > Mammalia > Carnivora > Procyonidae > Procyon > Procyon lotor. The sequence goes on from CM053606.1 coordinate 25,233,627, forward strand.
TCACTGTGCTGCAGTTTCCTCAGCTGTAAAATACACCCCCTTCTCCCCTCAGTATCTTACAGACTTATTGTAAGAAGCAAATGAAATAGTAAGAGTTGCCATAATAGTGAGCACTTACTAGGGGCGCCTGGGTGGCTCAGTCGGTTAAGCGTCTGCCTTCGGCTCAGGTCATGATCCCGAGGTCCTGGGATCCAGTCCCACATCCGGCTCCTGGCTGAGCCGGGACCCTGCTTCTCCCTCTGTCCCTCCTCCTTCTCCTCTCTCTTTCTCTCGCTCAGTCTCTCTCTCTCTCTCTCTCTCTCTCAAATAAATAAATAAATAAATCTTTAAAAAAATACCGAGCACTTACTACATGTCAGATTTTAGGGTAGACACTTGATGAGCCTTGTCTTCATTACTTTCCACAACAACCTAATAAAACAGAGTAACAAAAAAATTAAAACAAAACAAAAAGATAATAATATCCCCATTGTATAGATAAGGAAACTCAGGCTTCCAAAGGAACTTGATCAAGCTAATCCAGCCAGGGAGGTGCGGGGCTAGGAGAGGAGCCCGGGGTGTCTCACTCCACAGACCTTGTGTGTTCCTCTGCCCTGTGTTTTCTGGGCACCAAGCATTAAAAAAAAGCAGACATCTTTATTTTGATTATTTTCATCCCATCCTTCCCTCTACCTTCATCTCCCTCTTCTTCCTCCAGGTCCCCAAACAGACCTGGACTAGAGCCCGGGGGTTTCCAAATGGGGGCTGTGGGAGAGTGGCAGATCCTCGGCCCAGAGTCTGGCGTCGGGAATCCCCAGCATTCCCATTGCTGCCACAGGGCGTCGGGATAGACACAGGCACCCAGGAAAGGAAAAGCATTTGCCTCTCTGAGAACCCGAATGTCTAAGTCGGGCTCCCCTTCCCTCCTTCACCTCACCCAGGAGAGTACGGGTAAGGCCACCCACCTTAGGACAACTCCTCTTTGGCAGAAGAGACTTTGGATCATGAGTTTGTGCTGCTTTCCTAGTGGCATTCACATGAGTAGGTTTTAAATATCTGAATTGTTTCTTTAAGCAGCTGGCCCCACCCATTGATTGGTACCAGGCGGGCCCCTGCCAAGGCCGAGCCCAGCCTTGATGTGGCCTGGGAGCCCAGGAGGCTGGGCGGCGGGCTGTGCTGGGTGTACCCAATTTTTGCCCAGCCGGGCCTGGTGGGGAGGCTTTTGGTGGTGTTGCTAGGCAACCTGGGTAATTGGAGAGGCCACGGATTGGGCTTCTGGGCCACAGAGATTAACAGCCTCCTTCATCACACTGCAAACCATCATTATGCCCCATTCCGGAGGCCTGCAGCAGTCTCTGCGGTTGTAGCCTGAAAGAGCGTTTTTAGCTACAGAAATGAAGAACCAGCTTCTCAATATAACGGGTTTGTGGCTGTGGTTGTTTTCTTTTTTGCTACATCTCTGAGGATACACTTGGAATAAATAAGCAGACGATTTAAAAACAAACAAACAAATGCCTTCACAAACCCCCTTTTCCGAAAGTTTTTCTTATTCCTAAAGCAAAGCAAACTTGCGCTCACTGTGAGGGCAACTGAGGTAGAGACAATCTGCTTCCTGAGGTCTGTGTGTGCCCACGGCGAGGTCAAAGCTTCTTTGGAATCCCACGCAGCTGGGGCTGTGGTTCAGGGTGAGGGAGCCAGGGCCTTGGTCCTGAGCGAGGCCTCTGGTCCTGAGCGAGGCCTCTCAGCCGAATAATTTCTTTGTGTCTCTCCCACTCAACAACAATCACAATACCCCCCGAACCACGCTCCAGCCACTTTCACTTACACTATTTCAATGAACCCTCCTCGATGCCCTGTGAGGATGATGTCATACTCCTCCCACTTTACGGATGAACGAGCGTCTAAAGCAAAAGAGGCATCCATGGTCATATACCGACCTAGTCACACCAAAGCTGCGACACAAACCCATTTTTCTGAGGCTAGATGGGCTCTCCTCTATCCTGCACTGCTTCCTGCAGCACCACCTAAGATAGGACTTAATAACTTTGTACCCGATCACAATATAAGTAATAGTAATAACAATACTCACTGGCGTAGAGACACAAGAACTAATATCATATCATATCATATCTATCGTATCATATACTATACTGTACATATCATACTATCCTCGCACATCATCCTTGCTGATTGTGGTCGGAGTTCCAAAACTGCCTCCTGTACACTAAGGAATGCAGTCTGGAAGAATTCCCAGAGCTGGACACCCTATCTAAGTAGCTTAACCTAGTCTACCAGAGCACAGGGCTGAAGGGAACCCTGACCCTGAGCCATCTCTGCCTTCATTCAGGGAGCTGACCTTGTTTGGGAGCACTCCGACACTACTCTGTCAGTCCCGTAAGGAAAGAGGCAGAGTCACGGCTCTCCTCAGATAGCAGTAGTTACTCTTCTAAAGGGCTTTCACTGCCTCATCTACAATGTTCCTGGTCCATCAATAGTGACCAGCTGTGTGAGTTTGCAGAGTACTAGGGACATCCTGGGATGTGGGACTTGGGGCGCTAAAATGAGGACATTGTTGGGCACACTGAGGACAGTCACCTCCCCTAGACCACCTCCATCAGAATCATCTGGGGATGTCAGGCAAAGATGGCTGGTTCTCATCCTACCGCAGTGGTTCCTAACCTTGGCTACACATCTGAATGATCTGAGAAGGTTGTAAAAAAAATATTGGCTTCTGGGCTCATGAGCCCAGCTCATCCACCAATGGTATCAGAGCCTCTGGGGCTAGGGCCCAAGTACTGGTATATTTTAAGTGTAGCTCAGATTAAAAATCCGTGCCCTAGAGATTTGGATTCAGAGGGTCTGGGCTGGGGTCTTGTCCAGGAATCTGCATGCTTTTTTGATAGCTTCTCAGGGGATTCTTATGTCTACTATGTTTTGTTTTGTTTTGTTTTTTTAAGATTTTATTTATTTGACAGAGGGAAACAGAGCAAGAGAGGGAACACAAGCAGAGGGGATGGCAGCGGGAGAAGCAGGCTTCCTGCCAAGCAGGGAGCCCGATGCGGGGCTCGACCTCAGGACCCTGGGACCATGACCCAAGCCAAAGGCAGACGCTTAATGACTGAGCCACCCAGGCGCCCCTCTACTATGGTTTGATAAGCAAGGAATTCTTATGTGATGTGCATTCACTGGACAAGCACTCCCTGAATGTCTTTTATATGTAGGGCTCTGGAAACATAAGAAAAAAACAAACAAATAAAAAACACCTCCTATTCCCAGGTCCTCCCTATCCAGGGAGGAATAAAGATCTATAAATTGGGGCTCAATCCCAGGACCCTGAGATCATGACCTGAGCCTGAGGCAGAGGCTTTAACCCACTGAGCCACCTAGGCCCCCCTCCTGTGGTTTAGATTTATAAGTGACTCAGCACCGTCAGGGTGATTGTGGTTAATCAGTTCTCAGAAGCTTAAGGTGATAGATTAAAGATGGCGTCTATTATTTGCCATTCCTCCCACTGAGAGGTGGGGTTTGTTTCTCCCGCCCTTGAATCTGGGCTAGCATTGTGATAGGTTTGGGCCAGTAATACGGGGCAGAAGAAGTACATCCCAAGGCCAGGTCCTAAGAGATCTTCGCCCCCGCTCTTGTTCTTCTTGGAAGCCTAAGACCATAAGAAGTTTGACTACTGGGGCTCCTGGCTGGCTCGGTCAGTGGAGCATGCAACTCTTGATCTCGGAGTCATGAGTTCAAGCCCCACATTGGGCACAGAGCTTACTTAAAAATATATATAAATAAATAATAATTAAAAAGGAAAGTTGAGCACTGGGTATTACATAACCCTGAAAAATCACTGACCTCTACCTCTGAAACATTTTTTTTTTAAAGATTTTATTTATTCATTTGACAGAGAAAAGAAAGCTCACAAGTAGGCAGAGAGGCAGGCAGAGAGAGGGAAAAGCAGGCTCCCTGCCAAGCAGAGAGCCCAATGCGGGGCTCGATCCTAGGACCCTGAGATCATGACCTGAGCCAAAGGCAGAGGCTTTAACCCACTGAGCCACCCAGGTGCCCCTACCTCTGAAACTTATAATGCATTACATGTTAGTTAACTGAATTTAAATTAAAAAATAAAGTTCTTGTGAAAGTAAAAAAAAAAGAAAAGCCCTGGAAATAATAATTAATTAATTAGCTAATTAATTAATTAAAAATTTAAAAAGAAGTTTGATTACCCCAAGTCAGCATGCTATGATGAAGCCCAATCTATTCGTATGGAGAGAGAGAGAGACCATGTAGAAGAGCAGCAAGGTACCAGACCTATGTGTAAGTGAAGGCTTTTTTTTTTAAGATTTATTTATTTGAGAGAGAGAATGTGTGCTTGTGGGAGTAGGGGGAGGGGCAGGGGAGGAGCAAGAGAATCTCTAAGCAGACTCCCTGCTGTGTGGAGCCACAGGCCAGGGCTCACTCTCAGGACCCTGACTGAGATCATGACCTGAGCTGAAACCAAGAGTCTGATGCTCAACCGACTGAGCCACCCGGGCACCCCTACATGAAGCCTTCCTACACCTTACAGCCCAGCCCAGCCACCATCTGAAGACAGTCAAGTCAGTGACCCCACCTGAGACCACACAAAGCAGAACTACTCAGCAGGACTCTGCCCAAATTCCAGACCCACAGAATCAGGGCAAAATAAAATGATTGTTGTTTTAAGCTGCCACGTTTTAGAGTGATTTGTTAATATAGCAATAGTTACCAACATACCTCATCAAAACGAGAAGACAGAATGGCATCCCATACCATTCTGCCTTCCCATTGATATTGTTCATCTTGGTATCCCTCCACAGAGTAGACCGCTGGTGTCCTACCTGAAATATTCTCGATCTCAGTTTCCACTCCTGCCCCCCACAAAGCAAACAAACACAACCATAAATCAGAGAACAGCTACTCTCTGCTTAAAACCTCTCAACGGTTCCTCACTGTCTTCGAGATAACTACAGGATCCTTACCAGGGCTGGTAAGGTCCTGCATGACCTAGCTCCTGCCTTCTTTATGGAATTTTACCACTCTCCCCCCAACATCTCTGTTCTTTCTTTTATATACAAATATACATGTATCTTTTTATTGAGGTATAGTTGACATATAGTATTATATTACTTTCAAGTGTATAATATAATGATTTGACAGTTATATACATTACAAAATGCTCACAACAGGTGTACTTACCATCTATCACCATACAACATTATTACAGTACTAATGACTGTATTCCCTATGCAGAATACTTTTTTCTGTATTCCCTATACTTTTTATCCCTGTAACTTATCTATTTCATAAGTACAAGTTTAACCCCTTAGTCCCCTTCACTTATTTTGCCTATCCCCTCACCCCCTCCCTCTGCCAACCATCAGTTTCTTCTCTGTATTTATGAGTCTGTTCTGTTTTTGTTTGTTTATTCATCTGCTTTGTTTTTTAGATCCCGCATATATGTGAAATCATATGGTAATTGTCTTTCTGTCTGACTTATTTCACTTAGCATAATACCCTCTAGATCCATCCATGTTGTTACAAATGGCAAGAGGTCATTCTTTTTATGGTGGAGTAGTATTCCATTATATATATACCACATCTTCTTTAGCCATTCATCTACTGATGGACACTTAGGTTGCTTCCATATCTTGGCTATTGTAAATAATGCTACAGGGGCACCTGGGTGGCTCAGTGGGTTAAAGCCTCTGCCTTTGGTTCAGGTCGTGATCTGGGGGTCCTGGGATCGAGCCCCACATCGGGCTCTCTGCTCAATGGGGAGCCTGCTTCCCCCTCTCTCTCTGCCTGCCTCCTATGCCTACTTGTGATCTCTCTCTCTGTCAAATAAATAAATAAAATCTTTAAAAAAAAATGCTCTAGTAAACATAGGGATGCATACATCTATTTGAATTAGTGTTTTTTGTTTTCTTCAAGTAAATACCCAGAATTAGAATTACTAGATCTTATGCTATTTCGATTTTTAATTTTTTAAGAGACCTCCATATTTCCATATTGTTTTCCACAAGTTCTCTTCCTAACCCCAAGCTCTCTCCTGCCTCGGGGTCTTTGTACTTGCTGTTCCATTGACCTAAATCTCTCTCCTCCACCCCTCCCACACACTCCACCATATACACACAAGGCTACCTCCTTCATAACAAAGAGCACCTCCCTAGGAAGTCCTCCCTGACCCACCCCTCTGCCCACCCCATATATTCCAGCACACTCCCCTGCTTATTTGCTCCCAGCACTTGACACTATCTAAAAATATTGAATGTGTTTACTCACTTTACCCTTTTTTACTTGCATGTAAATTCCAAAAAAAGAAAACGTGTAGTTTTTACTCCATTTGTAGGTGCTCAGTAAATGCTGAATAAACCATCAAGAAGTGAAGTAAGAAATATGGAGTAACAGAAATCACAGCATCAGAAATGCCTGATCTTGCTTCACTTCTGCCTCTGTTTACCCGTGGACAAGCCATTTCAGCTCCCTTGATCAGGAGTCTTACCCCCAGCACGACACACATGGCCAGTGACGGTACAAGCCACATGGCAGAAGTCCTCACATTGTTTTGCTCATGAATCCCCATTAGACTTTGAAAAAGCTATGGCCGTCACACACATTTTATGATAATAACTAAAATTCTTTTTCACAAGTTAAAATAGGTTCCAAGACAGAATTTTCTGGTATAGTCTTATTAGAAACATGCTTTAGGTATGTTTTCATCTAAACCTTGGAGTTACACATTTAGTTCAGTTTTTGGAAAATGTCTGCCGTGTAATCCAATTGTCAAAGCCAGTGCTCACTGTCCAACCGATTAGCCAAAGCAGAATAATTTTCTGTCTGTAAGAAAACCCACCTTCTATAAATGGGTATATCTGTATCCCCATGGCAACCAATTCAGGTCCCAATTAATTCTACAACACACAGATAAAGAGTTAAGGCACTTCAAAAAAAAGAAAAAAAAAAGAGTTAAGGCACTTCAATTTAAAGTGGAGTAGCATAATGGTTAAGAGCACAAATTCTAGAAGGGAGGTTTTGGAGTTCAAGTCCTGATTCTGCTACTTATTAGCTCTGTGACCTTGAGCAGCCTATTAAACCTTTGGTTGCTGGGGCACCTGGCTGGCTCAGTCAGAAGAGCTCTTAATCTCAGGGGCCTGAGTTTAAGCCCCACATTGGGTATAGAGCTCAATTACAAAATACTAATAAAATAAAATGAAAAGTAAATTCTAAGAGTCTGCAGTAAGGTACCACCCCTTCAGTTTATCTTATCTGATCTCCCAGGAACAAAGCATTTTCCAGTTGTCCTTCTGGTTTTAATAGCCCTGAGCAATGCACCATAGAAAGATTCAGGACAAATCTAGCAAAGCCAAAGAAGGGAAATAATTAAAGCAAAGTTAGGTGCTCCTGGCTGGCTCTGCAGTGGAGCAGGCAACCCTAAGCCTCAGGGTCTTGAGTTCAAGCTGCATATTGGGCATGAAGCCCACAAAGAAAGAAAGGAAGAGAGAGAGAGAGGAAGGAAGGGGGGGAGGAATTAAGGAAGGAAGGAAAGGAGGAAGGAAAAAAGAAAGAGGAAGGAAGGAAGGAAGGAAGGAAGGAAGGAAGGGAGGAAGCGAGCGAGGGAGGGAGGGAGGGAGGGAGGAAGGAAGGGAGGGAGGAAGGAAGGAAGGAAAGGGTTCAGAAGGAGAACTTAAAAGAACAGTCAGGGGGCTGGGTGGCTCAGTCATTAAGCGTCTGCCTTCGGCCCGGGTCATGATCCCAGAGTCCTGGGATCGAGCCCCACGTCAGGCTCCCTGCTCCGCAGGAACCCTGCTTC
>CM053606.1:25241930-25257413 GCA_028646535.1 Procyon lotor
AAGATTTTATTTATTTGACAGAGAGAAACACAGCGAGAGAGGGAGAACACAAGCAGAGGGAATGGTAGCAGGAGAAGCAGGCTCCCTGCCGAGCAGAGAGCCCGATGCGGGGCTTGATCCCAGGACTCTGGGATCTGACCTGGGCCGAAGGCAGACACTTTAATGACTGAGCCACCCAGGCGCCCCTCAACATAACTTTATTTACAAAACCAGGCCTTAGTTTGCTGACCCCTGCTATAGTGGGTAGCAAAATACAGATTCACTGAAAGGCATTACTGAATTCATTGGTTATTCATCTTTTATTATTATTATTTTTTTAAAGATTTTATTTATATGACAGAGAGAAACACAGTGAGAGAGGGAACACAAGCAGAGGGAATGGTAGCAGGAGAAGCAGGCTTCCTGCAGAGCAGAGAGCCCGATGCGGGGCTCCATCCCAGGACTCTGGGATCATGACCTGAGCCGAAGGCAGACGTTTAACGACTGAGCCACCCAGGCGCCCCTATCTTTTATTATTTTCTTAATCAAACACTTAAAGGTAAAAATTCTAATTAGAGAATGTGAGATTTTGATGTTTAACAAAGGGCTGTGCATACTGGAAAGTTGAGAACTGCTGCTGCAGAAAGGAACACTTTGGTCTTCAGATCTAATGAAGACCATTGTAAAGAAACCTGCGATGTAACAGTGTCAAATGCATACTTTATGTCTCAGGCTATGCTTTCCTTACGTGGGCTATTCAACTTAATCTCGCATTTGAAAACAAAACCCAGTGATGTACATACAATTAACCCTTGTTTTACAGACAAGAAAATTATGGCTCACTAATTTCAGTAGCTTGGCAAGGCTCACATAGCAAACTAAACTCTAGGGCTACACACATCCAAAGGCCTTCCTTTAACTACTACACAGCCAACCCATCCCCCCTGCAGGCTGAGATTGACCATGTATGAGAAGCTGGCCCAAATTCTTGTATTCCCTGATATTGGGGAGCTCTTAACAATTACCTGCTTCAGGAACTTTGATCTCCCCTGTACTCCTCTGAACTAAGCATGAATACCTACTCCTTTCATTCCACTTAAGCTTAAGATTTTACCAAAAGAGGATAATAAATATTGAAACAAAAAATTAAAACTAGGATGGTAGATATGGCTGTTGTAAGACCACAGGTTCTGGTCTATCCTTATAAGTTTCAGTAGGTTGACTTCTTCCCTGGGCTTTGACCTACCTCCATGGAATAAAAATACTTCCCTACCTGGGAATGCCCCTAAGTTCAAGCCCGAGAAATCAAGGAAAAACTTTTGTTAGCCTAAGGCCTACATTATAGGTCCCCATTTTCTGTCTCTTGTCTGGATAAAACACTAAACAAACATATGTAGTCCCTTTTGAGGAAGATTCCAAAACCCAGCGATGGTTGTGTGTGTGGTCTTATTTACCCTATGGCCCCAAAGGGGCCCTAACAACAGCGTAACAACACCGGGTACAGAAACAGTGTTTATCATTTCCCTTATAGAAACCTACTCTTCCCAGCCAGAAGCCATTTAGTAAGAATGGGGCTGACATTTGCCCCACATCACAGATTCTGTAACAAGACATCAGTGCAGCAGTGGTCCCCATTCTTGATCCATCCTTCAGGACTTCTGATAGCCCCCACAGCTGCCCTTCCCTTGTTTTGGTGTGACTATCCCACTGTAAGGCCACTCCCATGACATCCACAGCTAGAAACTCTTAACAGGAACAAGTGACTACCCTGAAAAAGGAAGGGATGAAACAAACTGCCCTTCAAATATAAAGTAAAATAATTCTTTAATTATTTAAAGATCACTGATGGGCTTTTAAAAAAGTCTATAAATCTTAAATGTAATGTTTTAACCGGGGAAATGGTTATAGCAGCCTCACATATATTACTTGAGTTAATAAACATTATCACAGTATTAAGAAGGCAAAGTAAACAAATAGCTTAAGTATTTTATTTGTTTGCAACTAAGCTTGTTAACACTATATAATGAAAATGTACAAAGAATAATGTTGCAGTTTTTGGTTAGATTTAAGTCAAAGACATTCATTAATAAGGAATCTTCGAATATGAATATTCCAGAATTTCTCTAAGCCATCTGATCACAACAACTGTCTCTGAAAATTACCTTACTTTGGAAGGTACTGACATACACTTGAATTAAACTCAGAATTTTTCAAAATAAGCCCTAATTAATAAAACTATTCTATATTCAAACTAAAACAATTTTAATAGAACTTTCCTTTCCAGAAACAATAATAAAGGAAACAAGGCATTTTGTAAAATGTGGTCCTGAACAAGTCACAGTAAAAAATAAATGTATACTTAACTTCCACCTCCTCAAAACAGAGGCTACTTTCTGTTCCACAGCCTTGGAAACAAGGTGAAGAACAGTCTGTAAGCAACTTTGGGCAGGGGGTTGCCAAAACAAAGCTGAAGCAGTTGAACATGGTCACTTCTTGAAAAGAATTTGGGAGAGCCTGACCAAAGGATCCAAATTCTGTTTTTAATAACCGATACGAAGGCGAAGTGGCTCCTCCCAAGTAGCAGTGCCACCAGGGGCTGGCCCAGCCCCACGCTCACCTGTGTTGTGCTCCCAAGCAAAACCTGATGCTCCTGCTCCAGGGAGACTTTTTCTTTTTAGAGGTTCAGTGTCCAGGGAGCTCTCTGTGTGAATGAGGTGAGCACAGACTCCACGTAGATATTTTAAGGCTTGGAGTCAAAGTATTTTTCAACACGGCTAGGCAGAGTCCATGTGTCAAACGGCCCGTCTCCAGTTTGTCCTAATTCCTCACCACGCATTTGTAGACCTAGGACCACAGACCTTTGCTATATCATCATAATCACATCTAATGTCCATCCTAACTTATGATTCATATTCTGTGCCTGGAAACAGTCCCTGTATTTAACAATAATACCTACAACATAAAACAATCCACCGTTAGAACTTATATGGTCACAAAACATTAATGATCTTCTGTAGACCAAGCAAATGTTTTTAACCATAATTGTCGTGCATCAAATTCACAGCCAGAATCCCCAAGATCAAAAAAATTTGCACAATACAAATAATAACTTAAAATACACACACACACATATACACACACTCTCACACACACTTCTTACAGAACTGTGCTTGGGGAAACTCCATTTGTTGAGTGCCACTGAGGGCATATTTTGCTAAACTGCTGCTCCAGGTATTTTTGTTTGGAAAATCTATCACAGTAGGGCACAGCTGTTTATTGGATGAGCAGAAAAGAAAGATATGCTTGTGGCAACCAGAAAGTTTTAAGGTCTTTCAAGTTGTATAAAATGGACCTGCAGAAACGTTTAAGTGTTCTCAGGATGCAAAGTTGGAGCTGAAATGTGATATCAAACCAGTTGCAAAAAGTGTACAGCAGCCATCTCTTGAGGTCAAACCTGGTACCCAGATATGCAAGAAAGCTTCAGGACACATCTATAAATTAGGGGGGAAAAAAAGAGTTTAAGAATACTAAAAATAGTGTTGTGCTTTTTAAAAATATTAACCAATGGGAAATGTGAAAAACAACACAGAGAATATAAGTCAACACTTAAAATGTCCTAATTTTCCAGAATTTAAGACACTCGACTCAGTTTCAAGTTTAGATATATAGCTATTTATTACTTTATGTTTTGAGTAACTAGTAGTTCCAAGATGTCCAGAATTAAGAAATTCGGAACACACACTTGATAAGCTAGCTTAAGAAATTAACTTTTGTAAATTAACAATTGAAACTACCTTTCTGGAGGAAAAAAGCCAGGTAACAAACAAATTGGTAATGCAGTCAGACTACCTAGGTTTCAGTTCTGACTGAACTAGTTTTATGAGCTTGTACAAATTATTTAACTTCTTTAAGTGCCATCCTTACCTACAAAATGGGGCTAACATCAGTTCCTCCCTCATAGGGTTACTATAGATTAAATAAGCTTCATGAGGATTTAAAAGGCTTAGCACAATGCTGGGCATGATTTTTTTTAAATGTTAGCCATTATTTTACTTCATGGGGTTTTCTGCTCTCAGGAGACAAGGTATTCAGTGTCAACATCTTGCTCTTGAAGTTGGAAAATTAAAAAAAAAAAAAAAAAAAGTGGCAATACTTACAGCTTGTTGGCCTTGTCCCATATCGTCGCATAATCTGATCATGTGTGAATTTCACAAAAGATTCATATTGTTCTGTAAGGGGGAAAGACAGTATATACCATCCCCAGAACTCTCCCTCAGTTTTTCAAGAATCAAGTATCAGAATCACATCTAGCTTCCCAGTTTAAATTATCCACTCTCAGACTCTCCTTTTAACAGCTGCTCTGAGATCTATTACTTCCTTTTAGATCTTAAGAGCCAAATCCCTGGCTCCTAGATTTAGTCACTGATCATCTATAAAATCACATTTTCCTAATCTTGCCCTTGCTGTAACTCCATCTCCTAACTAAAGGATTCTCAAGACAGACAGACTGGCTCAGTACTACAAGTCAACAAATTTTAGGAACTCTGTAAGACATGAAGCTTGAAGCTTTTTTCTGCATTCTATCCTTGCTATAAATCTCATAACACATTGAATGAAAAAATAAGATAGCTAGAAAGAAGAGAAAACTTCATACTACCTAATTGTAAACAGTTCCACAGAACTACCTTCCAAAGGTAGTCCGACATCCATGAACAGAGAAGTGACTTGGAGCCAAATGAACAATTTTGGGGATGGAGGTAGGAGAGGGGAAATGATACTGGAATTTCTTGTTTTAATACACATTACTAGTATATTAAAGGATCAGAGAAGTTTGACTATAAGGAAACCCATTTAACTGTTGTTAAACAGTTCTCAATTTAAAGCAGACTTTCTAACATTCTGAGGAACCACGTGGTGTGGGTTACCAGATTAGGAAATAATACTGCTACAGGAAGAAGCTGTTGTCTAAAACCTCTCTGATCCCAACACTGTCCCCTTTCACTAAATGGGTACTACTTTCTATTCCTGATTCAGATCTCTTCCTTTCACAAAAGGCTCTATTTGTTGACATCACTGTCAACTCCCTTTCTTTAAACCTGAACTGTGCTTTCCAAACTAATGTACTTCCAAATCACAGAATGCCAGATTTCCCACATCTACAAAGTGACTACCACCAGGAAGTCTGATCATGTTGACTAATACTCCACTCCCAACCTCGGATTGGGAGGTTAGCCCAAATAAACTACTCACTGCCTTTATTCATACGGAAAAATGTCAAAAGAAAAGCTTGGTTTATCTTGTTTCAGAAATGTAAATGAAAAGTCCTTCCATATAATGTATAAATGAAATGTTTAGAATCACCAGAGTAACTTACTACTCAAATTCATTAAACTTTCCTGCATGAAGTTGTGCTCTTTTTCTAAGTTACCATCTGACTGAACCTTATTATTTACCGAACCCTATGAATGAACAATGGCACAGCCACTGCCTCAGCCTACCTGCTAGTTTGGTATTGAGGATTTGCTCATACTCCTCCCGAATTTTATCTTCATAGTCTTTTAAGAGACGCTCACATATTATTCCAACTTGTCGGAGGGTAAAGGTGGGCTGGTCCTTCTTCATCCAGGAGGAACCTGCCCAAAAGACAAATCTAGTTTTGTTTTGTTTTTAAAAGATTTTAAGTAATCTCTACACCCAATGTGAGCTCAAACTCACAGCCCTGAGGATTAACAGTCACATGTTTCTACCTAATGAGCCAGCCAGGAACCCCAAAACAAATCCAGTTTAAATAATACATTATAGTTCTAAGGTTCAGAATTACTAACTTTTTGTAAACAATCCTAGGATACAAAAATTGTTCAGAAAAATATTGTGAAGCTTCTTCACAACTCTACACGGAATATTTCACTAAACTGCTGAGCTTCTGCCATTAGTTTTACAAAGTCAGGCCAAAGGTAAATTGAGAAGTAGGAGGAACAATGTGTATCCAGGTGTGCTAGCTGATCTGCATAAAGAAAAACAGTTCTGATGCCATAACAATGTGAGCTCATACTCAATGCTCATTTGGTAAAGAACAAGAACCAAAAGTAAGTTGATATAAAGCCTCTAGTCTGGATTAGAGAAAGTAGATTCAGAGCCACCCAAATCCTTGGCGATTACCTAGACCTATGTTGAGCTGAGGTGCATCATAATTATCTGTAGGAGTCATGAAACATGACACACATTCTGATTTAATTCTAAGTTAGGGCCTGGCCATCTTTTTAACTTCCACAGGTAATTCTGATAAGAAATGGTTAGAAGTTTGGGGGCACCTGGGTGGCTCAGTGGATTAAAGCCTCTGCCTTTGGCTCAGGTCATGATCTCAAAGTCCTGGGATTGAGCTCAGCATCGGGCTCTCTGCTCAGTGGGGAGCCTGCTTCCCCTACCCCCCTCTGCCTGCCTCTCTGCCTACTTGTGATCACTCTCCTCTCTGTCAAATAAACAAAAAACAAAAAAAAAAGTTAGAAGTTTGATGCTTAGGAGACCAAGTAACTTGCCCTATATAACAAACTGTTAACGAAGTCACTGAAGTATGAATGAAGGAGACAATTAGGCATTATATACCTCATCATTTTTTTTTAGATTTTATTTATTTATTTGACAGAGAGAGAGAGGGAACACAAGCAGGCGGAGTGGGAGAGGGAGAAGCAGGCCTCCCACAGAGCAGGGAGCCCAATTTGGGGCTCGATCCCAGGACCCTGGGACCATGACCCGAGCTGAAGGCAGATGCCTAACGACTGACTAAACCACCCAGGTGCCCCTACATATCTCATCCTTGATCCCTTTCAAATATAGGAAGAGAATAGTGAAATGTTTGTAAGATAGTAGTTAGAAACCAAAATATTCACTGGAATGCCAGAAAACATGGAAATCGCCTTCCTGATCATGAGAAAAGGAGCGCAGCTCCTTTGGCAGCCCAGTACTGAGTCGTTCCTCAACCTCAGCCTAGACTCCATTTCCACAGCCTGATTAATCTGTAAACCATTTAGCACTCTGAAGTCTTTTTTAATTTAAACCTAGATTTCTTCTTTATGAATGAAACCTAACCAAAAGTTCTACCCAGTAATCACTGTATTGTTTCTCTGCACCCGTAACATATTCTATTATTTCAAAATTCTAACACTAAAATCTCAAAAGAATATTGAGAAGAGACCAGCTTATACTTTCTCTCACGCATTCTCTCAAATAAATAAATAAAATCTTTTAAAAAAATCATTTGAGAGGTGCCTGGGTGGCTCAGTGGGTTAAAGCCTCTGCCTTCGGCTCAGGTCATGATCTCAGGGTCCTGAGATCGAGCCCCGTATTGGGCTCTCTCCTCAGTGGGGAGCCTGCTTCCCCTCCTCTCTCTGCCTACTTGTGATGTCTCTCTCTCTCAAATAAATAAAATCTTAAAAAAAAAATCATTTGAGGTGAAATTCACATAAAATGAATCATTTTACAGTGAAAAATTCAGTTTCATTTAGTATACCCACAATTTTGTACAACCACATTTATCTAATTTCAAAATATTTCCACCAATTCAAAGTAACACCCTTACCATTAAGCAGTTTTCCCCATTCCCATCTCTCCCTTAGCTCCTTGCCAACACAATCTGTGTTCTGTAAGGAGACAATTTTTAATCAAGGTAATTTTTAACTCTCAGAATTATTAAAAAATAGAACAGTGTGTAAGGAAATAAACTTCTTTACTGTTAAAGGACAGAGTTCACCACCAACGGAGATGTTTGCACACTGGTCTCTATTATTTGCAGGGATATTGCAAGCAAGACTGGTGGCTGAACTATGTGACCATGAAGATTCTCTCCAACCCTGAGATTCTATTTTTGAACACATCCTCTCTGACCACCTGTCAATGTTATAGAGCACTGCTGTCACACAAATGTGTGCAATGATGGAAATGTCCTATAGTTATGCTAATACAAGAACTACATATGGCTACTAAGCACTTGAAATGTGGCTACTGCATCCAAGAAACTAAATGTTAAAAATTTCATTAAATATTTATTAACTTTAATAGCCACATGTAGCTAACCTAATGGCTAAGCTATCAGACACTGCAGTTAGAGGGTACTTCTGCACTAGGCGGATGGAAGCCAAATCAAATCAATCCAAGGTTTTTTTTTTCCCAATTTCATGACTCTATGGTTTCAAAAGTATTTACAAGTAGTAATACAATGCATACATTTTACCAATTTTATCCTTTTAGGTGAAATCAATTCTGGATTAGGAAACCATCATTTTAAGAACCATTTACAACTCTCTTTTTTCCTTTTTCAATTTTTCTTTAAATTCCAGTTAGTTAATATACAGTATGAGTTTCAGGTGTACAATTTAGTGATTCATCACTTACATATAACACCCAAGGTTCATCACAAGTGTACTATTTAAAAACTCTTAAATGGGTGGTCTGTCCACACTAATGTTTGCTTACCTGGAGAACTAGGTGCTGTGAGTGCTGAGGAATGAGGCTGACTTTCCGAAGTACAAGCTTCACTCTGATTAAGAACAACTTCTAAATGTCTCCACCTCTGATAACGACTATATTCTTGTTTTATGTTCTGAAAAATTTGTTCTAATAAAAAAAGAAACACATTTGAGCATTCATTTTATTGTGCCATTTCTTCAAACTTGTTGTCCCTTTCCCCATAGTATTAATATTAGCAAGAAAAATGTTTATACCGAATAAAGCACTCCTCCTATAACCCCAAAGTTATATTACTGGTATTTCAACAATACATGGAAGAACAGCTATTTCAGCATATTAGCATATTTAGCTACCTTAGCATAAGCCAGACAGTTCACTTAGCTTGTTTTCCTGTGACAATTATCTGCAATTTGCTTTAGGATTAACAAGTACAACTTACAGCAAAAGAAAAAACCCACCCTTCACCTAATATAGAGCTATTTTTGATCTCTGTTAAGCTGCACATTTTTACAAACTAGGGTATTGAGGTGATTCTCTTACCCCTTCTAAGGGGATTCTCCCAAAGCCTTCTAAAAATGAAGCTCGTGTCCCATTTGGGACTCAAAATCTTGGGGGTAGAGGACAGGAGAAACCACAATATGGTCATCTCCTGGACATGGACCATGGGAAGACCTGAGATTTATTGTTTGGAACCGATGATGAGGGCTTAGAAAAGAACTTTCTGATCCTACCGAGAGGCAATACTTGATAGGACTCGGATTACTATCCTGAGTCAAAGTAATCATAAACTAAATTTGCTAATGCTATTGAAGGGAGTCCAGGACACACAAATTCACTTTGAAGTACATTCCTAGAGACAACACTGTCTGAAAGGATGTGGTTTTCAAGTTTTCCATTTTTGTGGGAGAATATGCATCCACCTTCCAGATGATAAAGCCTCCTTATCAAAAATAAAACCCAGGGGCGCCTGGGTGGCTCAGTCGTTGAGCGTCTGCCTTCGGCTCAGGTCATGATCAGGCTCAGGCGGGTTAAAGGACGCAGGCGTCCTGGGATCGAGCCCCGCATCGGGCTCCTTGCTCGGCGGGAAGCCTGCTTCTCCTGCTACCATTCCCTCTGCTTGTGTTCCCTCTCTCGCTGTGTTTCTCTCTGTCAAATAAATAAAATCTTTAAAAATAAATAAATAAATAAACAAATAAACAAATAAATAAATAAAACCCAGAAAATCATATCACCACCCCACTCGCACTATTCTAAGGTATATTGTGCTATAATCCTATTTTTTTAATGGGGTTGAGTGTTAGTGTTAAGAATGCCATTTTGCTTCTTCCTAGTTCTGTGACTATGACCTTGGAAAGTCATTCAGGATCTTTAGCCTACTTCTTCAATATAAATGTTAACTGCCTACCCAATGAAGCTTTGAAAACAAGTGTCACAACAGCCTAGGAACTGACACAAACTCACAGTATCTTCACACATAACTAAATCTGCTAACGTTCAGTCCAAACACACAATGTAGGATTAGTAAAGCTTTCCCTTAAAAATGCTATGAAGAGGGGCGCCTGGATGGCTCAGTGGGTTAAGGCCTCTGCCTTCGGCTCAGGTCATGATCTCAGGGTCCTGGGATGGAGCCCCACACTGGGCTCTCTGCTCAGCTGGGAGCCTGCTCCCCCCCCCCCCACCTCTCTGATTACTTGTGATCTCTCTGTCAAATAAATAAATAAAATCTTTTTGAAAAAGTTTTAAAAATGTTATAAAGAAAAAGCTATGAAGTTCATATTTTAAGATCCCTGTATTTATGAAGTCTTCATCTTTTTTTCTTTTTTTTTTTTTTAAAGATTTTATTTACTTATTTGACAGAAACAGCGAGAGAGGGAACACAAGCAGAGGGAATAGTAGCGGGAGAAGCAGGCTTCCTGCAGAGCAGAGAGCCCGATGCGGGGCTCAATCCCAGGCCCCTGGGATCTGACCTGGGCCAAAGGCAGACGTTTAACGACTGAGCCACCCAGGCGCCCCTTCACTTCATCTTTAAAACATATTATTCTCTAAGCATTTACTTGCCAGATTCAATACAAGGACGTACGGAACTGCAAAGACTTGAAACAAGAAAGGACAAGTATGAGGACAATGCTCATGAGAACAGAAGGTCTTTGATAAACTTCTAACTGCCTCCTGTATGGTGAAGTGAACAAATGGGAAGATACAACTTTTAGGCGGGTTAAAGGACAAGCAAGTCCAAGAATCTAAATATGGCACGCACAGTAAAAAAAAATAAGGAAGTAGATGTGATTTTTCTCTCCAAGAAGGCCACTTAAAAAAAAAAAAAAAGTATATTTCTTTTTAACAGTGGATAATAACTTTAATCTTTGCATCTCATTATTATTTGACATTCTGCTTCTGGGTTATTATCAGACTAAGTCTATCCTCAAAATTCTACAATGGTTCCTAGCTGTTACAGACCAAAATTCAAACTCTTTTTCTTTTCTTCTGAAATTCAAACTCTTTGGGGCACCTGGGTGGCTCAGTGGGTTAAGTGTCTGCTTTCTGCTCAGGTCATGATCCCAGGGTCCTGGGACTGAGCCCCTGCATCGGGCTCCATGCTCAGCAGGGAGTCTGCTTCTCCCTCTCCTCTCTCCTTGGCTTGTGCTCTCAAATAAATAAAATCTTAAAAAAAAAAAAAAAAAAAAAATTAAACTCTTCAACATAGCATTCCATGCCTTCCAAGGTTTAGCCCCAAATTGTTTCCAGTTCCATCTCCCATTAAAGCCAGTTACATTACATTATCCTTTCCTTAATTTTTGCATTTTCAGGGCTTTGCTCAAGCAGTTTTCCTTCGCTTGAAATGTGGCAATCTTTCCTCCTTCACCATCATTCAAGACCTAGCTAAAATGCTACCTCAATCTGGATATTACTCCCCAAGCCTCAGGTCATGATCAATCAATTGCTTTGTACCTGGACTCACGTTTACAAACATCTCCCTCAGTCCAGCAACACCCTCCTATGCCTGGTATCAACTTAGCTCATGTAAGCAATAAAACGCTTAATTTTATATGCCTTTCCCCCAAAAAGTGCTATGACACATATCCTTTTTTTAATTTTTCTTTTTATTTGACAGAGAGGAGAGAGATCACCAAGTAGGCAGAGAGGCAGACAGAGAGAGAGAAGCAGGTTCCCTGCTGAGCAGAGAGCCCAATGCGGGGCTCTGCAGGGCTCCATCCCAGGACCCTGAGATCATGACCTGAGTTGAAGGCAGAGGCTTAACCCACTGAGCCACCCAAGCGCCGTGACACATATCCTTTTTTTTAAAGTAAAAACATAGTTGTTTGTTTTTTTTTAATTTTATTTATTTATTTGACAAGGATCACAAACAGGCAGAGAGGCAGGCAGAGAGAGGGAGGGAAGCAGGCTCCTCACTGAGGATGCAGGGCTCAATCCCCAGGACCCTGAGATCATGACCTGAGCTGAAGGCAGAGGCCTTAACCCACTGAGCTACCCAGGCGCCCCTAAAGTAAAAACATAGTTTCTTGACCATTTCTCAGAGAACTTTATAACCTCTGAGATAACAATTATTATGTTATAAAATCAAGTCACCGATTTTTTTTTTAAAGATTTTATTTATTTATTTGACAGAGAGGAGAGAGATCACAATCAGGCAGAGAGGCAGGCAGAGAGAGAGAGGGGGAAGCAGGCTCCCCGCTGAGCAGAGAGCCCGATGTGGGGCTGGATCCCAGGACCCTGAGATCATGACCTGAGCTGAAGGCAGAGGCTTTAATCCACTGAGCCACCCAGGTGCCCCAAGTCATCGATTTTTAAATTCACTTTTCTATTATTTAGCTTTATTCTATTTGTAAAGCAACTAATAATTTCTCCATTTTTCCTTTTTAATCCAGAAGACATCTTTCACTTAAGCCAAAGCATCATATAATCAATCATTCATACTTTCTTTCTTGACAGACCATATTCCAATAATCATTAAGGAGTTTAACTGATATGAGTATTTTAAATAAAATACTTTAATATAAATGACCAAGAAGGCAGTTTGTATGATCTATGTGAAAATTAAAATTTAAAATAAAAAAAAAAGTGACTCCCATTATTGCACTCTGCAATACTGAGGCTTCCAAATACATTCAACTATCATTTATTAAACATTTGCTGTAATGTGAACTACAAAAGAATTAAGTCTACAGGGTATTATTGGAAGAAATAAACATGCATAAAATCCATCAAGATAAATAAATATTAATTGTATTTTGCAGAAGAGAGATGCAGAAAGATTATATGACTACCCTTGGTATCTGTGGGAACAGCAAAAGAAAAAATATCACTTCAGGTGGGCATTTTGTCCCCTGCTTTTCTTTTCTAAGTAGGCTCCATGCCCAGCATGGAGCTCAACATAGGATTTGAACTCAGAACCCTGGGATCAAGACCCTGACACTTAACTAACTGGGCCATCCAGGTGCCCCTGTCCCCTGCTTTTGAAGGGCTCTTTACAAAAAACTTTTGTAGGGCGCCTGGGTGGCTCAGTGGGTTAAAGCCCCTGCCTTTGGCTCAGGTCATGATTTCAGGGTCCTGGAATTGAGCCTCACATTAGCCCCGCACCAGACTCTCTGCTCAGTGGGGAGCCTGCTTTCCCTATCTCTGCCTGCCTCTCTGCCTACTTGTAATCTCTCTCTCTCTGTCAAATAAATAAAAAAGTCTTTATTAAAAAAAACCTTGGGGCGCCTGGGTGACTCAGTGGGTTGAAGCCTCTGCCTTCAGCTCAGGTCGTGGTCTCAGGGTCCTGGGATCTGGGCGCGTCAGGCTCTCTGCTCAGCAGGGAGCCTGCATCTCCCTTTCTCTGCCTGCCTCTCTGCCTACTTGTGTTCTCTCTCAGATAAATAAAATTTTAAAAAAACTTGCACACAGTATCTCATTCAGTACATAAGGCTTTGCAACATTAAGTGGTCAGGGAATTTAAAGTAGGACAGAGTTCCTTATGGGGTAGGGTTAGTTATGAGACTTGCAAAAATGATTGTTTTTGGATTAGCAAATACAAGGGCAAAACATCATGATGGACGGCAAGAATAACAGGCACATCCAGGTGGGTCTGGAGAAAGAGCAGCAATAAATAGCCTTGTTTGCGGGAAAAAATGTGTAAAAGGCTAAGTTAAGACATATGGTTATAGCCGATAAATCCTCTGAATGAAAGAATGAAGAAGAGATGAACATGAGAAAGTGTCGGGAAGAGCTTGGCTTGGAACTGCAGGAATTTCGGTGTAAGAGTATGAGGGCCTGAAATCTGCATTATGGATATGCTGAGGAAAGAAGAAATAAAAGCCCTAAGACACTGGTAACTGAAAAAGGATGAGGAAAAGAATGATTTTAAGGCAGTCCTAAGGTTTCACTTACGCTTAAGGAATAGGAAAACGCACACAAAGAAATAACTTGCCGAAGTCCAGTTTTGAGGACCTTCCCCCATTTCCAGGAGCCCTTTAAAACTGCTACATATTAATTCTGATGCACTTTCCCCTCTATTCCTGCACAATGGTTGGGGGGGGCTGTCCTAACTTTACAGTCACACTAGCTCTCTCCTTTCCTTGACCAACATGTAATCCTTACTGAAAATCCCTGCTTCCGGAACCTCTGTATGTTTGATTTTCAAAAAAATTCTAGCTAACGACCTACCCGATTTCAAGCCATATATGGTACAAGACAATAGCCATACAATAAAAGAACATGGCCAGTCCCTTAGAAATAGGTTGAAATCGGATTCTATGACTTCTGCGACGGCCTCTGATCCCTAAAGCCTTCTCGAAATCAGGTCTCCCTCCAAGCTACAGTACACTGAACACACGCACTCAGGCCCCTGCCCAAGAACCCATCCCCAACCCCCACCCTCAAGGCCGGGTTCGTGAGCAGAATCCCATTTTCCATGGCCCACTGGATCTGCTGGGCGGCCCTATGCAGGCCTGGGCAGCGGAGGCAGGAGGGGCTTCGCGCACGGGAAGGGCCCCGAGCGGCCAGGGATATTTCCATCTTCCTCTTGCTGCCCACCCCTCCAGTCTCTCCAGCTCCAGGAAAACCGAAAACGGACACTGGGGCCCCACCATCCCTCCCGGATGTCTCCCATCCCCGGAAGCGACAAGGCCCAGCGGCACCCCAGTTCCCGTTTCTCGGGGCAAAGAAGGGGTCTGTGGGTGAATCAGCCTAGCGCCCATAGCCGCCCCACCCCCACCCCCCAAAAATGCCTGGGCCTGGCTTCCTGCCAAGCCCGCAGTATAGGTTACCGGGTGTTGGAAGGCGCCGCTCGCTGCCGGGCGGGGCGGGCTGCTGCAGAGTCGGCGGTGGGGTCTGCGTCTGGAGAAGCGGCGGCGGCTCTGCGTCCGGGGGCCTGAGGCCCGGAGTGGGGCCGGGCAGGGGGGCGCAGCGCCGCCGCTTCGGGGAACCAGGGCTCAGCAGCGCCGCCTCGAACTCCATGGGCCGCTTCAACGTCGCCCCGCACGCCATGCCGCTGAGGGGCCAGGGACCAGGAGCCGAAGCCGAGGTAACCGCGGCCCAACCTCCGGCTCCTCAGCGGAGCTCGCAAGCCAAGCCGGCTCCAATGGCGCCTCCAGCACCCGGCAGCGGCGCTGGCCCCGCCTCCTGTGACGTCACGGGCCCTGGCCACCGCCCGGCAGAGGGGGAGAAGCCGGAAGAGGGCCGCTCTGGGAAGCCCGTCAGCCACGTTCCGGCCCGCGGCGCCCCCCGCTGAGGAAATGGCACGGTCTGGGCGGAGAGCTCGGTCGCCCGGCAACGTCGGGAAGGCCCCCACCCCCGCCTCCGCCCCTCCCGGGGTCCCATCATCCCCCACCCCCCACCTCCCAGTCCCCCCAGTTTCTCGAGCCGTGGCGCCGGGGTGGCCTCTTAGGTTTTCGCACCTGCGCGGCAGGGGTGTGGGGGAGGGGTAAGCTCAGAGAGGCCGGTCGAGAGGGCGAGGGGGTCGGGTGTCTCCGGCTCGCCTAAACCTCCTTCTATCTAGGCCGCTGTAGTTCCCGTGATGAAAGAGAGGAGCATTCTAAAAGG
>CM053606.1:25257913-25283681 GCA_028646535.1 Procyon lotor
TCCCTCTCCTCACTTGCTCACGTTGAAGAAGCAAGATGCCTTGGACTTTGACAGTACCCCCGCCCCCCCACCCCCAGCAGCAGTGAGGTAACCCTCATCCATGCAGAGGATTTTGGAGATGAGGAAACTGATGAAAGAGGTTCTTTTTTTTTTTTTTTTAAGATTTTATTTATTTATTTGACAGAGATAGACGGAGAGGAAACAAAAGCAGGGGGAGTGGGAGAGGGCGAAGCAGGCTTCCCACTGAGCAAGGAGCCCGATGTGGGGCTCGATCCTAGGACTTGGAATCATGACCTGAACCGAAAGCAGATGCCCAACCAACTGAGGCACCCAGGCAGCCCGAAAGGTTCTTTAAAAACTATATGTGAGGAGCGCCTGGGTGGCTCCGTCGGGTGGGTGTCTGCCTTTGGCTTGGTTCATGGTCCCAGGGTCCTGGGATCAAGCCCCATATTGGGGTCCCTGCTCAGTGGGGAGCCTGCTTCTCCTTCTTCCTCTGCCACTCTTCCTACTTGTGCACACGCTCTCTGTCCCAAATAAATAAAAATTAAAAAAAAAAAAAAACGAACAAACCCTATATATGAAGTTCTAGGCAGACCCCAGAATGACCCACAGGTCAAAATGAATGTAATTTGTATGGCAGATATTTGGGAACTGAATTACAGTATGGAATACCATGCAGGTTTTCAGATTGGTCTCTGGTAGCACACAAAGGAAGCAGACCAGAATAGCACTGTAAGCACTCTGGAAACAAAATTGTCTTGGGAATGACAGCTCTCAAAATTAAACCAGGACCTGGGCACTAAACTAAATAGTGTGACTGCCAGTCAAAATAGATTTTTTTTTAAAGATTTTATTTATGTATTTGTCAGAGAGAGAACACAAGTACAGGGAAAGGCAAGCAGAGGGGGAAGCAGGCTCCCCGCTGAACAAGGAACCTGATGCAGGACTCGATCCCAGGAGCCTGGGATCATGACCCAAGCTGAAGGCAGATGCTTAACAGACTGAGCCACCCAGGCGTCCCCAAAATAGATTTAGGTAGGATCCAGAGTCATAACCTAATACAGAAAATGTCCAAGTTTCTTTCTTTTTTTTAAGATTTTATTTATTTATTTGACAGAGAGAAGAAAGATCACAAGTAAGAAGACCGGCAGACAGAGAGAGAGGGAAGCAGGCTCCCTGCTGAGCAGACAGCCTGATTCGGGGCTCAATCCCAGGACCCTGAGATCATGACCTGAGCCAAAGGCAGAGGCTTAACCCACTGAGCCACCCAGGCACCCCTGTCCAAGTTTCAATAGAAAATCACTCATCATGTCAAGAATGAGGAACTTGAATGAGAAAACAAAATCAACAGATTCTGTTGATGCCAACACAAAGATAATTCAGATGTTGGAATTATCTGACAAAGATTTTAAAGGAGTCATCATAAAATACTTCAGTGAGCAATTACAAATTCTTAAAATAAAATAAAAGTCTCAGCAAGTAGAAAAACATGGGAACCAATCTGAAATTATTGAGCTGAAAAGTAGAACTCATTGGATGGGCTCAGTATCCAAATGACAGAAGAATCAGTGAATTTACCAGCAGTACAGTTCTAGAAAATGTAAAAGAGTATATATATGATCTTAGGTTGGCCAAGGTATCTTAGAAAGAACACAGAAGCCACTGACCATTAATAAAAATTGATAAATTGTATTTCGTTAAATTAAAACTTCTGTTCTTCAGAAGACAGTATTAAAAATGAATAGGCAAGCTGGGGCACCTGGGTGGCTCAGTCAATTAAGCATCTGCCTTCAGCTTGGATCATGATCCTTGGGTCCTGGGATAGTCCTGCATCAGGCTCCCCACTCAACCAGGAGCTTACTTCTCCCTCTCTCTCTGCTGCTCTCCCTGTTTGTGCTCTCTCTCTCTCTCTGTGTCAAATAAATAAAATCTTTTTTTAAAAGATTTTATTTATTTTTTTGACAGAGAGAGAGATCACAAGTAGGCAGAGAGAGAGGGGGAAGCAGGCTCCTTG
Source organism: Procyon lotor (assembly GCA_028646535.1). NCBI lineage: Eukaryota > Metazoa > Chordata > Mammalia > Carnivora > Procyonidae > Procyon > Procyon lotor. The sequence goes on from CM053606.1 coordinate 25,259,928, forward strand.
CTGAGCAGAGAGCCTGATGTGGGGCTTGATCCCAGGACCCTGAAATCGTGACCTGAGCCAAAGGCAGAGGCTTAACCCACTGAGCCACCCAGGTGCCCCAAATAAATAAAATCTTAAAAAAAAAAAAAAAATGAAGTGGCAAGCCAAGATTGGGAGAAATCTTCAAAATACATAAATATGATGAAGGTCTTATATCTAGAATATGTATGGGAATATGTGTGTGTACACATATATGCATATATAACTTGCATTTCTGCAAATCTGTAGTAAAAATGCTAACAACTGAAATTTTTCTAATGGCAAAAGACCTGAATACATATTTCCACAAAAGAAGATACACAAATGATCAGTGAGCACATAAAAAGATGCTCAAAAAAAAGGTGCTTGATAATTAGTAATGAGGAAAATGCAGATTTAAAATATAATGAGATATCTCATTATGGCCAACAGGAATGGCCGAACATTTTATTTATTATTTATTTTTTAAAATATTTTATTTGAGAGAGAGAGAGCATAAGCAGGGACAGTGGCAGAGGGAGAAGCAGGCTCCCTACTGAGCAGGGAGCCCAACATGGAGCTCTATTCCAGGACCTGAGATCATGACCTGAGCCAGAGGCAGACACTTAACCGACTGAGCTACCCAGATGCCCCCAAAATGGCCAAAAATTTTTAAAAACTAAGAATACCAAATGTTAGTGAGAATGTGGAGCGTCTGGAACTCTCTTATATTGCTGATGATAGAATAAAATGGCATTACCACTTTGGAAAATTATTTTACAGTTTCTTTTTATTTTAGAGAGCATGTGCAGGCATTGGGGGGAGGGGCAGAGGGAGAGAATCTTCAAGCAGACGCCCCATTGAGCGTGAAGTCCAACATGGGGCTCGGTCTCACAGCCCATGAGATCATGACGGGAGCTGAAACCAAGAGTCAGATGCTCACTGACTGAGCCACGTAGGTGCCCTCCTATTTTGCAGTTTGTTTGTTTTTTGTGTTTTTGTTTGTTTGTTTGTTTTGTATTTTGCGGTTTCTTAAAGTCAAATATACATTGACCATATGACCAACAAGTTTCACTCTGAAATGTTTTCTCAAGATAAGTGAAAATGCACGTTTAATCAAAGTTATATTGAATGTTCATAGCAGCTTTATTCATAATAGCAAAAACCCCAAATGATCATCAATATGATCAATTGTGGTATATCCATATAATGAAATACTTCCCAGCAATAACAATGAACGAACTCCAGGAACATGCATGTACTTGGATAAATCTTAAGGTCTTTATGTTGAGTGAAAGAAGCCAGACACAGTGTACATTGTATGATTCCATTTACAACATTCTGATAAAGACATATGGAACCCATGTGTAGGGGGCAGATCAGTGGTTTTGGAGAGGGATGAGGGAAGGGGGCTGACTGGGAAGCAGCTCAAGAAAACCGTTTGGGGTAATGGAATGTTCCATATTTTGATTGTGGCGGTGGTCACATGAATGTTTCAAAACTTCTAGAACTATATACTTTCAAATGTGTTCATTTTGTGTGTAAACTGTACCTCCATTAAAAAAAATTTGGTTTATTGAACTCCAAAGCTCACACTCTTGAAAGATATTGAATCTACCTCCATCTCTCTGTGTCCTCTGGTCAGAGCATTATGACTTATCAATGGCAAGAAAAAGTAAATCCCTCTGAGGGACTTAACAATTTAACCACAATTCAATGCACAATAAGATATACACAACTGGAGGGAAAATTTAAAAGACTGAAGAGGAGTTTTCTGGATTATCCCCTACCGAGCTCTATCACCCAAGTCACTTAAGCCTATCTGAATCACTGTTTCCTGAAATGAAGGGTTTGGATCAGAGCAATTCTAAGTTTTCTTCCAGCACTCAAGTTCACTGATCTGTGAACTTCCAGCTAATCCAGTGCAGGTTGCGTCGAGACCTTGAAAGGTCGGGCAGGGTTTCCACTGGCAAACTTGTGAGCGGGGCAGTTCTGGTAGAGTGCCCCACGGGCAGAGGTGTGGTGGTTGGAAAGCACCACTCTGCAGGGAAGAGCAAAGAGCCCCATCTTCACAGTGAAGGCTAGGGATGTGTTGGGGAGTCGTGGGGAGAAAACCTAAAGAGGTAGATGAGGCTAGACTGAGGCTGTGACTGCCAGGCTAGGAATCTCACCAAAGAGTACAGGATTCCGGAAGCGTCCAGAGGGACAGCAGAAGGAAAGAGAACAGGTTCTAGATCTAGTCCTTCCTCACATGTAGGTCTTTTTTCTTGGTGCTTACATGCAGTGAAAAAGGTCCCAGATCTGAAAGATGTTGCAGTCTTCCTCAGCGTCGCTGCTGTGTTTGACCTAACGCGGGTCCTCCTAAATGTTATGCTAGGTCATGGGAGGGAGAACACGAGGTTCAAGCTTTCAAAAGGAATTTAGAACAGCATTCCTAGTGTGTGCTGTGCTGTACTTTTATGAGATGGCAGTGTGTGTTCTTTGGGGCCATTGGAAAAGGCTAAATACGATTCGGTAAAGCTGAGTAAACCAAGTTGTTATTTTTAACTGTAGAACTTAGAACTTCTACTATGCTAATAGAATTTGTGAATCTCCAAGAAGAGGATAGACTACACAATGTATACCAACTGTATTTGGTGCAAGAACCCACTTTTGATGAAGTATCTCATGGGCCTGGTGTCCTAGTATTGGACGCAGCCAGTACCGGACACACAGGGACCCAGTACCCAGTTTGGGAAATGAAGGATTAGAAGTTTCTTACCTACAAGAATAAAGAAGAAACTGGCTGACTTACTTTCATTTACCTAACATTATTATTATTAGTAGTAGTATTTTTTTTTTTTTTTTATTGACAGAGAGAAACATAGCGAGAGTGGGAACGCAAGCAGAGGGAATGGTAGTGGGAGAAGCAGGCCTCCTGCTGAGCAAGTAGCCGGATGCGGGGCTCAATCCCAGGACGCTGGGATCATGACCCGAGCCGAAGGCAGACGCCTAATGATTGAGCTACCCAGGCGCCCCCCTAACATTTTTATACAAGGCATGCCATTAGACATGAAACCAAGTACAAGAGGGATGCCTGGGTGGCTCAATTGGTTAAGCATCTGCCTCCGGCTCCCTCTGCTTGTGTTCTCTGTCTGTCAAATAAATGAATAAAATCTTAAAGAAAAAAAAAGCATTAAAAAATAGAAAGAAAAACCAAACACAAGATACTCTGTTGGGCCTTGCGGAAGAGTCAAAGGTGATAGAACATGGTCCCTACCCCTATGGAGCTCACAGTACAGTGAGAGACGAAATATGGACACAAATAATCAGCTCATGGTAGAAAGTACTTGCCGTGTTCTGTGAGGCAAATTCAAATCCCGTGTGAACCTGGGGAAGGGAGAAACACTTGCTGGTATGAGAGTGGATGTTGCAGGGTAGGGGAACAGGGATGGGCCGAGGCTTTGTGACATTCATGTTGAGCCTCGAAGAGCAGACAGGATTTGGACATGTGGATTTGGAGATGTGCCACGCATTCTAGACAGAGGGTAAAGAGCAAAAGCCTAGAGGTGTTAGAGAGCAACTGTGCTCAGAATCACTTGGTTCAACCCATGGTTTTCTTTTTTCTTTTTTTAAAGATTTTATTTATTTGAGACAGAAATTGAGAGAGGGAGAGAGTGAGCGCAGGAGCTGGGGGAGGAGCAGAGGGAGAAGGAGAAGCAGACGCTCTGCTGAGCAGGGACCCCAATGTGGGGCTTGATCCCAGGACCCTGGGATCATGACCTGAGCTGAAGGCAGATGCTTAACTGACTGAGCCACCCAGGTGTCCCTAAGCAATGGTTTTCAAGCAGGAGGGGTGAAGGGATTATTAGTGGGTCCTTCATTCCTCGTCAGAGGTCCTCATTGTGAAATGGCTTATGTGCAGTGGTATGGGGCAACCAAGGAATGTTCAAGAACCATGGGGCCCAAATGTGGAGTAGTCAAGGGGGAGCAAAGAGAGAGGCCTGACTGAATAGATGAGATTGATGTGGGAAACAAAGGCAGAAGTACATTTCCTTACTATCTACAGCCCATTGACAAGTCCTTAGAACAGGCAGAGTGATATTCCTCTAGGGACTCAACTGCCTCCGATGTTGATACTTTGCTGAAGGCAAAAGGCAATCTCAGCCCAACCCCCAGAATCCTGTAAGTCTACTTGAACAAATAAAAACCTTTTGGAAACTTCCTTTATCTTTACCCCCCAAGATACACGTTGGTAATCATCTCCCAAGCATATGACCCACTGACATTCATCTGAAGGGTCTCATGACTCAGGTTTTTTGTTTTTTTTTTAATTACTTATTTATTTATTTGACAGAGAGACAGAGATCACAAGTCGGCAGAGAGGCAGACAGAGAGAGAGGGGGAAGCAGGCTCCCCACTGAGCAGAGAGCCCGATGTGGGGCTCGATCCCAGGACCTGGGATCATGACCTGAGCCAAAGGCAGAGGCTTTAACCCACTGAGCCACCCAGGCACCCCTCATGACTCAGGTTTTACTAGATAGTAATAAATGACCCTTTCCCCCTTAAAGGTCCTGGAAACCTTGCTTCCAAATTCCTTAGAGACCATACTATCCCTAACCCCCTCCCAACTTGAAAGTATATAATGGGCCACTCTCATGATCCCAGCCCACAGCTCCTGTCCCCGTGCTTTCATAAAATCACCTTTTTGCACCAAAGACATCTCAAGAATTCTTTCTTGACCATTGGCTTTGAACCCTAAAGCCTTTCCTACATCAAGATGAGCCATGAATATAAATGTAAAAGTTTACTGACAGTTCTGGGGAGCCCCTGTAGGTTTAGGAGCAAAGGAGCGACATGATCAGAGCTTTGGAAGATTGACCAAGTGGCCTCTGAGAGGGACAGGTGGTGAGGGCGAGGAAGGCTCAATCTGTGTTTTTAGGAGGCACAAGTTGGTCTGCCATCTCCGGTTTGGAGGAAACAGGGAGAGTGGTGGAGACTAATGCAAGGGCACGGAGTTGGCCTAGAGTAGTGGTGGTAAGAGAGCAGAGGAGGGCAGGGAAGGGAGGTAAGGTCCCTACCCTCCTAAGAGGACAGCCCTGAGGTCCCTGCCTAGAGTCAGTCAGAATGGTGTCCTGTCTCCTGCCCCACTCTCCAGCCTGGGCACCTGGAGGACTCACTTGGTTCCAGGGACCATGCAAAGTGACAGTGGCCCCTGTCATTTGCAGACCGTAGAGTTCCGAGCAGAAATGACCCAGGCCACGGGGACTTACTGTTACTAATCTGCGTATCATTTAGAGGCGCTTTACCTGTCAGCCCTGGCTGGAGACCACAGCAGCCCTGGACAGCCTGGACTTTTCCTCCTCCTCTTGCTCACCGCTATCACTATTACAGTATGGCTAGCCCTCTCGAAGGGTCTCTTGGGGGTGAGTTTCCTCCTGGTGGGGACCAGTGCTTCTGTTAACTTATGGCACGGAGGGCCAGGCACATGGCTCTGGCCTAGGAGAGGGGATGTCCCAGGCCAAACCCAGAATGTACTGAGCTGGCGACCGGGATTGTTTTGTGTTTGCTCTCCCGAGACCGAGTGCAGAAGGGAATCCAGGGTCGCTGGGGCGCCTGGGTGGCTCAGTGGGTTAAAGCCTCTCTCTTTGGCTCAGGTCATGATCTCAGGGTCCTGGGATCGAGCCCCACATTGGGCTCTCTGCTCAGCAGGGAGCCTGCTTCCCCCTGTCTCTCTCTGCCTGCCTCTCTGCCTACTTGTGATCTCTCTCCTCTCTGTCAAATAAATAAATAAAATCTTATTTTAACTTAAAAAAAACTTAAAAAAAAAAAAAAGGAATCCAGGCTCGATCAGAAGCCTCTGCCCTCTGTCAGTGGAGCCGAGATGTTGCTCCTCATTTCTCTGCTCTGGCCAGAAGCAGCGGCAGCTGGTCCTGCATACAGAAGGCCAGAGGTGATGCTTTGGGGACAAGGAGCGGGGAGGATTCAGGAACAGAAGACCAGTGTCTTCCTCTTGATAGATCCCTCACGGGAAGGAGCCAGAGTGCACTGGAGCAAAGCGACTAGGCTGCTCACGAGGCCTCGCCTCTCTGAAAGGAGTCACACTTTCTTTTTTTTTTTTTTTTAAGTTTTTTTTATTGATTTGAGAGACAGAGTGAGCAAGAAAGAGAGCACAAGCTGAAGGAGGGGCTGAGGGAGAAGGAGAAGCAGGCTCCCCGCTGAGCAGAGAGCCTGATGTGGGGCTCCATCCCGGGACCCTGAGATCATGACCTGAGCTGAAGGCAGTCAGTTAACTGACTGAGCCACCCAGGTGCCCCAGGAGTCACAATTTCAACAATTTGAAAACATCTTCCCTGAGCGGGACTCTGCCTCCCCCTCTGCCCCCACCCCGAGTTTGGGCACCGAAGTGAGCACTGACCCGAGAACCGGAGAACCACTAACAGAACCGCTGGTCTGACCCTGTGATGAGGAACGGACCACGGTTAGGCCTTTCCGTGGTTCCATGAAGACTCCCATGCGGCCGGGTTGTAGGTCCCGGCCGGAGCTACCGACACAACGTCCTTGGCTGTTCCGAAACACAAAACGGCCTCCCCTCAGGGCTTCGCTTTGCAGCCACCAAGAACCCGAGGCTTTTGCTGACGCAGGTGTTTCTGGCTCGGCGTGTCGTTCTTCCACAAGAGTGGGCCGGGAGCTTAATTGACTCCTGGTCGTGTCATGATTGGGGCTCTCAAGAGGAGGGATGAGCGAGCCCTTTCCTGAGATGAGGAGGTTTTTTATTTTTTAACTGTAACTTCTTAGAACAGTCTGTGCTGGAGCAGAGTGCTGTTTTGTGCTGGGAGAGAGAACATTTCCACAATGATACAGCAGAATCCTTGGAGGATCCCGCCAGTGGCTCCTTTTCTGATGTCACATCCCCCCTTTGTCGTGGCCAGCACTTGCTGGAGTCCAAACACAAATTATCATACTGAGGCCTCCGGTTCAGACTCCTGCGGCACCATGAGAACTCGCAATATGACCCTTTTGTGCGTGTCCATGCGTCCCCTGGGAGAGGGCACGACACACAGCAAACTCGTCCGAGCCATCCGCGGGGCAGCGGCCGTACCGCTCCAGCCAAGTGTTACCAAGCAGAAGTGCGGGCCAGCATGACTTCTCCTCCACCGGTTCGTGAGAAACCAGAAGTCTACATTTTTATGAGAAACATGTGATTTTTAAATGTGGGTCTTAATGTTTTTTTTTTTTTTTTTTTTTTTTTTTTTTTTTTTTTAAGATTTTATTTATTTATCTCACAGAGAGAGAGAGAGAGAGATCACAAGTAGGCAGAGAGGCAGGCAGAGAGAGAGGGGGAAGCAGGCTCCCTGCTGAGCAGACAGCCCGATGTGGGGCTCGATCCCAGGACCCTGAGATCATGACCTGAGCCGAAGGCAGAGGCTTTAACCCACTGAGCCACCCAGGCGCCCCAGGTCTTAATGTTTTTAAAGGATATAGAGCAACTTCCACTTCTGGAAAGACAGGACAGACGTACTTTTCCCTATTCCTTCTGCTAAGTATAGCAAAAAATCCTGGATGAAGTTAAGAATCCGGAGATAAGATCATCCTGGATTTTCTCAGTGGGCCCTAAATCCAGTGACAGGTGTCCTGGTAGGAGATAGAAGAGCAGACGCAGACCTATTGGTGAAGGCCACGTTCAGAGAGAGATGGACACTGGTTGTTTGCAGCCATAAACCAAGGAATGGGGGGAACCAAAAGAAGGCAGAGGAGGCAAAGGAGGATTTTCCTTTCAGGCCTTTGGAGGGAGCACGGCCCTACTGACTCCCTGGTTTAGGACTTAGGGCCTCCAGAGAGGAGAGGACAGATTTCTGTTGTTATAAGCCACTAAGTCTGTGCTAACTTAAATATACGCTGGAATACCACTCATCCCTGACAAGGACCAAACTCGATTCGGCAACAACTTAGATGGATCTCAAGGGCTGAGTGAAAAAAGCCATCTCAAAAGGTCAGACACTGTATAACTTCATTCAGGCAGCATTCCTGAAAAAACAGAACCGAGGGATGGAAAAGAGGTTACTGGTCGCCAGAGGTCACAGATGGTGGGGTAGACAGGGACGTGATTATAAAGGGATCCCACTAGGGAGATCTCTGGGACTTCTGTATCTTGCAGTGGTGGTCACATGAATCTAAAAGTGGCAGAAAGACATAGAGCTATTGGGGGTGCCTGTGTGGCTCAAATGGTTAAACCTCTGATTCGTGATTTTGGCTCAGATCATGAGATCGAGACCTGCATCAGGCTCCATACTGATCGGGGGAGTCTGCTTGAGATTCTTTCCCTCCCCCTCTGCTCCTCCTCCACTTTCGTGCTCCCTCTCTCTCTCTCTCAAATAAATAAATCTTTTTTAAAAATGACAAAGAGCGGGGCGCCTGGGTGGCTCAGTCGTTAAGCGTCTGCCTTCGGCCCGGGTCATGATCCCAGGGTCCTGGGATCGAGCCCCGCATCGGGCTCCCTGCTCGGCGGGAAGCCTGCCTCTCCCGATACCATTCCCTCTGCTTGTGCTCCCTCTCTCGCTGTGTTTCTCTCTGTCAAATAAATAAAATGTTTAAAAAAAAAAATGACAAAGAGCTATTTATTCAGGTTAACTATTCACACTATACAGTGTAAATTTCTGCTCCTGATAATGTACTACAATTATGTAAGATGTAACCACTGGGGGAAATTGAGTGAAAGGCACATGGCGCTCTTCTCCCCTATCTTTGCAACTTCCTGTGAATCTATAATTATTTCTTTTTTAAAAAGATTTTATTTATTTAATTGAGAGAGAGAGAGAGAACGAACATGAGTGGGGGAGAAAGGCAGATGGAGGAGAGGCAGACTTCTCCACTGAGCTGGGAGCCTGATACGGGGCTCAATCCCAGGACCCTAGGACCACGACCCGAGCTGAACAACTAAGCCACCCAGGCACCCCCAATTATTTCAAAATAAAAGGTTTTGGGGTGCTTGGCTGGCTCAGTTGAAGGAGCATGAAACTCTTGATCTCAGGGTCATGAGTTCAAGCCCCACATTAGGTATAGAGATTACTGAAATGAACAAACTTAAAAATAAAATAAAAGAGTTTTTTGTTTTGTTTTGTTTTTAAAGATTTTATTTATTTATTTGGCAGAGAGAGAGAGAGGCTTAACCCACTAACCCACTAACCTAAGGCAGAGGCTTAACCCACTGAGCCACCCAGGCGCCCCCTCCCTTTTTTAAGTTAAATAGCATGAGGTAACTTTTGGAGGTGAAGGACATCTTCTATAGGCTTTGTTTGTGGTAGTGGTTACATCAGTGAAGACAGTTCTCAAAACTTACCTAACCATTCTGTTAAAATGAGTGCCTGGTGTTGCCTATAAACTTACCTCAATAAAGTATTTTAAGTTCAACAACAACAGAATATGGAGTAAACAAAATATACCAGCTTTCAGCCTGAGTTTTTTTAAGCCAAACATTGGACTATTTCTTCTCTTGCCACCCAATACCTTCCCAATCAATACATATTAGTGAGTACTTGAATGCCAGGATTCCACGGCCCCTCCGGCATCGGACAGGGAATCAAGATAGGTCAATGTTTACCAGACGAAGTTGTTTTGGAGAAGAGATAGAGACAGTGGGGCTTCCAGCCTAATGGAATAGCTTAGATCCTCTCTTGCTTACATATCTGAAGTCACTCTCTCCTTATCGTCCAAGGATAAGCACATAAGCCGGCCAACCGTAGATTTTAGAGAGTAAGTGCTTCAGGACATCAGAGAAGCAAGTCGGGAAGGGGGCGATTCCTCTTTGTATCATTTGGATTGTTATTTCTCTTTCTATATCCTGCTTCTCTGTTAAACTGAGTTGGAAGACAGGGACCTTTCTATGTTGTTCTAACCCTCTCATTCCTTATATTGAATGCAGCAGCCTCTCAAGAATCCTTTGCCATTGATGAACTGTAGTCCCACTTGTTCAGGGAAATACCCAGCTATTTATGATATGAATGGAAACAAATTGGAAAGTGGACTTATTCTATGTGCTGAAGACAGCAGGTGAAATACTTACACAGAAGCCTTTCCCATCCCAGATCAGCCTACTTAGCTTCCGATCAGTTTATCATCGAAAGCAGCCAAAGACCACTTTGAGGAATAAAGCCTAAAGAAAAAACAGTACACGTAAGTAAAAATGCACACAGAAGAATATTTGTTGCAGCATGATTGGGACTTAACAAATTGAAAATAATCAAAATATCTACGAGGAAATAGATTATCACATACCCCAAATGTCATACTAAGCCATAAAGAAATGAGAAGCAGACCCTGAAAAAGTTCCATATTAAAACTAAAATGCAGGGTGCCTGGGTGGCTCAGTGGGTTAAAGCCCCTGCCTTCAGCTCAGGTCATGATCTCAGGGTCCTGGGATTGAGCCCCACATCGGGCTCTCTGCTCGGCAGGGAGCCTGCTTCCCCCTCTCCCTCTGCCTGCCTCTCTGCCTACCTGCCATTGCTCTCTCTCTGTCAAATAAATAAATAAAATATTAAAAAAAACAAACTAATTAAAATGCAGGGGCGCTGGGCTAGCTCAATCAGTTAAGTCACCAACTCTTGGTTTTGGCTCAGGTCACGATTTCAGGGTCATGAGATTGAGCTGCGAGTTGGGCTCCACACTCAGCACAGAGTCTGCTTGCAATTCCCTTGCTCCCTCTCCCTCTCCCCCTCCCCCTGGAGTCTGTCTGACTGTCTCTTTCAAAAATAAATAAATCTTTACCTGGGTGGCTCAGTTGGTTGAGCATCTGATTCCTGGTTTCAGCTCAGATCATGATCTTGGGGTCGTGAGATCAAGCCTTCAGTTGGGCTCTGTGCTCAGCAGAGTCGGCTTGGGGAAGTCTCTCCCTCCATCCTGCCCGCTACTCACTCGTGCATGTGCTCTCTCTCTCTTTCTCGCAAATGAGTAAATATATCTTTAAAAATAAAACGCAAGGCATCTGGGGTGCCTGGCTGGCTCCGTCAGTGGAGCAAGCAACTCTTGATCTCAGGGTGGTGAGCTGGGTGTAGACATTGCTTAAAAATAAAATCTTTTAAAATGTTAAAATACGTAGGACACCTGGCTGACTTAGTAGAGCGTGTGACTCTTGATCTCAGGGTCGTGAATTCAAGCCCCATGTTGGGCATGGAGACCACTTAAAGAATAAATAAATATAAAAATATAATAAAGCGGGGTGCCTGGGTGGCTCAGTCGTTAAGCATCTGCCTTCGGCTCAGGTCATGATCCCAGAGTCCTGGGATCAAACCCCACATCAGGCTCTCTGCTCAGCAGGGAGCCTGCTTCCCCGCTTCTCTCTGCCTACGTGTGATCTCTCTCTCTCTGCCAAATAAATAAATAAAATCTTAAAAAAAAAAAAGAGTAGTGTGAGTAAGGAGGTCACATGATGTGATGAGCACTGGGTGTTATAAGCAACTGATGAAGCAGTGAACTTACTGTCTGAAACTAATGATGTGCTATATGTTGGCTAATGGAATTTAAATTAAAAAAAAAAAGAGCAGTGCAAGCTGACACTGCACTGGCATTTCATTTCTCACCTGCCAGATTATCAAGGATCAAACATTTTGGCTGGAATACGGTAAGCAGATCCTCTCACACATTTCAGGAGGGAGGGACTTTCCATTGGTACAACCTCAGTGGGGGGCAGTTTGACAATACCTATGAAAAGTATACATGCATACACCTTTCGACGCAGGGATTTCACTTCTTGAAATTTGTATTTCAGATATGACGTATCTGTAAGAATTGACCCTTATATACAGTTCTTCCTGGCAGCATTATTTGTAATAACAGAAGATGAGAAATCGCCTAGAAGCCCATCATTAGGGTACCAGTGAAATTAATTATGATACATCCATATAACAAATTTATATATAATTCCTTATAAAGAATAAAAATAAAACAGCTCTTTATCTGTTTTTCTCTGAATCGATTATTGCGGCCAAGAAATGCAATGTCATGATTGGTTTAGGCTGAATTTACAAAATCCTTCCAAGTGGGTTGAGGAAGAACCTCTGAGTTTGAATCCTAGACCTTTGTTTGTCTTTTTCCTGTAACCAAGCTGTACGTTGGCCAGTTCCGGGCACTTGCTCCCTGCTTTTTGTACTCTTGCCTAATTTCATCTGTGGCTGGGTTTTGACCTGCCCTCTCAGAGGCTAGAGTTCATTCATTCATTCACTCATTCATTCATTCAGTAAATATTTATTGCATATGACCTTGTGCCAGACACTCTCCTGGGGACAGGGGCGGGGCGGAGGTGGGGAGGTATAGTAGTGATCAAACAGGCACAAATCCTTGCCTTTGTAGAATTTATATTCCATTGCTCTCCCTGGGAACCAGTCTCCCCATAGCTGAGCCCCACTTTTTTTTTTTTAAGATTTTATTTATTTATTTGACAAAGAGAGACACAGTGAGAGAGGGAACACAAGCAGGGGGAGTAGGAGAGGGAGAGGCAGGCTTCCTGCGGAGCAGGACCTGGGATCAAGACCCCAGCGAAGGCAGACGCTTAACCAACAGAGCAACCCAGGCGCCCCTGAGTCCTACTTTTGGCTGCTTATGCCCACAGCCCATTGCTCAGATGAGATAAGATCTGCAAAACATCAGCTCTATTTCTGACACCTGAAAGGCAATGTGGCATCATAGAACGAGGTCAGTTTTTAGAGCTCACAGATTCAGGACGGATCTTCCCTCCAGCACTTACTGGCTATGAGCCCTTGCTGAAGACTCTTCTCCATTCTGAGCCCTGATTTCCTCATCTGTAAAATGGGATGCTGACAGCTCATACCTTGTAGCATTGTCGTAAGGACTGAATATAATATACTGTCATTTGTGAAGCAGGGAGCACCATGCCTAAACCAGGAGGGGCTTGCGCGTGGTAGATGTATGAGTCTTGGACGTCAGAACCAGGAGTCTGGTGCTCAGCTTCGAAGGTAGAGTGAGTCAGCATCCAGGAACTGGGACAAGAGAATGGAGGAGAGTAAAAGAGAAGCAGGCTCTAGGAGTCCCTAACCAGAGCACAGGAGCTCAGAGTGGAAGGAGGGGCAGATGGTGGGTGTCAGCCCTGCTGGGATCATCTCTGGTCTGGGGGTCTGAGAGTGACTAGCAAAGAGAAGAGTGGGCAGCAGAATCGAGATGGCATGCAGGTCCCTGGAAGCCAGATGGCAAGGGGTGGGTGCCATGGAGGGCTGGAACAGAGCCTGCCGTCACCAGGTCCCCAGGCCTACCTCCCTCACCTCTTAGCCTTCCTCCACTCTCACAGCCAATCCCTGCCACCTTTCCGGGGGACACCATCTCTAATCTGTTCTTCCCAGCCTCTCCCTCTCTACTCCTCATTTCAGATCAATTTTTTTTAAAAGATTTTATTTATTTATTTATCTGACACACAGAGAGAGAGAGATAGTGTGAGAGGGGATACAAGCAGGCAGAGGGAGAGAGAGAAGCACGCTCCCTGCCAAGCAGGGAGCCCAATGCGGGGCTCGGTCCCAGGACACTGGGACCATGACCCAAGCCGAAAGCAGATGCTGAACAATTGAGCCACCTAGGTGCCCCTTCAGATCAATTTTCAATCATGCCCAAATCTCTCCCTGCTTCAAAACAAACAAGCAAACTTCACGTCCCTCCAGTTACTACCCTATCATTTCTCCTTCCCTTCACTGCCAAACTTCTCCATCTCCTTCTCAACGCACGCGGGCCCGGCTAATACTCTCCAAAGTCCCCTGAGCCCGTTCACGTCCAATCCACCAGTAACAAGGAAAGTCGCGCTGCACCCTCCTGGTGTAGGCGCTCTTTGTCTCTGGGCCTCGAGTCTGCAAGGGGGAAAGTGGAGAGAGGGCTGACTTCCCTGTGCAGCAGAAGAGGGATCCAAGTCCCCACGCTGCCTCCCCTATAATTAGAAACAGCATAATGACAAGGAACACGTGTGCTGCACTGCATGTCACAAAGGGACCTCACATGTTCCCTGCTCAGAGCGCTTCCGTGCTTTCCTGATCACACACAGAATAATTCCAGACCGCTGTGACCAGGACCCCCCTCCGGGGTCTAGTTCCTGCCTCACTGCAACCAGCTTCATCCAGCATTCCGCCCACTCACCCCTCGCTCCTTCCCATGCCTGCTAGCGCTCCCTAAACACACAAAACTTATTCTCGCCTCGGCTCTCGCGGTTACTGTTTCCTTTGCCTGAAACATTCCTCCTCTACATCGCCCGATTTGGAAACTTCCAGCCACATGTGGCTGCTCTAAATTGAGACGTGCTGTGAGTGTCAAAGGCACACGGGATTTTTGAGGACCTAGTTCACGGGGAAAAAAAAAAAGTTTAAATATCTAATTAATTTTTATGTCAATTACATTTCGAAATGACAGTATTTTGGATATGTGAGATGCGGAGGATGGTTGGGAGGACTGGATATGCCAATATTCGAGATGTATCGTTCAAATTAATTTCACCTGTTGCTCTTGACTTTTTTTTAAATAGACTCTATTTTTTCGACCAGATGTAGGTTCACAGCCAAACTGAATGGCAAGTCCAGAGAGTTTCCATATACCTCCTGCCTCATAGACACACAGCCTCCCCTGCTACCATCGCCCCAGACCACAGTGGTACGGTACCAGACACAGTGGTTACCATCGATAAACTTCCATGAACCCAACATCAACAGCAGCGGAAGCCCATAGTTTATAGTAAGGTTCCCTTTTAATGTTGTGCATTCTGTGAGTTTTGACTAATGTGTAATGACATTTATCCACCATTCAGAGTACAGCCCTGAAAACACTCTGTGCTCTGCCTATCCATCCCTCCCTCCCCCATAAACCCTGGCAACCGGTGATGTTTGCTTTTTTATTTTCCTTATTGTGGCTTCTAGAAAATTTAACATTATAATTTAGCTTGCACCCCATTTCCATCAGACAGCACCCTCTAGAAGTGCAAAGGTCTGCCTCTCTTCTTCTCTTCAGGTCTCGGCTCCAAGATCACCTCCTCCGTGAGACTCTCCCTGACCAGCCCACCCTATGTAAAATAGCAATCCCACTGTCCTATTTTCCTTTCTACTTTATTCTTCCTGTCAGTTTTATTAAAAACTGTATCACACCGAAAAGTAGTCACACATTTAATGTCTGTCTCCCCTACTAGTTTTGTGGGCACAGATACTCCGTCTTGTTTTTCACTGTGTCCCCAGCTTCTCTAACAGTAGCTGGCACACAGTAGGTTCCCAATAAGGACTCGTTTAATTAACTAATTGATTTCAATATTGCTAAAGCCAAAGTGTCTTGAGCCACGTAACTGAAATGACCATGATGACAACAAAGAGGAACAATAGCCGAAGTCTCTCCTGGTGACTCCCCTGAGAGTAAGGAATCTTCTATATCGACCTTCTGTGTCTGTCTGGCCTGCAGTGGTCCAGGTCCATGCCAAACCAGTCACCGGGGCCAGAGGAAATGATTATCACCCACTGCCTTAGGGATCGCCATTTTTATTCCTTTCCACGCTCAACTTTTCAGCCACTTTCTTCTGACTGAAAGCCTCCTCCCCGTTGTCCCATGACATCCTCCCCCTTTTCCTCCTCCTCTTAGAATCCAGTGTTGATGCACTTGGGACTCTGTCCCCCACCCTCCTCCTTCTTCACTTGCCCTCGGTGAGCTCAACACGGATGCTCAACTTTCTGTCCTTATCCTCATGCGGACACCCACTCCCCTCCACTTGCCAGATCTAGTTCTGGCCTTGACCTTTCTCCTGAGCTCCGGGTCTGGATATCTCCTCTGAGCAGCCCAAGGGTACTTTGAAGGTAGCATGGCTAAAAATGAACATAGTATCTTTTTCCCCAGACCTGTTCCTCCTCCTAACTTAGAAAATGACACCTAATCTGCCTGGGACAGAAATCAGAAAGTTATGCTTGGCACCTCTTCTTTCTCGGCCTCCATGTCTAGTTCATCCTTAAGTCCTGCTGATGTCTCTTTTTTTAAGTAAACTCAAACTCTACCCCCAGTGTGGGGCTCAAAGTCGACCTCAAGATCAAGAGTCTTACACTTTATTGAATGAGCCAACCACACACCCTTCTTGATGCCCTTTTATTATTATTTTTTATTTTTTAAAGATTTTATTTTATTCCTTATTTTTAAAAAAGATTTTATTTATTTATTTGACAGAGAGAAAGAGATCACAAGTAGGCAGAGAGGCAGGCAGAGGGAGAGGGGGAAGCAGGCTCCCTGCTGAGCAGAGAGCCCGATGCGGGGATCAATCCCAGGACCTGAGCTGGAGGCAGAGGCTTAACCCACGGAGCCACCCAGGTGCCCCTAAAGATTTTATTTTTAAGTAATCGCTACACCCAATGTGGGATTCGAACTCACAACCCCGGGAACAAGAGTCACATGCTCCACTCACTGAGCCAGCCAGGCACCCCTTTTAAAGGTCTTTGATTCCTGGGTGGCTCAGTGGGTTAAAGCCTCTGCCTTCGGCTCAGGTCAGGGTCTCAGGGTCCTGGGATTGAGCCCCGCATCGGGTTCTCTGCTCGGCGGGGAGCCTGCTTCCTCCCCCCTCTCTCTGCCTGTCTCTCTGCCTACTTATGATCCCTTTCTCTGTGTCAAATAAATAAATAAAATCTTTGGGGGAAAAAAAAGGTCTTTGATTTCTTACAATTCTCCCCGTCTTCACTATTATCATTCTCGCCCAGTCTTGTCAGGACAAGATGAAATGTCTTTTCACTGGTACCCATCGGTAGCTTTCTCACACTCAATTTAGTCTCCTTGTAGTCTATTCTCATCCTGGCACCCAGAATGATTTTCTTTTTTCTAGAATGTCTATTGGATTAAGTTCCTGCCCTGTTTGAAATGTCTGAATGGCTATCACCAAAAAGACAAGAGGTAACAACTGTTGGTGAGGATGTGGAGAAAAGGAAACCGTCCTGCATCATTGGTGATGATATAAATTGGTGCAGCCACTGTGGCAAAAAAGTATAGAGGTTTCTCAAAAAATTAGAAGTAGAACTACTGGGGCGCCTGGGTAGCTCAGTGGGTTAAAGCCTCTGCCTTCAGCTCAGGTCAGGGTCTCAGGGTCCTGGAACTGAGCCCTGAATTGTGCTCTCTGCTCAGCGGGGAGCCTGCTTCCCTCCCCCCCGCCTCCCCCCTCCCCCCGTCTGCCTCTCTGCCTACATGTGATCTCTCTCTCTCTGTCAAATAAATAAATAAAATCTTTAAAAGAGAAAAAAAGAAATGAAAACAGAATCTCAAAGAGGTCTCTTCGCCCCTACGTTCACTGTACATTACTCACAACAGCCACGATATGGAAACTACCTAAGTGTGCAACAACACACAGATGGATAAAGAAAATGTGGTATAGGGGCGCCTGGGTGGCTCAGTCGTTAAGCGTCTGCCTTCGGCCCAGGTCAGATCCCGGGGGCCTGGGATCGAGCCCCGCATCAGGCTCTCTGCTCTGCAGGAAGCCTGCTTCTCCCGCTACCATTCCCTCTGCTTGTATTCCCTCTCTCTGTCAAATAAATAAAATCTTAAAAAAAAAAAAAAAAGAAAGAAAATGTGGTATATACGTGCAACAGAATATTGCCCAGCCTTTAGAGAAAGAAGGAAGTCCTGCTATTTGGACCACATAGATGGACCTTGAGGGCATTATGCTAAGTGAAATAAACCAGACAGAGAAAGACCCAGACCACGTGATATCACTTATATGTGGAATTAAATTTTTTTTACAAGGTCAAAGTTACAAAAACAGAGAGTAGAAAAGTGGTTGCCAGGGGCTGGGAAATAGGGAAATAAGTTGGTTAAAATTATACAAACTTTAAAGTATAAGATGAATAAAGTCTGAAAAGCTAATGTAAAAGATGGTGGCTATAGTTGATAAATTATATTATATAATTGACATTTGCTAAGAGTAGAACTCAAATTGTGAGTGTGTGTGTGTGTGAGTGAGATGGATGTATCAGTTCACTAGATGCTTCCACATGTGTTTGTATACCAAATCATCCCGATGTACGCTTTAAATATCTTATCATTTGTCAATTATACTTTCATAAAGCTGAAAAGGAAAAAAAAAAAAAAAAAAAGAAAACCCAAACAATCCAACCCTCCAGTGGCTTCACATGGAACTTGGAAGAGAATCTAAAACCCAACATTCTCCATAATTTCCCCTAACTACTTCTCAAGCCTTATTTTGGACAAACCACACCCCAGAGCTCTTAATGCCAATTATTCTGAACTCCTTCCAATTAATTTCTTGAGCATTAGATACTCTCTCTCAACCTTAGGTCCCTGTACATACTGATCTCTCTGCTGGTAAGTCTCTCCCTCTGCTGTTCTCACTTCATTGATTCGTTCATTCAAGCTCATTCATTCATTCATTCATTCGAGTGTCCATGCACGCCTCCAGTGTGCCAGGCTCCGTAGGGATGCAGCAGTAAACAGCACAGACAGCTTCCTCACTCTCCTGGAGCATCCCAGTTGGGGAGACAGAAGAAACAAGCAAACAAATCAACAAGACAATGACAAAGTGATAACTGTTACAAAGAAAATAAAGATATTTAACAAAGGTGGTTACTGTAGATGAGTGGTCAAAAAACGCCTTTTTTAGGGGGTGATTTTTTAAGCTGAGTCCTGGAAAATGAAAACGGCACCAATTATACAACATTTTAATTTATTTTAAAAAGATTTTTACTTATTTGACAGAAAGAGAGAGAGAGAGCACAGGCAGGGGGAGCAACAGGCAGAGGGAGAAGCAGGCTCCCCACTGAGCAAGGAGTCTGATGCAAGGCTTGATCCCAGGACCCTGGGATCATGACGTGAGCCAAAGTCAGACGCTTAACTGACTGAGCCACCCAGGTGCACCTTAATTTTTTTTTTTAATTTTAAGTAGGCTCCATGCCCAACATGGGGCTTGAACTCATGACACCAAGAGCAAGAGTCCCATGCTCTGCCCAGCTAGTGCCCCAATTATGCAACATCTTAGAGAAGGGAATTCCAGGCAGCTAAGAGAGCATTGCAAAGCCCTAAAATGGGAATGAGATTAGTTTGTGAGAACAGAAAGAAGGTCTGATGTGTTGGAATCCAGGGAACAAGGGAGTCTTGAGATTAGGTCTAAGCAAGGGCCAGATCATTAAGGACCATTATAAGGAGTTTATATTTTATTCTAAGTGCAAGTTGGGCCTGTGTGTGGGGTGACATGACATGATTTAGGTTTAAAAAGGTTCGCTCTTGGCTGTTTCATGGATTGAAGTGTTTGGGAGCAAGAGGGGAAACAGGAAGACCACTCAGAAGGCTAGCACAGTTGTCCAGGTAAGCTATGGATTAAGGCGGGCATAGAAAGAAGTGATGAGTTCCGGATACATTATGGAGGTAGTTCGTCAGCCCTCGCTGATGTGGAAGAGAATGAGAGAAAGAAAAATCAAGAGTAAATCCTGGATCTTTGACTTGAGTACATGGGTAGGCAGTGGGGCCATTTTTTCTGAGATGGCAGAGATGGGGAGGAACAGTTTTTTTTTTTTTTTAAAGATTTTATTTATTTATTTGATAGAGAGAAAGAGATCACAAGTTGGCAGAGAGGCAGGCAGAGGGAGAGGAGGAAGCAGGCTCCCCGCCGAGCAGAGAACCCGATGCGGGGCTTGATCCCAGGACCCTGAGATCATGACCTGAGCTGAAGGCAGAGGTTTAACCCACTGAGCCACCCAGGCGCTCCGGGGAGGAACAGTTTTTGTGGGTGGTAGGGGCAGACATCAAGAGTGCTATGGGGAGGGGCGCCTGGGTAGCTCAGTGGGTTAAAGCCTCTGCCTTCAGCACAGGTCATGATCTCAGGGTCCTGGGATCAAGTCCCGCGTCGGGCTCTCTCTCAGCAGGGAGCCTGCTCCCCCCACCCCCACTCTCTGCCTGCCTCTCTGCCTACTTGTGATCTCTCTCTCACTCTCTGTTAAAAAAAAAAAAAAAAAAGCGCTATGGGGGACATTGTGAGTTCAAGATGCTTATCAGATATCCAGGTGGGGATGGGGATGTCAAGGAGGCAGCTGGATCTGAATCTGGAGCTGGGATGAGATACAGATGGGGTAAAAATCTGGACGTCATCAGTTTCTGGGTGTGAGGAATCTCTCAGTGAAAGGTGGGTGGGAAATGTTCTAGGCAGAGCTTAGAAATCTTGAAAGTCCCTCTGAGTTGGGGGATCCTGTGTTCTTTCCTCTGGACAGCATTACTTCTCTGGGCTCCAGCTTCTACTCAGGTTTACGTTTACCTCCACCTTCCATTGGACACCTGTCCGATCCCAAAGGGTCCAGAGGAATAGGTTGGAATAGAGGATAAAGTGGAAGGAAAAGCCAGTATGGAAGTAGATAGGCTACAGGGAGAGTCTCCACTGAAGCAAAGACCGAGAAAGACAAGGATGAAAGTCCTGGTGAGATTATCTGGCCTCAAGCTTCTAGGAAGTGTCTCTGTTCTGTGCTCCCTCCCAGGGTGCCCTATACTTCCCTCCTTCCCCATCTCTGCACCATCGTTCAAGTATAATTGCCCTTTTGCTCGTCTGTCTCCCCACCGAGACTGTGAGCAGCATGAGAACGGGGGCCATGCCTGTGTGATTCGGTTTTGAACCAGCCACACAGCACAAAGCTGGGTGCTTGGCACTGATTCCGTGCTTAATTAGTGTTTGCTGAATGGGTGGATTCGAGAGTGAGTGTCATTTTCCTGATGTGGCTGGAAACCTAGGGGCCCAAGCCACACTCTGGGACCAAGTTCAGGACTCCAAATAGTTCTGCTTAAGAGGTTGTTTGGGGGCCCCTCCAAGGAGAGGACCCTGCGCGGGTGTTTGGGGTGTGATGTTCCCTAGTTCCAAGGCCACTTACTTCTGGAGGGAATTAGCAGAGGACTTCAGTTGGTGAAATGGGGAACAGGAAAGGGGAATACTTACCAGACCCAGGGGACGTGGTAGAAGGGAATAATTTTTAAGTGTCTGCCTCAAATCCTCAAGGACAAAGATCTGATCAGATTCACTCCTGTGTTCCTGACAGGAGGCAGAGCTGTCCCCGGCACATAGTATTCCTCAATAAAAGATTGGCTGAAATGAATTGAAGCCCAGTAGCCCAAGGTTATTGGCCAGCTGCCAGCTGCAAAAAGCTTGGCAAATCTTACCAGCAGCTCAATCCCAGGGCAGCAGTGCTGGAGCTAAAGTCCTGGGGAGACACAGCTGAATGCCCTAGGTCCTAAGTCCCGAAGCTTCTGGAAGCTCCCTCCTCTCTCAGCCCACAGCATGAATAATTCAGGATAGGATTGGTGGTCAGATTTGGAAAGGACAATGAGGTTGAGAAGAGGCAAACCTTTCGATGCTCTCCAGTCAGAGAGGCTGGGACTGCAGGCTTCGTAGGTGATGAGACAGCCCTGCCCCACGAGCTCTCATCAGCTGGTCCTGTCTCCGGAGCATGGGGCCACAGGTCCTAGCCCCATGCAGACACTCAGTTTCCGGCATTCTTGCTATGCCTTCCTCTTGGCACCCATGGGACCCTTTCACAGGAGAAGGGTTGTTGCATTTCTGCTTCTGCCTCACGGTTTCTCAGCCCATCCCCACAGGAACTTTCAAACCAGGCTGCTGAATTCTTCTGGGCTGAGGCTTCTGCAGGCTTCTGGGGAGAGACGTCCCTATCTTACTGGCCCAGCTACACTTTAGGTTACATTTGTGGACCCCTGACCTTTCTCTGGAAGCCTAAAAGTCACCTGTGGTCCATAGTGAAGGACCCTTGGCTGAATCAAAGGACTTTGGTTCTTTGCCTTGGCTTCAGACAGTAGAGAGCAATGGTTACAGCATGAGATTTGGATTTTAACCTGGGCTTTAACCCAAGCCCCAACACTAGCTTGCTTTGTGGGCATCAGCAAGCCATTTAACCTCTCAAAGTCTCTTTCTCCTTATTATAAAATGAGAATACTAAAGATACCTACTGCACAGGGCTATGGGGAGGATTTAACAAGATAATGTACCAAAAAATGCCCAGAGTATTGCCTAGCACTCAGTAGAAATTTAGTAATGATGGTTCCTTTCCTTTATTTAATGTGGGAGGATACATGCAGACAGAAACCTAGAAGGTGTCAATGGGTGGAAATCCCCCTCTTCCCATCTCCACTCTCCCTTCCCGGGATCAGAGCCTCATGACTTTTTGCTGGGACTATTGCAATAGTCTTCTGGCATAACCATCCACACCCATCTTGTGCCTGTCTTTGGGTTGCTTTCACTCTTCTGCTTTCCTTCCTATCTTGGCTGCTCATAGCTATATAATTTAGACCAGATTTCTTTCTTTTTTTTTTTTAAAGATTTATTTTATTTATTGATTATACACACACACACACACACACACACAGATCACAAGCAGGGAGAGGCAGGCAGAGAGAAAGGAGGAAGCAGGCTCCCTGATGAGCAGAAAGCCCGCTGTGGGACTCTATCCCAGGACTCTGAGATCATTACCTGAGCCGAAGGCAGAGGCTTAATGCACTGAGCCACCCAGGCGCCCCTAGACCAGATTTCTTAGCTTGAACTTCAAGGGCCTCTAAGTTGATCCCACCAACATTTTCCTAACCTTTACAGTGAAAAAGAACCCAGGATATGGAGTCTGAGGACAAGGATTCTAGTCCTGAATTGGCTATTTCCTTCCTAGATGACTGAGTAAATTATCTAGTCTCAGTTTCTACATCCAGAAATTGAAGATCATAACTGCCTCAAGGAATGCACTGAGATTTCTATCCTCGATCCTTACTGCAGAGTCCAGTGGAGTCAGTGGGCAGGAACCGATGCATCTTGCTCACTCTTGTATTCTTAGCACTGAGCCCGGGGCCTGGCATATGGTAGATGTTCAGTACATAGATTTGTCGAAAGAATGAATGAACAGGATTGTGAGGATCAGATACGGCATGACCCAGGTAAAGCACCTCGCATGGTCCTTGAATGGTCCCCCAGGAGGCACACCCAAATAGCAGCTGTTGCTATGCAGGTTACTAGAGGAGTGACTTGAGGCGAATACCCTCCCTTCTCCCGAAGATACTCACTTATCTGTACTATGAAAGCACTGAAGGCATTCCTGGCTCTTATTTTCTGTATTACTAGGCGGAGCATGCAGGAACAGCTCAATAAATGTTTTCTCAGTAGATGCAGCCTCTTTAGAGGCTCTGAATGGGGCTAGTGCTGTCAAAACAAGAGTGAGTTGCCTCATGGGGCCTGATGGCCCCTCTGCCCTTTACCCCGTGGGGAAGATGGGGCCTCCTTCTGATCCCTCCTACATTCAGCTCCAGAAGCCCAGCGGGTATGTGGACCGGCTTGGGCGCTCTCCCGAGCGGAAGCAGAAGCCCCAGGAACAGGGAAAGAATGTGGGTTTGGGGGAAGCGGGCAAAGGAGGGGCAGGCAGGGGAATGGGCGGTTCAAGAACTAGGTCCGGCCTGAGAGACGGCCCGGCAGCTTGGGAGAGCGACTCGGGGACCGGCGGTGAGGAGCTTCAAAGGGGCGGGCGGATGAGCCAGGCCCGGGTCAGCGAGCGGCCGCGGGGCCGGGGCGGAGAGGGCGCGGGAGCGCCGGGCGGGGAATGTGGGGGTGTGAGTTGGTCCGGGGACCCGGCGGCCGCGCGGGAGGAGTTGCGGGGGGAGGGACCCAGCGAGAGGGCCCGGGGGCAGCGAGAGGACGCGGGGGGCAGTGCGGAGGGGGCGCCCGGGGAGCGAGGCAGCAGCCGCGGGTGGGGTGCGGGGCGGGGGGAGCGCGTGTCGGGGGGCGGGGGGCGGCGTCGGCGCCGGGGG
>CM053606.1:25284181-25350985 GCA_028646535.1 Procyon lotor
GAAAGGCTGTTCTGCCTGCCCGTGGCTGCTCGGAGGCCTCCTGCACCCGTTTGATGTTTCTTTTGTTATCTCTTCACATTCTGTGCTTCTGGTGGGGATCTGCCAATGACCCGGAAGCCCGCCCTTGCCCCTTGCTGCCTCCAGGCTGAGGTTCCCAGAATCCGGGAGGAGCTGTGCCCAGAAACCCGTGGTGTCTGGCCCTTTCCGCCGCCTCAAGGTCTCCACACAGACCTAGGTGCAGGGATTCCCCATAAGGGAAAGCTGACCGTCTCCCACCCACCTGACCCTAGAGCCAAAGTGAGAGCTGCTTCCTTGAGCTGGATTTGGGGCCAGTGGGGAGGCTGGTAGCTGAAGGCATGCACCATCCCGGCACTGAAGAGGCCGCTGGGGTGGTGGGCCATGTGCGGCAGATGGTTCTGGGAAGGGAGCTTGGCCTGGCTGAGGGCCGGCTGCCCAGCCTGGCTGGTGGAGCCCAGGTGGCTCCAGAGTGGTTGTATTTCCATTCAGATCTCTCCACTAGCTAAACTGACCAGAAAAACTGACTTTCTGTACCACCTCCCCACCCCCATGCGGTGCCACTTATTCCTGCAACAGCTCTTGGAATAAACAAATGGACATTTTATCCAACACTCACTGTGTGTGCCCTGTGTGGTGCCAGCCAGTTTTATATTTGCATTTCACTATGTTCCTAAAACATCCTCTAAGGTGAAATATTGTGCCCTTTTTGCTGATGAGGAAACTGAGTCCCAGAGAGGTGAAGTGGCTTGCCCCAGATCACACCAGTTGTAAAGTGGCCAGACCAGAGTTGATATGTGGGTCGGTCTTACTTCAAGTTCAGTACTTTTACCCATAGACTGGCCAGAGATGGAATGGGAGAAATGTAGAATTTCTGTCTAGTCTAGCTCGTGCTTTGTTTCAGGCCTGCCAGTGAGATCGTGCTTTAGCTTTTTGAAAATACTTCCCATCTGCTGCCCCATTTTATCCTTACAACATTCCTGGGAGGTAGGCCGAACAGGAGTGTAACAATAAATGCTGTCTTTTAAGTGCTTACTAGAGACCTTGCCCTGTTCGGCACTTTACCGGCAGGATCTCATTTGAGCCTTGCAAACAACCCTGGGAGGTGTAGGTGCTATCGTCACCCCCATTTTATAGATGGGGATGCTGAGGCTCAGAGGTCAAATGGCTTCCCCAGGGCAGAACTTGAATCCATGTCTTACAATCTGTGGAAGCTCTGAATGTACCAACTAACGATAATAGTGGTTACTAGGAATAGGAGCTTAATTTTTACAGAGTATTTTCAGATTTATTTATTTATAAGATTTTTATTTATTTATTTATTTATTTATTTAGAGAGAGTGCGGGGAGGGGCAGAGGGAGAGGGTGAGAGAGACTCTCCAGCAGGCTTCCCTCTTGGCTGAGCGCAGAGCCTGACGAGGGGCTGGACCCCACGGCCCTGAGATTATGACTGGAGCTGAAACCAAGAGATTTATCTTCGCACATACTACCTCCTGGGATTTCTCTCAAGCCCCGGGAATTCGTTTTGCCCTGAATTATTGTCATCCCATTTTCCAGATGAAGAAACTGAGATCCAGAGAGGTGAAGAGGTCAAGTCAGTGGCAGCGCTAAGACTAGCACCTTCTTCCCAAGCCCCCGTGTGCCTTATGGGACCGACCCCTTCGCCTGCTCACTTGCGCTCCTCTCTCCCCCAGATCATCTGTCCCTGGGCTCCCAGGCCCTCCCGTGGCGACCCCTGCCTGGGCAATGTCTTCCTCAGATGAAGAAACGCTCAGTGAGCGGTCCTGCCGGAGCGAGCGGTCCTGCCGGAGCGAGCGGTCTTACAGAAGCGAGAGGTCAGGGAGCCTGTCCCCATGTCCCCCAGGGGACACCTTACCCTGGAACCTGCCACTGCATGAGCAGAAGAAGCGGAAGAGCCAGGACTCGGTGCTGGACCCTGCGGAGCGGGCCGTGGTCAGAGTCGCTGGTAAGATAGGCCCGAGTGAGCCGGGTGGCGGGAGGCAAGGCGACACTGGGCCTGTGCGCAGGGGCTGGGGGCGAGTTGTGCAGGGGGCCTCCTCAGGGCACTCTGACAGGCCAGCTGGAGTCCAGTTTGGCACTGTTACTGTTGGAAAGGTGACAGAATAAAGTTAATGAAAACCCCCAGAGAGTAGACTCTGCTGCTCCTCATCCCTGTGAGCTAGCTGGAGACCTGGATGCATTTTTGCACCTTCTCCGTCTTTGGCCTCACGCAGTTGCCTTCGTGGCGTACATACCATTCTGGATCTGACTTTTTCACTTACTCTTATACCCGAATGATTTTCCACATTACACCTTAGGCTTAGAGTTACCATTTATAAAGGCTGTGTAACATTTCATGATTTTAAAAATCCTACTCATTTTCTATTTTTTTTTTTTTGCCATAATAGACAGTACTGCAGAGAACATCTTTATGAATAATAACACTTGACTTCTGTCGAGTTATTTCCTTAGAGTGAGTCCTTGGAGAGGGCAGTTTCACTCACACTGCTTTCTGAAAATGTGATACACACTTACCCTCCCTGCCAGGAGGGCTGGGGCCGCCTGCTGCTGTGGGGACATGCCCGCTTCCCCTCTTCGAGCAGCTGAGCTGAGCAGGCAGGGCTGCAGGGCCGCGGTCAGGAACGCGGGCTCCAGTCAGGGAGGGGGGTGCTGGCCGGTGGTCCTGCCGCCGGCCAGTTGTGTGGCTCTAAGCAAGTGACTTGTCCTCGCTGAGCCTCACTTTCCTCGGCTTGAGACTGCTTCCCATGCAGAGCTGCCTTGAGGATGAGATGAGATAATGTATGGAAAGCTCTCAGCATGGTTTCTGGCCCAGGGAAGTGGGGGGAGCCTTGCGGAGTGATCTCCCTCTGCTGCTTCCTCGGAGGGCATCCAGAGCCGCCTCTGTGGGCTGTGCTTAGCGTCACCGCCGGCAGCCGGGCCAGAGTGCAGAGGCCAAGCTAGACAAAGCCGGGCCAGCGGCTAGTTTAGTGACATCACCTGCTTTCATTCCGTCACCAAGGCGCATCCTGCTCCCTCTTTTGTGTCTCTCAGCTAATGCCCCCGGCCCACCCTTCGCACCTGGGCCTTCCCACCTGCATCTTACAGTTCCTGTCGTTTTGCCCCTCTTCCATGTGACTCACAAGAGTATTTTGTTCTAAAATGCAAACCTGATTGTGTTTGTTGCTCAGCTGCTTCTGAGCCTGCTTTGGCTCTTCCTTGCCTGGGGAATAGAGGCCCCTGAAGTCAGGCCCCTCTTGAGCTTCACCTTTTGCTATCTCCGCCTCTCAGCACCTTGCCACATTGAGCTATACCTTGACCCCTAGGGCTGTGCCCTTGCAGGCTCAGACCTCCCGTGCTTTAGCTTTCTTCTCTGCAAGGCACTGGGCAATCGCGGCCTCATCGGTCCCCAGTACCCCCAACGGTATCTAGAGCTCCCTCCTCCGCGCTCTCGTATTCATGCTTTTCCCTCCCCTGTGTTCCCTTGTACAATATGGCTCTTATCCCCCGGGGGATCCTGTCACTCCCTCAAGACTGTTAGCTACGCCAGGCCATGTCTTGCTTCTGTGTTTGCCCCCAGCTACTTGCACGGGGCCTCGTGCATGTTGGAGATCAGCCAGCCCCAGATGATGGAAGGAGTGCAAGGAGCGTTTAGAATATGTGACCGATTGTGAGTGATCCAGGAGCCAGCAGTGAGCTGTAAAGGGATGCTAGGTAGGGAAAGAGTTCTGTGGGTTCAAGTCCTGAGGGGAGGGTTTTAGCAGAAGGTGAACTTCCAAGGAGGAGACCCGGCAGGCAGGCTGGAGAGTTTATACTTCTTTTGTGGGCAATAGGAAGCCCTTGGAGAAGGGTCTTGGGTCCTTCTCATGACCTTTGGGCCTGTGACATCACCCAGTCTATAGAGTTTCCCATCTGTCTCCAGGCTGCTGGGAGGGCTTTACTCGTCTCCAGCCTTGAGGGGCCCCAACCAAGGGGTCTCAGGACCTACAAAGCCCTCATTTTCCTGAAGGGGCTTCCTTCTCCCTCTGTGTGCTTTCTGTTCTAGTCCCATCCTCCACCATGTAGACATACTTCTAGGTCCCTTTGTGATGATTTCCCCTTCCGGGCTGCTCCGAGGGGCCCCACAGGATGATTTGCCTGCTGGTCAACATTGCAAGTCTAGCACAGGAGTGGAGCGGACTGGAGAGGGCTTCGGCCCCGGGCAACGTCCCTGAAGGTGCTGCTGGCTCAACTAAGCAGAGGGAAAGCAGGCGCTGTGTTGTGTTTCCGGGATCCGCACTGATCTCTACCTCCTGATGCTGCCAAATGACAGTCTTGAGGAGGGGGCTGGGCCAGGGAGGCTGAAAACGTGGAGAGTGTCATGGTTAAAAATAACTCATGTGCTGCAGTTGGGCGTGTTTCGTTAGCAGCAGAGAAGAGGCGGGCCGGCTGCTGCAGGGCCTGGCTGAAATCTTGCTGTGATTTTGGAGCGTGGTAGGGGCTCGACCAGGGTTATTTAAAAGGCAAGCTGGCTTCTGTGGGCCCTGCTTCCTGTGAGGTGCGGGAAGGGCATGTCTGGGAGACCGGGGGTGCTCGGAGGCTCTCTGAAGTTACAACTCTCATTCTGGGAGGAAACGAAGTCAGTCTGGCCCTGGGAGCCAGCTGTGGCCCATGCACTTTTCTCCTCCCCATGGGTCTGGGTGTGAAGCCAAATGGGGGTGTCTGAATCAGTCTCACCAAATGCAGAGACCTCCCTCCTTCCCTGGCCCCATTCAGCATCCTGCGCTTGAGAGGCCTGATTGGGGTGCGGGGAGGGGCCCTGCAGGTCACACATGTCAGACCGGAGAGGCATGTCAGGGCTGAGAAACCTGCTGATCTCGGTTTATGGAGCCCACACAGGTTCTGGGGGCTCCATGTAACCTGATTCTTCCCATCCTCATCGTTTCCCGCCAGTTTCTCTCTCTCTTCTGGGCCAGCCCTAGTCTTAACTCCTTAAGCCTCGCCCCATTACAATGGAACAACAGTCCATTACCAAGAAAGCCTGTTTCTGTTGATCGGTGTTTTGGTTTGCAGAGAGATTTCACAATAACTGAGAGTTAGGTAGGACACATGTTAGTATCTGAGGCCCAGAGGATTTAAACAGCTTGCTTGTAGTCACGCCCTGGTAGAGGGTGCTATTTCCATTTCCTCAGGCAACGTGTGGCAACCAGGCCAGGCTGGATCTTCTGCAGGTGACAATCTAAAAAGCTGAGCTGGTCTCCAGACTCACCTGAGAGCCCTCCTGATCACTTCTGGGAGAGGTCTCAAGATCCTGGCCTATAAAAAGGCAGAGACAAAGATCTCCAAAACTTTGCCTCTTTGAAGACCTCTGGCTCTCTGTTATCCACCAGCTTTAGTGATACCCTTACTCACCAGTGGGAGACAACAAGGAATGGGAGGGACTGGGGAAGGTAGTCTTGCAAGGAGCCCAAGCCCACAGGAGAGGAAAGAAGGTTGTATATCTTGGGGCTTGTGGGGTGCTCTCCACCCCCCAGGGCAATGCTGGGCGTAGGACAGTGTCCCACGGTTGCATGCTGTACAGTTCTAGGGGGCGCCATTCCTCTTTTCTGTCATTGTAAATTTGTATATTGATTATGACGAATTTCCTGCAGATGGCAGTAAAGTGTCCGGAAGAAGGGATCCTCTTTGGGCTGCGACTGGGCTGGGTGCAGGAGGAATTCCCCATCCACCTATCAATTGGGTATTCATCCATCTAACCTCACATCTTCAGGACCCTCCCTGTCCTCAGCACTGATATTCAAAGATGGCTGAAGATGTGGTCCCTTCTTCACCAAGCTCAGTCTGGTTGAGAGGACAGCAGGGAAGAAATAATTACATTCCTGCGTGTACTGTGAAACAGGGGAGCACAGGGACTCAGGGCTAAGGACTGGCCTCCTCGTTAACTGGTAGAAAGCGACCCGCCCCTCAGCAGGTGCTGGTGAAATCATCATTCCGAACATCTCCAGTGTGGCCTCCCCCAGGAAGCCTTCCCTGATTCCTCCAGTCAGACAGTAATCGTATCTCTGCCCAGCCCTTGTTTCAGTTGATTTTATGGTGAAGTTCATTGTTTCCATCACCAGATTCCGAGGTTGCTGTAGTCAGGAGTCCCATCTTACCCTGCCTGGTGTTGCTCCATGATCTCACTCTGAGTGCATGGGCTTACTAGAATCTAGAAGCCCAGTGAGGGCCGTGAGATGCAGCTCCGATGCTGGTTGCCCCTGCTTTGAGAGCTCGGGCTTCCCTTTGGGGAGCCAGCCTTTGAGAGTACATGCCTGGTCAGAGGAAGGGGCCTGCTTCTCTCTGCCCATGCATCTCTCCTCCAGGATGGAAGCTCTGAGAAGGATTCTCTTTGCTTGTTCATTCATTCGTTCCTTCAATAAAAAAATGAATTTAGCCCCAGCTAGGTGCCATGCCCAGTGGAGACAAGTGGACCTAGAATCAGATAACTTGGGCGAATGACTTCACTTCTTAGAGCCTCAGTTTCCTCATCTGTAAAAGGGAGATGATGGCATGTGCTTTGAATGATCATTGAGTGAGAGTCGGAATGTGTTAGACAACACTGGTTAACGTGCCCGTTACTGTACTTAGCGTGTCGTTTCTTGTGAGTTCTCTGGGCCACTAGGAGAGTCAATGGGCGTCTCCAGGAAGGTAGCAGTTTCCCAGGTGAGCAAGGGAGGGGCCCAGGGCCTCTTAATTCTATCCATTCCTTTTGTTCACGCTAGGGCTTTGTCAGAGGGAGGGTGGAAATGTTTTTTTCCTGGCCAAGCCAAGTTGGGAAGAAAGGAAAGCAGGGACAGGAAAGGGAGCCCTAAAAACAATTCTGCTGGGAACCCTTACTCCAGAGTTGCCAGTCTTACTTGCCCCAGGCTCTTTGACCTCTGCACCCGGGGAGGCTCCTCTTCCTTCCTAGCTTCTCTGCTTCTTCCTGGCCGTATCCTCCCGAGTCCCTGATCCTGTCCCGGAGCTTGGTTTCAGTAGCAGGAGAGTCCCATGAAAGTGGGGCAGAATGAATTGTAGCTACACACCACCAGCTCAGCCCCAGCCCTTTGAAAGTGAATCTGGGTCACAGAAGCTGCAGGGATGGAGAGTGACCACGTGGGCAGAATTTTGTGCAGGCAGCAGAAAAGACAGCCCGACTGTCTTTTCTCTGAGGCTCAGGGTCTTTGTGGGACCCCAGCTGGTGAAGGAAGGTGGTTGCCACGTTGCAAGGTGTTGGCTTTGTGCTGTTGGTTTCCCATCATGCTTTTCTAGCGACTTCCTAGGTGACACGGTGACAGGTTTGGAATGGCAGTCTGACTCATGCCTCTCTGTTTTGCAGCAGCGAAGGACTGAGGTTAGGAATGCGGAGGAAGGACAGGTTCAGTTGGGGGCTGCGGAAGCCTGTCATTTCTCAGTCCCACGGGGTTAGCGATGACATGCCACCAGAGGAGCTGACCGTGCAGTGGAATCTAGGGCTGCACTTCCTTTTGTTGCAGCAGCCTTCCCCCCGGGAAGGCGTCTGTGGACGTATCTGGGTGGGGGGAGCATTAATAACCCACCATCACCAAGGTGCGCTCTCGCGTCCAGCCAGTTGCCACAGCTAGGACCTGCTGTGATTTGGCCCTGGGGCTGCCTGTTGCCACCTGTCAGGTAGAAGTGGGCCAGCTTCCTGGCTCTGCTTTGGCGCTCCTGCAGGGGCAGAACTCGTGCACCTGGCTGCAGTCTCTGCCTGGTTTAGGAGGCTGCTGCACAGACGGTCTGGCAGCCCCTGTAACCTGAAAACCGATGATGGGTGGAAGTTTCTGTCCTCAGCTGTGTCTCACTCCTACCCAAGAAGATACCAGGCTTTTTTGCCTTGTGTCTGGGGGAAGGTTCTGCCCGGAGCCCGGTGGGTGTGTCTCTGGGCATGCCTTTCCCTCTGCATTCCTTCCTTCCTCGTCTCCTCCCTCCTGAGCTCACTCTCCCATTCATTCACTCAAGGGCATGGCTTTAGGAGTCAGCTGGAGCCCCAGTTCCAGTTCCATCACTTGCCAGTTGGGTGATCCTGGGAAATTACTAACCTAACTGAGCCTCACTTTCCCACAGTAAAAATGGGGGAGACTGTAGAGTCTTGTGAGGTAGGTTAGAGATAGTGGGAGTGAGGTGCTTGGCTCAGTGCGCTATGTAATCGGCGCTAGACACACATTAACATTCCCATGAATATCATTCATTTGCTCACACACTTGTTCACTAATTCACAAATGCATTAATTCATTCCTTTGCTTATTCATTGATCAGGCACTTACTCGTTTGCCACATATTTCTAAAGCTGCATCGTGCTAGGCTCTGACTGGGCTTCAGAACCCAGCTCCCTCCCATGCATGCAGCCAGCATGCAGCCTGAGCTGCGCACATGGCAAGCCGGAATTATCTGGAAGTTCCCAGAGGGAAGGCCTTCCTCCTACTTCTGCCTCACTGCTAGCTTAGCGCTATGATAGCATTTAATCTGGGCCTTGGAAAAGAAATTGGACTTTGCCAGGACAACCTGAAGAGAAAGGGAATATCCCTGTTGTTTGTTTCTATTCCTGTTCTCCTCTCTTTGGCCTCAGAAGAAAGGAAGGAGGAGAAATGAAGAGCGAACAGCTGGGAGGAGTTAGGAATTAAAGAAATCAGTGGGTAGTTTGGGGATTTGAACTCTGGACTCAGTCCAGGAGCTCCTAGGAGCTGATGTCGGCTGGGATCCCCTAGTAAATAATAGTCGGAAAAGCCACTGTGATTGAGTCCTAGATGTGTGCCTATATCATTCAGTCCTCCCAGAACCCTGGGAGCTAGTCGCTGTTCTCCCCGTTTTACAGTAAGGAGGTGAAGGACCTTGTCTGAGGTCAGACGGGAAGGAGGTGATAGAGCTGGGCTTCAGCATCCCTGAATGTGTATGGCGCCCCCTGGAGCACCCCACGGGCAATGTGCCCTTTGGAGTTGGTTGCTGTGGCTCAGACTGGCCTCACTCCAAATTCCTGACGTTCTTCAGAACATTTCAAACATATACTAAAGTTGTGGGAATAGTATAGTGAACCCCCATCACCCACATTCAAGAACGATCAATTCGTGGCCAATCTTATTTCAGCGACACACCTCACTTCTGCCTTCCCAGTTAGAGTTGGAAGTTCCAGTAATCACACATTTTTGCTGCCTCACATTTAAACTATCACATTGCCTTTCCCCCCTGTAGTCAATATATTGGTTTTTCTGCTCAGTAGTCATATCTGAGCTGGAACCGTCCCACTCAACTCATTTCCCAGAGGCATCATGCGGGATTCTGACTTCTGAATGCCAGGGCACCTTGTGTCCCTTCCAGTGTTGCTTATCTGATCTTCTGGCCCCTCCAGCTTGCGGTTCATGCCCTACTCCCAGAACACGCAGAGCTAGGCTCGTGCATTCCTGGCTCTGTGTCTGGAAATTTGATTTCTGAGATGGTGTCTGTGTTTTGCCTAAACCACTACAAACGAATCAGGACCCTGCCAGTATAATTAAGGAAGTCCCCTGAAAATGGATTTCGAGGATTCAGTCTTAAGAGACTGGACTTGAGATGCAATAGGATTGAAGTCTTTAAAATCATAGAGGAAAGGGGTGCCTGGATGGCTCAGTGGGTTAAAGCCTCTGCCTTCGGCTCAGGTCATGATCCCAGGGTCCTGGGATTGAGCCCTGCATCGGGCTCTCTGCTCAGCAAGGAGCCTGCTTTCCCCCCTCTCTCTCTGTCTGCCTCTCTGCCTCCTTGTGATTTCTCACCCTCTGTCAAATAAATAAATAAATCTTAAAAAAAAAATAAATAAATAAAGTCATAGAGGGAAGGGATTCTGGTCTTGTGAGAGGGGCCTGTGCCGACTCTGGTCAGCTGTTCCACCACTCTCTGGGGCTTCTCTGGGATCCGTGCTCAGCCTCCCAGCTGCCTGTCACTGCCCCTTTAGGGGTTTCTGTCTTGAGATAGTATTGGATGAGGAGATATTATTTCTTTTTTTCCCTAAGATTTTATTTATATTTTTGAGGGAGAGAGGTCACTTGAGCATGAGCAGGGTGAGAGGCAGAGGGAGACGCAGGATCTCTACTGAGCAAGGAGCCTGTTGCGGGGGTTGAACCGGGGACTCTGGGATCATGACCTGAGCCGAAGGCAGAGGCTTACCCCACTGAGCCACCCAGGTGCCCAGGCGATGTTATTTCAAGTGGAGGGATTAGCCGCAGCTCCTAATTTGGGGAACCTCCCCATTCCCCCAAAGAGTGCAGAGCACCTGTTTGGGAGGAACCAGAGGCCCTACACAGGATGAGCAGGGAGGGAGATTGGGTGTGGTTGAGTGAGTGGAGCTCACATTAGCCTGTTTCCTTTAAGAGAGAGAGAAAAAAGTGGTTATAGTCACAGAAAGCCTGGGAAACTGTAGAGGGGCCAGTAGCTTTCCTAGGTCCTGTTGATATGTTTTGAATGCCAGGTTTGTGCTTAGCAGCTTACAGGCTTTATTTGACCTCATTCTTAAAACAACTTTAGCAGGCAGGGGCACCTGGGTGGCTCAGTGGGTTAAAGCCTCTGCCTTCGGCCCAGGTTATGATCTCAGGATCCTGAGATTGAGCCCCATATCGGGCTCCCTGCTCAGTGGAGAGCCTGCTTCCCCTCTCTCTCTGCCTGCCTCTCTGCCTACTTGTGATCTCTCTCCTGTCTAAATAAAATAAAAATCTTTAAAAAAAAAACAAACAACTTTAGCAGGCAGATGTGCCACCGTAGATGGAACAGAAACCCGGAGAGTCCCGTAGCTTGTTCAAGGTCTCCCAGCCAGTAAGGGGCCACGCCGGGAATGGCTCTAGCTCTGCCTAGAGCAACCCACTGCCTCCCCCATTACAAGGAAGGGTAGTTTAATAATAGCTAACATCTGCGCGGCACTTCAAGGTTCACGGAGTGCCTTAACTCCCATTATCTCCACTGTGCCTCAGGAAGCTCCGGGCGGGTGAGGTATTCCACGCCCCTTCGGGACAGCTGCCTATCAGGGGTCCAGCTTCTGCTCATTTCCCCCAGTAAGGATTGGAGATTCTTTGGCATTGGCTCCGACAAGCCAGGGGAGAAGGCCTAGAGAGGCTGAGGTGGAGAGACTTGGCCAGTTGCTATGGTAACCCAGATGGCTGAGTAACCATTTTGAGGGTTGCTATGGTGACGGACTGCCTGTGGCCGGGATCTCGTCTTCCTGGGTGGCTGGCACCATCCAGACCTCTTAAATTAGCGACATTGCACTTTCTGAACAGAAGAGGGCAGCATAATGGTGGGCAAAGCCTTCCTACCCCAGAGCAGACTGGGAAACTGAAGGCAAAGCTTGGTTAAGTGTTTCCAGGGGCTGGGCAGAAAGGAAGTTTTAGCTGGTGATGGAAGGTTGGGCCTGGAGGCAGATGTCCTGAGACTAGAAATGGATGATTTTCTTCCAAGATCTCACTGACTGATAGGGCTTGGGGCAACCCCTTCAGTGTTTGGTTTCAGCTACCACCGGGGAATGTAAAAGGCACAGGAGACAGCTTACCCTGCAAGGAGGAACAGAGTGCGTGTGCACAAGCACACACGCGCACAAGCACGCACTACTAGCAAAGAATTTATTTATAAAGCATCCATTAACACATGTAAAATAATGCAGTGGGAGCCAAGCTGAAGAAGTGCTGGGAGTAAACCTTCGAGAGGTTGGAGGAGGAGTGCTAGCAGAAGGAGAAAAATATTTTCATTTTCTTCTTTCTCCTCCGCACCTGAAGCCCTTGGCCACTGAGTGGACACTGAATTGGATTCTCAGTTGTCTTCAATCACAGATCCATTCCACATCTCCCACCCCCCATATCTTCAATTGAGACATCTATGCCTTCAGCAAATATTTCTTGAACATCTACTAGATGCAAAGCATTGTGTTAGGTCCTTTGATGAAGGAAGGTGAAAGAGATGTGTCTGTCTCAAAGAACTTCTGGGGGCGCCTGGGCGGTTCAGTGGGTTAAAGCCTCTGCTTTCGGCTCAGGTCATGATCCCAGGGTCTTGGGATTGAGCCCCTCGTGGGGCTCTCTGCTCAGCAGGATGCCCCCCCCCACCCGCCACCTGCCTCTTTGCCTACTTGTATCTCTTTCTCTCTGTCAAATAAATAAATAAAATCTTAAAAAAAAAAAAAAACCAAAAAACTGAACCAGGATGTTAAGGAGGCAGTGATGCACACACCCACAATACATGTGGCTGGAGCCCAGGGAGTGAGAGAAGAAAATGCGGCTGGGATTTTGAGAAGAGTCTCTTCTACCTGGGTTGATTAAAAATAACTTCATGTCATTTTGGGTGAGCTTCCAAGTTGGTTGGGTTTCATTAGGTGAAGTTGGGGAGTGGGGGACATTCCAGGCAAAGGCTCAGAGTTTGATTATAGGGGAAGATGCTGCACATAAGGGTATCATGGGAGATCAGCTTGTAAAGGAAAGTAGATGTCAAAATATGGAGGACTTTGATTGCCAGCCACAGATACGGGATACTGTGAGAAACAAGCATATTCTCTTCTTAAATACTCTAGCCTTCTATCTAGAAGTATTAGCCACTCAGAAGCTACAGGCAGCTGAGTATTTTAGCATCATCTGGTCCACTCATCCATCCATTGAATCAAAATTTTAAACAAATATTTGATGAGTGCCCTGCACATGCCAGGTCATTTGCTAGATGCAGGTCCTTTGGTGAACAAGTCAGACAACAGTCCTCAGGAAGCCAATGGTTTAATAAGAATGAAAGACATGGAACAGATAGTTCCAAGTGTGATGGATATTACCAAAGGGGAGTGGGAGTGGGGTGGGAGGACCTACTAACCCTGGGGATCAAGGCAGGCTTCTCGGCAGGAGTTTCAGCAGAGGTGTGAATAGGATGAGCCAGGCCAAAAGAGGAGAGGATTGAAGGGCTACAGCCTGGGAAAAGAGCAGGTGGGAAGGTCCTGAGGCGAGAGAGCACATGAGAGCACATGTTTGAGAAGCTGAAAGAAGTTGAAAGAGGCTGGACCTTAGAGAGAGGCTTGAGTGGTGGGGGAGGACAAGGTGGGTGGGGGGGCGCCGGTCGTGTAAATAAGGTTTTATTTACTGTATTACCCTTTCCTCCCACTAGATGTCCTTCTGAGTACATCTTGCCTCCTTTGGCTTCCCCATTGCAGTCTCCTTAGAAATGCAATAGCAGTGTCGCCATCAGGAGCAAAGGAAAATCATAGACCAAAAGAAAGCCTCAGAGCTGTCCTGATTGTGTGGTCTGGCTATAAATTTAGACTGTTGCTTGGAAAAAACCAGAAACCTCCCCTTCATAGTCTTTCTTCTCCCCATCCCCCCACCCTCCAGCAGCTGCTTTGTTCCTCTATCCTTATAAAATTTTCTCTGTATAAAACAGAAACATCAGCCAAACATGTGGACTTCCCCTTTTCCATTCATTAGAAGAATTCATTACTTCAAAATCTCATGGGAGTATTTAAATGCAAATCTTGTCAAGAAAGCTACTTGAGTCTGAGAAGCCCTCCAGCCACAACCCAAACCAGAACTTTCTTCTTTGATTACCATGTTTCTTAAGAGGAATCTCAACCTCTTGCCCTCTCCCCTCTAAGCCCCCCAAGCCTTCAACAAAGTCTGATTCCCAGAACAGACTCTCTCTCCCTTCTTGCCCCTGTCTTTCTTTACTTTTGGCAAGCCTCAGTCACAATTTTTGAGGAACCTGCTTACAAAGTGGCACACGTAGCAGCCCCAGGAGGGGATGGAGGGACTTTTCTATTTACTGTAATGAAATGAGGCAGATGTCTGGGGGTGAGGGTGGAGGTGTGTGTATGTGTATTTGTGTCTGGGCTTTCTTAGCCCTACTGGAATAAAATAATATAGGAAATGCAGATGACTCAGCATGGATACAGTCAAGGTCCCCAGAGTTAGCATTTCTATATTCTCTGCTGTTTACGAAAAATGTGCTTATGCCATCAATCTCCAATTCCTTCACCCTGCATTTTCCACTAAGTCTCTTTTTGAAAAATAATAAACCTCAAGCTTGGGGCACCTGGGTTTAAGCATCTGCCTTTGGTTCAGGTCGATCCCAGGGTCCTGGGATGAGCCCGGCATTCCCAGGGTCCTAGGATGAGCCTGGCTTTCCACTCCTTGCTCAGCGGGAGGCCTGCTTCTCCCTCTCCCACTACCCCTGTTTGTGTTCCCTCTCTTGCTGTCTCTCTCTCTCTCTCTGTCAAATAAATAAAATCTTAAAAAAAAAAAAAAACCCAACAACCCAAAAACCTCAAGCGTATTCTCCTTCTTTTCTTAAACTGAGCTCACTAGTAGCTGACACCAAACTGTGGTCTAGCTTTTTTTTTTTAAGCACAAAGGATTAAACTGGAAGGAAATGAGCCTTTGTCCAAAGACCCTCCCTTGTCTACCCTCTTTTAGGCCCTTCTTATATGATTTCTATGCCGAGAACTTGGGCAGGCCAGCAGAATTTGATGGATGGAGAAAGATATGATTAATGACTTGCTCACCCCATTTTTGATCATGGTATGATGTGGAAACAACCAGTGTGCACCTATTAGTGAAAAGCATCATCTCTTCTTATTAATGTGCTGAGCATTGACCAAGAACTTGGCACTACTCATAGTCTATAAAGAGACAGGCCTTGCCCCAGGGGGAAGAAGCTCCTCTTTAAAAACCTTGAGAATAGGAACTGAAATGGAAACCCAAGTCCCAATTTTGCCTGCTCAATGTCCCATGAATTCTTTTTTTACTTGCTAATATGCTGCTATTGTGAAATCAGCCAGCTTAACTTTTTACCCACAACCACCTCCCCACCTCCTGAAAAATCGAGTTAACAGACTTGATGAGGCCCTGGAGGATAATGGCTGGATGAGGGGAGTTTCGGTCAAAGAAATCACCTGCATTTACCTGAGTTGCTGGTTCACAGCTATGGGCCCCCAGTGCGGTGTGTGAATATTGGGACTGAAGGATACACGGATGAATGGAGGGTCGGATGATATTGGGAACTCCCTTTCTCAAAACGGGGTTCCTAATAAATCCCTACCTGTATTTACCAGTTTCCTTTCTTCGCTTTCCTTTCCCCTGACAGAGAATACCGGGCTTCCTTTTTTCTTCCCTGACCAGTTAGGCTCCAGGATCCTTTTCTTTGTTCCATAACAGGTCCCCACGTTTCTCCCTTCCGATCTAGGTCTCTCTGTTCTGATGGCTGTCACAGCGCCATAATCCTGTTGAGTCTTTCCCCCTGTAGATTTATGACCTCCTGTCTCTCTTATTCACCCCGCCCGTTTCTCCCCCCACCCCCACCCTGTGGTCCTTTCTCAGCCTTGGCCTGGTTTACTTCATGGTGCTTGGCGTGCCCTCTCGTTTCAAGTTCAGTTTCTTCCGTTTCTGGAAAACCCTTTGTTTCTGGGATTCCGTGTGGCCTCAGTGTGGCCTTCGGGCTCACACTGCAGCCCTGACTGGATCCTGCCCCCGTCCTCATTCTGACCGTGTCCAGCCCGGGCCCTATCTAGGTCTTTCACTCTCTCCCTTCCCTTCGGTTTCTCTAGGCCCTTCTCCAGCGGCGGCACAGGCCCGGCCCGGTCTCCTCCAGCCAGGGGGCTCCCTCCTTTGTCCCGGCGGCGGGTGTAGGGCAGCGCCGAGCCGGGTGCCTGCCCGCCCTGTGGCGTCGGCCCGGGGTCCCCCCGCCGCCGCGGCCCGCCCAGCCCTTCATTCACCCGCGCGTGGGGCCTCCCGCCCCGCGGCGCCCTCCTCCCTCGGCCCGCGCCCCCTGCCCCGCCGGCGGTGGTCAGCAGCCGGCCGGGCCCCGCGTGGGCAGCCGGGGGGCCGGGCCGCGCCGGGCCGCCGAGGCGGCGGGAGAGGGGCGGGAACGGGCCGGGCCTGGCGCTCCTGACAGGAGGAGTCGCCGCCGCCGCCGCCGCCGCCGCCGCCGCCGGCGGCGGGGCGGGCTGAGGGAGGAGCGGCGCGAGGGGTGGGGAGGCGGAAACGCGAGCCGGGACCGGCGGAGTGCGAGCGGCCGGGTGCGGGCGGGCTGAGGAGCGGAGCGCGACCGCCAGGCCGGGCGAAGCGGGCGACCAGCGGACAGCGGACAGCCGGGGCGCCGCCGCCCCCGAGCCGCACAAAGGGGCCGAGGCTGGGGCCGCCGCCGCCGCCGCCTCAGCGCGCGGGCCTGGAGCCGGCGCCCGCCGGGGCCCGGGGAGAGCGCGGCGCGGGCGGCCATGGCCGGCTACGTGCCGGGTCAGCAGCCGGCCAACCGCAGCCAGGAGAAGGAGTTCGTGCAGGCGTACGAGGATGTGCTGGAGCGCTACAAAGGTGCGGCGGGCGGCGCGGCGGGGGCCGGGGGCTCGCCGGGGACCCCGCGGGCCGGGCGGCCGGGCGGGGTGGCGCCCACCCCGGCGTCGGGGCTGGCCCCGGACCTGCTCTCTCTCGGGCCAGCCTGTTTGCGGAGTTGCGATCAGCCTGCGGGAGACGCCGCTTGCCCCAGCACTGGCTACATTAGCCGCCCTATTATCTGGAAGGGGGAGAGCCCGGCGCTGCCTCCGGAGCCCCGACGCCGTGGGGAGTTGCCGGGGAGGAGGAGGAGTCGGGCGCAGGGAGCCTCCCCGTCCGCTCCGGTGTCCGGCTCCTCTCGCCGAGGCTCGGGCGGCCGCGAGCCCGCCCGGGGGCTCTCGCCCCCCTTTGTCTCCTTCAGGCTCCGCTCCGTCGCGTGGCAGCCGGGGTCCGTGAGTGTGCACTTTTTGGGGAAAGGCCTCCTCCCCGCCCAGCCCTGGAGCCGGTGGAGGCGGGGGTCTGCCGCTGCCCTCCCTCCCACCGAAAGGCTCGCGGTGGACTCGGGTTGCAGCCCCGAGGCGCTCCGGCTGAGCAGTCCCGCACTCCGGTGCCTCCTGCAAGGCCTGGGTGTCCGCGAGAAAGTTTTGACAGGCAGAGGGTCTGCGGACTGCGGCTCCCCAACGTGTCCCCGGCTGCCCGAGGCGCGGCTCCAGGGGCCCCTGCCCTGATCTTGAACATCCAGGGCTGGGCTTTTGCTTTGTGTGCCAGTTGAGCTTTCCAGACAGGGAGATTTCCCCCAGAAACTCCAGAGGCAGCACTTTCTCCTATTTTATTCAGCGGCGCCCTTGTGACTGGGCCTCTAGTTTCTTTTCATCGGAAGGAGAGGAAACTTCAGCCCTTATGACTGAGTCCAGCATACTTGTTTACGACACCTATCCAGTGAAGGGAAACTAATGCAGAAGCTGTAAAACGCTCCCTCTTTTTCTTCCCCTGTGGCTTGGGAATGCAGCAGGAGAGAGAAATGAAATGCTGAAAGGGACCTGCTGAGGAGGACTGCTGGTTCCCTTCTGCATCAGCTCCTGTAAGCTGTCCAGGTTTCCCTGCCTGCAGCAAGTGTTCTGTCAACCCCCTGTGGTCTTTCTTTTAAGAAATGTGGTTCATTTCTGAGCACAAAGAGGTTAGATTGTACTGCTGAACTTCATTCAAAAAATGCTGCCAAGTGAATGGTTGGTTCCCTTAAGTTTCCTTGCAGGCTTTTGAGCAACACTGCACTCTTCAAAGAGAGGACACTCTGTTCCTGTGTTGGGCTGTGACAGCTTTAACAACTCGCAGAATTATAACACAAATGGGTGAAGAAATCTCAGCACCTCACTGGATCATGTTGCTGGTGGCCTCCAACTGAAAGGAAGGTGGATTCCTAGCAAATGAAAGGAGGAAAGAAGGGGGAAGTAGGGCTAGTTCCAGGAGAGGTCTCTTGTGCTCAGTCCTTTTAGCTGTCTTCACTTAGTTTGGTTTCCTTCGAAACACTTTGATCAGGTGTATAGGAATTTGATCCTTTCCAGGCACAGATCTCTTTCTTGGGAGGAATGAATTGAAAATGGTTGGCCAAAATAAATTAACCTGAGCTGTTTGAATTGTTGTGCAGGCTTCTCTATGATAGGTGCAGAAGAATTTCTATGATAGGTGAGAAGAATTTCTCATCTCCCCCCCCACCCCTCCCCCATTCTCACTGGAAGTCAGGGTGGATTAGGATCCAGGCCTTTGTTACTTTGCTGTATGGAATTCTTGCATTTTCCAGACTTAGAAATCCCCTTACTGCCTTTCACAGGAAAACACTTTGCCTAAGCTGGAATCAATAGTGACCAGGGGTGTAGTTTGTGAGAACAAAGACCGGAATTAATTTTGGAGAGACTTGGGGAAATAGATATTGATGATGTTGGGGTGCTAGACTCTCATTGGTTGGCCACTAGATTACTTGGATCTCACTCTGCTGCTGTTAATTTGTAGTCACCTCATTCTACAAATGAAATGGGATTTTTGTATTCAGGAGAGCTAAAGTTTTCAGCTGCATAAACTGTCCCTTGGAAGGGGCAGAGGCTAGAAGGGAAGTGATGCATTTGCATTGTGAAGGGAGTAGAACAGTATGTATTGCAGCTTTATTAGGAATGGTTGTCAGGCATGGATTTTCCATAATTGTGCCTGGCAACCATTTCCCTGTGTGTTGGTAGTGAGCATGATTTTGGCAGGATTAGATGATTCAGCATGGACATAAACACTCTCTCTCATTTCCTAAATATCCAAAAGGCTCTTTTAGAGCCTGACTGTCCAGCAAACAGAAGGTATTAGCTAATAACTTTCTGTCCTAACATTTCAGAGTGGGTTGCAACTAGCAGAGCCAGGATATATTCTTTCAGTTCTCCAAAAAACAATTGTTAGATATCTATTACAAGTGACACAGTGTTAGGCACTAGAGATGCCAGAATAATGAATGAGATCTGGTTCCTGCCCTTGGTTATTCACATCTAACAAAGGAAAGACCTATGCAAACAAGTAATTATGATACTATAAGTGCTAGAACAGAGGTATGTATAAAGGACTGTGGAAACAAAAGGAGGGATGAATATTTCCACTTGGGGTTCATTGGGAGATTTTGACAAAGGAGGTGACCCTTGTGTGGACCTTTAGGGATAAGTGGAATTTAATCAGATGGAGGAGGGTGGGAGGAGAGAAGACAGGAATAAATACCACATGCAAAGGTTTGAAGGTAAAAGTGAATGGAGGGGATGAATGTGAGTAGTTGGGTGTGACCAAAGGGCAAAAGTTTTGGGAGCAGATGATACTATAAAGGATCCAGAGTCCAACTTATAAAGATTTTTTTTTTTTTATAGCTTTATTCCATGGGCAGCGGGGGAGTCATTGAAAGTTAAAAGTTAAAAAAAAAAAAAAAGCAACGAATATGCCAATTTTATTAATTCATGATATAGGACATACTGTCCAGTGATTGGAATACTTACATTGCTGTCTGGGGCACCCATTTCCTTGGACCATAGTGATTATGAAGCTAGTTATCAGATGGTTGCTTGGTACACATGGAAACAAAGAGAAGAGACATGCATTGTTTTGAGGAATATTTCATCCAGATGATTTGGGCCATTGTAAAGTTTTCCTTTCAATAGATTGAGGTCCTTGTGAACGCCGAAGCAAACTAGGAACAACAATCAGAGAGTTAGGAGAACCAGGATCTAATTCTTTTCCTGGGGTAGGGACCAACTCTGTGGAAGTAGCAGGCCACATATGGGCATAGTTTTAGCTTTTAGAGAAAAGTTTAAAAAGAAATACAATCCGGGTTCCTGGTGGTTGGTTAAGCAGAAGGGTAATATGGAAGTTGGTTTATGCGGAATTAGATTTTGTGTTTTCACAAAGCCCTGTAGACTAAAGAGTCTTTATATGCCAGGCTCAACTAGGAGTAAAAAACATACACATTTCAACTTTGGTGACATGGACTATCTGGTACTTAAAAACTTCAGAGTTCTCACTAGGTGCTATGGATTCTATGAAGCTAGTTATGACTGACATTTGTTTATTGTATCACAGAAAAGAACTTACAGAACTTACTGTACAGGAGTGAAGGATCTGCATATGATTTAACATTCGAAACTAGCAAGGCAGCACAATATAGTAGAGACGAGGTTTTTTGTTTTTGTTTTTGTTTTTTGAGATGAGGTTTTGAATTTCTTTAGTCTTGTGCTCCAGTCCTCGTTCTGCCATTTAACATCTCCTGTGGGTTTCACGTCTGTTAAAATGGGAATGATAATACTAACCTCTTGGGATTCATGAGAATCCAAATGAGCTCCTGGCACATATTAGGCCATTCATGTTTAGAAAACTTCCACGTAGAAAATACTTTATTTTTTACAAGGTAGTTTCATATTTATTTTCTTATTTGATCTTTTTTTTTTTTTTAAAGATTTTATTTATTTGACAGAGAGAAAAAGATCACAAGTAGGCAGAGAGGCAGGCAGAGAGAGAAGGGGAAGCAGGCTCCCCGCTGAGCAGAGAGCTCGATGTGGGGCTCAATCCCAGGACCCTGAGATCATGACCTGAGCTGAAGGCAGAGGCTTTAACCCACTGAGCCACCCAGGCGCCCCTTATTTGATCTTTATAATATTTTGTAAGGAAGGTATTATACACATGGATACATTTAGGCATGTAGACTTAAATTATTGTCCAAGAGCCAGGATCCCAGATTTCTAGATGGAGGTTTCACATTGTATCACAGAAGGAAATCTTAAAATCAGAGCAGTGACCTGGGTTAAGTGAAATAATTGTGAAAATACTTTAATTGTTAATATCATTGTTAGTTTTTAGCATCTGAATTATACTCCCATCCCTATGTGGCATACATTTCCACATCTCTGAACTGTGGAGAATTTCTTCTCCTTTCTTTTTATTATGGAAGAGTTTTCATGGTATGTAAATTACTTTGACATTTAAAAAAATATGTATATATATTTTAAATTTTAGTAAGTTCCACGCCTAGCATGGAGCCCATCTTGGGGCTTGAACTCAACGACCCTGAGATCAAGACCTGAGTGGAGATCAAGAGTCAGACATTTAACCAACTGAGTCATCGAGGCACCCCCCCCTTTCTGAATTTTTTTAAGTTATTTCTACACCCAAGGTGGGGCTCGAACTCAGGATCAAGAG
This sequence comes from Procyon lotor, assembly GCA_028646535.1. NCBI lineage: Eukaryota > Metazoa > Chordata > Mammalia > Carnivora > Procyonidae > Procyon > Procyon lotor. Next base: position 25,305,160 of record CM053606.1, read on the forward strand.
TCAAATGCTCCATGGACTGAGCCAGCCAAGTACCCACACTTTGAAATTTTTATACAAAAACAATGTAATGCAAAGATAAAGTTTTTTTAACACAGTGATTAGAAAATACAGGCTGAGGCTTTGGTATTGTTTGAGTGACTCTGAAGCAACCTCTCAGTTAAATGTAAACTCAGTTTTTAAGTTCTTTTTTAGAATACAGCCCTTGAGGGGTGCCTGGGTGGCTCAGTGGGTTAAAGCCTCTGCCATTGGCTCAGGCATGATCTCAGGGTCCTGGGATTGAGCCCCGCATTGGGCTCTCTGTTCAGTGGGGAGCCCGCTTCCCCTCTCTCTGCCTGCCTCTCTGCCTATTTGTGAACTCTCTCTCCCTGTCAAATAAATAAATAAAATCTTAAAAAAAAAAATAGAATATAGCCCTTGAATTGGAGTGGATCACTTCTAGACAGAACAATAGAATAATTGCTGCTTCTGGACATGGACACTGTTAATTCAGAAAGTGAGTCAAGTCCGTCTGCTGGGAAATCACAAACTTTGGCCACATTCATGCCGTTGAAATCATGAAATGTGTGCATGTGCTAACAATGCTTATGGGAGCTACTCCTTTCATCTTGGGCTTGCTTGGCAAGTGACATAATACACACTAGGGAAATGCATCAGCTGAGGCCTTATTATCCTGGTATTTTTCAGTGCCAATTTCAGGTTTTGGAGATAATGGTAGAAAGAAAACTGTTCAGAATGCACATTCCAAGATCAAAGGTCACAAGTAAACAATTACGGGTTGCAAAATGAATTTGTAGCATTTTTCTCAGTGGTCTTGAAAACACCCAGGCCCTCCTTTTACTAAATAAGGTTGGCCCTTTAGCTTCTGGTAATTATATGTTGAGCCATGTTGTGATGAGGTTATATGATGTGCTTTTGCTCTTCATTTTTTTTTAAAGATTATTTATTTATTTATTTGACAGAGAGAGAGAGAGAGAAATAGAGAGAGTGAGTGAGAGAGCACGAGAGGGGAGAAGGTCAGAAGGAGAAGCAGACTCCCCATGGAGCTGGAAGCCTGATTTGGGACTCGATCCTGGGACTCTAGGATCATGACCTGAGCCAAAGGCAGTTGCTTAACCAACTGAGCCACCCAGGCGCCCCCTCTTCATGGTTTTTGAGTGGTGGAGTGGAGGGGCAGAGGGAGTGGGTGGAGGGGCAGGGGGAGAGGGAAAGAATCCTATGCAGACCCCTGAGATCGTGACCTGAACTGAAATCAAGAGTTGGCCACTCAACTGACTGAACCATGCAGGCACCCCACTCTTCATGGTTTTGATTGGATTTTAAGGCTCTGTTGTCTTGCTTCTACTGTGGGCATTTGGTCATTTCTGGTCTGGAGGAGTCCTTTCAGGCCTGTTGGCTTTGTGTGTAGTATCTAAGAATGTTTATTTCAACTTTTTTGGGGTTACTTTTTTTTTTTTTTTTTAAGATTTACTTAATTTTTTGAGAGAGAGAGAGACTGTGAGTGGGAGGGGCAGAGGGAGAGAGAGACTCCAGCAGACTCCATGCTGAGCATGGAGCCCAGCTCTGGGCTTGATCTCATGACCCTGAGATCACCACCTGAGCTGAAACCAAGAGTTGGATGCTCAACCAGGTGCCCCATTTTTGGTTACGTCTAATAAAATATTATTTTTCCTTCCAGAACATCTCAGTTCCTGGAATAAATTATAATGAATCACTGATTCTTTGTCTCTGTCTTTCAGGGCCTTCCATTGTTTGACTTATTCTGCATAGCAAACTGTATCAAGTGTTATTGTCCAACACAGCTCTGTGCTCCATTTGGGCAGGTCTCAGTATTCCTTCCCCCTAGGTCTTCATATCTGCCCCAGTGCTTTTATGTTCTCTCTTCCTGGAATGCCCTCTGCCTTTCTCTCTGATTATTCAAATCTTACATTTTTTAAAAAGAATGAAAGCTAAGTGTGGGACCTTTGTGCTCCACGCAGCTTTCTTCCCTTACTTTCTCAGAAGTTAATCTTTTTGGGGCGCCTGGGTGGCTCAGTGGGTTAAAGCCCCTGCCTTCGGCTCAGGTCACGATCTGCCTTCGGCTCAGGTCACGATCTCAGGGTCCTGGGATGGAGCCCCGCATCAGGCTCTCTGCTCAGTGGGGAGCCTGCTTCCCCCTCTCTCTTGCCTGCCTCTGTGCCTACTTGTGATTTTTCTCCTCTCTGTCAAATAAATAAATAAAATCTTAAAAAAAAATAAAAAAAAAAGAAATCTTTTCTTCCTTATTCTTTTTTGGAAGATTTTATTTATTAGAGAGAGAATGAGCAGGGAGGAGGGGCAGAGGGAGAAGGAGAGAGAGAAGCGGACTCCCTGCTCCCTACTGAGCAGAGAGCCCAACACAGGACTCGATCCCAGGACCCTGAGATCATGACCTGAGCGGGAGGCAGACGCTTAACCCACTGAGCCACTCAGGCACCCCCTCTTCCCTTATTCTGAAGGAGGAAGTTCTGCCTCACAGTCTCTTACCTCTATTCTGTTTGTATTATTTTCGCATTGCCTCATGTCTGTTAGAATTGTTTCCCTAATGAAATTTTATGCTCTTACAGTGCAGGAACTTTTTATACTTCTTTTATATGATTGGCAGGGAGTTTCTCTCAGGAGAGAAGGGGCAATCATATGAGCACTTTCAAGTCATATTTTATAATTTTCTTTTCAATTATAAGAGTAATGTATGTTTAATATGGAAAATTATAAAAAATACAGGAAAGTATATAGAGTTTTAGATTGTGTGTGTGTGTGTGTGTGTGTGTGTGTGTGTGTGTGTAAGGGGAGAGTGAAGAGACCAGCCAACCAACAGCTAGATGTGCTCTGCCCGGGGAGAATGCAGTGCTCAAGGATAGGCCCTTTTTGGCCATCTGGGGATCTGATACCCTCAGCTTGCTGTGGCTCCACAAATTTCTGTTGAGTGTTTAGTCTATTCTCATTGGGCACAAGCATTTATTTTTCTTCCTCTGTTCAGAATTTGCTTTCTTCTGCATAACCATGTGTCAGTCATCTGGAATGTGCCAGTGATCAGGGATGGTTTGGGTTGTTGCCTAGAACAAGTTAATTAATTGGTCAGTCAGTATCCTTCTTTTGGGCAAGGGCTTTGCCAGCTGTACTACTGGATTCCCTCTCACCATAGTGAATCATAGTGAATGTCTATTGTGAATTTTGTTCAGAAAGGTAAACACAATTCCTTTGTGTCAATGAAAAGAATGAGCTTGCCTGAAGTGTGTCTTGGAGTGCAGATGGTTTCAACTCGCAGGAGCATGTTGGATTGAGACCTATAGGAAGGGGTTTTTTTTTTTGGCTGTACTATTTATTTATTTAAAATATTTTATTTATTTGACAGAGAGAGAGACAGCGAGAGAAGGAACACAAGCAAGGGGAGTGGGAGAGGGAGAAGCAGGCTTCCAGCCGAGCCAGGAGCCCAATGTGGGGCTCGATTCCAGGACCCTGGGATCATGACTTGAGCCGAAGGCAGACACTTAACGACTGAGCCACCCAGGCAACCCTTGGCTGTACTTTTTAGTTAGTCAACAACAGTAAATAAGCTCACATTGTACTGCATTCTGCTAGCCTATAAGCAGATACTGTGTTGGGGAAAGTGGTAGTGGGGAGTTGTGTGGGGGCACTGAGAAACATTAATAGAATATCAGGATTAGGAGTGGAGGGAGAGAAGGTCCTGAATATTAATATGAGGAACCATTATAAAATGGACAGGATTAATGCAGCGACTGTGTAAATGATGGATGAAAGTAGAGCTTTATTCTCTAGGAGGCCACTGTTGTAATTGTGTCATGAGGTTAGATTAAGGGATATTAAAGAGGAGAGGTGTATATTTGAGAGACATTTTGGGCAGGTAGAAGGACTTTATTTTTTTTTAAAGATTGTATTTGTTATTTATTTGGGAGAGACAGGGATAGTGAGAGAGAGCATGAGCAAAGAGGAGAGGGAGAAGTAGGCTCCCTGCCAAGCAGGGAGCCTGATGTGGCACTCGATCTCAGGGTCCTAGGATCATGACCTGAGCCAAAGGCAGCTGCTTAACTGACTGAGCCACCCAGGTACCCGGTACTTAAGTTTAGATACCAATATTGATAATTCTTTGTTAGGGGATTTTGCCTTGAGAAAAAGAATTAACTACCCCTTATGCCAGGGTTATTCCAAAATAAAGTCCTTTTAATTCTTATATAAAAATCTTTTGAGGATTTTACTCCATTTTAAACTTGTTAGATAGGGCTGTGCATTTAGGCCTATGACTAAAGGTTGTATTTCGGAGTCTTCTCTCTCTTTTTTTTTTTTACTTTATTTACTTCAAGAGTGTGTGTGAGTGTGGGGAGGGGCAGACGGAGAGGGAGAGAGAGAGAGAATCTTTAAGCAGACTCCCCGCTGAGTGCAGAGCCCTTTCTGGGCTAGATCTCATGACCCTGAGATCTTGACCTGAGCTGAACTCAACAGTCTGATCTGAGACAAAGGCAGCTGCTTAACCGACTGAGCCACCCAGGTGCCCCTGAGTCTTGTCATTTAAATTAACAATGCTGAATGCCCCAGAACACCTATTCTACCCATTCTCTGGACAGGCTTCATTGTATGTTTCCAGGAATACCTGCCAAGAATTGCAGACGAAATCCTCTTAAATCCCTTCTAAAATCTTCAATTATACCTTGAACTGCTAATCTCCTAGGGTGTCAGGGGGCTTGTTTGGAGGATCCATTCGTTCATTTAATTAATAAACATTTATTGAATGTCTTCTCTGAACCAGGCAGTAGGCACAGTGTTGAAAAGAGTTTGCCTTTGCATCTCTATGATCTTACTGTTTAATGAGGAAAACATACTGGTAAACAGTTAGCATCCATTGTACGGAGTGCTATCATGGAGATAGGTGCTGGTGCGGTGGAAGTGAAGAGGAGTAGCCACTAGGGCCAGGGTTGAAAAGGGTCAGTGAAGGCAGCCAAGAGGACATGACTGAGCTGTCACCTAAGAGATTTGGGACTTGGGGCCATAAGTTCAGGTAAAGGGCATTCTGGGCAGCATGAACCATGAACAGAAGCGAGTGCATGAGAGAGCGTGAGGAGGAAATACAGGGTATTAGTAAGGTCAGAGTGTAGGATGTGAGGGAAGGAGAAGTGAGACGAGGTGGGAAAAGTGGGTGGGCTTAAAGTGTTGAGTGGCTTTGTATGTCCTACGGTATACAGTTTGGACTTGATCCCATGGGCTTTTGGGAGCCATTGAAGGATTTGGTGCAAGGAAGGCTATGATTGGATTTACATTTTAGAAATATTTTCCCTCTGGCAGCAATGTGAGGAAGGATTGCAGAGGGACAAGACCAGTGACAGACCAGTTAGGAGGCTGTTAGAGTAATTTAGGCAGGGAGTGATGAGAGTTTAAGGTTGTGCAAGTCATAATGTAGCCAAGTGGGCAAATCAAGAAACCTGCTTAAGGGGTAAAATCCGTGTGTTTTGATGACTGATTGAATGTGGTGTATGAGGGGAGAGGGAAGCACCTAGGATGATTTGCAGGTTTCTGGCTTGGGGTTCTGTGTGGGTGGGTGATATCATTAACTAAAAGTGGGAATCTAAGAGGAGGAAGGTTATTTGCAGTGGTTTGGTGCAAGGAAAGATACAGAGTTAGTTTGGGTTGCATCGAGGTCGAGATTTCTTTGGGGTGCTCGGCAGAGGTGTCCAGCTGGCAGGTGGCAGTACAGAGTATGGCGCTCAGGAGAGCTACAGATGGCAGTTGTCAGCTTATGGAATCATAGGAGTGGCAAGGAGATTGCTGAGAGCGTGTGTACCGTGAGAAGAGGTTTGAGATAAAAACTCTGGGGACCTCCAAGGGGAGAGGGATGGTTTGGGAGGAGAGAGGGAGGATCCCCTGAAGGAAACAGTCCAGCAAAAGAGAGTGCCCAGAGATGTAGGAGGGAGAGAAGTGAGTTCAAGAAGGAGGCCGTATCACACAGTGTGTGATTATGAAGAGGTCAAGCAAGATAAGGACTTTGGGCTCTAGAATATAAAGGTCACCTTTCCTGGAGCATTTCTAGTGGAATTGTGGGAACCCCGGTCCTGAAAGCAGTGGGTTGGGAAGTGAATGAGAACTGCAGACGTGGAGTCTGGGAGTTTTGAAACCTGAACTTGGAAGAAACAGGAGGAAGGCATTTGAAGGAGGGGGTTGTTGGGTGGAGGGAGTTTTGTTTGTTTATTGTAACATAGAGATGTAAACATGTTTAAGTGCTGTTTGGAAACAGTCAGTAGGGAAGGAGAGATATAATAAAATTCAAAGAAGAGAGACAGTAATCCACAGGAGGATGGGTCCTGGAGTAAAAAGAGGAATGTGTCTGATGGAAAAGATTAGAAGGGAGGAAGGCAAGAATGCAGGTGGTTGGCTACAGGTGTAGGAACTTGAGGGAATGTTCCCTGACGGCTCTTACTCTGTCTTTGAAGTGGGGGGTGAAGTTATCTGCCAAGAGTAGGAGCTGTGTGTGTGTGTGTGTGTGTGTGTGTGTGCGCGTGCACGTGCACGTGTGTATGCACTTGCGTGTATGCGCACATTCCTTCCCTCTAGCTGCAGAGGGAAGTGACCTGGGTGTAGATACTGAGAAGGCATACAGGAAGATTGATCTGGGATCAGCTTTCCAGTGTAGATTTGATGGAAGAATAAGTGGTTCTTGTAGAGTAAGGGGTCCTTCCCTAAAAATGTAACATCTGCTTCTTGTTGTTTGTATTGCTCTCTGGCTGGCTTGTGTTTTGTTCCCCCAGCAATATTGTAAGCTCTTTCAGGGCAGGAGCCAAATACCTAAGTTTTGCATTCCTTTCTATCATTTCATAAGGTATAGGGCAGAAATTGATTCTTACATATATATTTTTTAAATTTCATCTGACTTTTGTCGTCAGGGCCATCTTGACTGATAAGGCTTTTCTCACCTGTGGTCTTTAATCCTCGTCTTACTGTCTCATACGGAGAGTGCTGGACTCACTGGTGAGAGAGGGGAACTCTGTGCTTCACGTGGGCATAAATCTCCCAGGCTAGCTTCACTTACTCTCCCAGTGTAGTTGAGCATAGAAACATTTGTGCTTTCCATGAAGGCTGAGGGATTAGTATTCCCTAGTCTGTTTGGACCAGGCTTGTGAAGATTGGGGTTCTTTGTAAGACTAGACAGAGTGGCTATTGTCTCCACAATATGCAGCCTCCTCCTTGTTTATTTTGGCAGGCGGGCAGCGAACGTGATGGATTTGTTCTCATGACTCACAGTCCTCCCTGCCTTACCTTAACAACTTCGGCATAATCACTACCTTTCAGATGGCGATAGTGTCCTACAGCATTTATCTGACCTTTATATCTGAAAAGAGTATTGGTTACCCTTCCTTTGTCCTCTGCTGGCTTGGGTTCTTCACCTTTAGTCTAGGGAGGGGGATATTTCCTGATGTATTAGGTAGGTCCTGCTCAGAAGTGACTGAGGTCCTCTCTCTTTTGGCATACTGTGCATCCTTTGGTTGTTAACTGGCATGCTCCCCACAGTGTAGCTTGTGTTTTGTTCCTTGTTTTGTAAATTTGGTCTCTATATCGGATAAACTTGACATGAGTCACTCCAGGGAGTGGAAGGTGTGTCTCCACCAATTTGGAGAATCTTTGATCTTGTTTCAGTCCCTGGTTTGGCTTATCAGGTACAATTTCTCTCTATGTCCCGTCAGAGGTGTTTGTGTATACCTGTGTCTCTTGCCTCTGGTTTCACATATTGCTTTGAGTATGCGGCATGCCACTTTGCATGTAGGGATTCTCTCTTCTGTCCTTGTCATCGCTGGCAGCAAAAATGCCTGTAAGAGCCTCTTTGAATGTAGTAGAATATCTAACACTGAATAAATAGAGTTCATAAACCCTCTGTCTGCCCTGTAGGAGTTTATAGTATACAATAAACATCACAAATGACAAAAGACAATAAGGAATGTGTAAGTGGTTTAATAAATAATGGAAGGCCACTCCTCATTTAGCTATCATTTTCACAGTAGAAGATACCCCAAAAAGAGACCTAGTCTTGAGGGAAGTGGGGCCAACAGAGACAAGGTCATCTTCTGTTCCAGCTTGGATGGCAGAGCAACTGCCCCCCATGGCTCCTCGGTACCAGGCAGTTTCTCTGTAATGTCCTTTCTCATCTTGCAGGACTTTACAGCTCTGTTATCTTTCTGTGCATCAGGGACAGGATCCTATCAGGGCCCTCCCTCTCCAGCAACCCAGGGCTGAAGTGGTAGGCAGGGCGAACATCCGGAAGACTTGGGTCCTCTGGTACAGTTATCTCTGTAATATGGGGAAGTTCATCCCAGACCTGCTGCAAACACTCCAGTGCTCACAAATACCACAAATGAGCCATGAGCCCTGGGGGGTCAGGGTTGGGTTTGTAAGAAGCTGGTCTGCCCTGGTGTGGGGTGCCTCTAGAAGAATGTAGGACCCATCCCAGCCTCTGTTGGCTGGTTTCCCACATGAAAAACTGGGACCAGAGTGGTTTAGTTGAGGTGCTTCTAACAACTCTCTCTCAGATGACTGGTTCATTGTTTTTATTCTTGTTATCGTTAAGAAGTATAATAACAGTATTCATATACTACTATTTAAAAAAAGTTTTATTGGGTGTCTGGGTAGTTTAGTAGTCTGCATTTGGCTTAGGTCATGATCACAGGGTCCTGGGATTGGGCCCCTTGCTCAGCGGGGAGCCTGCTTTTCTCTCTCCCCCCTGCTCCTGCTCCCTCTCACTGTCTGTATCTCTCTCAAATAAATAAAATCTTTAAAGATTTTTATTTATTTATTTTAGAGAGAGAGAAAGAGAGAGGGAGAGAGTGTGTGTGTGCACTCGGGGGAGGGGCAGAGGCAGAGGGAGAGGGAGGGAAGCAGACTCCCTGCTGAGCATGGAGCTGGTTGCAGGGCTGGATCCCATGACCCAGAGATCACGACCTGAGCAGAAATCAAGAGTTGGATGCTTAACCGACTGAGCCACCCAGGCACCCCAATACTGCCTTTTTAAGGAAGACTGGGGAACTGTCAGGGGCTGCAATTTCCCTCCACCCTTACTGTGGAGAGAGGGAGCATTAGATTCTCATCTCTTAGGCCTCCTCTCTGATAATCCTTTGGGTGGCTCCTGGGAAGGGGTGAGGCAGCCGAGGCCCTGGCATAAATATGTTGTTGAGAAAGGATAAGGGGCAGTATTTGACATACTATAGCATAGGTGGTATGTTAGCCAGAGAAGATTGGTATGGGGGCAGGATACAGGGGGCTGGGAATTGCAGAAAATATTTATTGCCATCATTAGTTGCTTCTCTTTGCCTTTGCCTACATATGTTGTCTCAGAGCAGAGCCAGAACCCCTACATTCCTTTGCTTTTCCTCTTTCTCTTTTTCTTGATTCTGTCTCATTTTCTGACTTGTAAAGGTGTATAATACCTTCAATAAATAGACTTGTGAGAATATGAAAAGTCAAAAGCTCCAGTAAACAGAAAAGCGGGATGGTGATTTGATTCTGGCGTTTTTTTTTTTTTTAAGATTTTATTTATTTATTTGACAGAGAGAGACAGAGAGGGGAACACAAGCAGGGGGAGGGAGAGGGAGAGGTAGTGGGAGAAGCCGGCTTCCCACTGAGCGGGGAGCCTGATGTGAGGCTCGATCCCAGGACTCTGGGATCATGAGCTGAAGGCAGACGCTTAACCGACTGAGCTACCAAGGCACCCCATTGATTCTAGTCTTTAAGTATAACAAGTGTTTTTCTTGCAAATTCATCATAAACCAGAATTTCCTGGTAGCATTTCTTATTGTGTTTTTGTTACTTAGCTTTTTGTGTGTTATTTGTCTGAACTTCCCAAACTCATTGTGATCGTGATCTTGTTGAAAAGTATAGGTTTTGTTGAATGAGATACATTTCATGAATTGAACCCCTTTACAAATGGTGGTCATTCTATTTGTATTTCTGGCAACTTCAGGCACCCTTCATGAAGGGTTTTTTCCATGTGGTTGTCCCACAGACATCTCTCTAACTTTTCTGTGTCCAGAATTGGTGCCATCATTTCCATTCCTACCTCCAGACCTGTTTTTCCTCCTGCGTCCCCATCTCCGTGAATGCCTTCCACACCCATCCAGTGGGCTTCATACATTCTTCTTCTCTTTCCCTCATGCTGCCCAGGCAGCCAATCTTTTAGCAGGTCCTGTTAATTCCATCTCTTCCATCTCTCTCCTCTGTCATCTCCTCCAGCCTCATTACTAAGGCCTGAGCTCAGGGCTTTATTTCTGCTGTGATTCCTCCTAACAGCTTCACCCTTTCTTTCCCATCAGTCTTTCTTTCACACTCCTACCAAAAAAACCCCACCAAACTTCGGAAGTACAGAACTGATCATGTCTGCTGGTGAAAGAGAAGATAGGTATGGGGCAGTATTAAAGGGGCTAATGAAGACAAAATATTTATTGCTATTGTGAGTTGCTTCCCTTAGCCTTTGCCTGCATATATTGTCTAAGATCAGACTTGGACTCCCTGCATTTATTTTTTCTCTTCCTTTTCCTTTTCTTGGGTACATTTCATATTTTGATTTATAAAGATGTATGCTGCTTGAAACCTCTCAGTGGTTCTCACTGCCCATACAATAAAGACCAAGACTGCAACAAAAAGTTTAATCCCTGCCTGCTTCTGTAACCTCATTTTCCTTGCATTTTTCACCTTGTCAGAAAGAAGCTATGTTCAGCTGCCTTAGCGCTCCAGGCTGGAGAATGTCTCTGTGTGACCACGTTGTTCCCCTTGCCTGCAATTTCATTCCCCTACAAGGGATAAGAAGAGTGAGCTGAACTGATTGTTTCCAGTTCATTCACTTAACAAATACTTCTTGTATTTGTATCTACTATATGCCACACACTCTTCTGGATGCTGGGAATACAAGGGTTAATAACTAAAACCCTCTACTCTCAAGGAGTTCTAGTAAAGAGGAAGACTCAGACTTTCCTCAGTCTAGTGAACAGGTGAAGACTCTAGTGAAGACTCAGACTAGTGAAAAGGAAGACTTCTCTTCACCTGTTAACCTCACCTGCCTGAAAAGTCCAGTTTACCCTTAAACACAATTCAGACATTGTTACTTTTGGGAAGCCTTTCCTTACCCTTTCTTCCCACATGGTTAGTCTCCTTCCTCCCTACTATAGTCCTTTGATATGCATTTCAGAGTGGATTGTGGTTTGGTTGGTCTTATGATTATTTCCTCTACACACTTTAAGCACTGTTCCTGAGCCTTAGCACAGTGCGTAGCACATATAGGTGCTGGAGAATGTTTGGTGAATGAAGACTCTGCACAGATTTTTTACAAATGTTCACTGCATGAAATCAGTCTAAATAATAAATAAGAGGATATAGCACTGGATACTAGTAGAAAACATTCCAGGGATTCCTGTTATTGGGATAATAACATTAGATTGTTAGAATGGCATGCCATCTTTGCTCTTGAAGAATTTCAAGAAGGAAATAGAGCACTCTCATGGGTGGTTTAGTTCTTCATTTGGTAAAGGTAGTTGTTCTTCTGAGGATCCTTTTAGATCCCTGGCTCTCTACCTGAATGTGTAGTCAGCTTACATCTAGGGTTCAGTAGGAGATGCTTCTGTGCTAAGTGCTTTGTGTACACTAAATATATAATCTATTCAAGAATTGAAGGCCAATGTGTTACAGCAGAGGGAGAATTCCACTGTGCAGAATATAATACATTTTCCTTATGTGATCTTCTAAGTTCCATCTCATGAAATTTTAGAACTGTATATGCCCCTCAACTCTATTTCTCAAACCCCCTTTCCCTTCTGGAATGTTATAATTCTACTTTACCTTACTCCCAGAACTCCTTCTTACCACCTAGCATATTCTACTTTGTTTATTGTCTGAGTCTTCCTCTTTTTTTTTTTTTTAAAAGATTTTATTTATTTGACAGAAAGAAACAGCGAGAGAGGGAACACAAGCAGAGGGAATGGTAGCTCTGCAGGAAGCCCGATGCGGGGCTCGATCCCAGTACCCTGGGATCATGACCTGAGCCGAAGGCAGCCGCCTAACGACTGAGCCACCCAGGCACCCCCTGAGTCTTCCTCTTTACTAGAACTCCTTGAGAGTAGAGGTTTTTAGTTATTAACCCTTGTATTCCCAGCTTCCAGAAGAGTGTGTGGCATATAGTAGATACTCAAGAAGTATTTGTTAAGTGAATGAACTGGAAACGATCAGTTCAGCTCACTCTTCTTATTCCTTGTAGGGGAATGAAATGAAGCATGGAAAGGGTCAATAACTGGCTCAAGGTTATATAACTAGTTAGTGCTAACGCCAGATCTCACCAGGTGAGTAGTGTTTTTTTTTCCATGAAATCATGCTCATTCATAAGTTCCTTTTATGTGATTTGATACTGATGTGCGTTATGAACTCAAGGTTCAACTGTTGAATTCAAGGGAGTAAACTAATATGGATGGAACCCTTACTAAATGCCAGGTGCTTTATTTCATTTAATCATCACAAATAACATCCTATGACAGTCCAAAGACATTAGTAGATTTTACAGATGAGCAAACTAGAGTTTAAGGAACCTAAATAACTTGCCCGAGGGTCACACACCTAGTAAGTGACTGATAAACTCCAGTTGGCAATAGGCCCTTTTACCTTAAGGTGTTTTAAAATTTTTTGGATTTGTGGTCTGAGTTGCTTTAAAATTTGCAAAGTCAGACTACTATTTTTTTTTTTTTTTAAAGATTTTATTTATTTGTTTGTTTGTTTGTTTGTTTGACAGAGTGAGAGAGATCACAAGAGAGAGGGGGAAGCAGGTTCCCCGCTGAGCAGAGAGCCTGATGCGGGGCTCAATCCCAGGACCCTGAGATCATGACCTGAGCCAAAGGCAGAGGCTTTAACCCACTGAGCCCCCAGGTGCCCCCAGACTACTCTTGAAAATGGTCTGATTTTAATGGCTCAAGTAGAATTGCAGAAATTGTTTATATTAAGACAACCCCATGTAACCGTGGGGTTGGGTTGTGGTAATTGTGAGGAGTCTGTAGGGCTCTTGAGTCAAAAACAAAAACAACCAACAATCCCATGCTGTGGGGTATATCCCTACTCAGTTATATCCCATATAATTCAAGTTCAGACTTCCTTTTTAATGCAGGCATCCAGGACCACTGTAGGAAGATGATTATGTCACACTCTTGTGCAGTACAGCCGCTTCTGAGTGTGTTTGGTAGTGCTCTTAAGCACCCAGAGCACAAAGACAATGCCTAAAATGTAGGACAGGTAGAGCAGGAGAGGAGTGAACCCAATTGAAACTAGCTGTTTCTGTGGTAAGTAGGCAGACCATAATTACCTGTGTTGCTCAGAGACTTGAGCTGAGAGTGGGGGTGGGAAGAGGTCACACCCATTCTTTGAAGAAATGATGGAAGTAAATAACTCTTAGTTTCCGATTTACTCCAGAAGTATTCACTCACCATTCAGAGTTACAGTGGTGATGTGGACTTTTGAGTTGGCACCTTGTCACCCCAATCATCCAAGCATAAGGTTAACATTTTTTTTTTCCATTAAAGAGGTCCCCTTGGATTCCACAGCCATTCATTTTCATCTCCCTGTTAGCTTCCTCTCAGGTAGCTTTGTGTAGCCTGCCTTAGAAAGAAGAGTAGGGACAGAGCCCAGAGGAGAGAGGAAGGGATTGCGAAGGTGGCAGAGAAACAAAGGCTTCATTAGGAGGTTCCTCTGTCATTTGGGACTTGGGTCCTTTTGTGAGCTGATTGCTGAGATGGTGGAGACCCGGGAGGAGGAGAGGTTGTAATGGGGTGCCGGAGAGCGTGCCACTCGGTCGTGGGGGTGGTGGTGTGAGGACTGTCAGCATCTGCAGCCCCCGGGGACTTGTTAGACATGTAGAACGTTGGGCTCCACCCCAGACTGGCTGAGTGTTTTCATTTTAGCAAGATTTCCAGGTGACTCTGTGCACATGGAAGTTTGAGAAGTGTGGAGTTGGTGATTAAGTGGTTTAATGCAAGGGTCTTTGGAGTCTGGTAGCTCTGGGATTGGAACCTGGTTTGACTGTTTAGTAGTTGTATGACCTTGCATAAATTTAACTTCTCTGTGCCTTGGTTTCTCATATGCAGAATAGGGGAACTCTTAACTCTGTAGGGCAGTTGGGGAGAATAAATGAAATATTGGGGCATTTTGCAATTGATGGTGCCTTAGATTGAATGAAATTTAATAATGTCTGTAACATATCAGATACTGAGTCTGGCACAAAATAAATAATAAATGTTGTTACTAATAATTAAGTTAGATTTACAGGAATAAAGAGCCTCTTTTTTCTCTCACTGAGTCTTTGCAGTTTTATAAAAGTATAGTCAGTGTGTGTATATTCTTTGGTGTTTTGCTTAGCATTATTTAGTAATAATAGTAGTTGCAGCAGCAGTTAACAAATATAGCACTTATTAATGTACCAGGCACTATTTTAAGTACTTTATATATAAATTCTTTCAGTCCTTAGAACAACCATGTGAGATATGTATTATTATCTATATTTTCAGATCAGGAAACAGAACAGAGAGATTGACTGGCCCAAGATCACACAGCCAGTAAGTTGTAGAGCCAAGATTTGAGGCATTCTGATTCTAGCATCCATGCTCTCTATTTTCATATATTGCTTTTGTCCTCAAATTTATGTGGTGTAGTGGAAATCAAAAGAGTTGGGTTGTTTACCTGACTCTGCCACTAGCTTACTTGTAACCTTGGTCAAGTCACTTTACTTGTCTAGGCCGATTTCTGTACTACAAAAATGGGAGACTTAGAATTTATAAGATCTCTTCATTGATTCATTTGGTACATAGTTATTAAAATAGAAAGTTTGGTAGAAAGTCATATCTAGGGAATTGGTTCAAAAGTTCTTGTTCAAGCAGGTTGATGTATTTGAGAACAGGGGGTTTGAATCTTGGCTTAGTCGCTTCCTGGCTGTATGGTGTTGGGCAGCTTATCCTTTTAGACATCGATTTTTTCATTAGTGATGGGGAGAATAGTCCATAACTTGCAGGGATGTGTGAAGTTTGAATAAGAATCATGTGGATCAGCACCTCCCATATGTGAGGCACACAGTGGATAATCAATGTATACGAGTTCTCTTTCCTTCTGTCTGTTCATCCAGGGATGATTAGGGAAGCAGATATACCAGATTCAGACAGAGTAAGAATCTATCTTGGTCCTAGTGTGTTTTTTTCATAATGATATTCTCACTGTTGGGAGACTAGAAATAGTAGAGAAAGAAGTGTACATATAGCCAGGTCCCGTCATTTAAAAATAACCCATGTTTTGGGGCACCTGGGTGGCTCAGTGGGTTAAGCCTCTGCCTTCGGCTCAGGTCATGATCTCAGGGTCCTGGGATCGAGCCCCGCATCACGTTCTCTGCTCAGCAGGTAGCCTGCTTCCCCCTCTCTCTCTGCCTGCCTCTCTGCCTACTTGTGATCTCTTTTTCTCTGCCAAATAAGTAAATAAAATCTTAAAAAAAAAAACCCACGTTTTGATTTTTTAAAAAAAGATTTATGTATTTATTTGAGTGAGCAAGAGTGAGAGAGAGTAAGCCCAAAGCTTCTCTCCTCCTCCCTCTCCCTCTGCCTCTGCCCCTGCCCCTGGGCAGAGGCAGAGGGAGAGGGAGGAGGAGAGAAGCTGAGCCCTGACTGAATGTGGAGCCTGACATGGGGTCGATCTCACGACCCTGAGGTCATGACCCAAGCTGAAATCAAGAGTCAGCTGCTCAACCAACTGAGCCACCCAGGCACCCACCCACATTTTGATCTTAAATTAAAATTCCCTGTAAGAATATATAGTTTATAATAGGATAAATATCAGTTAAAAATGGTGTATTACTTTCCTGGGGCTACATGACAAAGTGCCACAAACTGGTGGGACTTAAACAACAGAAATGTATTGTCTTACAGTTCTGGAGGCCAGCAGTCTGAAATCAAGGTGTCAGCAGGGTTGTCCTTCTGAGGACTGTGGGGGAGAATCCGTTCAGGCCTCTCTCCCAGCTTCTAGTTGCTTCAGGAGTTCTTTAGCTTTTAGATGGCATTCTCTCTCTCTGCTTTCACATCATTTGTATGTGTCTCTGTGTCCAAATTTCCCCTTTTTATAAGAACTCCTGTTTGATATTGGGTTGGAGTCCATCCTAATGACCTCATTTGAACTTGATCATTTATAAAAGCTTTATTTCCAGATAAAGTCACATTCACAGGAACTGGAGGTTCTTCAACATCCTTTTGGGGACCCAATTCAACCTATAACAGAAGATTTAGCTACTTTCTAACCTAGAGAGCGGAGCATATATGAAATTAGCTTTTGCTGGTTTCTTAAGACTTATTACTAAGATTTTCTCAGTAAGGACGCACGAATAACTCGGGTTTAACCCTGCCCTTGCTAATTCTGCTCTCTGGTTTTGGTTGCATTTAAGAAAGAGCTGAGATGAACCTGTTTTATTAGCTTCCATGGGTGATGTTTCACTTTTATGGGCTGAATGGATTCATAATAGTAATAGAAGTAATAATAATAGGGGTGCCTGGATGGCTCAGTTGGTTAAGCAGTGGCCTTTGGCTCGGATCATGGACATCGCTGGGTCCTGGGATCGAGCCCCATGTCGGGCTTCTTGCTCACCAAAGAGTCTGCTTCTCTCTCTCCCTCTGCTCCTCACCCCCCAACTTGTGCTGTCTCTCAAATAGATAAAATCTTAAAAAAAAAAAGAAAAGAAAAAAATAATAGTAATAGTTCCCATTAGTTGAGTTTTTACTGTGAGCCAGGGACTGTGTTAAGTCCCTTTATATACCTTAACTTTATATACCTTTAACTTTATATACCTTAGCCCATTTAATTTGCAAAATGGCCCCATGAAGTAGATATGATTATTTTTTTACAGAAGGGAAAAATGGGGCTCAGCCAGTGAAATAACTTGCCCAAGGTCACATCTAGTAAATGATAGAGTAGGCATTTAAGCCTAGCTCTGTGGGACTACAGAGCTTCAGCTCTTAACCATCATCTTATACTTTGCTTTCACTTCCTTGACTAGAACTGTCTGGCCTGAGTCTCCTTATTTTCTCGAAAAACTCCTGGTTCTGGAAGCATGCCGACTGAAGGGGTCAGGAAAGTGACCTTTTCTTGCATTCTTGTGAGCTCTTATTGTTTGTGAGTGGGAAAGGGACTGTGACTTTAGCTTGCACTTTTTACCTAGTAGTTTAAGACTTGTCAAGGGCCCCTGGTCAGGTATGGGACATTGCAAGTTCCTTTAAAACACAAATACTGTCTTAGAACTGAAGAGGAAAAAAACACAGTTTGACTATGTTTATCTAATCTCTTTATAATTACTACAGAATTACACATGCTCATTGTAATAAATTTAAGCAGTACAAAGGATAAGGTAAAAGATCTCTTTTGTAGTCCTTTCCTCTACTTTGTCCCACTAGTCAGGGTAACCAGTGTTCAAGGTTTAGTCTGTATTCTTCCAGCTTTTCCCTTGCCAGGCTTATTTTGGAACTGCCCCCTTCCTTCCTTTAGTCTTTTGAATTGGTCACGTCTCCTCTTGTCTCATAGCTTTACCTCTTATTTATTTTTATTGCTGTACATCCAGCTTACTGTTGGGCCTTCATTTGGTACTTATGATTTATGCAATTGCCAGAGTCACCCCCTCTCTTGAAGAGTCTTTCCCCCTCTCTCCCAGTGAAATCTACTTATTTGTGGAGCTCAGCTCCAGTCCGGCCTGTCCCATTAATCCTTTGTAAACCATACTAACCTGAGATCACTCATTCTGCTTCTGAACTCATAGCTTTAACTTAGACCGCTCCTTTCCCCGCTGATGGTGTAATGCTGTATATCATCACTGGTATTTTATTATTTTCATTTTAACTGCCCACATTTTTGTCCAATTAGATGTGCTCTTGGGGCTCACAGATTATGATTTACTCTTCTTTCTAGTCTTCATGTTGCCTACCACAGTGTCCTGCATTTAGCAGGTATTCATGAAATGTTTGATGCGATTAGATTTTCTTAATACTTAACACTCTTTTGAAGATTGGGTGCTCAGAGCCGGAAGGCTGAGGGAACACTTAACTAATGACATCATCTTGCCTGCCCATCAGGATGGGGCGTGTGCCACCGAGAGCAGTGTTGGCAGATGAAATACTTGTGCGACAGGTTCTATTTCCTCCTCTAATGAATGGGATTAAGACACCACATTGGGGAAAAGAGATAGTAAGTGTAGGAGGAGGGCTGACAAGGGGATGGAAGGGAGGATGCTACATCGTTAGACATAGGGATCTGGCTTTATTAAAAATATAAATAAAAGGATGGTGTAATGCTGAGAAACTTCTTGGAACCAGTAGGCTGATTAGACAAACCAGCTTCTCTGGTGCAAACCAGTTATTAATTGCTATTTATTTTCTTTGCAATAAAACTGTACCACCCAGCTACTGGCTTTCTCATTAGGGTGAGTCTGGGGAAAGGGCTTAGTTTAGGATTAGGAAATCCAAGAGAGATGCAGGATAGACAGAGCAAGTTAAGGGATGGGAATGTTCCTTTCTCTTGTTTGTCTTATCAGCTCTATACTTTACTGGTTGCCAAGATCCCCTTGCATTTGCTAGTAGGGGTTGCTACCGGAGTGGTATAAAACCTCTTATTTCCACCCCTACTTCTTCCTTTAGCCTTATCTTGTTTTTCTCCTTCACCTGATTCCCTCCTACCACACATGCTAGATTGGTCCTCTTTCCTATCTCTGAGGCACAGGTTTGCAGTGGACCACCCTGCCATGAGCTGTCCAGACCTCAAATGTAATTTGTCTACCTTCCACTCCTCTGCCTTTCCCAAGTAGTAGGAACGTGGAGAAAAGCAAATGAAGTGTGATTGGTTGAAGTCTTCTGTGGCTTAGAGGGCAGAATGTTTTGATTGCTGGGTTTAGGGGTTTTGGGGTCTCCTAATATGAAGACCTATTCTCTTGTTGATGGAAAGGCATCACTCCATTCTTCATTCTTTTAATCTGAGTATGTGGACCCAGAGACAGATTTGTATTGGGGGATTGCTACCTGTCCCTGAATGGGAAAAGACCACTCTTTGACTTGACTTTTTTTTTTTTTTTCCTGTTACAGGATATCGCATTATCAGAAGATGAGAATTAATGGTGTTTTGAACAGAGAATTGCAATAGCCAAGACCCTAATACATTTATAATGATTGGGCTTTGGGTTTTAAAAACACCCTTTTTAAAGTACATTGTTTTAGGTTATACATTGTTTTAGGTTAGATGCCTCCGTGCTTTAACTGCAGATTTAGCTGCAGACTGATCTGGAGAGAATAACATTGCTAAATGACTTTGTAGATCATTAAACATTGTGATGTTACTTGAGACTATCTTAGTAGGGAGAGTTTTGGTCCGCGGGAATGATGTGGGTTGTGTTGTCTACTTCTTTCCCTTCAGATGAATCCTCCTACGTGTCCCATTCTCTGGCTCTGGGAGGGAGGGATGGACAAGGTGAGGGGGGAGGGGAGGATTTAGTACACTCATCACATTGTTCAGGTCCTTTCCTGGGTGCGGTTCTGCAGAGCTTCCTCCAAGAGCTGACTCAAGAGTTCTCTTCCATTGTGGTGGTGTTCTTGTTTTTACATGTTGTACCATTTACAGCCTTGGCATTTTGGGTAGCATCATTTGGAGGTGTTAAGTTGGGAGTGAGGAAAGTAGAAATGTTTTCAGAAGTTTCTTGAGCCAAAGGTTCCTTTCACTGGCACACCAAGTCTCCCTAGATGACTATGGCTGGAGAGCTAAAGAATTATAAGCATATCCTTTTCCTTTTTGTTGTCACCAGTTCCTCGGAATAACAGTTATTTGTCTTTCTGTTCTCCATGAAGCTGAGCACCTTGAAAGGTGGGAAGGAGTCTTATTCATCTTCGTGTCCCTAATGTTTAACACAGTGCCCAACTCAAAGTGCTTATAAATGTATGTCGAGTTGAATAGTGGAGGGAAGCTTTGAGTGTATTGACTGCAGGCAGATACATGCCTGGCATATTGAGCTGGGAGACATTAGTAGAGAGTGGAGATGGATAAAGAAAATAATTTTTGTGGATAGGACACAGAGAATTTTTATTACCTAAGAATTTCTCGAGAAATACTTGTTTTATAGTTTTCCTTTATGTGGGGAGGCATTAGAAGTTGTGAATGTTAGTTTCATCTAACTAGCTAATGACCCTGGGCAAGGCTTCTAGTTACTGACATTTATAGCAGGGACTAAAGAAACCTACCTGCCTTTGCCTCCCCAATGGAGGGATTCAGCAAAGGGAGGGGACCAGAATGAGACCGGGAGTGGGGAAAGAAAGCTTTGGGCTCCTCCTGGCCAGGCACTGTAGAAATATAAAGCTGCTATTATGATGATTGCTGTTGGCAAACAAAAAAGTCTCAGCCTCCTGTCTGGTGTGTATCCCATACCCAGCCAACAACCTCAGATTGGGTGGATGCAGACTTGAATGTTGGGGTCACCTGTGGCTGTTGGCAGATGCCCCGTGTGGTTTCTTGGAGTCCTGTGCAAACATTACTTTTTGGCTCTTTTTCCTGTGTCCAACAGCAAAAAATAGGAAGTTTGTGAAGATGTGCTTTTGGTTAGTATTTGGTAATATCCACATTTAATTAAATATCGAAATATCTAAACTGGTAAATATCTAAACTGGTAAAGATGTATAACAAGATAGGCCAGGTTTGGACATTCTTACCTAGGGAGTGACTGAAGCCTGAAGGAAATTAGGCTTTGCACAACCCCTTGCCTTGAGAAGGGAGCAGTTGCTTCCCTGAGAGAGGCTTGGATCCTGATCAGCTGATTTCCTGTCTCTACAGGGATGTGATTCCTCCCCCTTCCTTCTGGAAGAAGTGGATATTTTCTCATTTCCTGTTTGATAGCATATTTTCTGAGTACCAGGAGACACTTGCTGACTATAAATCAGTTGGGGTGTGGGGTGGGAGGGAGGCTGCTTTTGTTTTCAAAAGAGGGACTTTTGTTTGAGGAATTCAAAGCATATACACAAGACCAAGTTTCCTTGTCCCCCTGGTGGAGACACAGGACCTAAAGGGTTTGTTTCGAATCCCTCTCCTACCTGACCTGTGGTGGCAGAGTCCCGTCTCCCACTTGGCTTAGAAAAGCTTCTCCCTCATGGCGACCTTGCTGTGGATTCCACATCCACATCCTCTGCACAGCCCTTTTGGTGCCTAGATCTATTGGGGAGCCACTGTTAGTCCCTGGTGGAAGTGACCCCACCCTTGGAATGGAACCTGGCAGGATGCCCCTTTGAGTCCTGACTGACCCGGGCTGGACTGGAATCTGGCTCTGCAGATTTCCTGTCGTCTGTCCTTAGGAGCAGACCCTCTAGCTTCCTCTCTCACTGGGTGGGAGCCGGGGTGGGAGCTGGGTGGTAATGAGCAGCGCCACCTGTGGACCCACACCGCCGCTTCTGTGTTCCTAACCAGAGCTGCCCGCCCATCCGACTGGCCTGTTCCTGACCCATCTGGAGTGAGAGCAGAGGACTAGAAAGAGAGGACTGGGGAGAAAGGCATCACGATCCACTTTGCATGTAGCAGAGCTCTGC
Source organism: Procyon lotor (assembly GCA_028646535.1). Taxonomy (NCBI): domain Eukaryota; kingdom Metazoa; phylum Chordata; class Mammalia; order Carnivora; family Procyonidae; genus Procyon; species Procyon lotor. The sequence continues at coordinate 25,326,765 of CM053606.1, forward strand.
TTAGTGTTTGGGGAGCTTAAATTTAATTTGCCACATACTAATTCTTAGAATTTTTTTTCCTTGGACCTTGGAGAAGCTCTTAAAAATTCCTACAAAATAGGACATTGCTTGGTAGGTTATGAGAAATGTCATTTTTTTAAGGTTCTTTGGTAACACAAACAGCTTTTTCTAGTTTGCCAGGGTTTTACATGGCTGGGTAATTGGTACGTTTAAAGTTCTTGGAGATCATTAGAGGAAGAACAGCCTTATAAATAGAATCAGAGAGCATGTACCTAACTTTTAACAGTAAATTCTTCCTTTTGTTGTGGACCGTGTGCCCTTTCTCCTTGCTTCAGGGAGTTTCTGGTTTTTGGGCTATTTTACAGTATCAGATAAATTTCTCCTATAGGGTGGAAAGCAGCATTTTGCTGTGGAAAGGATGTAGGTGTTCAAATCATGTTGGAGAGTCACTTAACCTGTCTGAGCTGTGCATGCTTTTTCTGTTTCATTAGCAAATGTTGGTGATGGTAACTATCATGCAGGGCTTTTGTAAAGGTTAAATGAATGAATGCATGTAATAAAAGCTCATTGGTTGGTACATAGGGAGTATATAATTGGAATTTTTAGAAAGAGTCATAGTAACAATATGATTTTTAAAATTGTGGTAAAGTATACATAACATAAAATTTCCCTCTTTAACTATTTTTTTTTTAAAGATTTACTATGAGAGAGTGAGAGAGTGGGCACGTGCACACGCAGGAGGGAGGGGCAGAGGGAGAGGGAGAGATTGTCCCAAGCAGACTCAACGCCTAATGCAGATCCCAACTTGGGGCTTAATCCCGTGATCCCTGAGATCATGACCTGAGCCGAAACCAAGAGTCAGTAGCCTGAGTGAGCTACCCAGATACTCTCTCCTTAACCATTTTTAAGGGTACAGTTCAGTGGCATTAAGTACATTCACACTGTTGTGCAACCGTTGCCACGGTCTATCTCCAGAACTTTGTCTTCCAAACTTAAATTCTGTACCCATAAAACAGTAACTGCTCATTCCCCCGACCCCCACCAGCCCCTGGCAACCACCACTCTACTTTCTGTCTCTATGAATTTGACTACTCTAGGTATTTCATGTAAGTGGAATAAATTGCCTCTCCTCTTGGGACTGACTTATTTCACTTAGCATAATGTCTTCAAGGTTCACCTGTATTGTAGTGTCAGAATTTTATTCCTTTTTAAGGCTTAATAATCCTTTGCATGTATATACCACATTTTGTTTATTCATTGATGGACATTGATTATTTGGGTTGATAACAATGCGATTATTTTTAATATTAATATTGTTGGGTTGATTTCTTGTAGTTAAAGGTCCAAAGCTGGGGGGAAGAGGATGAAGTGAAGGAAGATAATCATTGTTTTTGTGTTGGCTTCATCTCTCTGGGCTTTGGTTATGGGACCTATTTTGATAGGAGTCTGATGAATGATGGAGCCCATTTTGATAGGAGCCTGACATATGATGAACCCACTGGAGCCCATACAGAGGGTCCAGGCATGCCAGAACTCTAGAGGGGAAAAATTGCTTCCTGGTCTAATTTTTCACAAGGATAGAGTAATTTGCATTGCCTGTGGCTTACCAGCCTTGCCTGCTTCTCTCTCTCCTCTGCTCTTATTATGAATGGGATTCTTGCTGTTGGAGCATATCCAGACTCTTAGTTTTTTGTTGTTTTTAAAGATTTTATATTTAAGTAATCTCTACACCAACTTGGGACTTGAACATACAGCCCCGAGATCCAGAGTCACATGCTCTACCCCCTGAACCAGCCAGGCACCCCTAGACTCTTAGTTTGTGTTACACAGGTCAGGGGCTGAGGAGGTATTGCTATACCATGGGGTGGTGAGCATAACGCACAATTAGCCACATACCAGCCTGGCTTGCCAAGGTACACAGTGCAAGGTATATATGCATGTGTGTGGGTATGCATGTTTATATGCACATGTGTATCCACACACATATCCTGTCATTGACAGTTGGCACAACATAGAAGCTACATGTTCTCCTTGGGCTTTCCCTCAACCCGGCCCACCACGAGAAGGTATACATTGGCAACGGGGTGGTGGGGGGAGTCCCAGGATGATGGGAGAGATTTTCTAGGAGATTGAAGCATAAAGAACCTTAATAGGAGGGTCTTGATAGTTCAGACAGGCTTTTGCAGTTTCTAACAAAGTTCTGAAGAGAGTGTGACTTGTTTGCCCTACGCCAGGCCTGGGTTAGACCTCTAAAAGTCCAAGAGCCCAGGCTTCTGTATCCTGTGCTTATACTGGACACAGGGGATGGAGGCTGAGATGGAGAAGGAGAGGCAGCCCCTCCAAAAACTCCTGGACACCTATAACATGGACTCTCCTGTTTGTTTATAGGGCTAATGGGTGGTTTGTACTGATTTGTCTCCAGTCCTCCCTCTCTGTGTGTAAAAGGACAGCAGTGTCATTGAGGTTTTTGCCCCATTGTATCATGGATCCAGGGACACATCCCTTCAGTGCGCTCCCCCACCCAAACTGGCCTGTCTTCATATTTCCTGGTTTATACCTCCAATGCCTAGATACCAGTTATCTTTCAAAAGCTATTCAGGATGATTTTATGTTGTCAACATAGTGAATGCATTAATTCTATAAGTTAATAAAGATTACATTTAGTATTATTCAGTTATGGTTGTATAAATATATATGACTAAAGAATTATGTTTGTGCTTTGTGAGGACCACTGCAGGAGAGGATCTAAAAATGAATGTAAAAAAAAAATAATCTCTTTCAGAGAAACATAGGTTAAATACAAAGGACAGTAGGGGGCACTTGTATGACGGTGGAGTAAAGACATGCACAAGAGTGTTCACTTTGATTTTTGATCTTTAACGTGTTTCTTGGAAAGTTAATATTTTTTCCTTATGCAGTTTTCTTTTTTCCCCTTATGCAGTTTTCTTTATGCAAAACTGACAGTTGGATTTTAAACATGAAAATATTTGGCATAGTCAACAAGTTGTATTTACTCTGCCGACTAAAAATGGACTTTGTTCAAATTTGTGAAATTTGTTTTCTTACTTTCAGATATTCTTTGGCAAGCAAAAATTACTAGATTAAACGTTATTTCACTTAATAATATCAACATACAAAGCTTTAGAAATTTGCCTGAAACAGTATGGGAGCATCAGTTTCTGTATCGGCAAATCCTTACTACTCTAGATAATGTGCGAGCCGTCACTTAAGGATCTTGTTGAAATAATTTCTTGTACAAAAACAATGAGTGAAAACAACCAAAACCAAACAAAACGAATGTACTTCATATTGTGTGTGAATAGAGGTACCAACAAATACTTGAAAAATGGCTAAGAGGTTTGAACTCTTTCCACTTCATTTTATAGCTGGTATTAGATGAACATAGCTTTCTCTTATTTGAATAATGTTGTTAAAAGGTCCTAAAGGCCAAAATAATTAGTTGTGAGCAATTCCTCTCCTGAATTCTTTATGAGCAGCTTTGATGAGGAATAACAGTATCACTTTCAAATTGGCCCATGCACAAACTACATAATTATAGGTATTCCATTTTCCATACATATGATATAGTTGGCTCTTAATCAACCCGTGAAAATGGAGCAGAGGGCGTGCTGAATACTTCAGACTCTCAGATAAATCCTGAAACTAATTTTAACCAACTGTTCTATCATTACTCCTACTTGAATTACCAAAGATGTTTGTAAGGGGGAACAAATGAACATATTTTCCCCCCTTTGTTCATTCTTTACTTCCCTTTTAAATGTTCTCACCCATTTTTCTTTACATTCCAGCAAAATGAACTTGTGCTCTTCCTATATGTTCCCTGTGTTTTCTTGCTTCTGTGCCTTTGCTCAGGCTGTTTCCTCTGCCTGGATTTTCCTTTCATTTCTACATCTTATTTGTCCTTTCAACATCCATCTCAAATGTCACTGTTTTTGATGCAACATTTTCCTAATCCCTTCAGGTAGAAGTCCTATCATCTTTCTTTCCTTTTTTTTTTTTTTTTTTAAGATTTTATTTATTTATTTGAGAGAGAAAGAATGAGAGAGAGTATGAGAGGGGGAAGGTCAGAGGGAGAAGCAGTCTTCCCACTGAACAAGGAGCCCGATGTAGGGCTCGATCCCAGGACTCTGGGATCATGACCTGAGCCTAAGGCAGTTGCTTAACCAATTGAGCCACCCAGGAGCCCAGTCCTATACTTTTTCTGAACCTACATAATATTATTGAAAGAAATTCACTTAAAAGTAATAACATACAGCCTTTTACAAAATTCTATTCATGTATATTAGCTCTTTTGAGTTTCATGTACAATTTATGTCTTCTGCTTTACAGCTGAGGAAACTGAGGCTCAGGGAGGTTAAGTGACTTGCCTGAGGTCACACACAACTGGAACTGAATATAAATCTTATGACCTCAAACCCCATGTTCTTTCTACCAAACAATGGTATCTATCTTAATGATTCTTATCTCTTGCTACTGTGTGTTACAGTTACTTGTGAAAATGTATTATCTGGTGCATTACCTTGTGCTGTCCTTGTTCTCTGTGACCCTAATATCCCAAAGCACAGAGTATTGCATACAATAAGCCATCAGTAAACGTTTGAAAGGCTGATGATGAGTCAGGGAGCTGTCGGTGAATGCGTTTACCTAGCACGGTGCCTGGCACACAGATTCCTAATACATGTTTGTTGGGTTTAATCATAACATGGATCAAAGACTGTAGTTAATCAGCACTTACATGGCATTTACTAAGTGGCAGACACTTTTATAAATGCTTTGCGTGATATTAAAAGTCATTTAATCCTCTCAACAACTAAATGAGGTAGGTACTGTTTGTATTTACATTTTACACTTGGATGAAACTGGGGGACAGGAAGGCTAAGTGACTTGCCCAAGGCCACACAGGTAGGAAGCAATAGAGCTGGGTTTCACGCTGACAGGCAGTTGGCCTTAGAATCCGCATGCATTCCTAATCCTTATGCCAGAATCAGTTGTTTAGAATATTTGTACACTGTGATGTTCCTCCTGGACTCCTTTCTGTCTTGGGTGTGGCTCACATAGAGAAAAGCAGAAGGAGAACTTGGGAATGTAGTATAGAGCAGTGGTTCGCGTCAGAATTACCTAGAGGGCTTGTTCAGACATAGACTGCTGGGCCCCACCCCCCGTTTCTGATTTCAGTAAGTCTGGGGTGGGGCCTGAAAATTTCTAATGGGTTATTATTATTATTTTAGATTTTACTTATTTGAGAGAGAGAAAGCATGAGAGAGAGGAGGGTCAGAGGGAGAAGTGGACTCCCTGCTAAGCAGGGAGCCTGATGTGGGGATTCAATCCTGGAATGAGTCTCTGGGATCATGACTGAGCCAAAGGCACATGCTTAACGGACTCAGCCACCCAGGTGCCTGAGAATTTCTAATTTCTTTTCTTCTTCTTTTTTTTTAATAGCTTTTTTTTTTTTTAAGATTTTATTTATTTATTTGGCAGAGAAAGATCATAAGTAGGCAGAGAGAGAGGAGGAAGCAGGCTCCCTGCTGAGCAGAGAACCCGATGTGGGGCTTGATCCCAGGACCCTGAGATCATGCCCTGAGCCCAAGGCAGAGGCTTAGCCACTGAGCCACCCAGGCACCCCGAGAATTTCTAATTTCTAACATGTTCCCAGGAGCTGCTGCTACTGCTGCTGCTGGTCTGGAACCACTTGTGTAGAGTGTAAGGGTCAAGAGCATGGACTCTGGAGCTAAGCTACCAGGGTTTGCATCTCAGCTCTGCCGTTTACTGTGAGCCTGGGCAAGTTCTTAAGCCTTTCTGTGCTTCAGTCCTCATCTGTAAAATGACCATGTTGATAGTACCTACATCATATGGACTGAATGAAATAATACATGTAAAGTGTTTAGAATGGTTGTTGGCTCACGGTAAACATGCAGTGTTAAATACAGTAATGGTGGTAGGACATGGTTCCTTCCTTTGTAGATTTTACAGTCTCGTCACAAAGACTAGACTTACATTGAATAAATAATAAAAAATAGTGTGAGATTAGATTATTAGTTCTGACCCTAAAGTCCGTTAGAGGTGAAATATGTGTATGTTGTGGGGCAGCAGAGGCAGTGGGGGGCAGTAGAGGTTCATGGGGCTAGTAGATGATAGAAATTTCTATAATCAGAATTTGGAAAGATTGGGGTTGTCAGTGGCTTTGGTTTTATAAGCAGAGAAGTGAAGGATTGAGAGAGAGAAAGGAAGGAGGAAAGAGGAAAAGAGAGAGAGAAAAAAACAGAGAAGAGAAGGGGCTGCCGTGTTGTGTTTGCCAGAGAGATAACCAACTTCTTTTCTCATTCCTCTTTCATAGAGCTGGCAGCTGGACTGATGGTGAAGTTCCCGGCAGTTTGCCTTTTGTGGGGAACAATGGCCAAGGAAGTGGTTTGCCACTGGCTTCTGAAGCTGGGCTCAGCAGCCTTGATCCTCCACAGCTGATTCACATACTTTTGATTCTTGCTGAGAAAGGCAGTTGTTAGGTTTGGGAGTTTTCAGATTCCAGAGCCAGCTGGACAGCTGACCCTCTGGTAGCTATTTCCCAAACGGCCAGCCCTCTGTCGCCTCATTTCCCTGGGCCCCTTCTTTTTGACTTTGAAGCGATATCCTATATTTAGTAAACTAGCCAGCTAGAGGTTGGAGGAGTTTGGAGGGCGTTGTCTCTCCCACCTTAGACCTCTGGGTGGATGGAGTATTTGGATGCAGGAACATGATGTGTCCTGTTAAAAAAAAACTTTAACCCCTGCTTCATCATCAGCCATGTTCAAAGGTCAGCTTACAGTGCTAAGAATGTACCTCTAGCTCATGGGCAAGGAGCAGTGTTTATTTTTGGGTGTCTTGGAGAAAATATTTGGGAAAGGAGTGGGGAGAAGTTCAGACAGTTCCATTTATGGTTGAGCAATGCTTGGTATTCTACAGAAGGGACCATATGGTTGGTGGGGAAGAGTTTAGCATTCTGATTGTTCACCTCTTGCTCTCTCCATTCAGGGACGATTAGGGACACCTCATTAGCCATCAGAGTGGGACAAGTATTTCTTGGACTCACATGAACCTCAGCCCTGCATCCTGGGCATCTGCTCTCCCAGCCTGCTGAATCACCCCCTAGGAAGGGCAGGAGCCAGGTTGCTGCCTGGAGCACCTGGAGCGCTCTCGGCATGATGCACTGTTGACAGGTCTTGGTCTCCTGGACACGGCTTGGGCCTCTCCAAGCCTGTTGGAGTGATAGGCTGGGTCTTAGCCCCCCCTCCGGCTTGTTCCACAAGGCGCTGACCTACTTTTCAGAGACAATTAAGTGTTTGTGAGCAAAAGAAGGCGGTGACCCAAGTGAAGGTGAACCAGAGCTGCATTAAACAAACATTTGCAGTTACTTTTTTTTTGTCTCACACAGCAGGGTACATCTCAGTGCAAATGGAACAGCCAGCCAGGCTGATCTGGGGGCCAGATTCCAGATGCTTATCCAGATAGCCACCCTGGAAATCTCAATCTATCCATCGGTGTACTTTAACATAAGAAATCACCTTTTGTGATCATTGACCCCTTTGTCTTTGGGTGAAAGGAGAAGGTTTGGAAGGAAGCTGGGGCTCTCAGAGTGAATCAGCATTGTAAGCCAGCAGCCCTTTTTGGTGGCAATATCCTGGCTCGCCCTCTGAGAGGATTTGAGTCTCTTTGTATGAGCTGGGCTGAGGGCCTGCGTGGGAGCCTAGACATTTAGGGAATGAGTGAGTAGCTTGTTTAGGTTTTCCTTTCCTGTGAGACAGGGGTTAGATTCAGGCTTTACAGTGAAAGGGGATGAACTCACTTTCCCACCTCAGTCCTAGATGTCACCTAGCAAAGCCCACTCCTGCCTCCCTATTGGATACGATTTTGCTTGATTTATTATCCTTACCGTTGTCCTTTAGCACTAGGGAAGGATCCAGGTCCCCGAGAGGGGTTGTGACTCCTGTCCTACATCAGCTGGCTCCAGGACCCTGAGGGAGTTGCTAAACAAGCAATTAGGCAGTTTCTGAAACTTTTTATTTTTAGCTACTCTGCACACATGACAATTCCTATAATCTCCCACTCAATAAAAAGAAGTTACTGATAATGCACCCAGAGATCCAGATCAAATCTTAAAATTCAGGAAGGAAGAAGTTTAGGAGTACTCAGTTTTTCCACTCTCTCATTGGAACTTTGTCTAACAGCCTTTGACGTGAAAGCCCATCTGAAGATCTAGGTTACATATCAGAGCATGGCTCAGAAGTCAGCATGGCATCAATTTGGGTCATGTAAATGGCTAAGTTTCTAGGGGAAAAGTATTTGAGGTGACCTGAAATTGCTCCCCTCCTCCTAGAAATCCCAGAGTCTGGTCACAAGCTCCTTTCTTCGCTTCTCTTCCTTTATACTTACGAAGCCTGGTCTCTGCCTATTTTCCAGTCTCTCAGCCTCTGAATGCTGTCATTGCCTTCCTTCCCCACTTCTTTTTTTTTTTTTTTTTTTTTTAAAAAGATCATTTTTTTTTTTTTTTTAAAGATTTTATTTATTTGACAGCGAGAAACACAGCGAAAGAGGGAACACAAGCAGAGGGAATGGCAGAGGGAGAAGCAGGCTTCCCGCCAAGCAAGGAGCCCGATGCGGGGCTCGATCCCAGGACCCCGGGATCATGATCTGAGCCGAAGGCAGACGCTTAACGACTGAGCCACCCAGGCGCCCCCTTCCTTCCCCACTTCTATACGACAACACCTATCCTGGCATTTCCAGGTCTTTTGCTGCCACACCTTACTTTCCTTTCCCCAGTGCTGGACACATGTTCATTTTCTCCACCAGGCTACCAAGTTCTGCTGCATAGTATTGTGCTGACTGATTCCTTTACAAACTTACAAGCTCCAGCCACAGCTTGACTCTGAACCCTGCCCTGAAGTTTCTCTTCTCTCCTGGTTGACTCGTGCTCCTTGTCCCTCCGGCAGCTACCTCAAACTTTCCCCTCTTCTGAGACTTGCTGCTCCACCCTACGTGGTAACTCTCAACAAGTCATGTAGCCTTGCACTTCGCATGGCTCTGTCTCTCAGTACACCCGTGATCTTCTAGTCCTCCCCGCATTCCCTCTGGGTCAGAGGCAGGCCTCTGGGTATGCACATGGTTTGTGTTCTCAGTCTTTCCCCACCTGGTGACTCTTCATAAATATGTTTAAGTTTCCTTTATCCTAGAGCAAAGATTATTTTAAGCTGGTCTCTTCTTTTTCTTTCTGCCCCCCCCTTTTAAAAAAAACAAACAAACCACTAGTCACATTGACCCCCTGTAGCCTGGCGATTGTACCACCATCCCAACTGAAAACCCCATCACCTGTGCCGACCTACTTGAAGAGTTCCTGGGTCTCCTTCCCTTCTCATGCTCTTTGACCTTGACACTACGTTTGACCCTCTTTAGACCTCTTTTCCCTCTCACTCTGTGTGCTTTTTCTGGATGAGCTTACTTCATCCAGTTTCATTTATCAATGTTGTCTATGTGTATACTAAGTTGTAAAGGAATCAGCACAATGCTATGCAGCATTGCCAGAACTTGGTAGCCTGGTAGAGAAAATGAACATGTGTCCAGCGCTGGGGAAAAGAAAGTAAGGTGTGGCAGCAAAAGACCTGGAAATGACTCTTAAATCAAAATCTCTAAGGACTTTTCTCTGGGATCCAAACTTGTATTTCCAAGTAACTACTGTCCTTTTCCACTTCAGAGTTTGCAGAAATTCTCTTTAACATATCCCAAACCAAAGCTTGTCATCATTCCCCTTCTTTCCCCTGCCCAACCAAACCCATGTCTTTTCTTGTGTACCCTGTCTTAGATTATTAGTATCACTCTCCACCTATTTCCTCCAGCTAGGAACTTTGGGTTTCTTTGTTTTTTGTCTTCTTCATTCTCTCTATCTGACTGGACTCTAAGTTCTGTTTGTTCCAGTTTAGAAACATCTCGACATCCATCCTTTCTCATCCATCCATCTTGGCGGGACCTACTGCCCTATTTTAGATCTTCATCATCTTTGGTTCTCTACCAGTGACTTTTGCAGGGCCCAAAGTCATTTGCACATTAAAAAAATTTTTTTAGATACTTTTTGCATAAATACTCTCCATGGAAGTTGTACTATGTGGTTGAGTTTTACATGTTATCTCTTGTTGGAAACTCCAATGCTCACTGCTTTCTATTCCTTCACAGGGGGAAGTTCAGACTTCTTAGAATGGGTATGATTCTCAGTTTCATCCTTGTTCATGCACTTTCCTATGCTTTGGATGTTCTTTTTATTCCGTCTGCTCACAAACTCCTGTTCATACTGTAAGGTGTCTTCCATGCTAGCTCAAAACTAACTAGCTTTTTATGGTGTTCCAGCTTCTTTCCCCCTGCCCCAACCGGAAAAAATAGAACTATCTCCTCATCTGAGTTCTCATGGTACTTTATATATCACTTTGTAATAGTACTTATCTTATTTTACAGTTATCTGTTTAATCGTCTGGCTCCTTTACACCATGAGTTTAATGAGGGCAGACCATCCCTTCTTCATCTTTGTTTCTTTGGTGCCATACACTTGGTTGAGTTGTTGGGTTGTATAAATGCATTCTGCTATTTCCACATTTGGGAAGTCTAAAAGAGTTATGCTACTGTTGGATATTTGTTGTAGTGGAATCTCCCCTTTTTATTTCACAAAGTGTCTGTGTGAAAAATTACAAAATAATGAAAAATACAATTTTTCATTTTGTAATGAAAAATTACAAAATAATAAAATTAAAATCATCTAAGGGTACCTGGCTGGCTCAGTTGGTAGAGCATGGGACTCTTGGTCTTGAGTTTTTTTTATTTTTTATTTTTTAAAGATTTTTATTTTATTTATTTGACAGAGAGAGAGAGATCACAAGTAGGCAAAGAGGCAGGCGGAGAGAGAGAGGGAAGCAGGCTCCCTGCTGAGCAGAGAGCCCAATGCAGGGCTCGATCCCAGGACCCTGAGACCACGACCTGAGCCAAAGGCAGAGGCCACCCAGGTGCCCCGAAAATAAAATCTTAAAAAAAAATTAAAGTCACCTAAAATCCCATCACTTGGATAGCGACTATAAACATTTTGCTATATTTTCTTTCAGATATTTCTTCTGTGAATACATACATGTAAATATATATTTTGCAAAAAATACTGTTTGTAACTTGTTTTCTTTATGTTGAAAGTCAGTGTCAAGAAATACATACTCGTATAATAATTTATGAATATTCTTGTACGTATATCTATATTTTTTTCTTTGTACATGTGACCACATTTCTTTTGTATAAATTCCTAAAAGTGAAATTACAGGGTCAAAATTCATTGCATACTTGAAAAAATTTTAGATACCTTTTGTTAAATTGCCTTCCACAGACATTGTACCACGTAGTTGAGTTTTTATACTCCCTTGAGATTTTTTTCCTCTGGTAGGTTTTGTGTTGCTGTTGGAAGTTTTATGTATTGGAATGATTTAATTAAGGCTGTGTTGTAGGAAGACTTCGTGCAACATGAATTGGGTGGGAAGGAGAGAAATCCATTCTTTGGAGGCAATTTTAGCAGTTCAGGTGGGAGGTAACAAGGATTAGAGGGGAGAGGCCGACTGTTGAGTAAAGAAGACAATGAGAGGCAGTGGGAAGAACTGATAGGACTCGATAGTGGGCTATGTAAAGGGTGCCATTACTGCAAGTGGGAGATTAAAAGGAGGTATCAATTTGGGGAAGGAAGCTGTGGATTCATTTTTAATAACCCGAGTTCTAGCTGTTGTGGCATGCTCGGGTGGAAATGGCCTGCAGGCAGTTGGCACGACACAACAGCAGTCAGAAGAGAGGCAGGGCTCAGTCATCTCATCCTAATACTTAAAGCCTTCCATAATGACCTTTCCAGCACCTTCTCTGGCTGCCGCCTCAGTTCTAAGCCAGACAAGACTGTCTTCTGGGAGGGCCTTCACTCTGTCTGCCGTGTGGAATCTTACCCATTGTTCACCACCCACCTCAGGGTCCTCCAGGAAACCTTTGACCACCCCCACTGGAAGTTAGTTCCTAATTTCTTAAATGCTAAGGGTCATTTTCTTTTCTTTTTAAAGATTTTATTTGTCTATTTGACAGAGAGAAAGAGATCACAAGTAGACAGAGAGGCAGGCAGAGAGAAAGGGGCCAGGAAGCAGGCTCCCCGCTGAGCAGAGAGCCTGACTCGGGCTCGATCCCAGGACTCTGAGATCATGAGCTGAGCTGAAGGCAGAGGCTTTAATCCACTGAGCCACCCAGGCGCCCCCATTTTTTTTTTTTTTATGTATCTTTCATATTGTACTTTAATATCCCATTTGTACGTGTGCAAGATTGGAAGCTCCTCGAGGTTGAGGACTGTATTGTAAACTCCATTTTATCTCCCACATTTTTGCCGGCACATAAGTATCCAAAAATAGTTGGTGATTTATGGAGTAAATGGAAACAGTTTTAATGTATTATTAATATATTGGATTATTACTCTGTACCTAACACTTAATAAAGTGCTAACACTATTTTATGTGCATTTTCCTGCTAATTTTTCTTAAATACACAATATATTATGGGAAGTGAAGTGGAAAAAGAGATGTTACCTGTTTCCCCTTTCACAGCTTGTTCTTTGTTTTTTGTTTCCTCCAAGGTTCTTAAGTGTGGTATATGTCCCTGTCCTTTAGCTTCCAACCCCCTCTGCTCTCTTGAAATTGCTGTTGCCACGGTCATTAATCACCATCTAATTGCCAGATCCAATGGGGATTTTTCAACCCTGATCTTACATGACCTTCCTGTGTACTTGACTCTGTGAAACACTCCGTCCTCCTTGAAAGTTTGTCCTTCTCTTACTTATTGTGACCTTATCTTCTCCTGATTTTCTTCCTTCGTTTACAGGTTTATCTTCCTTTAAATAAAGGTGCTTTCCAAGATTTTGTCTTTGGCCCTTTACAGAGTTTTCTTGAGTGATCTTTACTCAGACCCATAGATCCAACTGCTGGGTCAGAGCTCTCTCTTGAGCTCCATGCACTTATCTCTGGGTATTGGAGGACTTCTCTTACATCTCTTGTAGGTGTCTTTTACTCAGCACGTTCCACACTGAAATCCTCATCTCCACTCTGGCAAGCCTAATTTTCTCTCTCCTATTCCTTACTTTAAGGCACTGTCTTCCACGTAGTCACACAAGTGAGATATTTAGGAATCATTTGAGAATTTAACGTCACATGGTCCATCCACCCTCACTCAAGCTCAAATAAAATAGTGATCAAATGCCATATAAATGATTCTACCTCAGATCCCACACCCCTTTCTTTCTTCACTTTACCAATGCTTTCTTTGTTATGATTGTATTATTTCTCAGCATATAACTGTGATAGTGTCCTAACTGGTTCCCCTCCCTTCTTTTTTTTTTTTTTTTTTAAGATTTTATTTATTTATTTGACAGAGAGAGAGAGATCACAAGTAAGCAGAGAGGCAGCCAGAGAGAGAGGGCAGAAGCAGGCTTCCTGCTGAGCAGAGAGCCGGATGCGGGGCTCGATCCCAGGACCCTGAGATCATGACCTGAGCCAAAGGCAGAGGCTTTAACCCACTGCTCCACCTAGGCGCCCCCCACTCCCTTCTCTCTTTCTCCCCTCCCTTTCACAGCTGCTAGAATGTACTTTGTGAAATGAAAGGCTAATTATAAAAAATAGTCACCCCAAAGCACAAATGCTTTCAGTGACTTTCCATTGTCTTTAGGTGAACTATGGTTTCTTTAGCGTGGCATGCAAAGCTTTCATTGTCCTGCCATCATTCTTCCAGAGTAGAGAGTACCCTACACACTAGCCATGTCAAACTATTTTAAGTTCCTTAGATGCATTGTGCTCTCTCATGTTTCTACTTTGCTTTTTCTGTCTACAGCACTCCTGCTGCCATCAATCTAGTTCTCTCTGGCCCTGAAGTTCCAGTTGCAACAGCATCTCCTTTGGGAAGCCTACCCTAGGCTTCCATGTACTTCTTTGCTTCTGTGCACCTTCACCAGCATCAGCTACACTGTATTGCATGTTGTTGCCTATGCTCATCCACTCACTAGATCATACACTGCTTGAGAGAAGAGCCTCTGAGCTCTTCACCTCCATCCTCAGTGTTGTACAAATTTGGCACAGGGCAGGCTTGTTGGATGTATGAATGATTGAGTGAGGACATATGTGATCAGTGGCAGTGCTGGGGTCTGGATTTAGAATTGCCAATTCTTGGCTTTTAAGCTTTCATTTATTTTGCCTAGGTAATGCGTTCACATAATTCACTATTCAAAAGGTACAAAAAAGATGTTCAGTGAAAAATCTTTCTTCCACTCCAGCCAACCTTTACCCCTCCCTGAAGACAATCAGGATTACCAGGTTTTTGTGCCTTCCAGAGATGATATATGCACTTATTTATTCAACAAATATTTGTTGAGCACCTACTGTGTGCTGAGCCTACCAAGCTAGGCTCTGGGGATAAATAGTGAGGAAAACAGATAAAAGTCCCTGACTTTCTGGAACCTAAATTCTATATATTTTTCTTTCCTCCTTTGTGAAAGAATAAAACAAAAACATAAATGAGAGGATAACATACACTGTTTGATCTTTCTTTGTTTTACTTATTATATCTTGAAGATTGATCCGTTTCAGCTCCTAAAGACCTTCTTCCCACCCCCCCAGCTTATTATTCTATTATGTAGATGTATTATCATTTATTTAGCCAGGTCCCTACTGATGGATGATCTTTTGTTATTACAAAATGCTGCAGTGGGGCACCTGGGTGGCTCAGTGGATTAGAGCCTCTGCCTTTGGCTCGGATTGTGATCTTAGGGTCCTGGGATCGAGCCCCATGTTGGGCTCTCTTCTTGGTGGGGAGCCTGCTTTCCCCTCTCCCTCTGCCTGCTTCTCTGCCTACTGTGATCTCTTTCTCTCTGTTGAATAAATAAAATCTTTAAAAACAAACAAACAAAAAACCAAAATGCTGCAGTGAAAAACCTGTTGTACACTTTTCATTTTGCATATGTATAGCTATAGGAAAAATTCTTTGGTGTGCAGTTGCTGGGCCAAATAGTATGCATATTTGTAAATTTGATGGATAGTTTGATCCATGACTTTAGTTTTTTATTTTGAATATTTCAAGCATGTGGACAAGTATAGATAACACTATAGCAGATAACATATATACACACTACTCATTAAACAGTTGTTGACCCCTTACTGAGGTTCTGCCTATTAGGTACTTTTAGCTGCTCCTTAATATTGTGATGTTTTCCCACTGAATACTATCTTAGACTCAAGATACTAAGTTTCTTAGAACTCATACCCTGCCATCCTGGAGTCATCAGTATACAGTCTATCTTGGACTTTTTTTTTTTTTAATGTAACCTCATTTTTAGGAAAAGGCAGCTTCAGAGGAAAATTCCATTATGCTATTTTTGGTGTCTAGAATTTGAGTTTCAAAAATGTTTATTTTGCCTCCTTCCTCTGCTCAAAAGCAACATAAGAATGCTACGGGAAGTTGGTGGCCTGTCGTCTTGGAGATTTGTTTTATTTGCTGGTAGAGATGCTCAGGTGAATTGAGCTAGCAAGCACTCCCTTCCCGTCCTCCCCTCCCCCAGGGTTTGTCAGAATAACTAAATGTGGCTCTCCTTAGTGGGCACCTTTAGCTGACTCGGAGTACAGCTGTGTCTCTGGGGCCTGATGGATTTGGTGACAGGAGCTGTTCCTGGAGAAAGGGAAACTGTTGATCTCTATTACACCTGAATGCCTGCAGCTGTGTTAGGATGCTTTCGTTGAAATAAATGTCTTTTTCTCCTGTCTCTGCTGGAGGTCTGTAACCTTGTTCCAGTAATAGGTGACACTTGTTTCTGACCTTTTTCGTAGGTCCCCAGAATGCCTCATGAGGCTTTTAGGTTGCTTTATGATATTATAAACCTAGAGGGGATCTTTAGTCTCATGTAGAGCTAGAATCAGAGGTCATGGCAGGTACAGATTGACCTTAAGAGCAGGTATTTTTGCCTTTCCTCCAATTGGTCAGTCCTTTTCACCTTGTTTGGTCTCATAGTATTACATAACCACTCTAGGGAGGAGAGCACTCCTAGGATTCACCCGTTTTTCCAGCCACACAGCCAGAAAGAAAAGGATCAAAGAGAGAACTGATTTGAGAGCATGTGGCCTAAAGCACAAGGCCTTTTTAAACTTGTTGCCAGACCCAGAGTATAAGTCTGGTCCACACAAAGTAGCTCTCCAAGCCTGGGGTGAGCACAGAGTGGGCAGAGCTCCTTGGACCTTTGCTACCAGGCCCACACTTAGTTCCCTTTAAAGCTTCCCTTGGTTTTGCCATTTCGGTTCTCTCCTTCTAAGCAAGAGGTCTGACTTCTTTTGTTTTCTGTTCCTCAGCCCTGCAGAGGCAGCTTTGGCCCTGGGGACAGCTCTTTCTTCAGATGGCAAACTCATTTTCTCTCTAGCAGACCAGAGGGACAAGGTGTAATTCAACCCCTTCCTCCATTAGACACTGCTGCCAGGGGGAGGCAATGAAGAAAGTGATCTTTGTTGCTCCCTGAATAGGACCATGAACCTGGCACCTGCTTTTGTTACTGGCTTCTTAAGTCACTGGGGACATTTTTGCTGTCTTCCTGGGTCAGCAGCTGCTTTGGAGTAACAGTAGCAACTGGCCTCAAAGGAAATGGATGTGTTTATATGAGGAGAGTTACCTTTCATGTCCCTAAACCTCTTGTCTTTAGGGCTGGTCTAGAGAGTGAGCAGTTGGAAGTCAGCTGTGCCTTCAGTTGCACCACCTATGACCTTCATCTTCCCTGAATCTGAGCAGACAGATTGATTCCTTTTTTTATCCTGCTCTCTATCCCATTAGACTCTGAGTTCTGTGTTCCCCGCACGTAGGTTGGTGCCTGGTGTGTGGTGAGTAGGCAACAGATGTATGTCAAATGAATGGCTGGGCCAATTCCTTGAACTAGCTGTCCAGGTTTAGCTTCCCTCACCCTGACTGGGAGCGCCTATGGGAGAGGGACCTTTGTTTTTAGAAGAAGGATTGCTTTGAAAGAATTATAGAAGTTATTGACTCGTAGAGGGGTTTGGGGGGACTGTGTGAACTCCAGGGCTTTTTCTCTCTTCATCAGCCTAGAACCTTCTCCTCAGTTGTAATTCTCTGCTGGCAGACTTGTCCTCCTGTTTCAGGACTTAATATCCTGAACCTGATTCAGGCCTTCACTCCACCAAGGTTCTGGTGTCCCTGAGCCTGTTCCAGGGCAGGGCAAGTAGTCCTTTTTTAACAGTCATCCTGTCATTGGAGAGCAGGCAGCCCAAAGGACTACATCTCATGCACTGCCCTCTGCACTTCCTGATCTGCCTGCTTTCAATCAAGTTCCACTCTGTTCCGAGGTGTCTATGCATTTGTCAGGGCTGTTGGGGACAGCGGGGTTTTTTTCCCCCTCTGTCAGCTGCTGGCCACAGAGTGCCTATTAAACTGCCAGATTTTGAGCCTTCCACATTGTTCATGTCTGTCTGGAACTCCGGAGAGAGCGTCCCTCCTGCCACCTGAGGTTTTGCCCCACTCTGCCATGTGGGACCTAGGAGGATAAAAGATAAAGGGCCACAAAGAGCATGTAGAGGTATTGGGCTACGGCGCTTTGAAATGCTCTGATTTTGAGGAAAAGTCCTTGGGTTGCAAGAACACAACTGGGGTTGAGGCTGCTGCCCCTTCCTCTTTCCCAAAAGCCTGGAGTTGGAACCGTCTCTCACTCCATAATGCCAAACATCCTTGTTTTTGTTTAATTTTTATCTGATAAAATGTTATTAAACAATTTCAATGGTGAAACACACAGAGGAAATGACAAACTAACATGTGTTGTCTTTTAAATGCACTTAGTTGAAGTAGCTATTTTAAAGGTCAGTTTTTCCTGCTGTGAGATTCCTGTTGTCTGGGCTGCTTTGCTCCTTCAGGTGGGAGGAGTCTCTGAATAGGATTTTATAGTGACGTTGAAGCAAGAGGACCTAGCTCTGCCGTGGCTAACTGCTCATTCTTTTACATTCTTATATTCACCAAATGCACCCTGTTTATTGCTTTCAAATCATGACACAGGATGGATCATAGAGATCAGTTTAGAGGTTATCTTCCTGTGGTTCACTGACCCTCTCCACTTGTAAGCAACAGTCTGTATGTAGGTGAATATGTGCTTTTTTCTAGGGAGAGTATCCTTGGTTTTCATCAGATTCTTATTAGACTTTATGACCTAAAAAGAAAAGAATAACTAGCGTTTTATAGGAATTTGGGGCTTCTGCTCATGTAGCTATTTGGTGGCAAAGTTGGATCTTGAGATAGACCCTGGAATCCAGGTATTTTGACTCTACAACCCAATTCTTTGCACTATACTCTATTCATGCTTTTCCTGGAGAGATAAGTGGAATAATGCCAGGAAACATACACACGATCTGAACTGATGTTTAATGTTTGCCTTTCTCTGTCCATAGCCTTATTTCACAGGTGAGGAATCCAAGGACCTGGTCTTTTGAATTAGGTGACCTCTAAAAGATTCAGTGATTCTTACAGTAATACATCATAGAATCTGTATTTTTGTTTGTTTTTTACTGTTTCCCGTTGTCTAACTTACACTCTGTAACCATTAAGGTCCCTTTTAACCGTTGAATCTTGCCCATGAAATTGTTCTTTTGAGAAAAGGAAGCACATATCGTGTCCCTTTGACTCGTAGTAAATACACAGATCTGCACACAGTGGTTGGCTACCTTGTTTGTAGTGTTGACTGACTGGTAGCATCCGAAGGCACAAACGCTTGGGTTGGATACTTTTATTATTTAAAAATGTCCCCTCTCTATTATCTTAACAGCTGTTATATTATTTAACCTGAACTTTTCAAGTGGGCACACTCTCTTTTTTTCTTTATTTTCACAGTGCTTCTTAAACAGTTTCTTCACCTGCATCCAACCTGCATAATTGGAAGTTTTGTGGAACATTATATTTGATGCCCTGTGAGTTCCACCCCAAGTCACTGAATGGCAGCCTGCATGGCAGGTTGCTTCGAAAACCCTCAGGACTGGGAGAGGGGTGTCTGTCTTGTGAGGGGTTCTTCCGTGGAGTCTGGCTCCGTTGGTTACCCATGGGTTCCTAGGATGCCAAGGCTTTTATGGTAAGATGAGCCAGAGTACCAGAGTGTGACTTTTAGGCAGATTGCTTATTTCCTTATTTCCTCATACGTAAATTAAAATTTACAGTTATTTTTATAAAGACATTTAAAAGATGAGTATAATGATGCAGATGAACCACTTTTTAAAAAAGGTTTATTTATTTGAGAGAGAGAGTGTGGGCACATGTGCATGAGTTGGGGGAGGGGCAAGAAGGGGATAGAGAATCTCAAGCAGACTCCCCACTGAGCACAGAACCCCATGTGGGGCTTGATCATCTCATGACCCTGAGCTGAAATCAAGAGCCACCCAGGCATCCTGCAGATGAAGCACTTTGAATTTCTTACGATGAGATGCTATAGAAATTTCAGGGTTTCCCCCCTTCTTATTATATAATCTGTGTAGCTTATCCTATGAGCCTGTGATTATTGGGTGGAGGGGGTCATCTTTTTTGAGGCTAATGGAGTAGAAGGACATTTACAGTAGCTACTGACACCATTAAAGCAAACAAAAAACAAGTGAGCTGAGCTGAATAGTGCCTTGGAGTGGGGATCCTGAGGAGGGTGTCTGAACTGCATTTTCCCCTTAGTTATCTATGGCGAAGGTCCTCCCTCTGAACTGTGCATTTAGCACTTAGGAAGTGGGCTTCAGTTTCTGCTTCTGTCTCCCTGCCTTGGACTGTGTTGATCAGCAGTGTGTCGCCTGTGTGTGGCTGTGTTCCATTCTGTAAACAGGACTGCTGTAAGCAGAGTGCAGCGTCAGTTGTTTATTTTGTAAAACTTGCCCTGTTGCCATGTGATATTTGCCCAAGAGCTCCTGTAATGACATTCTTGTGGCGAGTGTGGCCCTTTAAGGGTTTCACTCTCTAGTGTTAGATGAGCCCCTAACTGGTGTCTTGAAAAGCATTAAAGCCTCTTTCCCTAGAGTTTAAACCAGAGGAACGGTAATCCCGGGGGAGCCTGGGCTGGAGTCTAGAGAGAAGGTGGCAGATGAGGTGGCAGATGATAGGCAGGGGCCTGCTGTGGTCTCCGCCTCATTTCTGCACAAAGGGGGAGCTGTCCCCTCCCGGGGAGGTATTTCCGCTGCTGCAACAAATGAGGGAGCACAAAGGGCTGTAATGTAATAAGCCTTCTCTGGTGACGTCACATGTAAATGTGGTCAAAGTCCAGTTCTTGGGGGCTCGGAGGCGCAGTGCTAGAGACCAGGCGGTTCGAAGACTCTCACTTCTCAGCTGTCACTGTGCCATGCTGCCTGCTTCTAGCCACTGAACCAACACAGCCGGGCAGGGGCATGAATGCCTATAAGTACCAGAAGTTCCTGGAGGGACTCAACAACCTTAGAGGTATGATGAGGCTTCTGGCTCCCTGCCCTTATCCTTTTTGAATTTGTGAACACTTACTGTGTTGTGTGTTATGTGGGATCTTTACTTTCCATCAGTTCCTCGGGCTCCCTCTTACTCTGGGCTGGCCATAGTGTTTGGTGTGTTTAGGCAATGACATAGAAGGGCTGGCATTGTAAATGTGATCCTGGGTGAGTGGGAGGGGGTCCTTCAGCTACTTCGATAGCAGTCTGTTCTCTTGCTTGAATGGGCGATGAAGTGTCCCCTCCTTCCTTGAGTTGAGCAGAGCTCAGGGCACTCCCGGGGCAGTGTGGGTGGAGGGCTCTTGCCCTGGGTGAGGGCACCTCACCCAGGTGTAGCTGTTTCTTGGGCCACATTTTCCAATGCCTGTGTCTACAGTGAGTCAGAGTCCCCCCCCCGTAGAGAACAGGGAATAGGGAGTGGTTGGGGGAATAGGAATGCAGGTTGACAGGCCAGGAGAGCCATGTAAAGGGGTAAATCAGTGACTTTAAAGTAGGTAACTTTTAGTAGAATAATATTTAAAGGAAATAGTGTCTGCTTTACATGGTTGACAAACTCTTCACTGACCACAGATGAGAAAAATGCAGGCCTCTTTGGCTCTTGAGGAGGAAGATGTTCTAAGCACTTTATATGTATTAATCTTTTTGCTGCTGCTTCTCTAATTATTATTATTATTTTTAAAAAGATTTTTATTTATTTGATAGACAGAGATCACAAGTAGGCAGAGAGGCAGGCAGAGGGAGAGGCAGAAGCAGGCTCCCTGCTGAGCAGAGAACCCGATGCGCGGCTTGAGCCCAGGACCCTGAGATGACCTGAGCTGAAAGCAGAGGCTTTAACCCACTGAGCTACCCAGGCACCCCTACTTCTCTAGCTATTTGGTGATTTTATTTCCATCTGCTGAGGAAGGAGCTCAACCCTTCCCTCTTTCATCAGCAGTCTGGATTCTGGATCCAGAGCAACCATGGGGTGGGTGCAGAGAGAGTAGCGGAGGCAGAGAGAGGCTAAGTGGGTTTCTTTAGGGAGGAGGGAGTGGGAGACTCCCATCCTGCCAGGGTCTCTCAGCATTTTCCTTTCTTCCATTATCTGTTGAAAAACTGTTTCTAAGACAGCATATACATGGAGAGCTTTGTATGCTATCAAGGGATATATAACTGTAAAATACTGTTCTACTAATTTCTACCTTCTCTTCCCTTTTGTCTCCCTCCCCCCACTGCATTAATATTTTTTTCCCAGGACTCCTGACTCCCGTTTAGGTTTGGGCTCTGCAAGCTCATCAGGCATCAGGCAGGTCTTAGCAAGAATGAGTGACGTTAACTGTTGTTTCCCTGTCAAAGGAGGTTTTGAGAGGGCAGAAAGAGTTCAGACTTCATGCAGACACCTGGTGAAGAGGGGTAAGACACAGGACAGAACCAGTGGAGCTTCTCAGCTACGCTTCCAGTTCTTGGGCCTTGTTGGGTCCTGGGTGAACGAAGGTACAAGGATGTACCCTTGTGCATAGAAGAGCCCCCCTTTTCTTGCCCTAGTTCCTGTCTGAGAGAGATCCTTCTATATCCCTGGGCATGATGCCCACCCAACAGCAGGAGCCCTTTTCTTTCCCTCCTCTGTTCATAAAACTCATGGAAGGACTATCAGACTTAATAACTTGTGTGTTCCTTCAGTAGAAGAAAAGGTTTGGAGTAGGAACCCTAGGCCTCTCCTTGGACACTGAGCTCCTTAGTGTAGTTGTATTCCCCATTTTCCTTGGCATCAGTCTTGTGATAAAAGGCCAGAGCTTCCTGAAGATGGGCAGGTGGATGGAAACTACGGGAGATTTACTTCTCTTAGGGAATTGGAGAGTATGACTTTTCTTCTTGGTTCCTCTTAGTGTCAAGGATTTAGATGAGCAGTTAAACCACATGAGGATGGCTGTGGCCTAAGTGAATCAAGTTTAGCAGTGACCTAAGTAGATTCCTGAGGTTCTTGGGAGACTGCACCACATGTAACCCTGTCCTCCTCTGCTGCAGGTGCTTCAGGAACAAAATGCAGATCTGACCGGTAGGGGCACTTCTTGATTTCCTCCCAGGAAACTTGCCTGGAAGAAGGAGTCCTTTTTCACTCCCTAAATAGGGTTGCTTTGGTTCCCAGTTTCCTCTAACTCTCCTGACTTCCTCAGTGTGGCTCATGGTACAAGTAGGTCTTGATTTGATCCTTTCGGGGGTTGCAGAGGTTAGAAATCACACCCTAGCAAGGGTTATTTCTGCTTTTGAAAGAGGTTAGTTTAAAACCAGCTTGGCAATCATTTATTTTCTTAACCCACCTATGAAGTCTTTTACCCCCTCCCTCCTTTGCCCTGTGTTTTCTGGGAAGGAGTGAGTAACAGTGCTAGGAATGAACAAGTAACCGAGGAGATACACCTATCACAGGGTGTGCCTGTGTGGGACTGAAATCAGGAAAGAGAAAAGACCACAGTTGGAGTAGCAGCTCACACTCTACTCCTCCTACCCCAGATCCTAGCGTTATTTTGGTTCTGCCTCTCTAAGATGAACTCAGAAGCACTTACTGCTGTGGGCATTAAATAAGAGGATATATATATATAGCTGAGTGTCTGGAATGTTGCCAGAGTTCGCCAGATGTTGGTTCTATCTCTTCTCTCCCCTGTCCCTCCCGGAGACTTTGAATCACGGTGAGTCCTTGTGCCTGCTTTAGTCTAGGAGGAGCTTGGTCAAGTCACATTCTGGTTGGGGAGTTGTAGCCCTAGTCACCCATCCACATGGTTGGCTCCAGGTCTTACTTGATCTCACTGTAGGACAATTATGATGGTTGAGACGGGAAGACAATAGCACTAGAGATAATAGTAATAAGAGCAAGCACTCAGCAAATGTTAGTTATGGACAAGGCCCTGTTCTAAGCACTTTATTTGTTTATTTTTTAAAAGATTTTATTTATGTATGTATTTGGCAGAGAGAGAGAAATAACAGGTAGGCAGAGAGGCAGGTAGAGAGGCGGGGGAAGCAGGCTCCCTGCTGAGTAGAGAGCCAGATGCGGGGCTCCATCCCAGGACCCTGAGATCATGACCTGAGCTGAAGGCAGAGGCTTAACCCACTGAGCCACCCAGGCGCCCCTGTTCTAAGCACTTTATATGTATTAATCCATGTAGCTCTTTAAATATTCTGATAGCCTAGGTAGTTTACATTGGAAAACCCAAGGCTTGGCTGGTCTGAGAACATCGGTCCTGCTAAGGACTTCCTGGGAGATAGCAGCCAAGACGGCTGTATTGTGCTGCTGTCTGATGCTGGGGACCATGTGCTATATTGGAGAATACCCCCAACTGCCCCAGTGTACGTGGAACACACATCGGTGCACCTTATTCCAGATTACGTGCTTTGAGGTGAGGGCAGAGCAGATTACGGGAGAGAATTATGTGCTTTGGGGAGAGGGCAATAGATCTTTATCTATTGCCTATTGCCTGTTATCTGCGGGAGAGCAGACTCTGAGCTTTGAAGTGAGGGCAATAGATCTTTTTTTCCCCCCATGCACTAGGCTCTTTGAGCTGTGTCCTGTTTCTTTCCTTCCTTCCTTCCTTCCTCCCTCCCTCCCTCCCTCCCTCCCTCCCTTCCTTCCTTCCTTCCTTTTCCTTCCTCCCTCCCTCCCTCCCTTCCTTCCTCCCTCCCTCCCTCCCTTCCTTCCTTCCTTTCTCTTTCTCTCTCTCT
>CM053606.1:25351085-25374943 GCA_028646535.1 Procyon lotor
ATTTATATACACTGTGTAAGAGTCTTTATAGCATAAAATATATAAGATACAGCAGTTTGTCTTGTTCATTCGCCTAGAGAAAACATCTGATTTAACTTTCCTTCTTTGCCAGAACTTGAATCATTTTTAGGTGGGAGAGGTGCCTGGAAGGAGGGCATGTAGTTGTTTTGGTTTGGTCTTTATAATCATTTCTGGAATGTTTCATAGGTCTTAGACAATTATTTCCCCAACCCTGGGCGGCCAGGCAGAGTTAGATACAAACCACTGCCTTTGTCAAGCTGTCCTGTGGGCTGAGTGTCACCCATCGTGCCCCCTGATTATAGTGAGTAACTACTTCCCTTTTCACCTCTATCTTTGTGTATTCCAGAGGGGCTGGGCTCCCCTTTTCGTTTAGTTACTCTGCTTGACATGGTTCAGCTTACAGCCATTCTTCCATCTAGTGTTGAAGGGAGCCCAGTGGGAGAATAGAGACATTGTAGAGGTTTTCAAGCTCTGACCCCCAATTTCCTGTGAATCTTTGGTGCCCTGACAACAGTTTTGGGGTGCAGTGTATTCCATTGCTGCTGTGGCTTCTGGGCTTTAATTTTTACTTCTCAGTCCTGCCAGAATCCATAGTCAATGAGTGATTTTTGC
This sequence comes from Procyon lotor, assembly GCA_028646535.1. Classification (NCBI taxonomy): domain Eukaryota; kingdom Metazoa; phylum Chordata; class Mammalia; order Carnivora; family Procyonidae; genus Procyon; species Procyon lotor. The sequence goes on from CM053606.1 coordinate 25,351,719, forward strand.
CCGGACGGACCTCTCCTGTGGTTACAACAGGTCCAACTACAAGTCCTGCTCTTTGGCAAGTTTTGCTTTGTTCCAGGCCTGTGCTGTGGGTTGGGGATTAGTTAGGAAGGCAGAGAGATAGTTGAAGTTGAATGATGAGAAAGTGGTTCTCTAGTCTTTGCTAAAAAAAAAAAAAAAAAAAAATTGCGATAGGTCTGTGAGGTAATTTAAAAACCAGTGTACTCCGGCATAGCCACACACTTTCACCCTTCTCTTCCTTTGCATGTGCTGTCCTGTTGCCTTTGCCTGGAGTACCATTGTCCTCTCTCTCTCTCTCCATAAGACTTTATTTGAAAGAGAAAGAGAATGAACGGGGAGAGGAGCAGAGGGAGAGGGACAAGTAGACTCCACCCTGAGCATGGAGCCTGGGCTCCATCCCAGGACCCCAAGATCGTGACCTGAGCCAAAACCAAGAGTTGGATGCTTAACTGACTGAGCCACCCAGGTGCCCCATCCTTCTCTTTAGATACCAAACTTCCACTCACCTTTCAATGCTTAGCTCGAACTTGTTTCCCCCCTTAGTTTCTTTCCTTTCCTTTCTCTCTCTCTTCTTCCTCTGCGTTTTGAGATAGAATTCTCTTTTCCTCATCTTGCTGCCATACACTTTATTTTTTTTTCTGCCATACGCTTTAAACATACTTATTTTAGAGCATGCTTATAGTTGCCGTTATTAACTACTTATAGTTATTAAACGTTATAATTATGTTTTAGTTAGAGTTTTAATTTTTTTAAAGATTTTATTTATTCTTTTGACTGAGAGAGAGAGCCAGAGAGCACAAACACAGTGAATGGCAGAGGGAGAGGGAGAGGGAGAAGCAGACTCCCCACTGAGCAGGGAGCCCAATGTGGGGCTGGATCCTGGGATTGTAAACTGAGCCGAAGGCAGATGCTTAACTGGCTGAGCCACCCAGGTGCTCCTTAGTTACAGTTTTTAAACATTTGATTTTCCTCCTAGTCTTTACTTCTTAGGTAAGTTTCCTGTAACTTCCGTAAGCCTCAGTATTCTCACCTGTAAAAGAGGGATGATAATAAAATTTACCTCACAAAATGTTAAGATTAAATGCAATAGTAAGGGTAACATCTGGCACAGAGTTAGAGCCCAGGAGATGTTCGTCATACTGTTGCCACGGTGGGAACTATGACTTCCTTCTTCTTGCATCTTCATTGCCCTCCTGGTACATGTTAAGCCTAAAAAGACGTTTGAAGGGGTGCCTGGGTGGCTCAGTCGTTAAGTGTCTGCCTTCGGCTCAGGTCATGGTCCCAGGGTCCTGGGATTAAGCCCCGCATCGGGCTCCCTGCTCAGCAGGAAGCCTGCTTCTCCCGCTACCATTCCCTCTTCTTGTGTTCCCTCTCTCGCTGTGTTTCTCTCTGTCAAATAAATAAAGTCTTTAAAAAAAAAAAAAAAGACGTTTGAAGAGTTGGACTCAACTCCTGTATCCAGATGTCCTTTAGTAGTCACCAAAGGGGGTTAAACAAAAGCCACTCTGATATTGGTGCCTGTGCTGTATACATTTATAAAAACCTTTTTGTGGCTCTTCTCTTTCCTGCCAGATTTAGGACTCCTGTAAGAAACTACAGTCATTTTATATCCTACTTAATTGTTGGTCAGAAAATGATACTAAGACTCAGGCTCTTTTGAAACATTAAATCCAGTCTCCGAGAATGAAAATGGACTGCTCTCGAAAACATTGGAAAGATGGTATTCCTAGTCCCTAGGCAGCCCCAGATGGGGAGGCCACAGCAACACCGAACAAGGGAGCATGGGGACTGCTGATGAGCTGCACGCTCAGTTTGGGTTCTCAGTTCTGAGGTGTGTGTCAAGTCATCTGTCTCATTATTTGATGGCTTTACTTTGGACATCCACTTCGTTGGCCGGCCTGGAAGACTGTCCCTTCATGCCTTGTCTGGGCAAGCGGGGGAAGTCCTCACACCCTCACATGTATCCTTCAGAGACTGGCCTTTTTGGGGGGAATATTTTTCCCTCTTCAGTGTGGCTAATAAAGAGTCTTAGAGAAAAAAACTTAGATTTTCTTTTCCCTCTGCCATTAAATAGAAGCACAACTTTAGCCAGATAGAAAGCATAGAAAAATAAAAATTCCAAATCATGAAAATCCTATAATTCACAGGTTACTGTGTTCATACTTGTTGTTTCCATTTAATCTTTTTGTGTCCATATATACATAACATTATTTTTATATATTTTCTATTATTGTTATTATTAATGTAGTTCTCTCTCTTTTTTAAAGATTTTATTTGACAGAGAGAGAGCGATCACAAATAGGCAGAGAGGCAGAGAGAGAGGGGAAAGCAGGCTCCCTGCTGAGCAGAGAGCCTGATGCAGGGCTCGATCCCAGGACCCTGAGATCATGACCTGAGCTGAAGGCAGAGGCTTAACCCACTGAGCTACCCAGGCGCCCCAATGTAGTTCTCTATCTTGCTGTTTATTGTTTTGTGAGCATTTTTATGCCTTTACCTATTTGTTTATAACCTTTTCTTTCCTTCCTCCCTTCCTCCCTTCCTCCCTTCCTTCCCTCCTTCCTTCCTCCCTCCCTCCCTCCCTCCTTCCCTCCTTCCCTCTCTCTCTCTCTCTCTTTCTTTCTTTCTCTTTTTTGTGCAAAATGGTGGTTTTATTAAAGCATGGGAATAGGACCCGTGGGTAGAAAGAGCTGCTGCTTGACTACGACATTTAACAGCTATATGGAACTTCCTCAAATGGAAGGATCATTTATGTAACATTTCCCAGTTGTGGGGCATACACATTTTAAATTTTTTTCTGCTATGATATGATAATCAACATCATAAATAAAATTTTCTGTGCATTGCTGATGATCTTTTTAGAATAGATCTCTAGAAGTGGAATTACTGATCTTAATACATATATTCCAAGTTCTGGCTGTTGGTTTTTAACTTTATTGCACTTTTAAAAGCTACTGAAGTTACCTGTAACACTTTCAATACCCCTCTGATAGCTCTTAGCTCCTTGCCCTCTAGGGATAGCTCTGTCTTCAGACTAGTGGCCAGCTGGTTCAGATATTTTACTATGCAGTTAATTTCAACATGGGACAGGTGCCAAATGTCTCCTTCACTTAGTTAGCAACTCCCACATGTCATCATCTCATCACTGCACTATTTCATTCTGAAACTTTTCTCCTAGCAACTCCAGGCATTCATTCATTCATTCATACATTCATTCATTAATTCTTTCAGATTTTATTTTTTTATCTGTCAGAGAGAGAGAGCGAGAGAGCACAAACAGGAGGAACGGCAGGCAGAGGGAGAAACAGGCTCTCCACTGAGCAAAGAGCCTGACACAGGACTCGATCCTAGGACCCTGAGATCACGACCTGAACTGAAGGCAGATGCTTAACTGACTGAGCTACCCGGGTATCCCTACTCCAGGCATTTAAATGACTTAATTGATCCTCCCAACTCTAGTACCTTTTCCACTTGTATTAAGAGATCCATCAGTGTTGATCAGGAAACTACAGTACCAAGAATGACCTAATTGCTACTGTATAGAGATTCTGCACAGGAACCCCAGATTGGTCCAAGGTTGAGATTCTCTTTTTCTTTTCTTGCTGTTACTGAGCTAGAACCTAGCTAGTGGATCAGGCCAGCTTAACCTGATGTGATTGGTTGACAAACTACTATGTCATCACTCTTGCTTGTGGTAGGTGACTGCCTCTGGAAAACATGGAGCTGGTGTTGTGTTTTAAATCAACATATTGCAGTCAAGTGCCAATAGGCTTCTGTTACTTGAGATTGACAGCCTTAGGGTAGAATTGTAGACTTGATAGAAGTACAGTCTTGTCTCTGACTTGGAGTTGACATCCTGGAGCAGACATTGTGGGTTTTCTAGGTGATGATACACTGGTGTGTTTGGAAATTAGCTTGAGGACTGACAGAAGGAAGGCACATGTGTGTGTCTTTGTGAGCAGGGGGTGGAGGTCGATAGAAATGCCTGTCTTTATAGCAGCCAGGATAGTGGAAAATGGCTTGAGTCACCTACAGGATTGCATCCTTTACACAGTGAGAATTGTCTGCCCCTCCCATTCCCAGGGCCCTTGAGCAAACCTATCACAATGGGGTGATTCTCTCCCCTGCAAGGAGTTTGGAAATCTGTATTTTCTGGGGTGAGGCCTGTCAACATCTTTTATAGCATTAGGTACCTATTTAGACCTTCAGTAAGTCCTATAGTTTTTAGATGTATGACAGTTCTGTACTGTTAAAATTTATCCCCTCCTTAATCGTGTGTTTGTGTGTGTGTATTTTTTTTAAGTAATCCCTATGCCCAGTTTGGGGCTCGAACTCACAACCTTGAGATCGAGAGTTACATGCTCCAGTGACTGAGGTACCCAGCCACCCCCACTGAGAACCTTCTGTACAAGGCATTGAGGGATTGTCAGTCCTATGCACAGTCTAAGGGAGATATAGTTATCTGCATATCAGGTGCTATTTATAGAGATTATGAGCCAAGTGCTGTGAAAGCAGAGGTGGAGTGATTACTAGGGGCAGCATGGTGGGTGGTGGGGAAGACTTTATAGTGGAAATGGTACTGGAGCTGAATCTTGAAGTTGGGTAGCAGTTTGCTAGTTAAGAAGGGGGAAAAGGTATTTTGGAAAGACAGTAGGTGTGCAAAGGAGTAGACTCACGGAAGTCTCCGTTTCCTCTGGGGAAGAATGAGAGGTATTAGGAAATAGGAAGCTGGGGAGAATGAGCAGCTGTTTAGGGTGAGAGGTGAGGCTGGATGGAAAGTTGAGTCTGTGTTCATAAAGGGCTAAGGAATAACATAGGCAGAAGGAGGCACTAGATATTTTCAAGGCAGAGAAATGATACAATCTGGGGCTTTTCGAGAGAAGTCTTACTCTCTCAGAGTCAGACAGTGGTGTGACAAGTCCTTTATTGGGAGGTCGGGCTGCACCTGAAGTGGGGCTGTATGTGGCTGATTTTAGTTTGTCTAGGACGAGAGAAGTAAAGAGAGCAGGCGCATGAAATCCTTCTCACAGTGAGTTTGGTTTTGGAAACAAACATCAGATATTGCACTGTAGTTGGAGTGGAGATCCACTTCTCCTGCCACTCAAGTCGAACCTGACCTTGTGTTGCCCAGTGGTTTGTGTTTGGGTGGGTATTTCCTGGGACTGGTCAGGTGGTGCACTGCAGCAGAGGACCGTGGAGTGGCCGGGAGTGGCTGGGAGACCAGCAGCCCCAGGTGCCTGTCAGTGATAAGAGGGAGAGAAGAAGCCCATTTAGCTCTGGGTTTTGCCTCTGTTTCTTTGAAGTTCTCCAGGCCGCAGTACCTGGCCCATCTTTACACTCTTGACAGACGTACTTGGAGTGTGGACCTCCTTCTGTGTTGGAGTGTTGGCATTTGATACTGTTGATGACTTGGCTGCCTATTTAAAAGGTTCTCTTCTGTTAGCTTCAGTGAGGGCATTTCTTGATTTTCCTTTACCTGATGGCTGTTCGTGTGCCTTTTGCAGGGTCTTTCCTTTTTCTGACTCTACCTATGGCAGTTTCCTAAGGGGTGAGGGAATATGGTGAAGTGGGAGGAACACGGGCTTTGGATCCAGGTGGGTTTGGGTTAAAACCCAAGTTTCTACATTTACCAGCTGAGTGACTTGGGGCAGGTTACTCACTTTCTTTTTTTTTTTTTTTTTTTTTAAGATTTTATTTATTTGACAGCGAGAAACACAGCGAGAGAGGGAACACAAGCAGAGGGAATGGTAGCGGGAGAAGCAGGCTTCTTGCCAAGCAAGGAGCCCGATGCGGGGCTCGATCCCAGGACCCCGGGATCATGACCTGAGCCGAAGGCAGACGCTTAATGACTGAGCCACCCAGGTGCCCCGGTTACTCACTTTCTTGAGCTTCCATTTTCTCATCTGTAAAATGGGGATAGTAATGTCTCCGACATAAAATTAGGAGGATTAAGTGGAGTGGCAGAGGTAAAACTCCTAACACAGTGCAGGCACATAAACCCATGATACAGACATGGTGTTATCACACTCCTACTGACTGGTTTTTCTCCCTCTAGCCAGTTCTTTGGACGTCCGCTTTTCTTTGAAATTGCAAACTGCCACATCTGTCTTCTACTCCTTAAAAATCTCTCAATGTTTTCAGGTGTTATTATTTTTATTGTGATAAAAAACATAAAATATGAAATCTACCCTCTTAGATTTTTGCATGTACACCATGTGTGCACTGTGTGTGTACCTTTGCTGTACAGCAGATCTCTAGAACTTTTTCATCTTGCATGACTGAAAATCTACTGGTTGAACAGCAACTCCCCATCCTGCCCCCACCACCCCATCCCCACCCCGATCGGCAGCCACCACTTTACTTTCTGCTTCCATGAGTTTAATTGCTTCACATACCTCATGTAAGTGGAATCATGCAGTATTTGGCCTTCTGTGTCTGGCTTACTTCACTTTGCCTAATGTCCTCAAGGTTCATCTATATTGTAGCATGTGACAGGATTTCCTTCTTCTTCTTCTTCTTTTTTTTAAGGCTGAGTAATATTCCATTGTATGTATTAAAAAAAAATCTCAATTTTTGGGTCTGTTTTTCAGCTGCCTGCAGGACATCTATACTTGGATATTGCCTCGAACTCAGTATTTTCAAAACCAAGCCTAGACTTGGCTTTCCTCCTTGATTCCCCGTTTTGACAGTCGTGCTCACATTCTTCCAGTCTCCTAGATCAGGAACCCTGGAGACATCTCTGGCTTCTCTCTCTGCATCAGCCCCCATTTTCAGTCTGTCATCAGGTCCTTTTGTTTCTTCAGAATTCCTCTTAAGTTTGCCCTTTCCTCCCCACTCCCTTTGCCATGACTCTGGTCCGGTCACTCTTCTCCTTATGCCTGAACCACTACATCTGCCTCATATTTTGTGTCCTGTGCTTCCTATTACCAAAAGTAGGACAGATTTTTTTTTTCTTTAAAAAGTTTTTTTTACAAGTTTATTTATTTTAAGTAATCTCTACACCCAATACAGAACTCGAACCCCTGACCTTGAGCTCATGAGTCACACACCCCTCCAGCTGAGCCAGTCAGACACCCCATGACAGACTTTTGTGTTCTAACTGCCCACTCATCCCTCCGCTCTACCAGGCTCATCTCACATAACTTCCTGGAACACACTTCCAGCTGCAGACAGACCCATCTCCTCCTAGTGCCTCGAAGTGCCTCGTTCATTCTCTCCTGGACTGTGTGGTTGGCAGTTCTCTTTACCTGGACCACCCTTGTTCTTTATACTTGACTGAAACCTATCCTTCCCTTCCAGCCTCACTTTAGGTCTTTCTTCTCCATGAAGACTTCTTGGATTATCATCCACGCTGATGTGTCACTTTCCTACACGGTAGTTTTGTCTTCCTGTTGAAACTTATGCTTTTTGGGGGGCCATTCTGTAGACATTCTATCTTTATAACTCTCATGGTACTTGGTTCAAACCTAGCCAGGTTGAAGTGCTCATTGCTGAACGCTTACAAGGTGTGGTGACCAAAGTGAGTCATTCTTTCATTTGACGAATAGATTTGAGCATCCACTGTGTGTACTGTGCTGGACACTGGGACCTGGCGATGACCCGCACAGCAAGGAGACTAGTGATCTTATACACAAGCACACAAAATATTGGTTGGTGGAGTGAGTTTGAGGAAACCAGGTCAGATTCTAAGTGAGGACAAATGATGAGAATAGGGAGACTTTAGAAAATAGACATAAATGAAACAATAACTTATTGAGTATCCCCTGATGTTGATTTATTCTGGGTATTAGGGATTTACCAGAGAACAAGGCCAAATCTCTTCCCTTTTAAAGAGCTTATGTTCTAACGTTTAAAGGCATTTTTAAAATGAACATTTACTATTGAGTGAAGCCCATCTGTAGCAGGTCAGCGATGAAGGAGTTAATATGCTTGTAGGGCTCTTGGCTTGGTTGAAACAGATGGTTTCTCTGCCCTGGGGAGTGTTTTTAAGGGGGATTAGAGAACAGGGCTGAGGAGGGTCTGAGACCTCTCTCCCTCACCCCATAGCGCACACACCTGCTGTTCTGGTGCTTGGTGAGCAATGTAACTTGTCCCCTACTTGGTCAGCACTTATTTGCAGGCTTGCAAGTGTGGCTTTAGGGCTGACTGTATGCTTCTGGCCTTCATTTCCTTTCTCGATTTTTATTTATTGTCCAACATCAATGAAGTCCCATTTTAATTTAACAGATGTTGGAACTTGTCTGTGTTCCTCTGGTTCATGTCTACTTTTATGTAATTATAATCCTGGCCTATATATGTGTTTCCCCCATCCAAGTTTTTTAGTTTTTTTGTTTTTTGTTTTTTATTTTGTATGTGTGGTAAAATACACATAACATAAAATTTACCATTGTAACTCTTTTAAAGATTTTTTTTTAAAAGTTATTCATTTGAGAGAGACAGAGAGTAAGAGCGTAAGCCGGGTGCAGGGTTGGGGGGGAAGATCAGAGGGAGAAAGAGAAGCAGACTCCTATGAGCAGAGAGCCTGATGTGGGGCTCTGTCCCAGGACTGCAGGATCAGGACCTGAGCCAGCCAGGTGCCCCTCATTGTAAGTCTTTTAAAGTATACAGTTCAGGGGCACCTGGATGGCTCAGTCGGTTAAACATGTGACTCTTGATCTCAGCTCAGGCCTCCATCTCACAGTCGTGGATTCGAGCCCCACATTGAGCTTCACACTGGGCATGGAGCCTAATAAAGAAAGTATACAGTTCATGGACACTACATTTGCACTGTTGTGCAGCCATCGTGACTGTTTAGCTCCTGAACCTTTTCATGACTCCAAATGGAAACCCTGGACCCGTTAAGCAGTTACTCTGCACCCCTGCTCCTCCCTCAAGCCCCTGGCAACTATTAACCTCCTTTCTGACTCCTATTCTGACTCTTTCATATAAAAGGAATCCTATACCGTGGCCTTTTGTGTCTAGCTTTTTTCACTTCATATATATATATATGTGTGTATATATATATGTATGTATGTATATATGTTTGCATGCCTTTTTCATGTGACATTGTAAAGATTATTTATTTATTAGTGTTTCCCTATATTCATTATAAATTATAGTGTTGATAATAGCCTCACTTAGCCATTTTCTTAGTTGTTGAATGCTTGGATTGTCTCCAAGTTGTTGCTGTCTAAAAACCGCTGCGAGGGACATCTCCCTGACTATGCCCTGCCATCTTTCAGAGAACTCTGTGTTGTACACTAGCTGCCGAGGAACCATTGTCCTTGATTAGGATAGTGTGGCCTGTTATCCAACTCTGTGGGAGAACAGTTAAGTAATGAATTTTATATTGAAGGGAGCATTATACTTTGCAACAGAAGAGCTTGATCACCGGGGAATGGCAGGGAAAAGAAAGTTTATTGCTTCCTAGAATAGGAAGGAATTCTCTGACACTGCCTCCACCTTCTTGGGTGTAGGAAGGAACTGATTATAGCAGTTGAAGATGAAATGTTTTATTCATTCAACAAAAATTTGTGTGCCTACCGTATGCCAGACGTTTGAAACTTGCCAGTGTGTTGAGCCTGGCTGAGCAGGGCCTTTTACTCCACCTGCCTTTGATTCTGCATGGGAGCAAGATGAGGACGTGCTTCCTGGGTAATCAAGAGGATTCAGAGTCCTAAAGCACATGGGACCCTATTACCTCATGGTTTAACACCTCAAGGTTTGGTACCATTATAGATAGCAATCACACCTTAATTTGGACTCTTCACTCCAGAGGATTTCAAAGCCAGGCTGAGACTTCTCATACCCTGCTACTTTTGTTTCCCACTGTGACAGAGACCTGGCTGCTAGGAGTATGCCTCTGGGCCTGTGTCCTCATAGTGGTTTTGTTCATGGTATCATGAGTAAGGTAGCAAGGGGAGGGCACTGTTGACTGGGTATAAAGGCTTTAGGCACTTTTTTATCATAATTGATGGGAGTTGGAGTTTCACAGACTCGGGAGTTTCGCCCAGACGTATCTGGGGTCAGTGCTGCTAGGGCCTTCCTGTCTTCTGGCAGACCGTCTTCCCTCCTTTTTTTCCTTATTGACCTCTTTTTAAAAATAGTCTTAATTTCTCTTTTCCCTGCTGGGCAAATAATGACCACTTAAGGCCATTCAGGGCCACACTGTGCCTCTAAAACCCAGTGCTGAGTAGAGAAAACACTTGAGACAATTGCCAGATCTTCACAGTTTACTTAGGAAAGTGCTAAAACTCTGCCTTGTTGATTTGGGGTGTGAAGCACAGAGGGGCTAGTGAGAGCACCCAGAGTTAGGCCTCATCTCTGTCTGTGCCCACTACTGCCTCTTGGTTTTCTTACCCTGTCAGAATTTGATCTGTTAGGTGTCTGTTTCTTCAGGTGTATTTTTCTGCCTAGTGTACTTGAAAACCTGTCGAGCACTCCCCTCTTAGGAAGGGGTTGGGGAGAGAGGGCTTAGACCATCAGAAGTAGTTGGGCCTCTGCTCACTCTCTCTCTCTAGAGCCTGGAGGTAACTGAATTGGCTTTGAGTGATGAGGGGCCGTGCGTTTGTGTTTCAGTGGGCTGGCTTTACTGACTGAGACACAAAAGCCCAAAGCACAAGCCATTCCCACAAGCCTAACATTTTCATATTTCTTTCTCTGCCAAAGAATCTTTGGTTAGGGTTAAGAATAACTAGTCTGTCTGTGGAAATACCAGGGCCTTTTGTCTGCCAGAAGAAAAGGGCTTTTGATTAAGGCCTTCTTATTTTTTTTCTTTTTCTTAAGCTGCTGTGGGAAGACTTCAGAGCCTATGAAGGTACTGTTTGAAGGGTTTAGGGGAAGGAGAGATAGCTAAATAGAACCAGGAGAGACTTAATCAGGTTTTACCACCCATTTTGCAGAGATGGAAAAAAGGAAACAACAAAATTTGTCCAATTTTTGGTGATTGCTTTTGCTAGACTTTCTTTCTTCCTGTCTTTTCTGAAATGCATCCAAAATAGTAGTTCTCCAAGGACCTACACTGCTGATGACCTTGAATCCCATGCTGGCACTTAGTGTGACTACAGTCAAGTTCCTTAACCTTCCTCTTTAAGCCAGAATTTCTCAGCTATAACATGAGCATTATAATGGTGCCATTTTCATAGAGTGGTAATTTGAATCCAGTAATTTGAATCCAAGTGATTATGTAAAAAAGGACTTAGAACAGCGCCTGGCACAAAGTAGTGCTCAGGAGCTACTAACTGCTAGTTCTTTAACTATCACTAATACTGTCTGTCTACTACAAATGCTGAGAATAGCTTTATTTTCCTGATTTCAAATGTTGCTTTCTAAAACTGTCAGGCCTTTGTGTTTTCAGAATAAAAAGGAGGCAGACGCTCCCATCAGGCATGATCTTTTTATCAGTCAAAGGCAAAGGGAAGGATTTATTCTCTATGTGGACACATCTGAGAGGTTCAGTGTCTCTATAGTTGGATATCAGCAAGGATTCCATTTCGTTACAGGGAACTTTTATTAGCACTGTTTTGCAATAACAGTTCTTATTTGTGGAGTGGGCATGGGTCGTGACTACAAGAGGTCATCTAGTTTCTTGTTCTTTGTCCAGGGGTTAGGAGGTTTCTTGTACTCCAGGAGAGCCTGAACTGAGCTATAGGGGAGGGACCCCTTGTCTTTCAAACATGCGGTAGTGAGAGAAGCAGGAAAGGAAATTTCAGTTGGGAAAGTGGGTGTCCTCAGGGCTGGGCTGGTCCCAGTGACTCTAGTACCAGATCTGGGAATGTCATTAATGGTGCCTCTGAGCAAGTGCCCGGCCACCGCATCTCCCTGGCCATCGATAAGAGACCTGCTGAGCCAGCCGCCCCAAGCAAGCCTCTGGGCTGTTTCATAAGCTTGCCACCTCCTTTCCCAGGTTGCTGAGGTTGGCTCAGGAGTGACACAGAAATGTAAACCAGTTGTCTCTTTCTTGGCCTTTTCTGTAGTGTCTTTAGCTTTTAGGAAGGGTTTCCATTTCTGTCCTATCTTCCCTGCAAGGCCAAGTCTCATCTTACCTCTTGCAGGATGTTAGATCCTAAAGTCAGCATATAAAGTGAAAATCCCAAATAACCAGAATTATCTTGGAAAAATACCTTAAATGACTCATAAATCAAAGTATACAAACATGGCTTTGTGTGCATGCCAGGACAGAGTTAGAGCACCATATGAAGTAGTTGGCTGATAAGTAGGGGGCATTTCGTATGAAAAAATAAGTACTCTCAAACACTAGAATCATACTCAGTATTCAAGGTGCCCGCGGTGTGAGAGGCACATGGGAACCGAGACTTGCTGACGTCTCAGATCCCTGTGCCCTCTCTCATGTTCACCTTGGTGCATAACCGTGTGTATTTAAATTTTTGCTCTCTCTGGTCAGATTTGTACAGTTAAATGTAAGTGCACTGTGATTCTCCTGTATCCTTTTTTGCTTTCTGTTTTTCTTATTTCTTCTTCTGTTTTTTATTTTATTATTTTTTAAAGATTTTATTTATTTACTTGAAAGAGAGAGCATGAGCAGGGGGCAGAGGAAGAAGCAGGCTCCCTGCTGAGCTGGGAGCTTGACATGGGACTCCATCCCAGGACCCCGGAATCATGACCCGAGCCACCCAGTCACCCATCTTCTTCTTCTGTTTTTTAAATTCTTATTTTCTTCTCCTAAACATGTTTTATAGCTCTCAGCAATTTTTTTCTTGTCCAGAGTGCTGATTTGTATGTTTACCTTTTGCATTTCTTAATTATTTTCAGTGTTCAGGGTTCTTTAAAGGGGACTGAGAGAGAGTGAATGGCGGGGGTGGGGAGCATCCCTAAGAGCCTTCGTTTAAATTCTGTAGTCACAGCTTCTACTTTCTTGCTCCACTAACTTTATGATTCTTATCCCTTGCATGGAAGGCCTTTTCTTTCCTTTATTTTCTTCCTTTTTAAGGCCATTTTTCTGTAGGAAACCCCTGCTTAGATTAGGCCAGTTAGAACTGAGTTCTCATTTTACCTATTAAGCATCACTGGTTTAGCTCTAGGGGTTTTGTTGGTTGTGGGGATCAACCCCAAATTCATAGTATCATAAAGAGATAGATGAGGGAGAGCCCACCCAGAGAGGTGGAAGAACACTTTCCTCGAGTCATACAGGTGGTTAATGACAAGATGAAACCATGGCCCAGGTTTCTCTGCATCAATTGCTTGCCTTCGAAGGCTCAGAGAGGAGCAGTCTTTTGAAAGACCCTTTAGCTGTTTTTAAAGCCAGACTTTTGGGGGGGAATTGTGACTTCTTTTGTTTAATTTTATTTCAGTTCCTTTCCTTAACGAAAATGCCAGACAGTGTGAACTTTAGAAGGGTTAAAATGAGTTCTGTTTCAAAGACGTATTTGAGAATTATGTGACATCTTTTGGGATAGTCTAGAAACTTGGAGCTGTTTTGAATTCCAAGACTGGGAGTTGCTGTCATTGGCCTAGAGGTTTGAGAGAAGGGAGATTGGTGACCACAGTTACAGGACGACGAGGGTTTGTATCACTTGGAACCTAAAAGGATAGTTAAGGTTAACAAACATTTGTAGAATTCCATTCTCTGCAAGGTCCAGAACTAGGTGTTGAAAATACAAATATAGCCGTGGCTTTCAAGGTGCTCACGCAGTCTCTTGGTCCAACTTGAGAAGAGATGGTAGTGTGTATTTGGAGAGATACCGCAGTAAGGCTGTAGTTTTCTCTTGTCCTGATTTGGTCATAGAACTGGGGGAGATGGAGTTTCTGTTTATTTGGACCTTGGAAAAGTCCTAGAACACGAGGCACTGAATGCTAGTTTGGTCTCAAATAGGCTGAGGTGGGGTTTCCCAGGGTCTCAAGGATCAGTGATATTTACCCAGTGAAAAGGACGGTTGGGAAAGAATGGAGTTCTTTATACAGCTTTCTTTCCTTCCTAATGTTCTTCCTTCTGGGAGCTACTACTGGTAAGCAGTAAAGCAAGGTAATTTCTCATCCTTAATTTTTTTTTTTTTTTAAGATTTTATTTATTTATTTGACAGAGAGAGAGAGAGAGAGATCACAAGCAGGCAGAGAGGCAGGCAGAGAGAGAGGGGGAAGCAGGCTCCCTGCTGAGCAGAGAGCCCGATGGGGGGGGCTCGATCCCAGGACCCTGAGATCATGACCCAAGCCAAAGGCAGAGGTTTTAACCCACTGAGCCACCCAGGTACCCCTCATCCTTAATTTTGTTTTTTTTTTAAAAACTATTTCTTTTGAGCAGTGAGGGGCTATTAGAAATAAGTAGCTAATAAGAAAAATGATTTGTGAAAGATAGTCCTTGGGCGCATAAATCAGTTACCAGGTCTGGAGGATGTCTATGCCATCAGTGTTTTCAGACATAGAGGCAGAAGGAGCCTCAGGATGGGAAGGTCTGCAGTTGATCTGGTCTTTGTAACCCTGCCCCATTCTGCCTGTTGTCAGGCTCTTTCAGTTTTTGTTGGTTCAAAACATCACATTGTCACAAAGGCCAAAGCTGCAGTCCTGTTTTCCCAATCATAGGAAAGGAAAATGGGTTCTTTTCAGCCACATTATGCTGCTTCTTTATCCCAGAAAAAACCTAAAACACGAACCCCCCCACTCCAAAATTGAACAACTAAAACCCTCCAATAAAACAAAAACTTCAACAACCTGTAGAGCCTCAGGTGTTGGACCACCTCACAGGATTTCTTTTTCTTTTCTTTTCTTTCTTTTTTTTAAAGATTTTATTTATTTGAGAGAGAGAGAAAGTGCAAGTGCCAGCACAAGCAGGGGGGAAGGGCAGAAGGAAAGGGAGAAGCATACGCCCAGCCTATCAGGGACCCTGACTCGGGGCTCAATCCCAGGACCCTGGGATCGTGACCTGAGGTGAAGGCAGACTCTTAACCAACTGAGCCACCCAGGGTCCCTTCACAGAGTTCCTTATATAGGACTTTTCTAGATTGATGGCTAATGCACAGAGAACTACACCAGGCCCTGCTGGCATCATTTTGCTGTGCAAAGAGGGGACATGAGAGAAGGACCCAGGAACCATTCCACATGCCATTCATAACATTTTTATCGCTGAGAGTGGGGTGGTGGTGGTGGTGGTAGGAGCATTTATGTGTGGAGAGCAAGGTAAGACTGCAAGGCCCATGTCCAGTTTCTAACTGGCATTGGCAGTATACCCTTCTAGAGAGTCAGCTCCGGGAGGTGACTTTGTGGAAACCTCTCAGTTCTGCTCTATGCACTGTTTACTTTGCTATCTCTACCAGCAGCCGTAGTGAATGGGAGAGCCTTGGCCTTCTCAAGTGCCCTTAGGCTGTTCCCAGTGACCCTCAAGTCTTAAGAATCAGTTGGGTGAGAATAATGCTGAAATCCTGTAGCTGTTTGGCTCAGAAGAAAAGCTGCACTGCCATGGTGATAAAGCTCCCAATTGAATGAGGAAAATGCCAATTTCCAAGAATCTGGGTGGTAGTTATTTTAATCAAGTTGAGAAATGGGATCACGGAGAAGGGGATTTCCGCAGTATCTAGGCTGTCAGGGAAACGGTCATTCCCCACTGCCTTCTATTTACAAATTCCAGGAGAGGAGCATAAGGCCTCAAGGCTGTGTCCCTGTCTTCAGTATGACAGGCTTGCCTGCTTTACAATTACACTGTAGTTTTTCCTTTTAAAAATATGTTATGTCCTGAACATAATCTTAGTGCCTCATAACATGCTGGGTGTGCACTAATATTCTTCCTGAAATCTGCAAATACAAGAAATTTAGAAATATATACTTTATAATCCTTGGCTTTTGGGGAAGCCAGCTTGGGATTCCCCTTGTTATTTTGTCAATCAGACTCCTTGAGAGGGATGGTAAGAGCAGTTCTGTCTTCTACCCCTCTCTCTCTGATTCACCCAAACGGGACAAATCGTTGCTGGATTCAACAACATTCTTTCCCAAATGATTCTTTTTTTTTTTTTTTTTTTTAAAGATTTTATTTATTTGACAGAGAGAAACACAGCGAGAGAGGGAACACAAGCAGAGGGAATGGTAGCAGGAGAAGCAGGCTTCCCGCCGAGCAGGGAGCCCGATGCGGGGCTCGATCCCAGGACTCTGGGATCATGACCCGAGCCGAAGGCAGACGCTTAACGACTGAGCCACCCAGGCGCCCCTCCCAAATGATTCTTAAGGCATGAGGGTCACTGAGATTTATTTTTAAATTCATAATCTTGGGCTGAGGGAAAGCAGTTGTCCTTACAGAATTCCCTTGTGGAGGCTCTCAGCTGCCCAGACACCCCCGTGTCTTTACTAGGCTCATTTCAGCAGTCTTAAAGCCCTGGCCCACAGGAGTGCAATTCTGGTCTGGCGTCTCACTCATGGAATCCCACGAGCTGGAGCCATGCGTGGATTAGGTGTCAGATCGAAACGCTGAAGGAACAGGTGGCCTGTGAGCTTAATATAAAACTTCCGGCTTGGTAAAGTGGTTTTGGAGCCTTATGCTTACTGAAAGTTTCCTTCTGCTTTCTTGTTAGCTTTAGCCATCTTTTGATGGTCTCCTTAGCTCCCTCCAGAGTTTTCTAGGAGCATGCTGGAAGCTGTCAGAATATAAGTAGTTAAACCGCAGTGAACTTGGAGAATGATTAAACAGTGATTAAGTGATATTTTAACTTCTGTTTACAGAAGAGAAATGGAAATCATTAGTGTAAAAAAAAAAAGTTTGTAGTTTTTTTTTTTTTTTTAAAGTTTGTAGTTTTGACTGAAGTCGTCTTATCTTTCTTGGCCAGGGCTGCCTGCTCTTTTTCAGTTTTGTTGTTAGCTACAAGGTGAACTCCCTTACACACTTCTTCACTGATGTCCATCTTTGTTTTTGGTCATATTTCTTTCTTTGTCCCCGCCTCCAACCCCCTTTCTTCCCACCTTCACCTCTGCCTCGCCCTCTCTCCTCCATGCTGCTTTCTGGGTCTAGGAGAGCCAGTTCCACCCAGAACAGAATTGGAGTGGGACTTGGCTGCTCTTTTGTGTCTTCTTTTCCTTGAAGGCCTTGGGATGAAACATTATAGGAGATTTGGGATATTTGTAAAGCCACTGGACTAGTGAAAGAATCACCAGATAAAGAATTGAAGATGCCTGGGTTTGAATCCAGGCTCTGCTGCCTATTAGCTGTATGATCTTGGACAAGTTACTTAATCTCTGTAAGTCTCAG
This sequence comes from Procyon lotor, assembly GCA_028646535.1. NCBI lineage: Eukaryota > Metazoa > Chordata > Mammalia > Carnivora > Procyonidae > Procyon > Procyon lotor. The sequence continues at coordinate 25,368,895 of CM053606.1, forward strand.
TTTCCTCTTCTATAAAATGGGGGTGATAATTCCTACTTGAAAGAGTGGGATTTAGAGAGGATTAGAGTTACGCATGGAAAGATCATTACCTGGCACACCCAAAAGGCATTTAATTATGTTTGAAAGCGGGAGCTTTGCTGAGTGATTGAAGAGGTCAGGATTGATGGTAGCTAGTGGACTGCCTTTGGTTAGCTTTTTGCCTACTTAACTACATAATGTTACTTGTATAGTTCATATATTATTACATAAAGTTGTACTATTCTTTGCCTTTATTCTGGTTTAGTAAATATTAGTGGCAAACGAAAGGAGGGCTAGGTGGGCCTTTAGTGTCTCCCCCTTCCCCCACCGTGATCTCCCCAACCCCCGTCACCAGCACCCCTTGCCCCAGCCACTCTAAATAAACAAATTTAAGTGCAAATTGTTTGTTATATAAATACAGCATTAAGAGTTACTGTGATTGTGTCCCCTCTTCCAACCCAGTTGCTACATACAAGTCCATTTTATTAAAAATGTCCGGTTCCCTACTGTGGTATTGATGCATTTGATTTGTTGCCAATTTATATAAAAGAAGCTCTAAAATAATTTCTGAATATTTTATTTTGTCTTATTTGAGGTATTTGTAGTAGAGAAATGGGTCATGGTTATTCTATCCTTTGTCCTTTACTAAAGTGGAATGAACCAGGGCCAGTGGGGCCTGGCAGATCACAGGGCCTTTGCTATTCCTCTCAGCCCTAGTTAAGCTTGGCTGAATCTTTAGGTCTTAAGAGTACTCAGCTGTTTTGGGAACTTGTTAAAAAGCATAATGTGTTGCAATATGAAAGATACTTTGAGGCTTTTTTTTTTAATTTTAATTTTTTTTATTTATTTATTTTTAAAGATTTTATCTATTTATTTGACAGAGAGAGAGCAATGGCAGGTAGGCAGAGAGGCAGGCAGAGGGAGAGGGGGAAGCAGCCCCGATACGGGGCTCGATCCAAGGACCCTGAGATCATGACCTGAGCTGAATGAAGGCAGAGGTTTTAACCCACTGAGCCACCCAGGCGCCCCTGAGACTTTTTAATTAGTATCTTTTAGCATATTAGTTCTTTTGGAGGAAGGCTTTAAAATCAAGTATCTCCAGGGTGCTAAGTATTTTTTTTTTTTAAGATTTTCTTTCTTTATTTGAGACTGAGGAGGTGGAGAGAGGAGCAGAGGGATAGGGACAAGCAGACACTGAGTTGGGTGTAGAGTCTCACATGGGGCCTGATCCCACAGCTGTGAGATCAGGACCTGAGCCCAAATCAAGAGCTGGACACTCAATCAATTGAGCCATGCAGGCCACCCCAGTGTGCTAAGTATTTGATAGAGCATAAGGAAATTTAAATATTGTCTCAAGATATCAGAAAACAGTGGCTCAGATTGCTTCTTACCTTATATGTTCATGAACTGGAAGAATTAATATTGTTAAGATGGCAGTACCCCCCCCCCCCAACTGATCTAGATTCAGTGCAGTCCCCACCAAAATCCCTGCTGGCTTTTTTGCAGAAATGGACAGGTTGACCCTAAAATTCAACTCAAGGGATCTGTAATAGCCAAAATAATCTTGAAAAAGAATAACAAAACTTGGGGACTCATGTTCCCAATTTGAGAGCTTATTAGAAAGATACAGAGTGGTCCTGGTATAAGAGTAGACCTATAGATCGGTGGAATAGAATTGAGAGTCCAAAATTAATCCCTATATTTATGATCAATGGATTTTTGACAAAGGTGTCAAGACAATTCAATGTGGAAGGAATTGTCTTTTCAACAAATTATACTGAGACAACCAGATATCCATATGCAAAATAATGAAGTCAGACTCCTTCCTGATACTATATCCAAAAGCTCAAAATGGTTCATAGACCTGTGTGTAAGAGCTAAAACTATAAAACTATTAGAAAGTTTTATTTTTAGTCCTTTAGAAGGACTAAAGCTTGGATTAAGCAGTGATTTCTAGAATATGACACCAAAAGCACAAGCAACAAAAGAAGAACAGGAGAAAACTGGTAAATTGGACTTGATCAAAATTAAAAATTTTAGTCCTTCAAAGGACACTATTTAAAAAGTGAAGAGACACACCACAGAACGGGAGAAAATATTTGCAAATCATATATTTAATAAGGGCCTTCAATCCTATGAGTCTTTTTTTTTAATCCTATGAGTCTTTATATATTTTATTTTATTTATCTTTAAAGGCTTTTATTTATTTGGGGTGGGGAGGGGCAAGGAGAGAAGCAGGCTCTCTGCTGAGCAGGGAGCCTGAAGGCAGATGCCCTACTGACTGAGCCACCTAGTCTTTATATATTTTAGATTTAACTGTAAAAAGACAACTCACTCAAAAATGGGCAAAAACATTTAATATATGTGCTTGTCCTGGCAACCACTAGAAGGTGAGATCATTTTGAGGTCTGGGAAAGAGTGAAGAGTCAGGTGTGTTTCAGCCACAGGCCAAAAATGAAATGTTATCCGTTGCAATGGTCCTAAAGTATGTCATTATTTGGCTGAAATGTGAAACTTGGACCTGAAATTTTGAGGAAATCTAATCACTATTTTTTTTTTTCTAATCACTAATTTTTAAGAAATTGATTATCAAGCATCCAAACTAAAATTGAAGACTGGTAGTGGCCAACATATGTGTTTAATTTAAAATAGTGAATTGGGCTTCTCAACATTTTTAATTAGTTGTTCCCTCCCGAACTTCCCCCGACCTCCCCAAAAAGATATCATGTATAAAGTGAAATTAGTTTACCAGATTTTTAGTTTCTGGTTAAAAAAGAAAAATGGAGAACTTGTTCTATGGGACTTAAATTCTTCTTGGTAATCAGGTGGCATTATTTGAGCACCATCTACCCTGTTTGGTTGGGACACTAGTTTTTCATTTTTCAGTTTTCCAGTCTTTACCATATCCTACTTGATATGGTATGGCTCCTGATGTTGACACTGTATTGCTCACCATTTATTTGAAATTATATATTTTTAAGTAAAGTAAAATTCTTTTTTAAAAATTTACTTATTGTATTTATTTTTAAATTATCATATAATGTATTATTTGTTTCAAGGGTACATGTCTGGGGATTCATCAGTCTTAAGTTCTAAAAAAATGATTCAAAATAAAATATAAACTGGAAAAAAAAAGGCAAAAAAATTTGAATAGATATCTCTCCAAAGAAGATACACAAGTAACCAAAAAGCACGTGAGAAGATGCTCAACATCATTAGTTACTAAGGAAATGCAAATCAAAACTATGATGAGAATACCACTTCATACCCACTAGAATGGCTATTATAATCAAAAAGACATAGTGAGGATGTGGAGAAATTGGAACCCACATACACTGCTGGTGGGAATATAAAATGGTGCAGCTGCTTTGGAAATTAATTTAGTGGTTCCTTAAAAAGGTAAAGATAGGCCCAGCAATTCCACTAAATATATATCCAAGAGAAACAAGTATGTATGTCCACATAAAACTTGTATACAATTGCTCATAGCCTCATTGTTCATAATAGCTCAAAAATGGAGACAACCCAAATATCTATCAGCTAATGAATGGACGAACAAAATGTGTCATATCCATACAATGTAATATTATTCAGCAATCAAAAGGAATGAAGTTCTGGGGCGTCTGGGTGGCTCAGTGGGTTAAAGCCTCTGCCTTCGTCTCAGGTCATGATCTCAGGGTCCTGGGATCGAGCCTCACATCGGGTTCTCTGCTTAGCAGGGAGCCTGCTTCCCCTTCTCTCTCTGCCCGCCTCTCTGCCTACTTGTGATCTCTCTCTCTCTGTCAAATAAATAAATAAAATCTTAAAAAAAAAAAAAGGAATGAAGTACTAATTAATGCTAACATGGATCAAACTTGAAAGCATGCTAAGTGAAAGAAGGTTGTTACAAAAGACCACATCTTATATGATTCCATTATACACAATAGGCAAGTCCATAGAGACAATAAGTAGATTAGTGGTTGTTGGGGCTAGGAGAGGGTGGAATGGGACATGACTGTAATGGGTATAGGGTTTCTTTAGAGGGTAATGAAATGTTCTAAAATTACATAGTGATGATAGTTGTACAACTCTGTGACTGTGTTAAGATCTATTAACTTGTATAAAGAGTGAATTGTATAGTGTATGAATTAAGTTCAATAAAGCTGTTAATCAAAAAACTTTAGTATGATTTGTATGTGTTAATAGCATTCTGTCAATTTGTGCTTGTCCCCTTATTCCTGCCACTGTGAATCTTGAAGTTAGAACATCACTGTCTTGAGCACTGGGCAGGTTACTGTTGCCCCAAAGCCTCAAGATGAGAAATTTAGGTTTGTGACCATTTCATGCAGAAGAATAGTTGATGGCAACACTGTATGAGGAACCAAACCTTTTAAGGGGAATGCCCTGAGGTTGAAGGCTTTCCAAGTTTTAAGCGTGACTCTCTGTGTCCTACCCTGGTTCTTATTTGTCTTCTCAGCTTCATCCATACACACCACATAGATAGTTTATGTTTTGGGTCGCAGGCCTCATTCCAGCTCCACTGAGAATCTCACTTTAATTTCTTACATTTCTTCCCTCCAGGCTGTTGATCTTGCTCTGAGGGAGTCTTTCCTGGGAGGTGTGGAGAGAGCAGCCGGAGGAGCCACTAGGGGGCGCCCTGTCCTCAGAGGACTGACAAAAAAGAATGACTCACCAGGAAGAGGCTTAGGCCTGTGTTGGCAGGAAGAGATGACTCATTTTTCATCAAAGGCATTTCAAAGAAAATATAATGACAGGATGATGTCAGAGGAGCAGGTGGAGACAGGAACCTTGATTGAGGCCGGAGGGAGGTGTTGAACAGAATGGTTCCCTGGGCAGTCAGAATGATTGACTGGCATAGATCACAAGAAACGTCACCTGTTTTTTAGTTCCTTTCCCATGAGCTCTGGTGTGGGCAGTGCTGTTCCTGTGCCTTTAGAGCATGTGGTCAAGTCTCCGCCTGTCCTGGGTGTACCGTGTTCATATCTGGCTGAGACATCTCACGACACACAGTGTGCTGTTCTCCTGCACCCTACGGTAACTCTGGCTAGCAGGATCTGTGTCTTGGAAATGAACCTCGCATGCTCATGGTGACTGGAAGTGTGGCATTTCCCTTGATATGTTAGATATAGGAACTTGCCTAGATATCAGAAGGTCAAATCTCAGGGACTTTATTGTCAAAAGCACTCTGGTTCCCTCCAGTGTTTTTAATTTTTTTGTTTTGTTTTGTTTTGTTTTTTCGGTTCCCTCCAGTGTTTTGGCAAGAGCTAGATCTTTGCTCTAACCTCAGTTAAATTTCTTTTCCCCCCCCCTTTTTGAATTAGTTTCTATGGATAAAGCTGATAAGTGGGGGAACCTTACAGCCAGGAGAAAGGATAGTAAGTTTTGGTATCTCTTACATATTGCAAATCACTAAAGTTGGTATGTATTCAGGCTTCCATTTGTTTTATTAATTAATTAATTAATTTTTAGTAATCTCTCCACCCAACATGAGACTTGAACTCACGACCCCAAGATCAAGAGCCACATGTTCCCCCCACCCCTCTGCACCCCCATTCTGAGTCAATCAGGCACCCCCAAGCTTCCATTTGTATTAGGATTGTAAGAGAGTGCTCCTGGTCACTACTATGCTTTAAAACTTACCAGAGTCTGTATGATTATAAGGTTGGAGGCTAAATCAGCAGTTTCAAAAAGACAAAAGAGAGGGTATTTATTGCTTATATTCTGTTGTCAGGATTCAGGTCTCAAGTATCTGGGGAGAGATGGTTTAGCAATATCAATTGCTGCCTTTGTGCTTTATGGATCATTTATCTGAAACTGACATCGAGGACTTTTTGGTAGCATAGGACAGAAGATACTGCCTCTCTTTAAGAAGTATCATAAGCAAGGGTACCTAGGTGGCTCAGTGGGTTAAACATATGCCTTCAGCTCGGGGTCCTGGGATCAAGTCCCATATCAGACTCCTTGCCTGGCAAGGAGCTTGTTTCTCCTGCTGCCTTGCCTGCCTCTCTCCCTGTTTGTGCTCTCTCTCTCT
>CM053606.1:25375443-25407025 GCA_028646535.1 Procyon lotor
ATACTGTATGCCAGGCACTATCTAAGGATCTTAAATGTATTTAGTTAATCCTCACTCCGGCTCTATGAAACCCATACTATTAGTATCATCATTGTACAGGTGAGGAAATTGAGGCTCTATGATATTAATTAAATATTTGCCCAGATATGCTGATGTGATGTATACAGTAGAGCCTGGATTTGAGCCTAGGCAGTGTGGCTTCAGACTGAGCCTATAGTTACCATGCTACTGTAGTGCTCCTGGCATCTAGGTTACTGAGCAAGAAATTTGGGAGAGAGAGTTTTCTAACATTAATTTTTTCAGTGACACTTGGGTATGTAGAATATTCTTTGTAGGCATTCTGGGCCTTTACATGTTGATCGTTGTCACAATCCCACATTGCTAAACATTAGAGACAGGAGCCACAGTGTCTCCTGATTACCCCTTGTGAAGCATGGGTCCTCTGCCTATCTGTAGTTGGATGCCTACTGGACTTATGGGAGGAGACAGATGACCAGACTTCAGGGCCTGGTTTTAATTCCTGGATGCTGCCATTCCTAGCAGCCCTGGGTTTCCAATGCTATCAGCCATATGCTAGTCTACTGATTTCTTTCTTTCTTTCTAGTCTCTACCAACTTTTCTTTCCTCCTTTCTTTCCTTCTTTCCTTCCTTCCTTCCTCCCTCCCTCCCTCCCTCCCTCCCTCCCTCCCTTCCTTCCTTCCTTCCTTCCTTCCTTCCTTCCTTCCTTCCTTCCTTCTCTCTCTCTCTTTCTCTCTCTCTCTCTCTCTCTCTTTCTCTCTCTTTCTCTCTCTCTCTTTCTTTCTTCTTTGAGCGAGAGTGAGAGAGCGCATGTGTGCCTGCGAGTGGGGAGGCGGGGTGGAGGGAGGGAGAGAATCTTTTTTTTTTCCTATAAGGTTTCATTTATTTATTCATTCGTGAGAGTGTGAGAGAGAGAACATGTGGCGGGGGGTGGGGGGTGAGGGGGGTGCAGAGGGAGAGGGAGAAGGCAACTCCCTGCTGAGCAGGGAGCCTGCCAAACTGGGCTCTATCCTATGACTCCAGGATCGTAACCTGAGCCAAAGGCAGACGCTTAGCCAACTGAGCCACCCAGATGCCCTGGAGAGAGAGAGAATGAGCTGAGACCAAGAGTCAGTTGCTTAACTGACTGAGCCACTCAGGTTCCCCTAGTCCCTACCAAATTTTTAATCTCAGGTATATTTGCTGTTTGAAAAAAGTCTCCTCTTTATAAGCATTATTTTTCTAGATTTTGGTCTTTTATTTATTTTTATTTATTTATTTTTTTAAAGATTTTATTTATTTGACAGAGAGAAACACAGTGAGAGAGGGAACACAAGCAGAGGGAATGGTAGCGGAAGAAGCAGGCTTCCCGCCGAGCAAGGAGCCCGATGTGGGGCTCGATCCCAGAACCCTGGGATCATGACCCGAGCCGAAGGCAGACGCCCAACGACTGAGCCACCCAGGCGCCCCTAGATTTTGGTCTTTTAGATAGGTCCTAAATTTTTAGTCCACATCTGCTCAAGTTAAGAAGCTTGTGGATGTCAGTTATTTTGAGACCCGGTCTAACTACGTGGCAATGTGAGTGACAGTTGCAATGGCCCCTCTCATGGGCTTGCTTTCATCTCAGTCACAGACACGAAAGTGATTCTGGGGTGTGGCCTTGTTTTGAGATTTCTTATGGGTAACAGTTGTGGATGATCATCCTAAATTCTTGTGAGTGAAGTAACCCTAAAGGAGAAGCAGGTCTAAAATCTTTAATGAAGTTTAAAGTCTTGTTTTATAGGGCTTCTTTGGTGGCTTGGGGCCCTGCCCATTGGCTATACAGAAGGGATATCCTGGGGGGTGCTAAATATGACTTTAAATGGCACATTCTTTGTATAATAAATGATCTCTTAAAAAAACCCCAGTCCTAAAAAAAAAAAAAAAACCCAGTCCCTCCCTCCTGCCAGCTTCTAACCACTTCCTATAAATGACAGCACACAGATCCATCTTAGTTTTGCTAAGTGAAAAAATTTTTCACATAATGAAAAGTCCTCCTTTTCATTCTAGAATATATTCATATATTATTATATATTGTTAATATATAATAGTCCTCCTCCTCTTCTTTCTTCCTTCAGACAAACATACATATACACAAAGGCTGGAAACAAACTTTTTACCTGTCATATGTGGAAAAATGGTGTATCCAAGGTATAGCATGCCATCTTATAAGGAGCAAATGACTTTGGATACCTTTCTTTATCTTGTCTAATAATAACAGTAGGTTCAGAATGTGTCTTGACATTTGAGTGGTTTGGATATGTTTTCTTCAAATTTCCTAGGTGTTTTTGAATGGCACAAGCGTGATACATGATTTTCTAATTAAGATAGTTTTGCAATGGCTTCTGGTAGTAGAATAAGGCAGAGACATGGCTTTCCCTTCAGGAAATGAAAATATGGTGAAGATACTTATAAGACTGCAGAAAGAAAATCATGCAATGGTGATACAGACAGCATCAGCACTGTGATGTTCATGTGGAAGTTGAGATTCTTTCCTTGGAGCCGGGTGGGGCTGTGTACAGACTGTCTAGTAAAGAGGAAGTATTCCAAACATATAAATATTTAAATTGTTTAACTGAAAGTTAGTGTACTTAGTTTGCCAGAACATTTTAGCAAAGGGAGAAAGTATATTGATTTAAAATCAGAAAGATAAAAGTTCAGATGTCAGTTCATCCTCTTACTTTGTGACTTTGGACAAAATAACTTGAATTTGGGGCATTTGGGTGGCTCAGTCCTTAAGCGTCTGCCTTCAGTTCAGGTCATGATCCCAGAGTTCTGGGATCGAGCCCCAAATTGGGCTCCCTGCTCAGCAGGAAGCCTGCTTCTCCCTCTCCCACTCCTCCTGCTTGTGTTCCCTCTCTCACTGTCTCTCTGTGTGTCAAATGAATAAATAAAATATTTTAAAAAAAATTGAATTTTCTGAGCCTCAAGTTCTTTTTAAAAAATTATTTTTTATTTATAATAAAATTTTAAAAAAATGTCAGTACAGGTGACACAATGTTATGAGCATCAAGTTCTTGATTTATAAAATATCCTCATTTATAATATTAATAATATATAATAATATATTAGCTAATCCTAATAATATTCGGGTTAAATGAAGTAACAGGTGTGAAGGTACTTTCTAGTAGCCACTCAATAAATGTTAGTATATTGTAGTATTGGTATAGTATATTATAATAAATACCCTTCTAAGCAAGTTCGTCTTCTTTGGCTATCACAGCTCTAGGCTTCTCCATAGTAAGGGGTATGTCAGCGTCATGCTAGACACAGTGGACACAATAATGATGTGTTTTTAAATTGAATGAATGAATGAAATGTTCTGTTTCACAAGAGAGCCTTGCTCTAGAGAGAGCTCCAGCTTAGTCTCCCCTGGATTGTACTATCCATTTTCCTTCTGTTGCTCTTATTCCTTTTAGCAAACACTGACACATTTCACATGTCAAGAAAAGTTCTCTTGACCCTACATCTCTCTCTCTGCTTTTATTTTACAGCAAAATTCCTTGAGTAGTTTTTACTTTGTTGTCACTAATTCTCTCCTCCCAGTCTCTCTTTTTTACATTTAACTTTTAAAAATTATAAAAATTGAAGTATAGTTGACGCATTATATTAGTTTCAGGTGTACAATATAAAAATTTGATATTTGCATATATTGTGAAATGATTACTACAGTAAGTCTGGTTAACATTTGTCACCTTATATAGTTAAAAAAAAAGATTTTTTTTCTTTCTTGTGATGAGCACTTTTAAGATATACTCTCTTAACTTTCACTTATCCATTTTTAAAGTTTTAACTGTAGTCACCATGCTATTCATCATATCCCTGTAAATCCCATTCTCTCTTGAATCACTCTAGTTGGCCTTTTCTGGCATCAAAACTGCGCTTATTAAAGTCACCAGCAGCCTCCGCATTGCTAAATTCAGTGGTCCATTCTCAATCCTCATCATGACACATGAAGAGGTTTGGCATGCTTAATTACTACTTTTTTTTTTTTTTTAAGATTTTATTTTGAAGTAATCTCTATATCTTACATGGGGCTCGAACTCGCAACCCTGAGCTCAAAAGTCACATGCTTCACTAACTGAACCAGCCAGGCACCCTAATTACAACTTTTTTTTTTTTTTTTAGAGATTTTATTTATTTATTTGACAGAGAGAGAGATCACAAGTAGGCAAAGAGGCAGGCAGAGATGGGGAAGCAGGCTCCCTGCTGAGCAGAGAGCCCGATGCTCAATCCCAGGACCTGGAGACCATGACCTGAGCTGAAGGCAGAGGCCTAACCCACTAAGCCACCCAGGTGCCCCCTAATTACTTCTTCTTTTTCTTTTTTTAAAAGATTTTATTTATTTATTTGACAGAGAGAGATCACAAGTAGGTGGAGGGGCAGGCAGAGAGAGAGGGGGAAGCAGGCTCCCTGCTGAGCAGAGAGCCAGATGCGGGGCTCGATCTCAGGACCCTGAGATCATGACCTGAGCTGAAGGCAGAGGCTTTAACCCGCTGAGCCACCCAGGTGCTCCCCTAATTTCGACTTCTTAAAACACTTCCTTCCCCTAGCTTCTGGGGCATCATGCTCTTTTGGTTTTCCTAATCTTCTCTTTTGGTAGTTCTTCCTCTTCCCCATATAATATTGTAGGGTTTCTAGCACTTAGTCCATGCACTTGGTCTCTTCTCTCTGTTCATTCCCCAAGTGATCTCACCCAGTTTCCTGGCTTTAAAACTCATCCTGGATCTCTCTCGGAACTCTAGATTCATATATTCAATTGCATATTCAGAGTTCCACTGGTATATGCACTTGGCATTTCAAACCTACTGCATCCAAAAGAGAATTCCTGCCCGTTCCCTGCCCCTCCTCACTCCCCCCAAGAAAGAACAACTACAACCACCAGTGAGTCCCAAACCCTCTGCTTCCCTGGCAGTCTTTCCCATCTCAGCAAATAGCAGTTCTAGTCATTCAGTTTCTCAGGCCGTAACTCTTTGGAGCCATGACTCTCTCCTGTCTGTCCTCACCTCACATCCAGTCTATGAGCAAATCCTGATGACTCTTTCTTTGTATTTTATCCAGAATATGACCGCATCTCACCAGCTCTAACACCACACTCTGGTCCCAGCTATTGTTTGTCAGCCACCAGTTTTCACTTGGGTTATTGGAGTAGCATTTTAACTAGTGGCCCAGCTCCTATTCTTGCCTCTCAATAGTCTGTTCTCAATATAGCAGCAAGGGGGATTCTTTTAAGACCCTAAGTTAAATTATGTCAGTCTCTCACACAAAACTTTCCAAAGCTTTCCTACTTCACTTAGAATAAAAACCAAAGTCTTTACAAGTGGCTTATACAGCTGCAGGTGGTCTGATAATCTCTCTTGTGTCATCTCTCTTATTTTTTTTTTTAAAGATTTTATTTATTTGACAGCGAGAAACACAGCGAGAGAGGGAACACAAGCACAGGGAATGGTAGCAGGAGAAGCAGACTTCCCGCCGAGCGGGGAGCCCGATGCGGGGCTCGATGCGGGGCTCGATGCGGGGCTCGATGCGGGGCTCGATCTGGGGCTCGATCCGGGGCTCGATCCCAGGACGCTGGGATCATGACCTGAGCTGAAGGCAGACGCTTAACGACTGAGCCACTCAGGCGCCCCTCTCTTGTGTCATCTCTTGACATTCTCCCCATCTCTCTGTGACCTCCAACCAATATAGTTTTCTCCATGTTCCTGAACACAACAAACCTCTACTTCTGCCTCAGGATCTTTGTACTTGCTTCTTAAAAAATTTGGCTCATTTTTTCTCTAGAAAGCCACATGGTTTGTTTGCTCATATTCTTTAGGTCTCTGCTTAAATGCCATCATCTTTAGGTCTCTGCTTAAATTCCCTGAACATCTTATATATAAAACTATAAAACTGGAAACTTGACCCCACTGGCACTCCTTTCTCTTCTTCATCTCTTTTAGTATTCTCTATTATATTTGTGTGACAAACTATGTATTTGCTTGTTTGTGTTTATTTTCCATCTTCTTCTGGTATGTAAGTGTGAGAGTAAGGTCTTTGTTTTGTTCACTACTGTGTTCCCAGTGTCCAGAACAGGGCCTGGAGCATAGTAAACAGTAAATATTTTATGAATGAGATATAGGTTAGTACAAAATTATAGATGATCTGGATGCCATATTAAAATATTCATACTGTATTTATTCCCCTGAAGGGCCTTTTATGATCTTTTTGGTTAGTAGATTATTCAGATCTAAAACACTTCCCTTTTGGGCGCCTAGGTGGCTCAGTCATTAAGCGTCTGCTTCGGCTCAGGTCATGATTCCTGGATTTTTTCTCTCTGCCCCTCCCCCTTCTAAAAAAAAAACAAATAAAGGTAACTTTACAGGTATTAAGGCAATTTACATTTTTAAAGCTTATTTGTGAGAGAATATAGCATATTTACATACCATAGTGTAAAAGACACTATAGGAATAGAGAGCTAGTTTGTTAGCAAGAGAAGCTATAACTCTTCCCTGATTGAAAGGTGTCACAGAAGGTGTTAAATGTACTCCTGGCTGTTGGGTCTTCCGTGAGATGTTGTGTGTCCACACTTTATTTTATAAAATATCTCTTCAGAGAAAAGTAGATGACAAGAAAAGCCGTGGTACTGTGAGGCCTTTGCACATCAACCTAGGTCATGCAAACTTCTTTCCAGTCTTTCAGTGCATACTGGAGTATAATTTATGTACAATAAAACTCAACCTTTTGGTGTACAATCCAGTGAGTTTTGACAAATGTATACAGTTATGGAACCATCACCACAAAAGTTCCCTTATGTTTGGTTTTTTTTTTTTTAAGATTTTATTTATTTATTTTATCTGACAGAGAGAGAGAGATCACAAGTAGGCAGAGAGAGAGGGGGAAGCAGGCTCCCTGCTGAGCAGAGAGCCTGATGCGGGGATCGATCCCAGGACCTTGAGATCATGACCTGGGCCGAAAGCAGAGGCTTTAAACCACTGAGCCACCCAGGTGCCCCCCCCTTGTGTTTTTTTGTAGTCAATTCCCTCCCTCGCCCCTAGGCCTTGGCAACCACCTACCTGATTTCTGTCCCTATGGTTTTGCTTTTCCAGAATGTCATATGGATGGAACCATACAGTATGTAGCCTTTTGTGTTTGGCTTCTTTCATGTAGTATAATGCTTTTGAGATCCATCCATGCTGTTGTATCAGTAGTTTGTTCCTTTTTTATTGCTGTGTTATAGTTCACTGTATGGATGCACCATGATTTGTTTATTAGTCCACCAGTCGATGGACTTTGGGCTGTTTCCAGATTTTCATTATTTTGAATACAGCTACTATTATCTTTCACATACAGATCTTTGTGTGGACAGATGTTTTCACTTTTCTTGGGTAACTCCTGGGAGTGATATTGCTTGGTCATTTGGTATGTATATGCTTAACTTTATAAGAAATTGCCAAACTAGAGTGGTTGTGCTAATTTACACCACCACCAGCAGTGTATGAGAGTTCCAGTTGCTTCACATTCTTGCCAGAACTTGATATTATTGATCTTTTTAATTTAATTTAATTAGTTTAATTTAATTTAATTTTATTATTTATTATTTTTTTAAATATTTTATTTATTTGACAGAAACACAGCAGAGGGAATGGTAGCGGGAGAAGCAGGCTTCCTGCAGAGCAGGGAGCCCAATGCGGGGCTCGATTCCAGGGCTCTGGGATCATGACCTGAGCCCAAGGCAGAGGCTTAACCGACTGAGCCACCCAGGAGCCCCAATTTAATTTTATTTTTTAAGATTTTATTTATTTATTTGAGAGAAGAGCGAGTAAGAGTGAGCATGAGAGGAGAGAAGGTCAGAGGGAGAAGCAGACTCCCTGCGGAGCTGGGAGCCGGATGTGGGACTCGATCCCAGACTCCAGGATCATGACCTGAGCCGAAGGCAGTTACTTAACCAACTGAGCCACCCAGGCGCCCCTGATCTTTTTAATTTTAGTTATTCTAGTAGGTATGTAGTGGTAAAGTCTTTTCAGCAGTTGCTGCTCTAGTCTCTGTATCAAGTTTTCATTTGTAAGCTGGCCTTTGTTTTGTTGGAAGGCATTGTTTTCTGCTGTCATTGAGCATCCCCATGTCCCCTTGGGCAGCTAATGGTGGACTTTCCAGATCTGAAAACACACTGATTTTTTGTCCTCCTTGTTCATCTTCATCATGCTGTGATGTCAGATCTGTCTCATGGAGCTTGTTGTGTATGTCATCCTCTCCGGAATGATCTTCGGGTCCCTCGCCTTCTCCTCCTAGGCCATGGGTTTGGAAAGGTTGCCCTGTGACTGGTCAGGGACTCATGGACAATTAAAATACATCCTTGTGTACTTTGCCTCCTCCCCACAAGTGATTCCCTAGTAATTCTGTGATTTTTTTCTTTTGGCTCCATCCTGAAGCCTGGTATTCTAGCCTGGCTGGGAATGGAAAGTTAAGAGCGTGACGTCCTCTGACACCCTCCCTTCTTCTAGAGGGGTCTGAGGTTTGTTTGTTTAAGCTGAACAGAGGATGCCAAAGATAGAATTTGAGTCAGCTCAGCACTAGCTTGGGCGCTCCTTTTCACTCTCCTGGTTCCTCCTTCCCTTTCCCCTCCCCCTCTGGCCAGTTGTTTCCTGGGCTTTGTCTGAGATACACTGTACAGTTTTAGCCCCATCTAGTACTGCCTGCTGAGAGACAGCGATGAGATGGAGGAGAAGCCGCCAGGAAGTTTCTGACAACTATGTGCTGCGGGCCGCTGCCTCTGTGCTGATAGTTTGGGACAGCAGTAACCTCAGGAGAAAGGCATTCAGAGGCCTGTGCTGAGCTGTGGGCTTGTGGCTGAACTCAGGGAAGGAGGAAGGACAGGCCTGGAAATGCCTCTCTTAGATTCATCTTATTTGCCATCAACCATCTTTATTTTGACCCACGTTCTTGGAATTGTGGGCGTTCTGTACTGGAAGAGATGTGCCAGAGGCCGAGCAGGTACCTTGTGGAGTAATTCTTTAAATTGACTGCGGGGGGATTTTTGAGGGTGGGGTAAATGACGGAGGGCTTTCCAGTGGCTATCCTTAAAGGGCCAGTACCTCTTTTCAACTGGGGTGCTGTCAGACCTCAGTGTGTGTGTGGATCTACTGAGGAAACTGGGCTGCCCTGGGACCAGGGTGAGACCCGGGCTCTTCTCCCCTGGCTGTGGCTCTCTGCTCAAGGGTGCTGGTCTGATGAGGTGATGTCTGGCCTCCAAGCTGTGGGAAGTGGCAACTGTGCTGACTTGGCTTCTTCCTCCGAGAATCAAGCTCTTCCTTTCCTACTTTCTCACAGTCTCAAAGTGGCTTCTGGATCTTTGTTTTTAACCAAAAGCATCCAGTAATTCTAGATAGATAAGAGAAACCTTGTGGGATTAGAGAAGTTTCTGGATTTGGTGTATTTTTGGGTGAGAAAATGGAGAGGAAGAAAGGCTAGTGAGAGGAAGGGGTAAGTGGTGTCCTTGACGAGGTGCCCCTTTTCTCTTTGACAGGATTAAAATGGTTCCTTTCCCCTCAGGCAGCCATATATTTACCTGTTTATCTAAGTCATCCTGTTGAATGCAAGGAGGTTAACTATTCTTCTCTCCTCCTGCCCTCCCCAGGAGTCAGGGCCCTGATACTTAAAAAAAAAAAAAAAAAATGCTATTAGTTACATTATATTCCTTTCATTCCTAAAAGCCCAGCGCAGGAATCAGCCTCACATTTAGCAGATTGTAAATCTCCTTGGTTGAGGATTAACAAAGTCTAACTTTTCCTGGAGTCCACCCTTGCTTGGATCTGGTGCCTTCAGTACTGTCATTGTGATCCTCCTACTACCTTTAAGCCTATGTATTAAGATACTTGTTACTTTGTATCTTAAAAGTTACGATGCAGATTTGATGACTTATTACTTTGCTTTCTATTAAAAGTTCATGAATGCTTGACAGAATTAGAATCAGTCGTTCCCCAGTGTCCTTTCCAGTAAGTCCCAGAAAAGCTTTTGACTAAATATTCAGATCCCAGCATGTGTCTTTATCAGCAAAAACAGATATTTAGAAATATATTTGCTTGTGTGGTGTTGTGTTTAAAGAGGTGGCCCAAAGTGACTTTCCTGAAATGTAAGACTGTATTGGAATTTAGAAAGGAATAGGCAGGCATGAATTATTTGGCCCTATATACTATTTCATATGTAATGAGAAAGTAATGACCATCTCGGAGGAGGCAGCTCCTTTCCTTTCCTTTCCTTGTGCACTATGGTAATGACATTTCTAAACCACTAATTGATTAATATTTTGAAAGTTTATCTTCAGTGTAGGATTTTCTATGATACTTAGGAATCAGAGCCTATGTTTTAAGTGCTTTCTTTTTTATGCTTTAGAAGATGAATTTCATAAATAGCCATAAAATGCGTTGAAATAAAAAGAAAAATAAATTGTAAAAGATTTTTATTTCTATGAAACAACTTTGGTTCTAGTATCTAATAGTTAATTGGGAAGGTACCATGTTCACTTTATCTGTCAAATTGGAGCAAGGGTTTTATAATTGGAGATTACGGATACCAAAACTTCCATGGAAGTGCTTAAGAGATTCTGTACCCATTTATTTTAATTTCAATTTTGAGGTGTATTTTATCTATTTAAAATGTATTTAAAAGTAACACATGTGCTCTCATGTATTACCTGCCAGTTGGACATCACCAGAATAAAGTTTCTCTACCATCTTTAAGTATATACTTAAATTGCTTATAAATGTACAGTTTATTAAAAAAATGAAGTTTGTATCTTTTCATCTGGTCTTTTTTTTTTTTTTTTTAATTGAGAGTGTTTCCCTGTTGTAGGACATACTGCAGAACATGGGTCCTATGACTGATAAACTCTAGGCAAGGCTTGGTTGTATGGGCTCAGGTGCTCAGTCCTAACAGTGAGTGGGTAACACATTGCCAGGCGATGACACTGTAATATTGGCTGAGTGTGTACCAAAAGATTTTGTGCTTCTTGCTGCACATTTCTAGTCATATTTACATATTATAAAGAGTGTACACAAGATGTTTGACTTTGGAACATTCTTTCAGGCTCTTGTATCAATTTTTTTGAATAATATCCTGAGATTACCAGGCACACTGTGAAACTGTTAACTGTTTGTTGCTATTTGTATGAACCAATTTTTAAAAAAGGTTCACTTTGATAACATGCAACATAGAAATAGGCTGGATGTTGAGGCTGGTATAACTGTAATTAATTAATCAATCTCTAATTTTAATCAAAATTATTTGACTGGGTATATCATTTGCTTTAAAATAACATAAATTTGAACTTATAAAATTGATTTATACTATTAAACACTTTTTATTTATTTCTTTAAACACTTTTTATATGTTCTATATGTTGCGTTGCATATAAGATTTGTTTGAAAATGTGATTGTAGAACATAGAACCTCTGGGCTATTCATTGTGTTGGTGACTGGGGAATTCTTTTTTAAGTTGGAAGTTGCCTCCTTGTAACTTAGGTCCATTAGTCCAAATTCTGCCTGGGAAAGATCAAGTCTACTTTCTCTTCTAGGTGTCAGGCTTACTTAGGTTTCAAGGTTGTCTTTGCCAGTGGACACTTCCCTTTCCATTGACTATATACAATTCCCTGACTCCTTAATATTCTAGTATTCCCTTTGGACAGTTAAATTGATTGTTTTTGCTTGGAAAATTTGGAGGCTAGGTGTACATGTAGAGAGGTGAAGGGAGTACAGCAAAAAGACGGGAAGGAATCACTGAACACTATTCCTTCATTTTCCTTATTATTTGTTTTTTTCTGGGTGTTATGGGTCCATTGGTGAGCTCTGGTTACATAAGTACGTGGCTTTTACAACCACGTTCCCAAGTCACCATGTCTTCAGCGGATGTAAACAAGATACAGGAAGACACAGACCGTTTGTATTGAAGTCATGTAATACCTATAAGACAGAACTTTGTGTTCAGTTAGTATTTAGACTTTTAAATAGTTTTCAGTATACCCTCTCCACTCTTAACTTTCACATATATTATCCCATTATTCCAAAAACTTCCCACTGTTTTAGTTTGCATCCTCATTATTTTTCTCTAGGCCTGTTGAAATAATCTATTTCCCCCATACTCCTCCCCACTTGCACCTGTGTTCTAACAGTAGACGGAGTTACTTTTCTAAAATACAGAGCTATCTGTATCACTCTTCCGCTTAAAACCCATCAGTGCTTCCTCTCTGCTTTTAGAAGAAAATTCAGACTTTTCAGCATGACATGAAAGTGTTTTTGTGGGGCGCCTGGCTGACTTAGTGGGTAGAGCATGTAACTCTTGATCTCAGAGTCATGAATTTGAACCCTGTGTTGAGAAGAGATTAAAAAAAAAATGTTTTTATGATCTGCTCCCTGCCTATTGTACTAGTTCCATTTCCTCTCTTGGCCTTACAAGCACCTAGTACACCAGCCTCGTTTAAAAACTTGTAGATTTCTACCCCAAATGCCCGTTCGCTCTTTTCGACTGGACTACTTGATACTTGTCCTTCAAGGTAAGTAGTTAGCGCCTCTGGAAAGCCTTCCTCCACTGAAGTAAGAGTTCCCCTTCTGTGCTCCAGCAGCACTGTGCTAGTGCTTCTTACTCAAATCTGTATCATCATCTTGCTTTACTCGTCTCTCTCTCTCCACTAAATACAGTCTACTAGACTGTAAGATCTTTAAGAGCAGGGACCCTTACTCATCTCAGTTTCTCAAGTGTCTGGGACAAAATAGCTGTCAGTAAGTGTTACTCGAACAAATAAAATGAGAGAATTAAGATAGCATAGATAAAAGCTGTAGCAGGGAACTTGTCTTATTCATTTGTGTACTTACAGGACTTGGTGGGCGCGCCTGGGTGGCTCAGTCATTAAGCGTCTGCCTTTGGTCCAGGTCAGATCCCAGGGGCCTGGGATCGAGCCCCGCATCGGGTTCTCTGCTCTGCAGGAAGCCTGCTTCTCCCGCTACCATTCCCTCTGCTTGTGTTCCCTCTCTCGCTGTGTTTCTGTCAAATAAATAAAATCTTTAAAAAAAAAAAAAAACAGGACTTGGCTTAGCTTGACATGTGGTCTAAGGTAGGTGCTCAGTGTAGGTTAATTGAATGATATAGAGTTGCCCTGTGTTTTAGTTTATTAATATCTCATGTTGTGTTAACATAGACAGGAAAGAAGCTTTATGGTTCCTTGAGAAGAACATTTGAATTTTTGTGTGTTTGCCAAAGGACAGATGTGTCCTTCTCTAGGGTCTTGTTTTCTTTATCTGCAAAATAAAAGAGTTGGACAGCCAGTCTCTTAAGGTTCTTTCCATTTCTAACATCCCACTAGGAAGATCAGCTATAATCCCTAGATCTGGACCATATGAAGTGCAACCCAAGATTGCATCACTTTTTCTTTTCTTTTTTCTTTCCTTTTCTCTCTCCTCTCTCCCTTCTCTCTCCTCTCTCATCTCTCCTCTCCCCTCCCCACTCCTTTTCTCTTCAGCAGCTCCATCACACTGTTGAGTCTGTTAAACCTAAGATCAGTTATAAAATGGTCAAACCCAGTACATGAATTGCTGTTATCTCCCCTCCAGACACTGCTGTGCCTTTAGTTTTCTTGAACTTCAGTATAAGACATAGGTATTCTAGTTATGTTTTGTCCTATGAGATTTGGTGTCACTTTTTGAGATTGTTTTGGATGTTGATTCTTCAGGACATTTATGACCTTAACTGTACCTCTTCCATTCATCTTATCTAAAAATTTGTTGTAACAGGTACTCAGTAAATGGTCATATATCTAATATATCTTTACTCAAATAACTAAACCATTAGCTGTCTTAATCAAGGTGGAGCCTTTTCCTTTTTCTTTCCTTACCTATTTTTTCTAGATCTTGTGTGGGGTGTAGGAAGACCCTTGAACTTGGAGTCAGGAGACCTGGGTTCTAAGTCCTGGCTTTTTTTTTTTAAGATATTATTTGTTTATTTGAGAGAGAGGGTGTGAGCGAAAGAGCACAACAAAGGAAGCAGCAAGCAGAGGGAAAGAGAGAAGCTCCCATTGAGCAGGGAGGCCAACGTGGGCTCAATCCCAGAACCCTGAGGTCATGACCTGAGCTGAATGCAAACACTTAACCGACAGAGCCACTCTGGAGCCCCGGTTCTGGTTCTTCTGCTGACTACATGAGCTGCTAGATGGGTTACTTACTTCCTCTGCACTTTTTCCCATCTGAATGAGAAGAATAAAGACTAAGGTCTCTAATTTCCTGTGCTTCTGGCAGTGCGATCATCTGGCCTCTACTTGGATGTGACATGGAATTGTGGCTCAGAGTCTGGGTCAGGCTGCCTGTGTTACATCCTGGCTCTGCCACTGCTTGCAGATTGGCATCAATCTGTCTGGGCCTGTGCTTCCTCATCTGTAAAGTGGGGTTCATAATACTGCATGGTTGTTTTGAGTTAGTTTTTAGAATACATTCTGCACGTGGTAAGGACTATGTAATTGTGGGATTTGTCTGTCTGTCTGTCTGTGTATTTGTTTATTTATTTTTAGTACTCTCTACCCCCAGTGTGGGGCTTGAACTTACGTCTGTGTTCAAGGGTCCCGTGCTCTTCCAACTAAGCCAGCCAGGCACCCCAAGGACAATATAATTGTTTACTATCCTCATGATACTTTTTCCACAAAAGATATCATTGAGGACATAGTAATTTCCTGTATGCTGCAGGGACAAATATATATATTTATCTTTACAGTTGGGAATGAAAAAATGTGAAAAAGCCAATGTGGGAGTATACAAAAAGTGAGTGATATATTATGAATCATTGTCTTACACATTAGATGGAAAGACTTCTGTGTCTGCTTTAATATCCTTAATAGTGGATGATTCTGGCATTTAAGGAAATAAATGTATAGCTTTGATTTTCTGTGCTATTGTAAGAAAGCCAGTAGTTGTAAATTCTCTGATAACTTCTAGCCATGTGTGGAAATACTGGTGTGGATCTCTTCCTTTCACTCAACATTTTATTTTTTATTTTTATTTTTTTCCGACTCAAGATTTTAAATATCTGCAGGTGGCAGTCAGATTCCCTTTTTTCCTGCCTCTGACATTGCTAGACATCCAGTGACCAATGACGTGACTAAAAGTTGGTCAAGAAAGAAGGGGGATGACCTGGGTAATCACTGCTCAGGCAGGTTTCTTCTCAATAATTAAGAGCTGACTGTCTTAGTCAAAGTCTTGCTGTTAATAGTAGCTTCCCTTTTGAGGCTGAGGACCTCTTAGGAGGGAAGGCCTGTGTCTCCTGGCGGGCAGACTGATCTTATCCCCAGGATTCTCTCCCCTAACTTCCTCAGTCTGCAATACCTTCACAGGAAGTAGATTCTGCTTGGATGCCAAGGGAGTCAGGAGAAGGCTGGCTATGATTTATGTTTTCAAACCTTACTCAGGGATGATTATTTTGACTTTTAGACTATGAAATTATTTAGTATTTCTAGAAGTTGCCCCATATATTCATTTGGGATATGCCCTAAATCTCTAGTTGGCTACAGTCGATATTTTTATTTCTTAATCTTCCCAGGAATCTTCGGCCACCTTAAATATACAGCTCCCCCATGGCAGTGTAGTTATTCTGGATTAGATCCCTCTCAGAAACAGTAGGGTGTAACAGGAGGTATGGCTTTGGAGCTGGACAAACGGATAGTAATGTTGGTCAAGTTATTTAGCCTTTAAAAAATATTTATTTAGGGGCACCTGGGTGGCTCAGTGGGTTAAAGCCTCTGCCTTTGGGTCAGGTCATGATCTCAGGGTCCTGGGATGGAGCCCCATATCGGAGACTCTGCTCAGCGGGGAGCCTGCTTCCCCCCTCTCTGCCTGCCTCTCTGCCTATTTGTGATCTCTCTGTGTGTGTCAAATAAATAAATAAAATCTTTAAAAAAAATTAAAAAATTAAAAAAAATAAAAAATATTTATTTTAGAGAGAAATAGAGAGAGCCATAGCAAGCATGCGCGAGCGCAGGGGGCGGGGCGTGGAGAGGAGCAGAGGGGCAGGAGAGAATTTTAAGCAGATTCCCTGCTGAGCATGGAGCCAGAGGCGGAGCTCAGTCTCCAGACTTTGAGATCATAACTTGAGCCAAAACCAACAGTCAGATGCTTAACTGACTGCCCCACTCAGGCGCCTCCAAGTTATTTAGCCTTTTTAAAATATTTCCATTTCTAAAATGGAGATGATAATATCTATTTTAGAGAATTGTTTGGATTAGATGAAATTATATTTAAAGTTCTTAGCACATTACCTATGAACTAAGTTACAGTAGATGCTCAATTAATTTTAGCTTAGGTTATTAAGTGCATTCAAAATGTTTTAGAGACCAGAATATGAAGACAGAAGACATGAGACTGAAGAAATTTAAATTAGATAAAGGAAAAGTTTACTAAAATATGAATCAGGAAACATTTATTCCTTTTTCTTCTCTCTCCCCTATTTTGTGTGCACTTCTCTTCTTAGGACAAGGTAAATTCTAGGAGGACCCTTCCTGTCCAAGGCTGACTCAGAAGAGTCTAATAAGAGGATCAAACTAAGTAGAGGTGTCGCAGGTTATTGGGGTGACTGGGAGAGCTTAGTCAAGGAGGGATGAAGTCAGCTGTGAGTCCGTTATTACTAAGTAGTACCAGTATTATTAGCAGTTTGTAGGTGGGGGCGTGGGGGATGCCCAGTACGGAGTGAAGAAAGCTGGCAGGGGACTGAGGCAGGTCACAGGACTTGTTTAAATTGAGTGGCCTGCTAGGCAGGCTCGTATTTACTCTTTTTCACTTGCAGTCTTTGGGGCTAACTCTGCAAACTTGCTTTGCTGGGTGTTGCCCCTCCCTTCCTGCCTTTAGGAACAGGATTGGAAGTAGCATTAGCCTGAAGAAGTCATTCTATTTAGGGAAAGGGCCAGTGATTAGGCCCTTATCTGCAGTGGGGCCTTTCTGAGTGGTGTGGGGCCCTATCAGAGTGGCTATCCTGATATTGACAGAGGCTCCGCTTTTCTAACCCCTGGTTGGGTCAGAAGTGTGAAGAAGCAATAGATGGGCTGGGCCATCTGAATGAAAAAGCCCTTCATTGTGTTCCTTCAACATTCCAGTGTCTGGTACAATTAGCCAAGACTCAGAAAACAAGTTGGACAAACAAGCAAGCAGCCTTCCACTGACGGATAAAGGGATCTCTGGCACCGCTGAGTTAAGTGCTCGGACTGCAAAGACAGAGTGGGAGGGTCTGGGCAGAGGAAGGGGACTTTGGGGTGACATTCCTGGCTGGATGAGGGGAAAGAATGGAGCCACAGGCAAACAGTATTTTGGAAGTTGATCACCCTGCTGATCTACCTGAGAGGCTGGCTGGGACTGGGCTAACCTGTGAAGTAGGTGGAATCATAGCAGAGAGACTGACTCTTGCCTTTGGGCAGCTGTAAATATGGGAAAATGAAGCTCTGTTTAGACTCTGGGGATCTGTTGGCTGTGGACAGTGTATGGGATTCACTCTGTTATAGTCTCTCCCTTTGTGGGACCTTCTCAGTTGGTTAACACTTTACGTGTACTTCTGCCTGAGAAGAGGCCAGCCAGAGGAGCAGTTTGTTGGGCAACCGTGTGCTGTTTCTGCCTTGGGAGCAAGCTGTTCTACCTTACCAGCTGTTCTGCAACTAAGATTCACCAGGTCACACGCTTCTGCTCTGCGAATGGAGGGTGACTCAAAGACCAGTTTCTTTCTACCTGTTCAGGCTTACTCAGTAACTTGGCTGCACTTTTTCATAACGAGGCTTCCACCTCTGTATGCTGCTGTCGTTCTGAAAACACTAAGCTGCGGCCACTTTCGAATAGGATGCTTTCTGCCTGAAGACCTGAACCCAGTTTTTGGAAGTGCCTAGGGAGGAGCTTCCTCTCTGACCTCAAGGGGAGGAGGAGGTCGGTAGGAAGTGGTGGGTGGAGCCACGACTCTACTTCTGCTGTCTCTCTCAGCCCATGGAATAGCCCTTTGGCTATCTGTCTCTCTTTACCTCGAAAGCCTTTTTTGAGGAGCTGCAGAGGGTGCCCGAGCCACTAGCTGGTGGTTCTTTGGAATACCTCCTTTTAGGTGGGGTCAGCAGACAGGAGAGTACCATGTGGCCTCATTACCAAGATGAGCACGAGTTCAACGCCCACCTGGTTTGCCGCATGTGCTGCATGGGTTAGTATGTGAAGTTTTTTCCTTGTCTGGGCCTGCGGATCCCAAATAGCCCTTGTTGTCATTGACTCATAGGAGTATATGGGTTTTGAAGTCTTGCAGGTGTTACAACCTTTGTGCTTGTTAAAATGTGCAGGGGAATAGACGGGTGCCCTACTTCCTGGGTAACTTCTTAAGCTTGTAGTGACTGGCAGTTAAGAGCCTGAGCTTTGGGTGTGGGACTTTTTTTTATAGAGACTGAATTCATGCTCATGCTTCTTTTTGCCTGTATCAGGAAACCACTTTTAAGTCATGTTGCATACTTCTGAGAGTCCAGGGTGTATTTTTAGCAGAAGTTGGTTGGTTACGGAGTCCACCTCTGAGCAGACTGGATGGGCGGGGTTGGGGGGGGAGGAGTCGTGGCCTGGGTTTCCTCTTTCACTTACTCTCTTCTGCCAGATATGAGGAGGGAAGAGGGCTCCAAGATGGTCTGGGGACAGGACCGGGAACCTAAGGAAGAATTGCAGGCTAGGAGGAGTGTTGTGTACGCTGTGACTTAGGTCTCCCTGTATAAAGGACAAGAGTTCATTTAAATCACATTCTGTGACCTTGAGCAAGTGGTCCAGCCTTTTTGGCCACGGGTTTCTTTGGCTTCCAAACTGCAGGTGTACAGACTGGTGCTGGAATGAGATGTCAGTTCATCAGTTCTTGGTAAAATGAAAAAGGTAAGGAGAAAGTAGTGTGCCTTTCATAAAAGGAAACTAATTTCAAGACCTGCCCTTTACTGTGATAGTCCTTCCTACTTTTCTGACTTTAAAATGTCCTTTATTTTATGAAAGAATTTTTCTTAGGTAGTAGTTTGGTTTTAGATATCCCTACTTAGCAAAAGAAAAGGTTGACAGCTTTATGTTAGGTTTTCTGATTTATTTTGGAACATTTTCTGGTTTGGAAACTCCTGGATTGATCAAGTTCAATAATCAAAATATTTTTTGATATTATATTCTCGAATCTCTAAAGCAGAACAAAATTGTGACCCAAATAAGGCAGGTTTTTCACTAAAATTGAAATCGCCAGCTGTTTTATCAAGGGGAGAGGGCAGAAGAAATCTCAGAAGGGGTGGTAGGAGAGCTACAGTTCCGATTCTGTCTCCTGACCATTAGGCCACTACTGCTAGATATTTAAGTGCTTTGTGAAAAACAAAGGTGGTATTATTATAAGGTTTGGGGCACGTGGAGGGGCTGTGGAGGGGCCGGTTCAGTGTGTTGTTGCCCTGCAGTCTAGCCTTTTATCTTTCTGGTATCACTGAGATTTCCTCCCTGAGATCTAGAGAAAAGAATCTTCTGCATCTGAAAGTGCTTGGAGATAAAAGGGTCCCTTTTCTGTAATCAACGGAGAAGTTTAAGGAAGTTTAGAATCTTTATTGAAAGTTTCGGGGCAAAAACATGCTCTCCCATCCTACCCTGTTTAATACCCGAAGGCAGTGTGGCCTACTGGTTAACAGAATAGACTTTGGCATCCTCTGTCTGCATGGGGCTCCAGCTCTACCACTAAATAGCTAGATGAGGTGGGAGAATTGCTTCATCTTTCTATGCCTTGCTTTCCTCATTTTTTATAAAGGGAATTTAAATAGGCCTAACTCAGAGTCATTATGAGGAGTACATGATATTCAGATGCTCAGCCCAGTGTTAACTCTTTAGGTGATTTTGATATGGCTGGTTCACAGACCAGTATTTGGGAACTATTGACCTAGTCCACACTGCAAACATTGTAGATGAAATTCAGATTCAAAGAGGGGAGCTGAGTGTTCTATAAGGTCAGCATCATAGACTAGAGGCCAGCAAATCTAAGTTGCAGACCTGATTCTGCCTCTGTGTCACTTTATCCAGCTTCTTAAGAGGGCTTCTTAGGGCTTGGATTTCTTCATCTTTCAGGTGATATTTTGAGGATTCTTCAACCTCTGATCTCTTTATATCTGTGATTTAGTTTTCTGATAATCTAATGAATACTCAAGAAACTATTGAGCTTTCCCCCTCTTCCCTTCTCCTTGTATGCCTCTCCCTCCATCTCTCTAGCTCATTTCTCTTGCCACCATGCTTACTCCTGGCTTCTTTCTTTCTTTCTTTCTTTCTTTCTTTCTTTCTTTCTTTCTTTCTTTCTTTCTTTCTTTCTTTCTTTCTTTCTTTCTTTCTTTCAGATTTTGTTTATTTATTTGACAGAGAGAAAGAGATCACAAGTAAGCAGAGAGGCAGGCAGAGGGAGACTGGGAAGCTGGCTTCCTGCCGAGCAGAGAGCCTGATGTGGGGCTCAATCCCAGACCCCTGAGATCATGACCTGAGCGGAAGGCAGAGGCTTCAACCCACTGAGCCACCCAGGCATCCCTCCCGGCTTATTTCTTTATCTAACTTTTGTTGTTTACTCTTGGATTCCCAATAGAGCAAAGAATTACTAAGAAAGTTCCAGTTTGCCTGAGAAATAACCTAAAACTTTAATTTTGCACTGAAGTTTCTAGAATTGTCACTGCCCTAAACTCCCAATTCTCAATCTTCACTGAGACATTTTTAAAAAAAATTTTTATCTCTTTATTTGTCAGAGAGAGATAGAGCCCAAGCATGGGGAAGCAACAGGCAGAGGGAGAAGCAGGCTTCCCACCGAGCAAGGAGCCCGATGCAGGACTCCACTGGGATCATGACCTGAGCCCAAGGCCGACGCTTAACCGACTGAGCCACCCAGGCATCCCTTCACTGAGACATTCTAAGCCTGCACCAACCCTTGATAATAGATGCCTGTCATGAATCCTGGTTACAGTTATGGTTTGCACCTCCTTTCTTCCTTTTAGTACACAGGACGATAATGTGTTGCCTTTTAATAATTTCATGGTGGCAGTAGGTGTGGTGATTAAAAGTCCATCACAGACTTGGATTTGAAGCTCAATTCTGCTACTTGCTAACTGTGTGACTTTGGGCAAAATTATTAATAAGCCTTTTTGAGCCTCAATTTGAACTATAAAAATGAGGGTAAATAGTGTGTATTGGTAGAGTTGTGAGGACTGAGTCAAATACTAAATGAGACAGGCCTTGCACAGTGCCTGACACAGAGTAAAGACAATGTCTAGGTCTGTCTTATCTCCCAAAGTTGACTTATGTATGTCTGAGGATGGGAATCATTTATAATGCTGGTGCCACTGTGTATTTTTGATAAAGGCACAGTTAATTGCTTGATTTCCATCTATCTATGTATCTGTCTTTTCCCCTTCTTTCCTCCCTCCCTCCCTCCCTTCCTTCCTGAAATACAGTTGACATATAATGTTTTATTAGGTTCAGATGTATAATTCAGTAAGTTTATATGTTCTGCTGTCTCACCACAAATGTATCTACTATCTTTCACTGTATGCTATTACAATATTATGACTATATTGCCTGTGCTATACCTTTGATTCCCATGACTTATTAATTCCATAACTGGAAGCCTGTATCTCCTACTCTTCCTTGCCCATTTTGCCCATCCCCGCACCTCTCTCTCCTCTGGCAGCCATCAGTTTGTCTTCTGTATTTTTGGGTCTGTTTCTTCAGCCCATTTTCTTTGAGCTTACATGAAGTGGTGTGAAATCTCTTGGGTCCAGATGTGGCAAGAAGAAATTAGGAAAGTTGTAATTGTAGTTGGGACGTCTGAATGGAAATCCCTGCTCCTTGCTGAAAGGCAGCCCCCCGCCCTTTTTTAAAGACCGTATTTATTCATTTGACAGAGAGACAGCAAGAGAGAGAACACAAGCAAGGAGAGTGGGAGAGGAAGAAGCAGGCTTCTTGCTGAGCAGGGAGCTCGATGTGGGGCTTGATTCCAGGACCCTAGGACCATGACCTGAGCTGAAGGCAGATGCTTAACAACTGAGCCACCCAGGCACCCCTGAAAAGCAGCCTTTTAATTATCATTTGGGAATACTTAGTCTGACTTTGAAAATACCATCTTAAAGTGCCCTTGTAGATATAACCTTGACACACAGTGGGCTTTCAGTATATGTTTGTTAAATGAATGAGTATTCTTGAGTACCCATTATTATCTTAAATGTTGGGTATTTAAGGAAGTTTTAAACATGGTTCTTGATTCCAAAGAGCTGAAGTTCAGATAAATAAATCCTAACAGTAGGTTTTATATGCTTGATGCCAAGTAAAGTGAATAAACACAGGCACCTACAGGCATCTAGAAGTGGCTGTCATAGGTGGAAAGATATAAAGGGAGAAGTGGGACTTCAGCTGGACCTTGTAAGGAGGCTCTAACTTAGATAACCCAAAAAGAGGGAGACAGATATTCTGGTAGGGGCAACAGAGACAAGAATGTACAAGTTATGTTTGGAAACAGTGATATCAGAATGACCCAGTTGAGTCATGCAGGGGAGAGCCCAAAGATAAAGCTGGAAGAGTAGATTGTAAATTTCTTCAGGTCAGAGGCCAGGTATTTATCTCCTCCAACCACCTAACACACAGGGAATAAAAACCAGAATTGAATTTCAAAGGGTTATAATGGACTATGGAAACAAGGACCTGGACTTGGTCTTCTGGGAGCCACTAAAGGATTTTTGAGTAGAGGGATAACATGGGCAAAGTGGTGATTTCAGAAGATATGTCGAGATAGGCTGTGTGCCCTACTTGCCACAGCCACACGTATCAACTGTTAGCTTCAAATCTGCAGCCTCAATTCTGACTGCTTTTGTGAACTCTAGACCTAATGTTCCAGCTGTCAGCAAGAAGGTCTGCTACCACCACGTTATTTTTCTTCTACTTTACCCAACCTGCCCAACACCCAATCTCTGCCTCCTTCTATTTTCCTAATCTTATGATAACACTCCTCCCAGTTGCTGGAAACATTAGTTGACCAACATTTATTGACCAGAAACATTAGAATTATTTTGAACTCTCCCTTTCCTTCTTAACACATCTAGTCAATATGAAGAGCTATTGCTTCTGCCTCTACATTAACTTATGGATCTGCCTGCCCTCTTTATATCCTTGCTATCTCTGCTCTAGTTTATACTCTTAGATTTCTTTCTTGGTTTGTCATAGTAGACTTCTAGCTGGCTCTTGTACCCCTTAGTGTCTCTCTGCTGCAGACTGGACTCGGTCCAATGCCAGATGTATCTTTTCAGAACATCTTCTGGTTAAAAAAAAATCTTGGGGTGGGGGGTACCTGGGTGGCTGAGTCGTTAAGCGTCTGCCTTCGGCTTGGGTCATGATCCCAGGTTCCTGGGATCGAGTCCCACATCGGGCTCCCTGCTCTGCAGGAAGCCTGCTTCTCCCTCTCCCACTCCCCTAGCCTGTGTTCCCTCTCTCAGTGTGTCTCTTTCTGTTAAATAAATACATAAAATCTTTAAAAAAAATCTTGGGGCGCCTGGGTAATGCAGTTGGTTAAGTGTCCGTCTCTTGTTTTCAGTTCAGGTTATGATCTCAGGGTCATGAGGTCAAGTCTTGTGTTGGGCCCTGTGCTCAGTGTGGAGTCTGCTTGAGACTTTGTCTCCCTCTCCCTCTTCCCTTTGCCCCACTTATGTTCTCTCTCTCTCTTTCTCAAATAAGTAATTTTTTTTTTTTTTTTAAGATTTTGTTTATTTATTTGACAGACACAGCAAGAGAGGGAACACAAGCAGGGGGAGTGGTAGAGGGAGAAGCAAGCTTCCCACGGAACAGAGAGCCTGATGCAGGGCTTGATCCCAGGACCCTGGGATCATGACCTGAGCCTAAGGCAGATGCTTAATGACTGAGCCACCCAGGCTTCCCAAATAAGTAAATCTTTAAAAAAAAAAATCTCAGTGGTATCATTTTATTTACTAAATTAAGTAGATACTCCTCCAGTTTTTTGGAGTGATTTAACCTCATATGACCTTGCAAGCCTCCTTTTTCATTAAATTCCTAAATGTGTGCTGTGCATAGCTATGCTTCTCCCTGAAACACATCCTGTATACTTACATGTCTCTGAATTGCTGCTCATACTTCTTTTTCAGTTTGGAATTCCTTAACCCCTTTTTGTGCTGCCCCAATCCTGATTGTTATCCAAGGTTTGGTGCAAACACCATGCCTTCCGTGAACTCTTCTCCTACCCCTCTGTCAGAATTAATCAACTGTGATTATCAGCATCATTTGGTATCATCATGGTGTATTGTTTGCTTGATATTATTGTTAATTATTTACATATTGGTGTTTGTCACTAGATTGCAAATTTCATAATGTCAAGGAACAGGCCTTTTCTGACTATTTGCCTTCTCTATCAGCTCATGTATCTCATTTTTAAATTTCCAGGAGGTTGGTGCCTCTTGGACTTTTTCTTCTCTCTCTCTCTCTTTCTTTCTTTCTCTTCTTTCTTTCTCTTCTTTCTTTCTCTTCTTTCTTTCTCCTCTTTCTTTCTCCTCTTTCTTTCTCCCCTTTCTTTCTTTCTTTCTTTCTTTCTTTCTTTCTTTCTTTCTTTCTTTCTTTCTTTCTTTCTTTCTCTTCTTTCTTTCCTTCCTTCCTTCCTTCCTTCCTTCCTTCCTTCCTTCCTTCCTTATTTATTTATTTATTTATTTATGAGAGAGAGAGAGAAAGCCCGAGCACATCAGTAGAGGGTTAGGGAGAGGAGAGAGAGAAGCAGACTCTCTGCTGAGCAGGGAGCCTGATGACCTGGGACTTGATCCCAGGACCCTGAGATCATGACCTGAGCTGAAGGCAGATGCTTACCCAGCTGAGCCACCCAGGTGCCCCATTTGGCTTCTTGAACCATTTGTGATTTTTCTGTGGCCCTCAGGGAAACAAGCAGAAGTTCTTCTTTTATTTAGTTTTGTAATGATTTATAATGCACTGGGACTGTGTTACTGGCTATGTTGGATTAGAACACAAAGCTTTGCACCTCAAATGCAGGCTTTAATTCCAACTCTATGCCCATTCTCAAATTGCTCCTAGTAGAGTAGGGCAGAGATACATGTAAACAATAATACCTTGCAATAAGCACAAGAGAAAGATCACCTAAACCAGTGTGTGTAAGGGATTGGAAAAGCTCCTAGAGGAAATGACAGTTGAGTTGAATACGGAGCAATGAGTAGACAGACAAGGGAGGAGCTATATTCCACACAGAGGGAACAGTGAATACAAGGGCAAGATTACATTTGAGCAAGAATATTCAACAAGGCTGAAAGTTAGAATTTTTATGAAAGGGTAGAGAGGAATGAGTGGCAGGCAGGCATCACATCATAATGGGTCTTAGATGCTAAAGTAAAAAGTTTGAATATTATCCTGAATGGAGGCATTAGGCTTTGGAATCCAATGGAGCTGAGTTCAAATTTAACTTCCTTACCTGCCTTGTGACCTCGGACAGATTACTTAACCTCTTTGTGCTTTATCTTTCCAGTAAAATAATGTCTAGCTTTCAATATTGTTGAGCATTAGAAATGATATATACGTAAGGCATGTAGCACATAAGCAGGTGTTCAGTAAATGTTAACTTAATAGGAGGATAAGGGATAAGGAGTCACTGAAGGATTTTAAGGCAGACAGTAACAAGATCAGTTTTGTTAGAAAGATTGCTGGCAGCATTGGAAAGGATGGTGTCTTAGTTTGGGAGGTGAGGAAATGGAGATAGCATTGTTGTCACACTTGTTCAGGAAGCCAAGGGAAAAGGAAAGAGAGAAATTAAAGGCATACAAGCTAGGAGATAATTGTTGGATTAAGGTTCCCAAAAGAAGAGAAGAGGTGGGATCCAGATTTTAGGTGGAAGGACTTACCTAAGTTACCAAAGGACATTTTTGCAAGTGAAACTAATGCAAAGAAAATTAAGGTATGTATTGGTAGTTTGGTGGAGTATAATGGTCTTAATAAAAGTTGGAAACAAGTATTAAATCCTTCTAATTAAGTAACCCTCCATCATTCATTGGTGCCTCAATATGTTCAATCTTAGAATTTCCCAGTGGGCAGTTGGGTTCTTTGTTGACGGTTCATAGCCTTTGGTAAGGCCGAGTTTATAAGAAGCATCAAATCAAAGAATATGGCCTTTGTTAAATTGACTGGGGGTATCTTTGAAAATTCTACCTCCAGTGTTAGGTAGAAAGATCTTTGTT
This sequence comes from Procyon lotor, assembly GCA_028646535.1. NCBI lineage: Eukaryota > Metazoa > Chordata > Mammalia > Carnivora > Procyonidae > Procyon > Procyon lotor. Next base: position 25,401,696 of record CM053606.1, read on the forward strand.
GGGCCTGGAATTAAATTAGGGATTTATGTGTAGGGAGCCAAACCTAAAACTTTTTAAAGAGTTTGAAAGTCGGAACTGTTTGGAGCATTCTGAAAGTTTAATAGTTAAAAGTTGCTCTCTGGCTTTTGTAATGAATTACCTTGCTAAAATATTATGATCTTAAACCCCAGGCACTGCAGTTTTTATCTTCTTGTCTTAATGCTTAAATCAGGAAAGAACTTGCATGTACTTGATGGGTCTGTAACACAGCATCCTAAAAAAGAATCCTTCAGCTTTGGGAGTACAGTTCCATAAAACGCTTTTCTGAGGAACTTACAGCTCAGCTCTAAGGCAGGCTACCTGGTCTTGAGAAGTGCATGTAATCATGTTGCCCTTAGTAATTATGCTCAGAATAAGTACTTGGACCTCTTGATGCTGAATTAAAAGTCTGTTCTTTAGCTACTGGAAATATAGTAAGATGGACCAGTGTCCTTTGTGCCCATTGTATCTTCAGGTCTAAAACAAAGGAGGCAGTGAACTAAAAAATCCTATGAATTCCGCCTTTTCCATATATATATACACACACATATACATATATATACGCACATATATATATATATATACATACACACACACATATACATATATGTATGTATGTATGTATGTATATCTCCCCAACACGGGGCTTGAACTCACGACCTTGAGATCAAGACCTGAGCTGAGATCAAGAGTCAGATGCTTAATCAACTGAGCGACCTAGGTCCCCCCTGCTTCTTCTTTAAAATGTTGGTTAGTTTAAAGGGAAATTTGTTAACTCTTCCTTTTCCATCTATGTGTTATTTAACCTGTCATGGCAAACACAACTTTTATAATAAAAGAAATTGTGAAAAGAAAAATAACGAGGAAAACTTGTGTCTCTAGAGTGAGACTTTTGTAAAACTGAAAATGGCCATTTATGGTTATGAAAGTATTAATACAGTGAGGCAGAATGGGTTTGGTAGTGGTGAAATATAGGGGGGCAGAACTTTTAGTTGGCTTTAATTTTGTTTTCCCATCATGGCTGCATGTTTCAGCACACAGATGACATTTACTGGAACTTTGGGTTTTTCCACATACTGGACTGTTTGCCCCATAGGGAACTCGGCTCTGATTTCATTCTGTGTGTTTCATTAGCTAGTCTTCTAATCATATATTGGCCAGTCGAGAAAGTTTTTGTTTTTGTTTTAGGTCATATCCTACAGAGCTGTATGTTGTTAGCAGCTTTGGGAGATAGAAAAAGTCAAGCATGAACTCTTTCCTTAGGAGTTAGTGATCTCATTGTTGGTGTAAGAATAGGCATATTAAGGGGCGCCTGGGTGGCTCAGTGGGTTAAAGCCTCTGCCTTCAGCTTGGGTCAGGGTCTTAGGGTCCTGGGAACGAGCCCCACATCGGGCTCTCTGCTCGGCGGGGAGCCTGCTTCCTCCTCTCTCTCTGCCTGCCTCTCTGCCTGCTTGTGATCTCTCTCTGTCAAATAAATAAATAAAATCTTTAAAAAAAAAAAGATTTTAAATGGGAGATGACATGATCAGATGTGTGTGTGCCTGTGCCTCTGAGCCGAAGGCAGAGGCTTTAACTGACTGAGCCACCCAGGCGCCCCTACTACTTAAAATCTTTTGAAGCTTTTTCTTACCTTTTCCTACCAATTTCTTAGTGGTAAAGTTTGGACTCATTAACTTGTAAGAAAGGTTATGATTTGACCCATGCCATCCTAGTTTTAAGTCTCTCCACTACCTAATACACATCTGGTCTTTAACCATCCTTGATTCTGTGCACTTCTCTGAACATAAGCTCCTGGTTGTCTCCATGAATTTGCATTAGGTGAAATTTGCATGTAGTAGCTTTGTCCCTTCCTTTTAATTCTTGGCTAACTTCTATTCATCTTTTAAGGTCTAGTTAAACTCAATCCTAGAAACTTTCACTAACTGCCCATGTTTCCCTCTCGTTCAGGTAGCTTAACCATTTTTCTTCTGTTCTTGAGCACTCTGTGCTTAGCTCTGTTTATAGTGTCTCAAACTGCATTGAACTTATTTCTTTTCTCTGCTAGACTGTCATCTATTTTATTTTATTATTTTTTTAAAGTAGGCTCCACACCCAACGTGGGACTTGAATGCATGACCCCAACCAGGGGCTGTGTGCTCCACCAACTAAGCCAGCCAGGTGCCCCAACTGTCATCTCTTTTAATAATAGGGACTGTGACTTTGGTATCTATTTTTTCCCTCTTTAAATATGTTATTTATTTATTTGAGAGAGAGCAAGAGAAAGTATGAGCTGGGGAGTGACTTTGGTATCTATTGTCAGAGTGAAACACAGGCTCTTCCAAGCATGTAGGTCCTTAATAAAGATGTATTCAAAGAAGAAGTGAGTGAATGAATGAGCTAGATTTTAAAAGCAAACAGTATTGGGGTGCCTGGGTGGCTCAGTTGGTTGGGCATCCAACTCTTGATTTTGGTTCAGGTCATGATCTCGGGGTCGTAGGATCAGGCCCCATGTCAGGGACTATGCTTAAATAAACAAAATCTTTTTAAAAAAGGAGTAAGTAATACTTGGAGAGGTAGAGAGAGAGAGAATAGCATGCTGTGAAGAGAAAATAGTCTGAGCTGTGTCAGTGATTTAGATGAGGCTGTAATTGTAAGCTGATTCTCATTCAGTCTGTAGATGACACAGGCTTGGAAGGGAAAATGAAGATGTTGGATAATTGAATCAGCATCTAAAAAGATCAAAATATGTTGGGATGACAGTGCTCAAATCTAATAAAAATCCTGGCTTTCAATACTTGCAATGTTCTATTAAGTGAAAGGTAGCCTGGGGCTCCAGGGTAGCTCATCGGGTCATTATCCCAGAGTTCTGGGATCGAGCCTGCACAGGGCTCCAGCCCAGCATCTGGCTCTCTGCTCAGCAGGAAGTCTGCCTCTCCCTCTGCCCCTCACCTCATGCTCTCTCTCTCTCAAATAAATAAAATCTTTAAAAAAAAAAAAAAAAGTGAAAGGTAGCCTACACTTAAAAAAAATTCTAACAGTTCCAAATGAGAGCCAGTAGGGAGAATTAATAAGGAAGCAAATGATGACATATTTATAGAACTATTAAATCGATATATTGCCTTAGGAGGTAGTGAATTCCCTATTAAAGTTTTAAGTATTAAGAATATTATAGAATTATGCAGGATTTGGGCAGACCTTTCAACCCTGAACAGATGATTCTTTGTTGTTGAAGGGAATCATGTTTCAGCAGGGAATAAGACTAGATAAGTAACTCTAATTCCTAAGTTCTGTGGTATATAGTAGGACGAGAGCACTGTTCCTTGCAAAGCAAGGAAAGATTCAAGGCTGAAAAGAAGGATGTGAAGTTAAGAGCAAAGACAGGGATGAGGTAGCGCTGAATGGCTACGAATTCAGAAATGTGGGGAAGTAGTACATTCACCTGGAAGTGGAGAGAGTCAGCACTGTTTGAACAGTGACTGTGTGGCTCTCACTAGGCAGTCAGTCAGAAGAGAGTAGCTGGGCAGTAGGGAGGGAAGACCTCACTATGTTTGTGCAGATTACTAGTGAACCAGAGTTACTTAATTCTGCCACTTTCTTCTGAAATGCTTTCTGACTTGGAGAAAAAAGTGGAAGAGTCGAGCAGTGGTGGTAATTCAGGTTCGCAGATTGTCATGATGAACTTGGTGGAAGGTTAGGCAGGTGACAGTTCCTGGGGGATTAGTGACGGCAGCTTTAATTGCCTAACTGTGTTGTCTACTGTAGGCAAGGATCAGCCTAGATGCTTTTAATAAAAGGGATAAAATAAGAATGGAGTGATAAAGCTCGGGAGTGATTGGGAGGACAGCTCAGGAGGGGTGTTTGGAGCAGGAATGCCGTGTGACGGTGCGGTGGCTGGATAGGAACCGGAGATGAAGTCGGTTGAGGATGATGCCAGAGGATGTGTGTGGAGACAGTAAATGTGAACTAAGTTGTTGGGAGGTTAAGGCAGATTTGCCATGTGAAGGGGGGCGGGCGCCAGGGAGTGGTCGATGACAGCGAGCATGATTTGAACAAGATAATTAGGGGGGTAGCACAGGCTTCAAAGAGAAGAAAAGGGGTAGGGCTGACGGACCAGTGGTCTGGAAGTGCTCTGGGGAATTGGCAGATGTAGGAAAAGGGAGTCCTCTGTAGGATCAGGCCTTTGGAACAGTGATCCCCCAGTATGGGCAGTCACGTTTTTGTGAATGGGATGTACGAAAGTGAGACTGGAGAGTGTGCCTGCAGAGATGGCTCTGTAAGACTTAGGAGAAGGAAGAGCTGGGGGAGGTGTGCAATGCAGGCAAACTGAGCAGCTTTCTGGGCTTGCCTGGTTGGTAATGGCTGCTGTGGAAATGGGAGCTAGGGGTAGAAACCGGGGCAGGAGAGGGTGGGAGCAGAGCACCGGTCTGGCAGATCCCAATGTGAAGAGGGAGGTGGAACCGCTGCAGTGCGAGTGGCCCAAATGACAAGTCCACTCGACCTCTTTTGCAGGTGGTGTTCACAACTTTGGCTTTTTGGAGGTTGCTTTGGGAGAAGCAGAGACTCACCCACTGCCCAGATGATGAAGCTAGGAGACTTTGCCATGGCATGGGTTTTGAGGCGTATGATTCTGTCTCAGTAATCAGTAAAGTAACAGAATGGTCAGGACAGAAGAGGAAGTTCAGACAGGTGAAATTTTCCCAGCAATAAGACACTTCTCATGGGTCTGTGGAAACTGTCTCCATGGCCCATGGAGAAGCTGGGCTGTGGATGAAGCAGGGGTAGGGGAACTTATCCAGGCCGTGCTAAGCGAATGCCTTCTCTGTGTTTCCTTTACAGATGAACGGGACCGTGTTCAGAAGAAGACGTTCACCAAGTGGGTCAACAAGCACCTGATGAAGGTAGGACTCCCATAGCTGCTGCCTGAGCCCTTCTGGCTGTGCCTAAGCTGGATCTGCCAGTCCTCCTCTAGGAGAGTTCAGATTGCTTGTCATGTGCTCGATGCAGATAGACATGTGACTTTTTAAAAATAACTAACATACTCATAACAGTGTGGAAACTTGTACTGATCAGTTTCTTGGAGAGGACAGTAAAAAATGCCATTACCTCAGAACGGGGAGGTTGAGGATACCAGGGGGTGATTCCTGGACTCAAAGAACACTTCGTTCCTAGCTTTACAAATTATTATATAAGCTCCCTTCTTCATTTTCATTTCTAGATCTGATTACTGTGTAAGGATGGGGCAGAGGGGCTTTGTTCTTTTACTTTCTCTTTAAGTGCATAAATCTTAAATGTTTAGTTTAAGCTGTTTTTACATGTGTATTTTTTTTTTTTTT
>CM053606.1:25407125-25570737 GCA_028646535.1 Procyon lotor
GGAAGCAGGCTCCCTGCTGAGCAGAGAGTCTGATGCAGGGCCCGATCCCAGGACCCCGAGATCATGACCTGGGTGGAAGGCAGAGGCTTTAACCCACTGAGCCACCCAGGCGCCCCACCAGTGACCTCTTAATTGCCACACCCAGTAGCCTAGATTTATCTTCCTCTTATTTCGTTTCTCTACAGCATCTCATACTGCTGACCAACTTACTGTTCCTTAAAAACCTTCTCTTATGTTGACTTCTAACCACTGATTTTTTCTGAATTACCTCTTTCCTCTATGAATGCCCCTTCCTTCTTTACTCCCTCCCTCCTTCCCTCCCTTCCTCTTTCTTTCTTTCTTTCTTTCTTTCTTTCTTTCTTTCTTTCTTTCTTTCTTTCTTTCTTTCTTTCTTTCTTTCTTTCTTTCCTTCTTTTTTCTTTCTTTCTCTCTCTCTCTCTCTCTTTCTTTCTTTCAACTTTATCTGTTCATTCATGAGAGACAGAGAGAGGCAGAGGCTGAGGGACAAGCAGGCTCCCCAAGGAGCAGGGAGCCTGATGCAGGACTTGATGCCAGGACCCCGGGATCATGACCTGAGCTGAAGGCAGACACTTAACCATCCAAGCCACCCAGGCACCCTATGAATGCCTTTTTCTCTCTCTGACTCTTCCATTTTGCTGGTCCCAGGGTCCTAACCTTACCCATTTTCTTGTTTTGTTCTCTGTACTCTTCTTTGGCAGTCTCATATGTGTTAGCCACAGGGATCATTGGTGGTATAGAACACAAGGAAGCACAGGTAGAAAAAGGATATGAGGTGATCTAGAATCTGATGTCTGGATACAGCAAGGCTTTATGAAAACAAAACATTATCTGGCAGCTACTCTCTGTTTTTATTGAGGCCTTGTGTTCTCTCATTTTTATTTCTTTCTGTATGTCTCCTACATTCATTGCTTCTGCCATTGCTTGTGTGGTGGCTTTCTCTTAAACGATGATGTAATTTGTGGATACATAATTCTGTAGACACAAAACACAGAAAATCTGATTGGCTGTGATGTTCTTTTCCACCCATGGGTCGGGTGTCCATCTATAGCTCAGTAATCTATGGCTAGGGAGATGGTTACATAAACCAGTATGGCTCCTGAGGGCCACTGTTTAATGGGGGCTGCTGGTGAGGGCAGTTTTCAAAGTACAAGATCTGGTTAAGGACATAACAATAGAGCCATTTCCTGTGTTCTTTCCTCAGCCAAAGACAGTGTACTGGACACATTCATCTGGATGTCACCCAGACATATCCCATATTCAACACACCCCAAATTGCTAAACATTTTCATTCATGTACTTAGCTATCCAAATTAGGAATCTAGAACTATTACCAGTCTGCCCATCATCTCCCTTGTCATCAATTCCAATCGGTCACTTCCAGCTCAGAAAGACGCTTGCACCTGACTTCCCTTCCCCAATCCCAAGACCTCTGCTCTAGTCCAGGGCCTTTTCAGCTTGCCTTGATCACTGCAAAGGCTTCTGGTAGGGTTTTCTGTAGTAATACTGATAACACTAATAGTTTATTGAGTGCTTACCATAAAGCTGACATTCTGGACTAACTCCTCTACGTGGATTAGCTTCTTTACTGCTCAGTGAACTTCTGCTGTAGACTCTTTCAAGTTTTCCATTTTATCAATGAGGAAAATGAACTTTAGAGAAGTTAACTTGTTCAAGGTTACACTACTAGAAAGAGGCAGAATTGAAATTTTAGAATTCAGAAAACCTGAAGTATAGAACCTGTGCTCTTAACGTCTGCAGTAATGGCTCAGCTTTTGCCTGCCTTTCCAGGCTCATAGTGTCGAATTCCCCTTCTACCTCAGGCACTTGCTGAACCATGTGCCATGCTAAGAGCCATGTGCATGCTATTTTACGGCTGTATCCTTGCTCATACCACTCCCTCTGTGTGGAGCCTTCTCTAATTGAATACCACCTCAATAAATAAATATTATACACACACACACACACACACACACACACATTCCTGAATCTCCCATATGGAATTGACTACCTTTTCTTTTGCCCTTGCTGTATTCCTTATGTACTTCTGTTATAGCACTTGTATACGTTCTATATATTTCCATTGATTTTAACTTGAAGGCAGATATTGTGTCTTATTTTGTTAGTGTAAGAACAAAGAGAAGAGAGAGAGAGAGAGAAAATGGCTATTTCCTTCTAATTCCTTCAAGATGTACCATTTGCCTCCAGTTTGATGACACAGAACTCTGTCATGATGCAGAGTCCTTGACAACCTGGTTCTAAGCCCCCCAGCTTCATTTGCAGGCATTGTTCCCCGTGTAGCCTGTGCCGGGGCCACATGAGATAAGTCACCGCTCCCTAAACACTGTGTACTTTCACACCTCTTGCCTTATTCACCTCTCTCTCCCTAGAATGCATGTCCCAGTCTCCTCTGCCTGGCCATCACCCACTTATCCTTCAAGGCCCACATACAATATCACCTTCCTGAGAATCTGACCTCCGGTCCTCAGACTAAATTAATCTCAACTCTGTCTCTTCTACACCACTTTGAAGTGATGCCTTGTGTGTTCGCACGTCGGTTTCCCTATCATCATGCTCGCCGAGGGCTCAGACTGTATTGTACTACTTTCTCCACCATATACTTCACCACAGATACGAGAGTTACCCAGGATTTGTTGCCTTGAGTAAATAATATTTCAATAGTGTTTTATAGCTTACAGAACACATTCTTTTCTGGCTTGATTCTTATGGTAACTCTGAAGGTGGTAAAGGTTATTTTATCCTCTCAGTTTCCCCAGCTAAGGAAAGTGAGAATTAGAAGGGGTAAAGTGACTTTCCCACGATCGTACAGCTAGTGAAGGAGGGAGCTAGGGACCACTCATGAGTCTTATGATTAAAATTACTTGTTCTTTCTACTAAAGATGCCCCCAACTTACTCTTTTGGGCCTCATCTCTAACAACTGGACGAACTGAATTTATCCTGACTTGGGCTCATCTCCTAAACTTTGCAGTTGAACACAAATGCCTTGGCTCTGCTGTTGCCGGTTGGACTTCTGCCTCAGTGCTACGTGATGACAGGAGGCCCAGGGAGGGAGCAACGAGATGAACACAACAGAGCATTGTTGGAAATTGGAGACCAGCCAGAGCTTTACTTCAGTCCCTGGCTATTTTTCCTCTCTTCTCGGACCCCCAGCCCTATAGTTCTGAGGCATTTTCTCATCTTGGGATATTTCAGAGAGAGGGATTCACTGCTAATCAGAATCATTGCGCCATGCTGGCATTCTTTGAACTTTGGGCTGAGAAATGCGGACTAAGATTTGTTTTTTGTAATTCAGGCATCCCTTGCTGTGCTCCCCAAGCACACCCAGATTAATATGGCCATTGGCAAGTAAATGGATATAAGATCAAAGCAACCAAGCCTCTCAAGCTCTGGATTTAGTTGACCTGGGATCTCTGGATCCCCAGCTATCTCTGTGGGGAAATAGTTTGTTGTGGCATAGCAAATTAATTCCTCTTTATTAGTTAAGAACATTGTTGGTCCAATCTTAAAAGAGGTTTGTTAAGACTGCTGACATCTGTAATATATAAATAACCTAATTTAGAATGCAAGCCTACAAACTGAAGTGTTCTGGGCATATGCTAGAACAGTCAAAAAGAGAAATCTAGAGGGGCACTGGCTAGCTCAGTCAGTGGAACTTGTGACTCATTTTTTTTTTTTTAAAGATCTTATTTATTTGACAGAGAGAAACACAGCGAGAGAGGGAATACAAGCAGAGGGAATGGTAGCAGGAGAAGCAGTCTTCCTGCCGAGCAAGGAGCCTGATGTGGGGCTTGATGTGGGGCTCGATGTGGGGCTCGATCCCAGGACTCTGGGATCATGACCTGAGCCGAAGGCAGACGCTTAGCGACTGAGCCACCCAGGCACCCCAGGAATTTGTGACTCTTGATCTCAGGGTTGTGGGTTTGAGCCCCATGTTGGGTGTAGAAATTATTTAAAAAAATTAAAAAATAAAATGTAAAAAAAGAGAAAAATCTAGAGTTTTATTATTTTTTAAATTTTTTAAAAGAATTATTTATTTATTTGACAGACAGTGAGATGATCATAAGTATGCAGAGAGGCAGGCGGAGAGAGAGGGGGAAGCAGGCTCCCCGCTGAGCAGAGAGCCCGATGCGGGGCTCGATCCCAGGACCCTGAGATCATGACCTGAGCTGAAGGCAGAGGCTTTAACCCACTGAGCCACCCAGGTGCCCCTATTTTTTAAATTTTTTGGGAAGATTTTATTTATTTATTTGAGAGAGAGAGATAGTGAGAGAGAGCATGAGCAGGGGGAAGAGGAGAAGCAGGCTTCCTTGGGAGCAGGGAGCCCAATGCTGACTCCATCCCATGACTCTGGGATTGTGACCTGAGTCGAAGGCAGACACTTAACCAACTAAGCCACCCAGGTACCCCTAGAGTTTTATTATTAAAAAAAATTTTTTTTTTAAGTTGGCTCCTTGTGGGGCTCAAACTCAACCACAAGATCAAGGGTGGCATTCTCTACTGACTAAGCCAGTCAGGTACCCCAAAAAATCTAGTTTTTAAATGAGGTTTTATTTAAATTATTTATACTGTGTCTGTAGGTCCTGGTAGCTGATTAAGTTTATGCCCCCAGAGAGAACTCCCAGAAGGGATGCATGAGTCCCTAAGGAGGAGAAATGCTTTCTCTGATCAATTCTTGTTGACTTCAGAAGTTATAGGTAGAAAGAAGAAGCCCGTATTTAGTCTAGTAGATGGGACAGTTCTTTCTATTTTTATTCTTGTATGCAATCTAGAAGCTACTGGCTTTACTGGAATTTCAGTCAAGAATTCCAGGTATACCAGCAAAAGTTTTCCAATCCCGAATTTTTACTCCAAACCTCAGCTTTTCTGTATGAGGCTCTCTAGTGGGACGTGAGATGGTAGATAGCTGTAGTGGTTCCAGGCACCACTGTTCTGCCATAGCCCTGAGACAGCTCACCTTAGCACCGCATGGACTTTCACACGCCTTTGCTTATTCGCAGCTGTGCAAAAGGTCAGAAGAAGACTGGCAGTGGAGTTTCATTTAAGGATTGACAGACTAGTGCTGTTTAGACACAGAGGGGAGGAGGGTTGCCTTTGTTGTGCAGACGTGGCCACATGGCAGTGGTTTGTGCCTGGACCTGAGTTTTCGGGACCTGATTTCACTCCAAACACCTCTCAACCCCCACTGAAAGTTTTGGGCCTACATTTGGATTAGATTTTCTAGTCCCTACACCTAAGTGCCTTCACCTGCCTATTATGTAAAGCTACCCTTTCTGGATTTTAGAATCATCTTCCTCTTCAGAGACCCTTTGTGAATCAGGTGTGGCAGGTGTCACTCACTGTTAGTTTCAACTTAAAGAGTTCGCCAAACAGAGAGACAATAGAATTATTATTATTATTATTATTATTTTAAGATTTTATTTATTTGACAGAAACACAGCGGGAGAGGGAACACAAGCAGAGGGAATGGTAGCGGGAGAAGCAGGCTTCCCGTGGGGCTCAATCCCAGGATTCCAGGATCATGACCTGGGCCGAAGGCATAACAACTGAGCCACCCAGGTGCTCCAAGAGACAATAGAATTCTTATCAGCAAACAGCTTCCTGCCCCGCTCCCCTCTCCCTCTGCTCAGGGGTTTTCAGCCTCTGCTCATTTCCTGCATTTGAGCATCGTTCTTTCACAGGCAAAAAGTCTAGGACAACTGTAATCTGGTTTTTAAGCATTTTTAAAGCATTAGTATTTCTAGCCTTAGCATTCAGGCTTCTCCATGAGGATAAATTTAGCCACTGAATCAATATGGAATTCCCCTCTTACAGTTTGGAAATCTATAAATTCAGATACCCATTTAAAGTTACCAGGCTCACTCTTGCTTATGTACCTTTTATAAATGTAGATGAGAATAAATACCATACTCTTCTCTTTAAAACTTTATCCTCTGACCTGTTTATTGCTCTTCAACAAAGTTTGGGTCAAGGAAGTGGAGCTGCTTATGTTTCTTTTAAGTCTTAGAGGAAAGCTTTTCTTGATGCGGTTTGCTGCAGGTGTCAAAGAATACCATGTGGCAGTCCTTGGCTCTTTTTGGAGGAGGGGAGTTCTCCTTAATATGTCCTTTCAACCCTTCAGGCATCATGGAAGCCTTGTGAAGGGAAAGAGCACCGAACTTGGAGTCAGGAGATGGTGATGGGACACTTCCCAGCTCACACAGGTTACTTAACTTCTCCAGGCAACGCTTTTCTCATCTGCCAGCTGAGGGTGTTAAAGTCCCTTTGGGCCAGATTCTGGCTCCAAGTACTTAAGTGCAATTTATTCCCTTCGATAAAACCACCCAGAAGCTGGGGGAAGCTGTTTGTTTTTCTGTAACTTCACATTAATCTCTCTCTCTCTATCTCTTTTTTTTAAGTAAGCTCAACATCCAATGTGGGGCTTGAACTCACAACCTAGAGATCTAGAGTCGCATGCTCTACTGACTGAGCCAGCCAGGTGCCCCTAACTTTAGGTTAATCTTTAAAAAACTGGGAGAGCAGAGCTTTCCTCGGCTTACTAATGCACAGAAATTGGGGAGGATTGGTTTGGGTGGACTTGATCCCTCAAAATTTAGTCATTTGTTAATTTTAAAAATTAGCTTTTCTGAGATTTAATTCACATATCCTACAATTTACCCATTTAAATAAATATACAGTTCAGTGACTTATAGTATATTCAGAGTTGTGCAACCATCACCACAGTCCTCTCATTCTAGAACATTTTCATCGTCCCCAAAGGAAACCCTGTCCCTTTCCGTTATCCCCCCAAGCCCACATACTTCCCCCAGCCCCAGACAGCCACTAATCTAGTTTTTGACTCTATAGGTTTGCCTATTCTAGATATCTTTTATAAATGGAATCATACACTATGTGATCCTTTTCTTTGTAAGTGGCTTCTTTTACTTAGCATAATGTTTTCAGAGTTCATCCACATGATAGCATGTATCAGTATTTAATTGCCAAATAATATTTCATTGTATGAGTGCCCCACATTTTGTTTATCCATTTATCAATTTGATAGACATTTGGGTTATTTTCACTTTTTGGCTATCATGAATAAGAATGCTACAAAGATTCATTCATGTACATGTTTTTCCTGGACATAAATTTTCAGTTCTCTGGGGTATACACCTGGGAGTGGAGTCACTGGGTTATGTGGTAACTTGTATTCAGCCTTTTGAGGAACTGTCAGACTGTTTTCCAAAGCAGCCTCATGATTTTACATTCCTACCAGCAGTGCGCGAGGGTTCCAGCTGCTCTATGTCCTCATCAACAGTTAAAATCTGTCTTTTTGCTTATAGTCCTCCTGTTGGATATGGAGTGGTATCTTACTATGGTTTTGATTTCCATTTTCTGCATGGCTCATGATATTGAGCATCTTTTCCTGAATTTATTAGCCATTTGCCTATATACTTTGGAGACATTCACTAATGTTGACAGTGATTTTCATAGGGAGTGCAAACAGGCAAAGACCACGGTAGTTGAAGTTAATTCACTCATATTTTTCTTGATAGAATAGCATGTGTATTTGTTGGAGAGAAACATACATATTGATGATTCTTGAGCAGTCTTGGCTTCGCCTGGCTACCTCTGAAACATCTGATGCTTGGTCCACTGGACTTTTTCTTGCCTTTCCTTTCCTTTCCTTTCCCTTTTCCAGGCTTACTGAGACTGAAATGACACACATCACTGTATGAGTGTAATGTGTACAGGGCATTGGTTTGAGTTACATATATTATGAAATGATTAGCAGTGAGTTTAGTTAGCATCCATTGTGTCATATGAATAGATAAAAAGGGAAAGCAAAAAAAGGAAAGTATTTTTTTCCTTGTGATGACAACTCTTAGGATTTCATATATATCATACAGCAGTGTTAACTATTAGAACACCCCCCCTTTTTTTTGCTTTTTCTTTTTTCTTTTTTTATTTATTTATTTGACAGAGAGAGAGAGAGAGAGATCACAAGTAGGCAGAGAGGCAGGCAGAGAGAGAGGGGGAAGCAGGCTCCCCCCGAGCAGAGAGCCCGATGCGGGGCTCGATCCCAGGACCCTGAGATCATGACCTGAGCCAAAGGCAGAGGCCTAACCCACTGAGCCACTCAGGCGCCCCTTTTTTGCTTTTTCTTAAGAGATTTGTGGAAAATTTTAGAGGCAGCCTAGTGTTTACAGAAGAGGTAAAAATTTTGGAATGGGGCAGACCTGGATTTTATTGGCCTGGCCATTTACCTGGTGACCGTGTGACCTTGGGATGTGGATTGAGCCCTCCAAATCCCATCTCTGTATCTGAACATTTTCTGACATAGGAGCACTAGTAAGTGTTAGCTAGTACTTTATCCTGCCCTAGGCAGAGCCCTGTCCAGTATGCTTCAGAAATAAACTATTGTTCTCTGCTACTGAAAATTCTCCAGGGAAAAAATGCATCCCTCCCTTCCTCCATTACCTCTCTTTTTAGTTTTTCATAGTTATTTAGTCATTATAATCAGAGAAAGACTGAGAGACATCATAAATTAGTCTCAGCTAAGTTTCTTATAAGGTGTTTGAATTTTGTTGTTCACAGATGTAAAACATAACTGGAATTTTTAGAAGGAGATGTTGAGTCCTCAATGTGAAATTAACTTTATATTTCAAAGTACCACTTTTTCTTGGGGCACCTGGGTGGCTCAGTGGGTTAAGCCTCTGCCTTCAGCTTAGGTCATGATCTCAGGGTCCTGGGATCAAGCCCTGCATTGGGCTCTCTGCTCAGCAGAGAGCCTGCTTCCCCCCTCTCTGCCAGCTTCTCTGCCTACTTGTGATCTCTCTCTCTCTTAAATAAATAAAATTATAAAAAAAAAAATACCACTTTTTCTTTTCAATAGTCTGTAGTATTTAGTGTCCTGTTAATAATATGATCTCACTTGGTCCTCATTCCTATTATAATTTATTTAAATAATTATTAAGTGCCCATTCCTGATTTGAATGCCCTATGCTTAGGTCTTAGCCATCAAAAATAAGTCCCTCATTGTTGTCCCTTCTCTTTATAACTTAATATGAAGTATTTAATGTATTCTCTGTTTATTTTTTTAACCTACAATTCATTTATAATCTGATTTCTATTACACCATTCATTAGAAAGTGAGTCTCACCAAAAACACCATTATTTGTTAAGACCTGTCTTGGTCTTTTTGCTTGTCCTAGAGCGTTTGATACTGGTGATCATCCATCCCCTCGCTCCTTGATTACCCTTTTTTGTTTTTGTTTTGTTTTGTTTTCCTACCTCTTTCCCTGCCTTTTTCTGCCCCTTATCCTTTGTTGATTGCTTTTCCATCTCATGTCTTCTAATTTTGGCTATTCCCGCAGGCTCAGTCCTCAGCACTCTGCTCTTCTTTCTTGACCCTAACCCAGAAAGGCCAACATTTCCCATGTCTTTAGCTAACACCTCTATGCATATGACTTCTAAACTTAAAGTTCTCAGCTGACCCAAATTGAATTCTGGTATTTTCAGCCACTTCTAGAACATTACCGTCTGTAGCTCCTTTGCTGCTGTTATAAATTCAACATATTTAAAATTGAAACTTTCATGGCACTGGCTGGCTCAGTTAATGGAGTGTACAGCTCTTGATCTTGAGGTTGTAGCTTTGAGCCCCATGTTGGGTGTGGAGATTACTTAAGAATAAAATCTTAAAAAAATTTTAAATAAAAAAAAAAACAACAATATTGAACTTTTCAAGCCATTCTCTTCCCAACCCTCATGACCTGCTTATTTCTGTTTTTGGCGCACTGTGGTTTTGAAACCTTAGACCCATTTGAAGGAGAGGTCTGGAAATCTTGGAGTCAGCTTACATGGACTCACAAGAGCTGAACACTAACTTTGTGAGCTGGTTGCTAAGCACGGCCATTATAAAGAATTATATAAACTTACAGTTAAATAAATTATTTTTAAAGTAAAGGTAATAAATGCTCAAAACACATCACCTCATAATTATTTTACTACTTGTTAATATTGTCTGTGCTCTTGAGGTTAATTATGTCTGTTGTATGTCTCATGGAAAAGTATATAATGGTGTGCTGTTCTACATTTCTTTCCAACATCACTGTTAGTGATATTGTATTAGTGGCTGGAAATTGGTCATGGTGGGAGTATTTAAACTATGGAAATCAACAAATGCTACAAGTCTGAGCTAGATGTGTTATTCTGTCTAGACTTAAAGTGGTGGAGAAAATGTTAATCTTGCTGATTAAAATAAAATGTGTGTTATATCTATATTCATACTGTGAATAGCATAAAAAATGAAGAAATATTCCTTCAGTGTTTGAAAGCTATTATCCAATTCATCGTGAACCATTTTCTCCAACTGGGTGATCTACCCATCACCTTCGTAGTCCTTTATTCACACAGGTACAAATAATCATACCTTGCATATTTCCACCTTTTGTACCTTGTCTTCTGCGATTTTATCATCTTCTGTCTTTCTGTGAAAACACTTTCCAATCCTTCCAGGGGTGCCTGAGTGGCTCAGTTGGTTAAGCATCTGACTCTTGATTTCAGCTCAGGTCTTGATCTCAGGGTGGTGAGATCGAGCCCTGCATTACGCTCTGCGCTCAGCACAGAGTCTGCTTGAGATTCTTTCCCTTTCCCTCTGCCCCCCCCCCCCCCCCCAGGCATGCTCACTCTCTCTCTATCTCTCTTAAGTAAGTAAGTAAAGCACACATCCTCCCTCCCCCATCTTTCCAGTTCTTTCTCTTCCAGGAAGTCTCACCAGCTATTTCCAGCCTTTATCTTTTCTTTTTTTTTTATATGTAATCTCTACACCCAATGTGGGGCGCTAACCCATGACCCAAAGATCAAGAGTCGTATGCTCTACCCACTGAGCCAGTCAGGTTCCCCATAGCCCTGATCTTTTCTGACTACCATTCTGTTTGGAATGCTAGAATATTATAATTGGAAATGATGACAGTACAGTTTTCCATTCAAACGTGGAAATCCTAGTATGCCGGTCTCTGCTTGAAAAAAACCCGCTACTTCTGAAAGTAGCCCCTTTTATGGTTGTCTAGAGAACTACTTATGTTGAAAATGAATCTTCTTCCTTATACTTGCCACTAGTCTTCTGATTCTGTGTTCAGTGAAGTTGTCACTGGACTTGGAACGAACCAGAACACCTCTTGCCACTTTGTGCAGTTATGTGACCTTAACTTCTCAAAGCCTCAATTTCCTCAGTTCCTTCTGAGGATACTAAAAAACTTCACAGGGCATTTGTTTGGATTAAATAAATAAAATGAGATTATGGCTGATTATAAAGCATAGTAGTTAATGGCAAAGACTAAAAATCGGGAAGCCCAAACTGAGGCCTGTTTTTCCACTTGTGACCTTGGGCAAATTACTTAACCTCTCCATGCCTTGTTTCCTCACGTATGAAATAGGAGTACTTCCTGCCTTATCAATGTGAGAGAGACAAGAGATCCTATATACAGCGTTCAGCATGGTGTTTGACATTAACCACATATTTTTCCAAAGTGAGATGTTTTCCCATAGTTTCAGTTTTCAGTTATAAAATTGGAATTATTATTTTTTTTCACAAGGAAAATCACCCTCAAAAGATTTTTTTTATTTGTTTTGAGAGAGAGTGAGCACAAGTAGGAAGGGCAGAGGCAGAGGGAGGGGCAGAGAATCTCAAGCAAACTCTATGCTGAGCATGGAGCCCAATGCAGGGCTCACTCACACAACCCTGAGATCGTGACCTGGGCCAAAATCGAGAGGTGGACGCTTAACTGCCTGTCCCATCCAGGAGCACCTAAATAGACTAATCTTTTTTTTTTTTTTTTAAATAAATATTTGATAAGAGAGGAGTTAACATATAGGTACATCCTGTGAAACACTAGGTACCTACCATTCTTGTTTCCTTTGCACTCTGGAAGGCTTTTCTTTTTTAAAGTATTTATTTATTTAGAAAAATTTTTATTTATTTATTTGACAGAGAGAGACACAGTGAGAGAGGGAATGCAAACAGGGGAAGTGGGAGAGGGAGAAGCAGGCTTCCTGCTGTGCAGGCAGCCCAATGTGGGGTTCAGTCCCAGGACTCTGGGATCATGACCTGAGCTGAAGGCAGGTACTTAATGACTGAGCCACCCAGGTGCCCCAAGTTTTTATTTATTTAAGTAATCTCTACATGCAGTATGGGGCTTGAACTCAGAACCCTGAGATCAAGAGTTGCATGCTGTTCCAACTGAGGCCACCAGGCACCCTGGAAGGCTTTTCTGATTCTGACTGGACTCGTCTGTGTGTCATTGGCCATTGTATCACATTTTGGGCAAAATAATTCCTGAGAGGTTTCAGGATGATCGACTCTCCATCTCCCTGTCCAGACTTTCTAGAACATTGTTTACAGTTGGCTATAGTATGTAACAGATCTGACTTCAGTTTTTATTTCTATTTTTTTAAAGATTTTATTTATTTATTTGACAGAGAGAGAGAGAGCACAAGTAAGCAGAGTGGCAGGTAGAGGGTGAGAGAAAAGCAGGCTCTTCGCTGAGCAGGGAGCCCGATGTGGGGTTTAATCCCAGGACCCTGGAATCATGACCTGAGCCGAAGGCAACCCCTTAACCAACTGAGCCACCCAGGCACCCCTGGCTTCAGTTTTTAAAACACACATACATTTCTATTAAGTGTTACTATTTCACATGGATTATAATCCAAACTGAAAATTCCTAAATTTTATTATTGTTTCTTGTTTCAAAGTCTTTAATCTGTGTTTATCTAGAGCCAGAAGTTCTTGGGTAGCTAATAAAAGAATTCAAGATCAAATGCAAATCAGTCTGTTTTATTCTCTCACACAGGTCCGCAAGCACATCAATGATCTTTATGAAGATCTGCGGGATGGCCACAACCTGATCTCTCTGCTGGAGGTCCTCTCCGGCATCAAACTGGTGAGCTTCTCCCTTCTTCTCATGAGTGGCCTCACAAATGCAGCCCTGTTAATGACCTACCAGTCCCTCATTCTGAGTGCCAGGACTGGCCACCACTGCCTGCTCTTGATTATGTGGGAGGAAGAAGTAGAAGACATTATTTGTGGGCTTGGTTTCTAATTCAAACTGTTTTAAAATGATGAAATTTTGTCTTAATGTGAATTGATGTATCATATTCTCATTTCTTGATGGAATCAGGTATCAGTTTCATTTCTTTCGTATCTTCATTTTTTTCTACTTGCTTATTTTTTATCTGTTTGTAGATAGAGTATTTCAGGAACAGTAGATTCACATTTAAAGGTTTTTTAGTAAGATGTATTTTTCCATTCTAGAGTTTTATTTCTAGTCTATATAGGCTCCCCTGTTTTCCCGTGTACTGTGAATTGTTTTATTTTCTTTATTCAGATAAGGATATGGAGTTTATGTTTAAAAGTTGAGAGTTATTTTTAGAGTTATTTAGAGTTATGTTTTTAGAATCCACCTTACTCTCTTCCTTCTTCGATTCACTGAGTCTCCCAGGTTTGGAGAAGTACTAAAGCTGATATGTGAGCACAGCCCTGGATGCAGTACGTTTGAGTTCCTTGGGTAGTTAAATATGCCTGTCTCCTCCCAAGCATGTGAAACATTGCTTGTGGGAAACACCTACATATCTGAAGGCAGATCCTGCCTGGGCTTCTTGGCTTGTCAGTTGATAGCTCCTTTTTTTTTTTTTTTTTTTTTTTTAAGATTATTTATTTATTTATTTATTTATTTGACAGAGAGAAGAGAGATCACAAGTAGGCAGAGAGGCAGGCAAAGGGAGAGGGGGAAGTAGGCTCCCCACTGAGCAGAGAGCCCGATGCGGGGCTCGATCCCAGGACCCTGAGATCATGACCTGAGCCGAAGGCAGAGGTTTTAACCCACTGAGCCATCCAGGTGCCCCCAGATGATAGTTCTTATGTTTGCTTTGTTTGAAGGATCAAAATACCCCCAGTGGGCTCTTTGTCTCATATATTTGAGCCTAATGGAAGCAGGGGATCCTGTGCAGTATGTGTTCTACCTCTAGAGTTGTACACAACATAGTTTTCATTTACAAGAGTCCAGGGCTGAATACTGGAAACATCTCTGGGGAGAGAAAGAAGTGAAGTCCAGCCCACTCACTGCCTTTGGTGAATTCTTAGTCATTGTTTGCTGTGTTTCTAGAAGGGAATTTGGCACATTAAATTTCACTCCTTAAGTAATAGTTTCTTCAAAAATTGGGGCTTGGCTTCCTATGGTCCCTTTCTTTTGGTTTCACATCTTTTTTGTCTTATGATAGAATTTTATAATTTTTAATGGACCAAATTGACACTTTTTATTAGCACTGCTGCTACTGGTGAATTCCAGTTCTTAGTCTAGCCTTCATTTATAAATCTCATAAGTAATCAAACTGTCACTTTCACATTGCTGGACTTTATTCGTTAGCACTCACAAAGTTACATTTTGGGCATTTTGGCTGGGATATCTGATGAACTCATAGTGACTTTTGTATTGAAAGTGATTCCTTTTGTGACGTTGCTTACAAAAACAGGCTGAAAACACTCCGATCCAATTTCTTTGCCTAACCTTTGGAAACTTGCGGGTTGTTTATGGAGATAGTCATAGGGTATCATCTTTTCATTGAGAATCATCCAAATATCTCTTCCGCATTTATTCTCACAATCTCTTTCTCCTTTAGTTCATTCACAAAAAGAGATGATGGGTGGCCATTGAGAATTGAGGATGTGGGTTTTTTTTTCCCTTTTGAAGATTTTCTTTTATTTATTTGAGAGAGGGGCAGAAAGAGAGAGGAGGGGGCAGTGGAAGAAGGAGAGAGAGGGACAAGCAGACTCCATGCTGAGTGCAGAGCCTGACACAGGGCTCGATCCCAGCATTCTGAGATCATGACCTGAGCCAAAACCAAGAGTCAGATGCTTAACTGATTGAGCCAGGCAGGTGCCTTGAAGATGTGTTTCAACATAAGTGTTCCGTATAACCGTGTGATCTGGTCTTGATTTGGTTTTGCATGTTTTGGGAGGTGAGAGGGTATTTTCCTATTTATTTTCACTTTTTAAAAAAAAAATGTTGCATTCATTTCCTTTTCATTTTTGTGTTATGAATTTCCTGTTACTCTGTCCTGTCTTTGCCTTGGTGGTGGCCAAAGGAGCCAGCAGGGCTGAAGACCCTCCGTCTCGTGAGCATGCCCTCCTGGCGCCATACAAACAGCGAAGAGCGGGAGGAGGAAGATGATGATGATGTAGTAGGTCCTCCTGGGGATGCCAGGATCCCAGCTGGCACTGCAGGGCCATTAGAGAGTCTGAGGTTCTCAAGGTCTCCAAGTAGCTCAGTTACCAACCACCTTCTTCCCTCTGCACCTGGGAATTTGGGTCCCAGAGAAAGTGGTTAAAACTAATTGTGCCTCTTGCCACTGTTAGATGATCCTGGAGTGGGGATTGTTTTGCTTATCTGAGAGTGGTTGGCACAAAAAGAATCATGGTGTTTGGAGGTATCAAGTGCCTTTGTGACCCGGAGACCCATAGCCTTCTGGTGGCCTTGCTGTGTTGTCTGAGTCTGGATTGCAGAGCTTTGGAAAGTGTAGTTGAAGGCATGACAGTTAATTGCTCTTGGCTCCACACTTCAGACTAACTCTCACTCTCTCTTCACCTCTAGCTTCCAGGTTCTCACTAGACACCATGTAATTTGTTTTCAAAACAGCCTGTTGTTTGCAAACTATTCACTGCATGGAGATACTCTGCCTTGGTCAATAATATCTCTAGTTGCTGTAGAGGACAGTGATTTTAACTTGCATGCTCTTAGGGTATTTATTTTTGGTGGGGAGTACCAAGGAGTAAAGTTAAGAGTGTGTAAGAAGGGCATTTCCTGCTTGTAGGCCCTAAATTATAGCCCATACTCTTTCTCCAGAAATAGGGATTAGGCAATATCCCTATTTCCAGTCCTTTTAAAGTCATTTTTCCACCTCCTTAATCTCCCTGCCCATTGCCTTAGACTCTTCAGTTTCACATGCTCTGTTGTTTAAAGCCATGTTCTCAGGTCATTTAGCTGAAAT
Organism: Procyon lotor; assembly: GCA_028646535.1. Taxonomy (NCBI): domain Eukaryota; kingdom Metazoa; phylum Chordata; class Mammalia; order Carnivora; family Procyonidae; genus Procyon; species Procyon lotor. The sequence goes on from CM053606.1 coordinate 25,423,186, forward strand.
GCCTGAAAAAGAGGTTCTTGCTAGAAAGATTTTTCCTAATTCTTTGACATAAGAAGTTATCCTGTTGCCCAGAGAGGCCTCAACATCTCTGCAGATTATCCCTGTGTGGGAGCGTTGTTTAGAAGTGTTGGGGGCTCCCAGAGAGATGCTTCTACCCTTATCTTTACACGTATTGAGTTACGTTTGTGTGGTTCAACCTGGGGCAATGTTTCCTCTGTGCAAACACCTGCCACAGAGCTACCTTATTATTCATCAGCCTTTAATTAGTACCACTTTGACATTTACAAATGAATTGGGTATATATATAATCTATATATATATCTCGTGAGAGTGTTGTCTCAGGCCCAGTTTTAGTAAAATGAAAGCAACGTTGGAAACTGAGCAGGAGAAAAGGTGCCAGAGGTAGATAGCCATCCCTGCATGTTCTCACTGGGCAAAGGGAGTTCAAGCACTTTTGGATGGGTAATAGCTGAGCTGTGGACAGGGCACCAGAGGTTGGAGGCGAGCTTCTCTCCTGTGGCTCGTCTGACATCCGGGACTGAGCGACTAGCAGGAAATACCTTTCTCTGGAGTATCATGTTGAACAACCCTACCTCACCAAGGCTTTTGTTGCTCTTGGTATTTCATCCTGGGGTAAAAGGTGGCTTTCCTAAATGGACACCCTTCTGCCTAGAAAATAGGTTTCTTTCTGATTTTTATCTTGTTTTTGATTTTTTCACTGGTTTATTGAGCATATATAAGTCTTCATTCCCTGTTTTAAAGTTGGCTACCTATAGCTTCTTTTGCCAGGTTTTTAGTAGGGTTGGCTCTATTACTGTGCAATATGCAATTAGGACTTCCCGCCTTCCCTTAAAATAGCATTTAGCTGTGATTTTAGGAGCCGTAGAGCCAGGTTTTGTCCCCAATACCTGCACACCCAGAATCAGGGTCTGCTGCATTGTGGCTGCAGACCTGTAGAGAACCTGTTCAGCAGTGGGAGTCAAAGCACACTGTGCTCACGGAAGGTGCAGTGGTAAACAAGCATTTTGGAGGCCTCGGGGGGGCAAGGCGAAACACACACAGGTCCCGCCATTAAGGGGTGTTTTATGTAATGCTCCCATGGCTGGCTTCCACCATGAGGAATTCTGTGGTCTTTTAGTCCTTGGAATGAGAAAGGACTGGGGTCCGCATGGGTAAATTGGTGTAGCTAAAATTAACATCTCTTTCTGTTTGTTTGCAGCCCCGGGAGAAGGGCAGGATGCGTTTTCACAGGCTGCAGAATGTGCAGATTGCCCTGGACTTCCTAAAGCAGCGACAGGTAACACAATTCCATGCTTTCCCTATTCTGCCCGGGAATGCTGGCATTGAGTCCCCACTTAAGGGATGTCCTCAGTGCTCCTCATGGGCCCTCGGTAATTGCTACATCTGACTGTCCAGTCTGAGTCTTGCTTGCTAATGAGCAATTGCTTTATGGTTGGACAAATCATTTGGTCATTTTTGCATAGAGCCTGTGGCCTTCCTGAGTGGGACAGCGTTAACAGAGAAGTGCAAGATCCAAAGATTGAACCTTATGGACTCACCTTAGGTGGAAGTAAAAAGAAAGACAGAAAATTAAGTCAGCAAAGAAGATAGGAAAAAAGTACAAAATCCAGGAAGAGGGAAAATAAGAAGGTTACACTATCCTGCAAAGTAGAGGAGGGGCTGGTCAGGACTGGCCGTTGTGTTGGTGCCACATCAGTTCTGAGCCACCGAGCATTGGTGACTTAAGAGTATGGTCTGAATGGAGCAGGAAAGCACTTAGAGTTTAGTGGGCCTGGTTATAGGAGGGGGGAAAAAGTTTTCAACATATTTTTGGATGTGGGAGGAGAAGCCAGTGAAGAGAGGCAGACGGCAATGAGACTGAGGAGAAGTACCGAGTGATAAAATGTTGGCCCTGGGTTCTGCATCTTCTAGATAAGGAAGCTGAGATCTGGACAGGTGAAGTGACCTGCCCCCGAGCATAGAAGCTGGAGCGGAGCTGGGACTTTCACCCAGGCTTCCTGCCATTGAGGTTCAGTAATCCTGCCACCATCCATGCTGTTTCTCCCCTTCCTCCCCACTTCCTGATGCGCGGAACCAAGTCCAGGAATTGGGGAGGAGAAAAGGAAAATGCCCCTTACTCTGAGATACGGGGAGAAGGAAGAAAAGGGAAGGATGACGATGCAGGGGTGGTGTGTGGCGGAAAGGAAGATGGATGGGGTTTCCGAGAGTTCGTCTGCTTAGAGCCAGCCGTGTGGAAGAGATGGGTCTAGCCACTGGCAATAGCTCGGGCCAAGCTGACGATGAATGGTATGCATATTTTTAGAATTAGTTCATTTTTGTCACTTTTATCTGTAGTTCTTATTAACTTGGGAAATTCTCCTCCTCTGTGCTCCCAGAGCAGTTTAGTCCCAATATAACATCTACTACTTTATTTTTTCTCTGTTTGCTGTCACGTTATGTAGGCCCTGTGAGGACCAGGAACAGGATCTTAACATTTTTATATTCATCACCTGTCAAGGTGAATGGTCCGTAATTGACACTTAATAATTATTTGTTGAAATAAATTGACAAATGAAAAGTAGTGAGAATTAGAGGCAGTGTTTAGGGGAGTGGAGAAAACAAGATTGGAAATATCTGTGTGTAGCGCTGGAGGGAACCTGGGGGTTCTTAATAGCCAAGGTCAATTGAGAAGAGTCGATTAGCTACACATCTAAATAAGGACCAAGGGTAGATTTAGTTACTGTGATCAAGTGAAAATGTGTATGGATAAGAACAGTGGATGCCGAGAAGGGCAGGGTGAACTCTAGAATAGCGCTTGGTAATGGGAGGTCCAAGTTGTAGTTGTGTCAGTATCCAAAGTAGAGTAAAAGCAAAAGTCCTCAAAATGGAGAGGGCACATGAATTTTGCAGATGAGGTGATATTTGGGTCATTGAGATGAGTACTAAGATCGACAGTTTTAGGAGTTAGGTGTTAAAGTCATCACGGGTTAGGAGAGATTGGAAGGTGGTTTGCCAAGATAGACTTTGGAAGGGAGAAGGCAAACTGATGAAAGTGGGACAGAGGAATATGGCCTTGGCTGATACTGCAGCCTACCAACTGTGGGTCAGTGATTGGTGATTAGAAAATTATTCTCAATCTAGAAGAGCGACTTTTCTTTCTGGAAATACAGGTGTCTTTGCTCAGGCTGCTATAATGAAAATACTGTCGACTAGGTGGTTTATAAGCAGCAGAAATATATTTCCCTAGTGGAAGGGCAAGGGAACTCCCTGGAGTCTGTTTTACAAGGCACCATTCCCATTCATGAGGGCTTCCCTCTCATGACTTGATCACCTCCCCTCCTCTAAATACCATCACATTGGGTGTTAGGATTTAACGTATGAGTTTGGGAGGGACACAACCATTTAGCCGATAGTACCAGGTCACTGTTAGTGTGGGGGAGCTTGTTCGAAGTCACTAGAATTCTTTATAGAGACATACAGATTTCAGTTCAGTTGAAGAGATAGGGAGGACAGCTCAAGGACAGTTTGTCACAGTTGAACAGGAACTCCATGAGGGTGTGACAGAAGAGACTTCTAAGCTGGTTTTCCTGGTATATCCTCTCACTGTAAGTCCCACACCCCAGGAAATCTCTCAGTTTCCAAGGCATGGGATGGGACGGTCTGCCACCCAGTGGGTGATAGGGCCCCTGTATCTATGCACATTGTGTTGTTGGAATGAGATTTTACGAGTAAAAGCAGATGCTAGTGGAGGCGTGGGCAGGTGTGGATATCTTCAACAGAGGAGGGAAAATAGAGGTGGGAGCAGGTCAAAGACCAGTAAGGAAGAAGGGCTTGCCAACCCCTCTCCTGGGGGAAAAAACAAAGAAAAAATGTCAGGGTTGTGATGACTTAATAAAAAAGCCACTCAGGATACCATGTGGTTCATGTGGTTATTACAAGGTTGCCTTGCTGATGGGAATGCAAATTGGTGCAGTCCTTCTGGAAAAGTTCTTATAAAGCTAAACATATACCATATGACCCAACAGTCTCATGCCTGCCAATTTACCCTGTAGAAATGAAAGCATATGCTCATGAATCTAGGAGCTTTATTCATTATTGTCCCAAACTGAAAATAACCAGAATGTTCTTCAGTGGATGAATGCGTAAACACAGCATAGTCTGTTGATAAAATGGAATACTACTCAGCAATAAAAAGGAGCAAACTACCGCTCACTGTGACAGTAAGAATGGAGATCTCAAGGATATTATGCTCAGTGGGAAAAAAAAAGCCAGTATTAGAAACTTACATACTGTATGATTCTATGCATACAACTTTCTAGAACAAGTAAAACTGGGAATGGATCAGAGGTTGGCAGGAATTAAGGGTGGGGGCAGGGTGTGACTACAGTAGGGCGGCACAGTCATGTTTTTGGGATAATGGAACTGTTCTATTATCCTGATTGTAGTGGTAGTTACCCACATCCATACACATGTTGAAGGTCAGAACTGTGTGCTCACACACACACACACACACACACACGCGTGCACACACACAATCAGTTTAATTGTATATAATGATGAAAATTTATAAAAATGAAATCACAACAAAAATTCCCAGAGCTCTGAGATCAGCTTCTGTTTCTTTTCCAGGTGAAACTAGTGAATATTCGCAACGATGACATCACGGATGGCAACCCCAAGCTGACCCTGGGCCTGATCTGGACCATTATTTTGCACTTCCAGGTAGAGTCTATGAAGTTTGGGGTCACTGTTGTTTGGCTTGGACATAGAAAGAGCTGAAAGCTATCTATACAGCCTTCCACGAGCTGAGCGCCTAGCCTTCCTTCTCTGTGCATGGCCGGGAACAAGGGTGAGAGTGGGAGTGGCCTGGGGACTGAGCTGTTGTCGCCTAAACCCAGAACTTCCTGCTTAATTGCATACTGAAATGGGATTTTTCACTTGCCTGAGTGTTGGCAGTCAGGTTGTTAGAAGTCTCCTCTGCTGAGTCAAAACCGGCTCTTGGGGACTCAGAGTGTGGAAGGTTTGAGGCTTTAGAAGGGTGGAGTGAAGGCTTATAATCCTGCTTTGATGTAGACTTTTCCTCACCTCTAATGATCTTAAAACAAGCCTGGTTAATTATAGCACTGCCTTCGTCAGTTTGGGCTTCTCTATTGAAATACAGGCGCACCTTTGAGATACTGCCCGTTTGCTTCCAGACTACCACGCTAAAGCAAGTCAGGTGAATTTTCTGGTTTCCCTGTGCGTATAAAAGTTATGTTTACACTATGCTATAGTCTGTAAGTGTGCAATAGCATTATATCTTAAAAAAAAAAAGTGTATAGACCTTAATTTAAAAACTACTTTATTGCTAAAAAATGCTATTATCTGAGTTTTCAGTGAGTCCTAATCACTGATCACATATCACCATAATAGACGTAATGAAAAATTTTGAACTGTTGGAAGAATTACCAAAATGGGACCCAGACACGAGGTGAGCAAATGCTGTTGGAAAAATGGCATGGAGAGACTTGCTTGATGAACGGTTACCACAGACTTTCAATTTGTAAAAAATGCAGTATCTTCAGAGTGCAGTAAAGTGAAGCACAGTGAAGCAAGGTGTGCCTATGCTGTGGATTAGGTGGCGTAACCAACTAACACTTTTTCCTCATGGTTCTGGAGGCTGGAAGTCTGAGATCAGGGTGCAGCCTGGGCAGGTTCTTGGTGGGGGCCCTATTCCCAGTTAGCTCCTCACATGACTTTCCCTTGGTGCACTCGTGCAGAGAAAGAGATCTCATGTCTCTGTATCCTTTTATAAGGGCATTCATCCCATTATGGGGGCTCTGCTCTCATAACGTCATCTGAACCTAATCACCTTCTAAGGGCCCCTGTCTCCAATCACATTGTGGGCTAGGGCTTCAACTTGAATTTTGAGGGGACACAAACATTCAGTCCATAGCAGGCACCTTAGCAGCCGGGTTTGTATATGTGCTTGTAAAAGCACAAGTGTGGCTTCCATCAGACTCAAGAGCAGTGGCAACTTGGTAGTGTTCACGTGGTGACACAGCCTTCTTGTTGCCGTCCCCTTCTATGAGGGCAAATCCTTTTCAAGTCTGGATTGCTATTGGAAAAGTACAGCTTTATTTTTATAAAAAGACCGCCTTGGATCATTTTAGCCCAGCCAGACAAAACTGTTTCTCAGACAGCTCCCCCATACATGGTTGCTGTTTATGAAGCTGATAGATTAGAGGAAGTACTTCTTGAGCAGGTAAGAAAAGAAGGCTAATAATATAAATAACTCAAGGCTCTCACTCCAGGGGCTGCAAAGTGGCTGTGATGTCCTAGTTGGGGCACTAGAACCACCTGCTGGTCACAAGCAGAACAGCAAGTGTCCCAGAATTCCCAATTACCTGAGAACATTATGAGTTTGGGGCTTGTTTCTTGGGGCTCTGGTTTGGAGGCAGTGCTGGTAATCTGGAAGGTGTGGAAGTAACATGCGTTTTTGTGCAACCGCAGGGTGTCTTTAGGCATGCTTTGGATATAGGGATAACTAGGAACATGAACTTGGCAAGAGTGCCTTAGCAGGGTGGGAACCAGAACTTTGTTGAGCTTTCATGGAGGACTAGAGGTACCCCCTGGAAAGCCTTAGGAACACAGGAGTTTTTTGTTTGTTTGTTTTCAGAGAAACTGTTTTGGTCATTTGTATTTTTGCCACAAACCTGTCCTCATTGTGAATGCCCAGTGTTGGTCTCATAGGAGTGAGGTAAAAGGACTCTATCCCATGTGTCTCTTTTTACACTGACTGCAGCTTAATCTCTCTCTCTCTCTTCTTTTTTAAGGTTTTATTTATTTATTTGACAGAAAGAGAGAGAGATCACAAGTAGGCAGAGAGAGGGGGAAGCAGGCTCCCTGCTGAGCAGAGAGCCCCATGTGGGGCTTGATCCCAGAACCCTGAGGTCACGACCTGAGCTGAAGGCAGAGGCTTTAACCCACTGAACCACCCAGGCACCCCTCAATCTCTTTTTAAAAGGGAGACTCATGAGCCAAGGAATAAAAACTCAATCCGTTAATCAACATTTTGCTGGGACGGAGGAGATGGCAGGAATGGAACTGTTCCTTTCCTGAACACCTCCATCAGGAAAATGCTTACCCTTTCTTTCTTGAAAAATTTCTTACAAAAACGTTCAAACATTCATAAAAATAGAGAAAATAGTATGAAGAACTACCATGTACCCATCACCTAGCTCAACAATTCCTAACTCATGGCCAATATTTCATCTGTATTCTAATCCACTCCTTAAACCCCAGTAGGTTATCTTGAAAGAAATCCCAAACTTCATGTAATTTCATCTGTACATACATGTGTATCTTTGAAAGATAAAGATTCTTAATTTAGGCAAACTATTATAATGCTCTAAAACTCAATAATTTCTTAAAATCATCAAATATGTGATTAATGTTCAGATTTCCCCAGTTACCTCATTAAGAAAACAGCTGGTTTCTTTGAATCAGAATCCCAACAAAGTTTATGTATTGCATTAAATTTTCCCTCCCCCCCAGCCTTGCAATTCATTGAGGAAATCAGGTCTTTTGTCCTTTAAGGTTTATAAAGAGGCTGATAGGATCTCTGGGATATCTTTTAAAACAATATCCTCCATTCCTCTGTTGTATTGCTTATAAACTGGTGGTTTAGATCTATGCCTGAGGCTCAGTCCCATTCAGGTTCCTTTTTGGGGTTGTGGAGGGTGAGGATGGTGGTGTTGAGTTGTGTACTTCTATTGCTACATATCAGGAGGCATTTGTGGGTTCAGCTGTTATCAACCTGTTCCATCCATTACCTATTAGCTGTTCACTGAATCGTAGTTAGCTGTTCACCTGACTATTGATCATCATTACTAGTTCCACTATTTTGTTAGAAGTTATAGAATGGTGCTATACAAGTTCTTTCATCCCAATTTTGTTATTTAGCTGGGGTACTTCTGTAAAGAAGAACTTCACCTCATCAAGTACCCTGAGGGGTATCTTCTATAGGAAAGGGGAGATCCAAAGAAACTCTCCAAAGTTTCTTTCTTCTTCATTTTTTTCCCTTAATGTCACTTATCACTTAGGGTTTTTAACAGACTTAAGTGTGTTGCAATAAAATACAACTATCATTGTTCCTAATACTCAAATTACTTCATCTTTGGCCAATGAGAGCTTCCTAAAGTTGACTCTGAGTCCTTTGGCATGACTTCCTTGGTCCTTTTTATAATGTCTTTTACTTCTTGTGATGAGATGTTCCAGACTCTTCTTGTGTATTTCCTGTCCAACGCTTGAAATCAGCAATTTCTCCAAGGAACTCTCATTCTGAACACAATCTGAATGCTACTGGGTTGGTCAGTTTTTCTGTGGACAGAGCTAGCCAATGTATTTTTCTCTTTTAAAAAACCATGAATTTATACTGATATAGCTCACTCAGACTTAAATTACAGAGGTTTTTGGGTTTTTTTTTAAGTTTCTTTGTTTATTTTTTAATAATCTTTATACCTCATGTGGGGCTCGAATTCTTGACCCCAAGATCAAGAGTCACATGCTCTTCCAACTCAGCCAGCCAGGTGCCCGGAAATTATAGAGTTTTATTTAACTTATTTGACTTTATATCTCTTTTCCTCATGCTGAAAATCGTGATTCTAACAACAATAACATATTACTTATTTCTTTTCTATACACACACATGCATGTAGGTGTCTACATGTATGTATATATTACATATAATGTACTGGAACCAAAGCAATAATCTCAGTGTTATTATTAACAGTATGATTATTGAGAAGTTTGTAATTTCTTCGCAGTTTTCTTTGTTCTTTGGGTATATCTTCTAAGGATGTACAAATTATTTTTTAAAGTCATTTGAAAAAAAATTTATGTTTTTGTGAAGCCATTAATTCAATACACAGTTAGGTTTCTTTGTTTTTATTTGCTCCCACATTTTTAGGGATTGCTTTTTCCCCTTTCAGTTTTATTTCACATTGTATAGACCATCTGTGTTGTTCCAAAGGGACATTTTAAAAGTGAACATGAGGCGGTGCCTGGGTGGCTCAGTGGGTTAAGCCCCTGCCTTTGGCTCAGGTCATGATCTCAGGGTCCTGGGATCTCTGCTCAGCAGGGAGCCTGCTTCCCCCTGCCTCTCTGCCTACTTGTGATCTCTCTCTCTGTCAAATAAATAAAATATTAAAAAAAAAAAAAGTGAACATGAGGTATATTCAGAGAAGCCTAGCTTCCACACCTGTCTTCTCCATCCTGTTTCTTTCCTTTCCATGTTAGTTTCTTAACCATTTAAAACACTTTTTTGGTTGCCATTCTATTGTTTGTTTATTTTAGGAAAATACATTCTTTTTTTAAATGACTTTATTGAGGTATAATTTATATACCATAAAATTAACCCATATCCATTATACAATTCAGTGATTTTTACGAGTTATACAACCATCACCTAATCCAATGTTAGAACGTTTTCATCATACCAGTAAGACCTTCCTGCCACTTACTCCACCATCCTCCATTCTTCTCCCAGCCTCAGGCAACCACTCATCTATTTTCGGTCTCTATAGATTTGCCTGTTTGGACATTTCACACAAATGGGATCATGGAACATGTGCCCTTTTGTGTCTGGCCTCTTTCCCTTAGCATTAAATTTCTGAGGTTCATCTCCGTGATAGCATGTGTCAGTATTTTATTCCTTTTTATTGCTGAGCATTCTTCTGTGGTATAGATACACCATATATTTTGTTTATTCAGCAGTTGATGGACATTTGGGTTGTTTTCATTTTTGGCTATTTTAAATGTTGATATGAATATTTGAGTACCAGTCTTTGTGTGGATGTATATTCCCCCCCACCCCTTGGATATGTACCTTGGGAGGGAATTACTGTGTTAGATGGTAAGTTTATGTATAACTTTTTAAGAAACTGCCAAACCGTCTTCCAGAATGGTCATACCATTTTACGTTCCCGTCAGCAACCTGTGAGGACTCATTTCTCCATATATTCGTCAAGATTTGTTATTGTCTGTCTTTTGATGGTAACCATCACAGTAGGTGTGAAGTAGTGTTTTCTTATGGTTTTAGTTTACAGGAAAATGTATTCTTTAGTTGAATCCCACAAACATTTCCTAAGGACCAGCTATGACCAGACCATAGAGTCAGTGGGAGATACAAAGTGAACTAGACAGAGACTCAGCCCAAGTTCAACTGAATAATTCAGGGAAATGAGAAGAAATGCACCATAAAGTAACCTGATGGAGATTTAAAGAATCAGGGAGGTGTGAGACTGGGAGATGGAGCACAGTATGTACTCAGTAATTAGCAGTTATTGGCAACTTGTTATAATTATTAACAGACCTTATAATTTCCATAGCTTTTGGCTCAGCCCACTGTTCCCTGCCCTGTTACCAGTTTCTCTAGAAGATAAAATACTTTTGGTTTTGTCTGTCTTCACACATATTGGCTACCTGCTTTTCTGCATTTGCTATTTCAGCATAGCTGAATAACTATTTTGTCTTTTTGTAGAGGGAAGCGCTATAAAAGCTGCCAGGGTATCTTCTCAAATGCAACTGACTATGAATTCTTTTTCTTTGCTGGGTTTTTTTTTTTTTTTTTTTTAAGATTTTATTTATTTGACAGAGAGAAACACAGCGAGAGAGGGAACACAAGCAGAGGGAATGGAAGTGGGAGAAGCAGGCTTCCCGCCGAGCAGGGAGCCTGATGTGGGGCTCGATCCCAGGACCCTGGGATCATGACCTGAGCTGAAGGCAGACGCTTAACGACTGAGCCACCCAGGCGCCCCTCTTTGCTGTTTTTTTTTAAGATTTTATTTTTCTATTTGATAGAGACACAGCAAGAGAAGGAACACAAGCAGGGGGAGGGGGAGAGGGAGAAGCAGGCTTCCCGCTGAGCAGGGAGCCCGATGTGGGGCTAGATCCTGGGACCCTGGGATCATGACCTGAGTGGAAGGCAGCGGTTTAATGACTGAGCCACCCAGGCGCCCCTCTTTGCTATTCTTGATGGCTAGGTGTTTGTCTATATTAGCTAAATGTTTGAGAGCATAGGGAAGGGGTCCCTGATTACAGAGCTTTTGGTTGACTGATAAAGAGTTACACCGAGCCTCCACTATTGTTGCCTTGCTTAAAGAGTATGACGCATCTCTTGCTAGTTATGTATTATAGCGGTTTTCTAGTCTTTTATTATTGAGTGTCTGTTAGCTGTTCTCGCCAAGGACACATGCTATATGAAGCCAAAGAGAAGTGTATAGTAGAGCTATCAAATGTTAGGGGACCAGTAAAATGGTCATTATAATCTCTTTATTGGTGCTAATGAAACATTTCCTATATAACTAGCTTTCTTGCTCCCTCTGACCCCCCAGGTAAATGCTATCCCGAAGTTGATGTAGATCATATCCACATACGCTTTTGTACCTTTTATGACAGATGAGGTATTCATAAATAATACGTGCTGTTTTTATAGTTGACACAGATCCTATCTTCTCTGTACCCTTTATTTTTTAAACTAAACTTTGTTTTTTAGGTTTATTGTGTTTATGAAAGAGGACCTGATTTGTTCATTTTAATGAATTTATGTGGACTGTACCGTGAGTGGAGCCCCCTGCAGCTGTGTGACACAGCTGTTATTTGTAGTCTGTTACTTACCAGTACGAAGAAGACATTCATTGCTACAGTGAACATCTGTGTACTTGTGTCCTTATGCAAATAGGAAAGTGAGTTTTCGTTGTTGTCTGTTTTTGGGTTTTGGTTTTGTTTTGTTTTGTTTGGAAGTGGGTTTTTTGGACAGATACCTGTACTGGAATTACTGGGTATACACTTTCCCTTATTTTGTCCAATTACTCTCAGAAGCAGCGTGTGACACACAGTGTTGTGTTGGATAACACCTACTACTGTTTGAACATTTGTTTATGTGTTGTCTGGATCTCTGCAGTAGGATGCCAGCGTAACCATGGGTTTTGTCTCTTTTGTTCTTTTCTTGGCCTGGCTTAGAACACGTACATAATAAATATTTAAGTGAGTGGATATTTTATGTATTTCATCTTCTCAAAGCTGTAGGGCAGGGAAACCAGATAAATAGACTGTGATGGCCATTTTCCAGTGCTGGTTGTTCAGATGGGAACTGAAGCAGTCCAAAGGACATATATGGATTACACTTTCAGATCCTAATAATAGATTTCTTGTCTCTTGGTTTTGTCCAAACCTGTTTTAATGTTAGGATTTACAGTTTTTCTTTTTCTTTATTTGACAGAGAGAGATCACAAGTAGGCAGAGAGGCAGGCAGAGAGAGACGGGGAAGCAGGCTCCCCGCTGAGCAGAGAGCCCACTGTGGGGTTCAATCCCAGGACCCTGAGACCATGACCCGAGCCGAAAGCAGAGGCTTTAACCCACTGAACCACCCAGGTATCCCTGGATTTACAGTTTTTCTAAAAGATAAGTTCTTCAAAGTCAGACTCTGACAAAATTAGCTTTCCAACTCTCAAATGTTTATTAAATACCCGGATATGTCAGGCACTCTGAAATTGAAAAAAAAAAAAGAAGTTCAGGGAGTTAAAGTGAAAAGTCGTTTTAGCTGGTAGATGAGAGGTTTACATTTTTGTGCACTTTATGGCAGTTAGCACTTGGCATATACATGAGGCACCATTCATGTTTGTGGAACGAATGAACGAGCTCATTCACTCTGGCTGTCTCCATCGGAGAGCTGTGGGCAGTAAACAGTTAACTAAAAAAAAAGCCAGAGCGGAAGACCTGCAGGATTTCTGTGCCCTAGTCACCCCTAGTGGGCTGCTTTCCCAGAAGGCAGCTGGTCGTGTGCTCAGAGCTCAGGCGAGATGAGAAGGTCCAGGGAGAGAGGTCTTGGTGATCAGGGTTAACTTACTTAGTGAAATAGTGGAAGCAGAGCCCCTGGGAAGTAAAACAAGCCCCCGGGGCACCAGGTTGGCTCAGCGTGTAGAGCGTGTGACTCTTGATCTTGGGGTTGTAAGTTTGAGCCCACGTTAGGTGCAGAGATTGCTTAAAAATGAAATCTTAAAAGAAAAAGAAAAAGGAAAACAAGCACCTCAACTTGGACCTTAGAACATATCTAGTTTTCTTAGAGCCTAGTCAAGAAAGAGAGGATTTTAGGACCCTAGTGGTGGTGATAGTAGAGTGTCTCCTTTCTTGTGGCTTACGTCACAAATGGGAAGCAAAGGGATTTACTATTGACCAGGCACTGAGCCCAGCACGTCTTTATAGGGGTTATTTCATCAGCCCTCGCTCACCCCCTTACACAGGTGGTAGTATCCACATTTTACAGGTAAGGAAACGGAACCACCTAGCAAGTTAGTACTTAGCTATGAAGTTCCTAGAGCTGGGATTTGAACCTAGGCCTACACTACTGAAAAATTCTGCTCCTTCCCGAGGCCAGTTTTCCTCTGGAGCAGAAGGAAATGAAGGCCTGATGATTTTTCCAACATACGCAAGAAGTTTAAAGAAGAAAAGGCTCCTAGAAATAAATATGCTAGCTTCTGTCAGGCCTCTCTGTCAGCAGCCGTCAGACTAAGCAGCTTCCTTTCTTGTCCCGGAGTTCATCAGTTTCAGGAATTTGGTTTCCTTGGATTTCATGAATGTTTTTCTTGCTTGGGCCTTGGGGTGTGCATCTGGAAAGTTCCATGGTTCCAGTTCTCTTTGTTGGAGGAATGAAGGCCTGATGCCTGCCTAGAGAGTTCTATTATAATGTCGGGGGTTTTGCTTATTAAATGGTTTCCTGTGATCTGATTGAGTTTCTCTCCCCTGCTGGTCTCCTCGTCTGGTTCCTTGCTGTGGTTTATGATCACCATGAGATGGTGCTGCCACTTCATGCTCAGATGCAGGGAAAGACTTGGGGAGAAACACCTACCACAGTGGAGGTGGACGGGTGCGGGGTGTCAGGAGCAGTCACGTAGGAGCTGTTGCTTTAGGGTGTCTCAGTGCTTTCCTTATGTGGAGGGCATTTTTCAGGACTCCAGGAGAGGTTGGGTGGGGGATCCCATAGAGCCAGGCAGGCCATTTCCCTCTGCCGGGTGGTCTGGATGCTTTTGGTGCAGAATGAACCGTGGCAGTAGGGAAGAAACACATACAACCTCTTTCCACTCCATCCAGAGCCCCTTGGGTTGTGGTGTTGTCTCATCTCATCTGTCAGACACTGCACTAAAAATCGGGGTGGGTGAGTCCCACTGACTGAACAGGGTGATTTTTGAATCCAACTTTTAAGACTTTTAATTCAGACTTCCTGCCCTACTGCAACTTGAGTAAAAACCATCTGGGCCTCATTTTAGCAACTTCCTCTCTTACTCCCAATAGCCAGTGTTAGCTGTTTGAGCCCTTGGCCCATGTGAGTCTAGTTGACAATTCAGAACATTGGGTATCTTCCTGTTTTACTTAATTGAGAACAGACTCATCCCTGCTGCAGTTATAACGTGGGGTTGAAATGAGTCTTAAATAGGAGTTCACATACTGGCTTTTGCCACGTACTGGCTGTGTGGCTGTGAGCAAATTAATCAACTTTCTTAAACCTCCGTTTCTTTACCTGTAAGAGTAATTTTGACCTCATATGGTTACCGACAGAATGAAGCGAGGTAATGCATAGCTTAGCACAGTGCCTGGCACATAACAAACGCTGAAAAAGTATTAGCCAGCGGCCTCATCGGTGACTGTTGAATGCTTGTGTCAACTATTGTTCGGCAGAGGCGGGGCGTCTCTGCTGTATTTGGAAGCTGTGTCCTTTTTTACAGAGCTCCCTAACACAGTACTCCGAGCCGATTTCCGAGTGTCTCCTCCGTGTCACTGGCTAACAGAATTAACAGATCTCTCTGCTCTCTTTCTCTCGGGGAAGGCAAGGAGGAGGGGAAATAGATGCTATAGGAGACTAGATGTTTAAAGCCCATGTGTCTTAATTGTGAGGAGTAGGCTCAGGTCTCTCTGCGGGTTATGATTTGCTTAAAATAATTTTATTTCTGACCTGAAAATTTTGAACATATATTACATTGCTTGATGTTTTCTTTTGGACATCCTGCCACAACAGTTTGACTCTCTTTCCTTTCAGAGTCTGGGGGCAGTGATCATGGCAGCATCACAGCCCTGGTTCTTCTTGGCCCTTCCCTGCCCGGTGGTAGGAGCAGGCTCGTTTGCTTTCCCCTCTTCCTCCTCCTCCCTTCACATTACCTTCTTCCATGGCCTCTCTTGTCTCCCCTCCCTTTTCCTTTTACTCTTACATCCCACCCCCTCCTCCTCACCCTCGTAGGTTTTCCCCTCCCCTGGTTTCTAGCTCCTTTTTGCTTTCTGTTTGTGTTTCTGAGGGCAGTGCTCCAATTACCTCATATTTGGAGAGAGGAAGCTGCAGCCAATCCGGTTTCTGTCTGCTTTTAGGTCAAGTGATTTCTGAACTGCAGTGAGATGCTTTGAATTTGTCTTGTTGCAGCTCTGAGCCTGTAAGATGGCTGTCTGAATCGGCAGCGGCTGGGAGAGACAGAGAGGCGGGGAGGGAGGGAGAAGGAATTGGAGGGATTGCCGGCATAGTGCATGTTTTTAAATGTGCGTCGAATCCGATGAAGCCAACGTTGGGATTTCTCTGGGATACCAGGACCGGCTTAGCTGCGTTTTTGATGAGATTAGGAGAGGAAGGCGATGGGAAATTCACTGGGCTGTGTTAAGGAGCCAAAAGATTCACTAGCTATTCCTGAGAAGGCTCCCCTATCTCCTAAGAAAAGGGTTCGGTTCAAAAGGAAGTGGAGGGGGAAGAAAACCTCTACTCCAGAGGTATCTCATGAGGAAGAACCCTCGGAAGGAACCAGAGTCATTGAAGAGGCGGAAACCCAACCAAAGTTAACAGTGAGTCTCCAAAAGGAGGAAGGAGCCGGAGGGGTAGAGCATCCCCCTGCAGACATTTCGCTGCCTTGGAACTCGGCCCCCAGCTCAGGGGTGGGCGAGCAGGGCATGATCGTGCAGGTGAAGGAGAGATTCCAAGGGGAGATCCAGACTGCTCACCTTTTGTTAGAGAATGAGTCATCAGTTGCCAGAGGGGTCTGGGATTCCCTGGAAGAGGGGATGACTGTCATCGCTCACCTGCTTGATAACCCAGCGGAAAGGAACTGTGAGAAGTCAGTGAGCCAACTGGTGGAATTTCCGAGGACAGCATCCTGCAGCAGCCGGGCTGTGCTGCTGCCTTTGCAAGGAGAGACTGCAGTGGGGAAAGGAGGGACCCCGCTTGGACTTCGGAGCAGCACTTTCCCCAGGACAGACCACCCTGCCATCACAGGGACTCAAGACCACCTTTCAGAGGGCTGGCGTGCGGGGGCAGGAACCACGGCCCTCTGCAGCACCCCTCACACAGGTTCCTGGATTGCAGAACCTTCTGTTCCTTCTTCCCCGCTGGACCAGTCTAGAGGCCACAGATGCACAGAAACCCCCGCCGTGGGTCGAGTGCCCCCCCAGGGCCCCAGACTGCCTACTTCTCAGAGTGATTTATCCATCAGCGGCAGGACTGTGAGTGTTTTACCCTCCTCCTCTGGCTATGGCAGTGATGGGCCACATTTATGTGGGGTCCAACCTAGAGACACAGAACCTGAAAAGAGCTCCACATCCTTCTCGGAAGAGGATGGCACCCTTTCTTTGGAGGCAAGTCACACCCCATTGTGGGGTCTGGAGGAGATTGGTGGGCTACGTTCACGTTAGGATTTCTGGCCCTCAAACTTGTCAAAGTGGAGTGTGCTAAACAGTGAGGATCTTGGTGCTTCTTCTCAAGCTCACCTGTGCCATATACCAAGAGTTAGTGACTGGATTTGGCAAACAGAGTCTATTTCAGGTCTGCCCCTTGATGCTTGAAACCAAGTCTTTTGTTGTCTCTGGGGAGTCCCTGATTCCGGGTAACCACACAGCATAATTGCTCGAGCTATCTGGTGGAGCTATCTTTCAATGGCATTTAACTTTCTCAGGCAGGTCTGTTGATCAGCTTCCCTGCTGCAGGAAGTTGTGGTGTAGTGGAAAGGACAAGGGGAGGCCTGGCTGTGTGTCCTAAGTGAGTGTGGAAGGCGCGGAGAGTGCTGAAGGGGCTTGGGGTGAGGCAGTTCTCACCAACATGGTTGCTCTTCCCTGGAGAGTGATGTTCTTACGAGCTGATGTAACCCTGCTCCTGCAGGGACACTGCTGATGGCAGCACCCATCCAGTGTTCGCACAGGTGGAGAGGGCTGATCCTCCTTTGGCTCCTAACTCCAGCATTAGAGGAGAAGCACGCAGAATTATATGAAGAGTAATCCAGAGGGGGGGTGGTTAGGGTAGTTTGAAGGTTCAAGGCTGGAAAAAGTTTGTGTTCTGATTGGACTTGTTTATGGCTTTAACAAGATTTTGTTTATGAGGTATATATTGAGACAGAAGGGGCCGTGGTGAGGGTGGAGGGTGCTGTGAATGCTCTTAGGGTCTAGGAGCAGATAGGGTTCAAGAGATCTGGAGGCTTAGGGGGGAAGAGGACCCAGCCCAGGGTCTGGCATGTAAGCGTGTGATTGTATGGGTGACTGAAGTTATAATTTTATGATTAAAGAACTTTTGTTGGCATGTCAGCATCTGCAGCAGAAGAAATAAAATCTTTAGGAAACGAGAGCAGCAAAAGGAGGGAGATGAGTAGGGCATTTTCCCTGCTACGGCTGTGGCCAGCTGCCCTGGTGTCCGCAGAGTGGGGATGCAGCCTGTGTATGGTGCCCTGCTTGCCACCTGACAGCATGAGGCCTAGCAGACACAGTCTCTTGTGCTTGATCTGGGCTTAAAATGTCCTCTTTGGGGATGAATTTGCTCCACAGATAGGCTCATGTCAGTGCCCTTTGTTATGACAGAGTTTAGAAACTCCCAACGGGTAGAGGGAAAGGTGGCCATTGAAAATAATTATTATATACGGTTGGGCAAGAGGACTCTGTAGGTAGAGAATGTGTGTTGTAGGGGGAGGAAGGGAGAGAGAAGTTGGAGAGGAAAGCAGTGGAGCTGGGGTGGAGTGTCAGTGTATTTGAGCTCTTGTCTTTGTTTGGAATGCATGCAGAACAGTTTTGCTGAACTGATTGCTCTTTTGATACCATTGGCATTAAAGTTGAAGTTTGGAGGGACATAATGTTTTAGGAAACATGCTTATAACTGAGTGTGAGATTGTCAGACAGTTTGGAGTGTCAAATTTTAAGGGACTCCTAGTGGAAATCAGTTCTAGATAATGGACCAAGGTGACCATGGCACTTGTAGTCTGGGATCTCCACACTGAGAAGGGAGGGGTCCGAACAGCCCTGTGCGGTCTTAGGAAGAGGATTGGTGGGAGAATCCTTTTGGACCATGGTCTGTCGTTCAACAGTATTTTTTTTTTTTTAAGATTTTATTTATTTATTTGACAGAGAGAGAGAGAGAGAGAAACCACAAGTAGGCAGAGAGGCAGGCAGGCAACAGAGAGAGGGGGAAGGAGGCTCCCAGCTGAGCAGAGAGCCCGATGCGGGGCTCGATCCTAGGACCCTGAGATCATGACCTGAGCTGAAGGCAGAGGCTTAACCCACTGAGCCACCCAGGCGCCCCTGTCGTTCAACAGTATTGACAGCAGTGTGATTCTTTGGCTGTTCGGTGTGAGTCAGATTGGCATGTGGTGTTTTCTGGGCATCCCATCCCTTCTACCCTTTTGGAGCAGACTCAGCCAGACCAGTCAGTAAGAGCCCAGGCTGAAACTCGCAGTGACTGAGCGTCAGCTCAGACGGCTGATACACTTCGGAGGCTCCGTGTCCATCATGTGAAGCGGGGACCACAGACTCTCACCATCCTATGTCACAGATGGGAAGTAACTTCTCAAGATAAGTGTGAGGTTCCTTCAGAATGAAGGCCCGTTAGGCCAACAGGCCTGAAACCCTCACTGGTTCCGACAGGAACTGTCTTAAGGGAGCTGCTCCCTTACCAGCAGGCTGTTCCCAGGCCTCGAGGACAGCAGCAGCCTGGGAGACAGAGGCAGTGTGTTCTGACCCCACCGGCCTCCTGTAAAATGTGGGTTGAGACTCCAGGCGAGAGCATCTGACAGGAGTGTGCGTTCGCTCTGTGGAGCTTGGGAGCCCTGGGAGGACACGGGGGTCAGAAGAGCAGCTGCTGCTGGTCACACTCCAGCTCCTTCCTAAAGAGGAGACAGCTGGCACCTCCACAGAGCTGGTTTTTTGGTTTGCTTCTTGGTGCTTGTTTTGCTTTTAATATGTCAGAATAGTAACCCTTCTCGGGAAGCAATTCAAGTTCCGTGTGCTCTGTCATTGGCATAACTCAGGCTGCGTCTTCTCTCCTGTTGATCCGCCTGTGGTGTATTGATGGGCATGGGATCAGGCTGTGGCTGGATAAACATTGCAGTGGGTTTTGCTTCTTTTCAGGATAGAAAGAAGTGGAAACAGGTTCTTGCTGAGTATGGGGTTTAGATAGGAGAAAACAAATGGTCACCTTTCCCGTTCACCTGTGATAGCTGATATTTCCCCTGTCAGGAAATAGTTAATGCAGAAATAGGATGACAGGGGCCAGCTAACAAAATGGTTTTCAGAATAAGGGGACTAGGATTTGGAGCCGGGTGGGAGTGTCAGGCACAGACCTTCTCTCAGGAGGACTCCCTCCTCCCAGCTGCCATCAATGCCCATAATACCTGGCTTACTGGAACAAGGAAAATTACTGAAAACCCCTTCCCCCTCCCTGGCTTGGCTCCCATGCCAGTCTCCAGTCCACACTGTTGGCGGGTTCTGTCAAATGAGGAATCTGGCTGTATACCAGTGTCCTTGCCACGAAACCTGAGAGTCCTTACAGTGAATAGTAAGATAACATTGGGGGCTAAAAGTGATGAGAAGGAAATTGGTTGGTATATTATTTCTGAGCTCAGCCTTTTCAGTTTACAAGTATCCCTTTCCCATTTCTCCTCTCTAATTATAGGGAGTTGTTTTACTAATATTGGCTTTGTATTGCAAGAAGAAAGCAAAATTAATCAGACGATGCTATTAGATGAATGTAACAGTTAAAGTCAAAGCTAGAGCTTTTTTTAAGAAAGGACTTTTTTCTTTTTCAAAAAAATTACTACTAAGGAATCATGAATTTTTAGGTATAACATGGTGGTATGGTTATGTTAAAAAGAGTCCTCATGATTTAGGGATGCCTGGCTGGCTCATTCAGTAGAGCATGTGACTCCTCATCTCAGGGTTTTAAGTTCAAGTCTCATGTTAGGTATAGAGATTACTTAAAAATTTAAATTAAAAAAAAAAAAGCCTTCCTTATTGGGATGCCTGTCTGGCTCAGTCACTAGAACATGCAGCTCTTGATCTTGGGGTTCTAAGTTTGAGCCCAATGTTGGGTGTAGAGAATACTTAAAATATTTTAAAAAACAGCCCTCATGTTTCAGAGATGCTTCCTAGAGTGTTCATGGAAGAAATGCCATGTGTGTGGGTTTGCTTCATAATAACAGGGGAGGAGGGTGAAGTGGGTGGAGTGCAGATGAAACAAGATTAGCTATGAGTTGAAATGGTTGAAACTGGGTGATGGGTACCTAAGAGTTCATTATAGTATTTGGTTTCTTTTTGCATGTATTTGAAATTTTCCATTTCAAATGGAAAGTTAAGAAAAATAGTGGTAATTACTGTAT
Source organism: Procyon lotor (assembly GCA_028646535.1). Classification (NCBI taxonomy): domain Eukaryota; kingdom Metazoa; phylum Chordata; class Mammalia; order Carnivora; family Procyonidae; genus Procyon; species Procyon lotor. The sequence continues at coordinate 25,443,825 of CM053606.1, forward strand.
AATGCATATTCTGAAAAAGGATTAATATTCAGAATCTGTGAACTGTAGTATAAATAAGGCAGTTAAGAGTGTAGAGCCAGAGATACCTGTGTGACTCAGGTGGTTAAGCATTTGCCTTTAGCTCAGGTCATGATCCCAGCGTCCTGGGATGGAGTCCACATCGGGCTCCTTGCTCAGTGGGGAGCCTGTTTCTCCCTCTGCCTGTCACTCCCCCTGCTTGTGCTCCCTCTCTGACAAATAAATCAACAAATCTTAAAAAAAAAAAAAAAAAGTGTGGGGGCGCCTGGGTGGCTCAGTCATTAAGCCTCTGCCTTCGGCTCAGGTCATGATCCCAGGGTCCTGGGATCGAGCCCCACATCGGGCTCCCTGCTCGGCAGGAAGCCTGCTTCTCCCACTGCCATTCCCTCTGCTTGTGTTCCCTCTCTGTGTTTCTCTCTGTCAAATAAATAAAATCTTTAAAACAAAAAAGTGTGGAACAGGATTGGCAGAGTTTGAATTCCATCTCTACTACTTACCAGCAGTGTACCTTGGGACATGTTACTTCTCTGTGATATAATTTCCTCCATTGTAAATTGAGGATAAGAGTAGTATACACTTCGTAGAGTTCTGAGAATTTTATGAGTTAGCACAGTAAATGCTAGTATTATTTAGTACTAATATTTTTTTATTTTTATTTTTATTTTTTTAAAGATTTTATTTATTTGACAGAGAGAGAGGGATCACAAGTAGGCTGAGAGGCAGGCAGAGACAGGGAAGCAGGCTCCCTACTAAGCAGAGAGCCCGATGTGGGGCTCGATCCCAGGACCTGAGATCATGATCTGAGCCTAAGGCAGAGGCTTAACCACTGAGCCACCCAGGCGCCCCCTTTAGTACAAATATTTAAAGAATCCCTACCAAATAGGAAAAAGGTAAACACCCTTGTAGAAAAATGAGAGTAAAACCCAGGAATAAGCAATTCATAAAAAAGGAAACCCAGATGCCTCACACACATACCTTTCTCACTAGTAGTCAATGATATAAATATCAAAACAAGTTAGTATTTTATAACCATCAGAAAATTAAAAGTCTGAAAATCCCAAGTGCTGTTGAGGGTGTAGAGTGATGAAAAATCTCTTTGCACCCTGTGTGTGGAAGTGATATTCCAAGTGGAACTGGTATCTGGAGAGCTGGTTACCAGTAGTAGAATTGAAGGATGCCCATGTTTTATGACCTAGGGTTTCCATTCTAGTCATATTCCCTAAACAGTCCTCCAAGACTCTGAATTTGAATGCTGAAAGGAGCATCCCTTGACCTTTACCTAACTCGGATGTTGGTAATAAACACAGCTGCCGGGGGGCCTGGGTGGCTCAGTCGTTAAGCGTCTGCCTTGGGCTCAGGTCATGATCCCAGGGTCCTGGGATGGAGCCCCGCATCGGGCTCTCTGCTCGGCAGGGGGTCTGCTTCTCCCGATACCATTCCCTCTGCTTGTGTTCCTTCTCTCGCTGTGTTTCTCTCTGTCAAATAAATAAAATCTTTAAACAACAACAAAAGAAACCCACAGCTGCCTTTAGAGCCCTCTAACTAGCCAGGCATTTGTTACGAACAACGGTGCCTGCCCTCACCTGCTCTTTGGATGGAAGCTTTCAGTCTGATGCTGTCTGTGTCGTGGAATGAGGTCAGCTAGAAACTTCAGGACATGAGAATCAAGTCTCTCTTTGCCCATTCCCTGAGACACATTATGACTGACAAAGTCCAAACTCCGCAGCCTAGCCTTCCAACTCTCAAAGATCTATCTAAACTTCTCTTCTGTATTGACTTTCCCTTTGAACCTACATATTTTAATGGGTCAATCCCCCAACCACCTATTCCAGTTTCAACTTATTTCAACTTCCAGTCTTTGTTTGCATTCACTTTCTACCTAGAATTCTTCTTTCTCTTTGTCTATTCTAGAACATCCTTCAAGGGTAAGTTTAGATCATACTTGTTTAAGTGTGATTTTTTTTTTTTTTATCACTCTCTTACTAACTTTTCATCTGCTAAGATCCTCTGCTGGGTATTACTAGTTACTCTACTACACTTGCTTCTTTGGGGCCTCCAGCATAGTTCTTTCATATGACCTACCACATGTGGTACATGCAAAGTAAGAATTTTTTTTTCCCCTCCAGAAACTAGCCTTCAGAAAAGAGGGATTCTCTTTGTATTTGACTTTTTATAAAGTTTTTCTTGTTATTGGGCTCCCAGTGAAATTGGTCAGTTCATGAAAAAAAAATGAATGAATTTGTGTCACCATCTGCTAGTTCAGGTGATGTCAACACACATAAATGGTTAAACAAAAAAACCTAAGAAAGTTTTAGTTATATTGTTTTTGAGAATATAAATGTCCTAATCTGAAGCACTGAATGTATTGTGTATAAGTCTTAATCACATTAAAAACCTAAAAAAAAAAATCGTTCACATCTCTTAACAAAAAACACACAGCAAGTGTTCACATTATGGGAACCATAAATAAATATCAATAGAATGAATAAATGGGGGGGGAAAACCTACCTCAGTGTCATGCAACTGGATTCCAGTGGCAGGGGATAAAGTTTCCAGTGACAACATGGATCCCGTGCTATTGTGTCTCAGAAATCTTAATAGGAAATGTAGATGATGTTTTCTAGAATATTCACTCAAAAAGCTTTAGGTTTTTTAAAATAGCTTTATTAATGAAAAAGACATTGATGCCAAAGATGCATGTGAAGAGTTTGAATAAGATGGTTTTTTGAAATGTAAAAGTAGAAAATGTATTAATTCAAATTTTGTAAAGTAGTTAAATTCCAGTTCGTTATCATACAATGTAATATTAGTTTTGAGTGTATAATATAGTGATTCAACACTTCCATACAATGCCTGTTGCTCATCAAAGCAAGTGGCATTAATTCTAAATTAATGCATTAGATATATTGCTTAATTTATATGTAAATGTTTATATATGTAAATAAATTTCTAAAAGTACATATTCAAGAGGATTACAAAGCTTCCCTTTCTCCATTCCTCTCTTTCATTCATCTGTTATCATTTGGAAAAATTGGGGAGAGCCTTATATTTGGGATAGTCTTATTTTAGCCAGATAGGGCAACTATCACCTAAAAATTTTTAAGGCAAGCATGTCTGTTTTTTTATTTCCCTCTTTCCACTTGGCTAACTTCTACTTATATCCTGAAATTCAGCATAAATGCCATCTCAGAGAGCTTTCTTGGCATTGCTAGTTTGGGTTACTTGTTTACCCCTCTCATAGCATTGATCCCTCTGTGTGTCATATTGTTAGATTGCTTGGCCTTGAGGCCCAAGGTTGTGTTTTTGTCCTGAGATACCAACGATTTAAGCCCAGTTCCTAGAATATAGTGATTGTCAAGAAACAGCAGAATGAATAATTGGTGTTTGACTTTCTCTTTTTTTAAGATTTTATTTTATTTTATTTTTTAAGATTTTATTTATTTGACAGTGAGAAACACAGCAAGAGGGGGAACACAAGCAGAGGGAATGGTAGCGGGAGAAGCAGACTTCCTCCCGAGCAGGGAGCCCGATGCGGGCTCGATCCCAGGACTCTGGGATCATGACCCGAGCTGAAGGCAGACGCTTAACGACTGAGCCACCCAGGCGCCCCTAAGATTTTATTTTTAAGTAATCTCTGCCTTCAGTGTGGGGCTTGAACTTGCTCACAACCTTGAGATCAAGAGTCCCATGCTCTACCAACAGAGCCAGCCAGACGCCCCAGTGTTTGACTTTTTTATCTTGAGATACCAAGAACTTACCCAAAGCTCCTAGAACAGAATGGTTGTGAAAGAAATAACAGAATGAATAAATGGTGTTTGACTTTTTTTATTCTTCTCCATGGTGCCTGGAATAATGTTAAGCACAGACAAGATGTTGTTTAATAAATACTTACTGAATTATTAGGAATACATTAAGTTTTTAGATACACTTCAGAGAAGGAATTAATCAAGACTTGGAAAGTGTGGTTTGAAAGATAAATCAGGTAGACCTGCATAGTCTCTGGGGTGGTTTTGAGGCTGTCCTCCTCTCCATATGGCGTCTTTTTAAAAATCCAGACGAGATAGGACACCTGGATGGTGTGGTCAGTTGGGTGTCTGACTCTTAGCTTCAGCTCAGGTCATGATCTCAGGGTTATGAGATTGAGCCCTTGTCGGGCTCCACACTTTCTTTCTAACATAAATAAATAAATCTTTAAAATAAAATAAAAATCCAGGTGAGGTAGAAAGCTCGCTGACACCGAAGCTGGGTTTCTGAATTTGGGAGATTAAGGTAAAAGCTTCTCCATAGCCCCAAGGACGGCACTGTGCATATCACATGTGAGCGTTCTATGAAGAGGTGAACAAAAACCCAATTTAATTACTGAGATGGTTGTGATGATAATCCCATTTTTCTCATCCAGTTCACAGTCTAGGAAGGGCCCTAATCCAAGCAGGGTATTTTTCCTCTCCCTGAGAGATCCAGCCATTTCCCTGTCTCATTATAGCTGTATGGAAAATCTGAAGGAAAGCTGTTCATTGAACTATTTTTGGTGTAATATACAAGATAACTGTGATTGGCAGATAGGATACACCAGAGATTGACTGCAGTTGTATTGGACATACAATGCCAACTAATTAAGTGGAAATTTTTTTTTTTTTGAATGAAGAACCCAAATACTCAGATTTCCTCTTGTTTATTCAAATTCTATTCCTTTTCACTTCAACATACCCTGTTCCGGACAGTGTTTTTGCCTTCGTGTGTACGTGAGGTTGCTACTGTGGAAGCACTGGGATCTGTCGGTGGTGGGTGGCATCTAGCCACTGACATGAGCATCTTGAAAGGGTTGTTAAGGAGAACTGGAATAGAATCAGTACTGGGGAGGGACTGTTTTTACCAGGAGTCACAGGATGATGGCTTGGATGCCGTGGTCCATTGTTGGGTCCTCTGCTTTGCAACTCTGTACATTGTTTTTTCAGCATACTTGGAGTTGACTGGGTTTTAAGGGATTGACTCAACAGTGGTCATACTTGCTAGAGATTAACTGATATAGATTAATTTTAATTTACAGTATGAGTTATAACTGCCAAGTGGTACAGTATTTGAACTGACTACTCAGTGCATTTTGTTGCCTTAGGATATTCATATCATGAGCAAATACTCACCTGAAGATTGTCAGGTGAGCATGGAGTCAAAGCAATGAGACGGTGGGTAGAGAGGATAGATTCGTAGGGTGATCTTACTAACTGGCATCATCAAAGTTTGGCAGCCTGATTTCTTCTGTTGATGTGCACCTGTCAAGGGGACAAGAATCCTAGAATCTACTGGTTACACACCATTTTACCATCACGGTCTTGGAGGCAACATGTATTGATTTCCCTTTTCTAGACTCCATGCAGGCTACCCATACTGTTTTGTTCCTGTAGTCTTTCTTCAGACACCTTCGTGCTATTTAGTCGTCTTCAGCTTTCTTATGTATTTAATGGAGTATTAAAGTTCCTGACCCTGTGTTTTTCTGAATTTAGAGTATCTTCACCAGGTATTTAATCTTATCTACCAGGAGTTGAGTCTATAAGTTCTATTCAGAGACTTGGAAGTTCCTTATTGTTAATTGACCCCTTGTACTGACCACTAGGGAGGCTACTCCCTTCACAGTATGGACCTGATGGAGACAGCTGAGAGACAGTTGTTCTACTGACATGCCTGTGCTTTCCCTGCCCAAAACACCTGGCCCCAGAATTGTGCCGGGAAGGCTGTTTTATTTATTTATTTTTAAAGATTTTATTTATTTTTTTGATGATTGGGGGAGAGCAGAGTCAGGTGGAGCGGGAGAGGAAGAAGCAGGCTCCCTGCTGAGCAGAGAGCCTGATGTGGGGCTCAATCCCAGGACCCTGGAATCATGACCTGGGCCGAAGGCGGACGCTTAACCGACTGAGCCACCTAGGTGCCCCAGCATACTGTTTTATTATGATTGAGAGGAAATGCTCATTCCCTAGGCACATTACCCACATCACTTTATTTAATCCTTATAATGACCCTACGAGGAAGTTATTATTCTATTTTAAATATGGGGAAGATGGGATGCAAGAAGCATAGATAATTTATTTACATTCCTGGTAAATACCTCCTCTCAAATGCATGTCTCTATGACTCAGCGGCTCATCTTCTTTTTCTTATTGATAAAGATTATTTTGTAGCTTTCATTATAAAAGTAAAATATGTTCATTTTTTAAAGTCTGAAGAAAAGAAAAGTACAAAGAGAAGAAACTTATCTGTAGTCCCACTCTAGGAGAGACAGCCATTGTTGATATTTGCTCAAGCTTGTTTGGTTATACTATACGCTATTTTGAATTTACTAATAAGTAAATTTGTTGTCAAAAAGTAGTACATCTCAGGATTCTAGGTGGGCCTTACCCCAAAATATGTTTGTTTCTTTTAGTTTTTTTTTTTTTTTAACATTTGTTTATTGTTTTACTTTTAGACTAAGTGAGTATTAATTAAACGTGTTAAGTGTCGAGCAGGTGACCAGTACAACACTAGGTAGTGGGTGATGCATGGAAGTTCTGTGGTCACTGAGTCTCAGAGTTGGAAATTATTTCTTCCACAAAATCCCCACCTCTGCTTGAACATGCCACTTGGACAAGCTCTCCCTTGTAGGGACTGCTCTTGAATTTTAGATCATTCTAATTATTAAGATGTGGGACTGGCTCCTCAGGAAACCTATAGTCTAGGGGAGATAAGATCAAATGTATGAAGTCAAAACCAGTAATTGAAGAAAACACTTAATGTTATGTGGGAGTAAGAATTGAAGGAAGACCATTTTCCATACAAGGAAGAGTGAACGGAACTCTATTGCGCGCATAGGCTTGTGTTTGGACTAGGTGATTTACTTATAGTCTTCTTGGTTATCATAGCAATCCTGAGAAAAAGTACTAGGTATTATTCCCACTTTACAGATGTTCTAACTGAGGTCCAGCTTACAGTTGGTGAAGTTGAGATTCACACCCAGGTCTGCGTGGAACCAAAGGCATCCACTTCTCTCCCACACCGTCCTTCTCTCTAAAGTAGTTCCTGTGCTAGATTTGGGGGGTTTCATAGAATAAAACTATTTTCTTATAAAAATGCACATGACTTAAAAAGTTTGGAAAATAGAAATATCACCTCTAATGTTACCACTTTGAGATACCTGTGATGACTAGTTTGGTGTCTTTCTCTCCTAACTTTGCTTTATTTACTTGCATGTACATATATGCATTTATCACATACCTTGTGTATATGTATGTATATGTCTGTACATATAACTATATACTTAGGTATTCAATATGTCTTTTATACAAAACCACTATTACTATATATTAGTTTGTGCTCCAATGTCACTAAGACTGGTTAAAGCATATTTTTTTAAGTCCTACAGAGACTTCTACCATGTGTATGTGCTCTTACTTTGTAACCAATCAATCCCTCATTAGAGTTGAAACTCTGCAATTTTTGCTGTGATGTTTATCACATTTTGACAAGCATTCTTGTATAAACCTTTTTTGCGTGTATTTCTGACGGCTTCCTCTCAAGTGTATGTGTTTTAAGACTTAATTCAGAACTGCCATCTGGAGGCATTAGGTCATGCGCACTCTCACCAGTGTGGTGTGTGAGAACCCATGTTAGGTCTTCTCTCCAGTACTGATAGAATCATTAGAAAAAACTTTTCCCTGTTTGGTAGGTGAAAAATGACCTCTGTGGTTTTAATTTGCGTCACTTTGACTACCACGGAGAACAAATCTGTGTTGGAATTGTCATCTGAAGTTCTGCCAGTCTTGGATCTTCTTCTTCTAAGAGTCATACGCATGAAGAGGAGAAGGCTAGAAGGCTTCATCTTATTTATACTGACGTACTCTGTGTCCCATCTTTGGCAGATCTCTGACATCTACATTAGTGGAGAGTCAGGAGACATGTCGGCCAAGGAGAAGCTGCTCTTGTGGACCCAGAAGGTGACAGCTGGTTACACAGGAATCAAATGTACCAATTTTTCCTCCTGCTGGAGTGATGGGAAGATGTTCAATGCACTTATTCACCGGTACAGGTAAATGCAGTAGAATTCCCAGGTGCCTGAAGAAACTGCTCATCTTGCTTGTAATAAGTTATAATGCCACTTTCCTCTCAACCAAGAATCAAGACTCTGGTTCATTTTACTCATTTAAAAAAAAGGAATATGTGTTGAACTCCTACTATTCTAGGCACCGGGTACAAATAAAAACAGCTCTCGATTTCATGGAGCTTACTTGTTTTTTAGATGATGAACAGATGAATACCTGGTGGTGATGGTAAGCAGAGTGGAGAGGCAGAGAGTGACAGGGTTTGTTGTATTTTGGACAGTGTCACTGGAGACGCCTCTCTGATGAGGGTGTTGGAGCAGAGCTGTAAAGGAGTGAGCCATGCAGGCTTCTAGGGTCAGAGTGCCCCCGCTGAGAGGAAGCAGCAAGTGCAGAGGCCTGAAGTGGGGGCTTGCTTGGAGTGGATAAGGAACAGCAGGTGGCTGGAATGAGAGGAGTCAGGAGGATAGGAATTTTGATGACAAAAATCAAAATTACTGTATTCTTAGTGATCATAAACACATCCCAATTTTTACTCTACTAGTTTATGATACCTTTCCCATGAAATCCAGCCTACCTGCTGTGTATGTTTAGAATGAGCGAGCACTGGGCTCCTGGCATGTAATTGAAAATGGGATGAGTACCTTTCTAAACTTCATGCTTCCTCTCTAACGCAATCAGCATATTCCAGCTCTGGGTACTTCTAAGAGCTTTACTTAGTGTGAACTCATATGTGATGTGTAGATGGTGGCCTTTCATGTGCATTGGTGGACTCTTACAGACCTGATCTGGTGGATATGGAGAGGGTACAAATCCAAAGTAACCGCGAGAACTTGGAGCAGGCTTTCGAAGTGGCAGAGAGACTGGGGGTCACCCGCTTGCTGGACGCCGAAGGTGAGACCTGGCCAGAGTTGAGTATGTTTGCCTTATATTTGTTGTCCTTCTCCTGGCAGCTTTGTCTGTACTGACTAAGAAATTTCTTATCCTTTCTCTCTCAGACGTGGATGTGCCATCTCCAGACGAAAAGTCTGTGATCACTTACGTGTCTTCAATTTATGATGCCTTCCCTAAAGTCCCTGAGGGTGGAGAAGGGATCAGTGCTACGGTACAAGAATACTCTCCCAAAATACCTTCTGACTTCAATATGTTTGGGTGGAATATACTGGGAAATAAGGGAATATACCCTTATTTCTCCAGCACTCACTGTATGCAGAGCACATTTATACAGAGCAAACTGAATCTACATCCTCTTTATACGTGGTTTTTGTCTTTGGTCTCTGGGAATGAATCCAGATGCTGCTAATTTTGTAGCATCCAGCATAGACTATTCTAGTGTCAGGAAATTGAATCCCCTTTTGAGAGCCCTTGAGGAGCTCTGAAACTGGGACTCGGAGCATTAGGCTGAGCAGCCGTGGAGGCAGTTAGAGGAAAGGATTTTATGTGGTTTGGGGTGGCCTAAGCTACTGTCTCCTGTGCTTGCTTTGTGTGCCACTAATCAGAAGGTGTGTGATATCTACCTTTTGGCAATAGGAAGTAGACTCCAGGTGGCAAGAATACCAAAGCCGAGTGGATTCCCTCATTCCCTGGATCAAACAGCATACAATACTGATGTCAGATAAATCTTTTCCCCAGAACCCTGTAGAACTAAAGGTAAAGTCATGGGCTTAAGTTGCTTTTTATATTCATTCCTGGGCTTAAGTCTCAGAGCTTGTTGCTGCTGGCTCCTGGGTGAGGTGGGGTAAAAGGTGGGTCGGGTTGTTTATATCCATCCATTCATTTACCAAATGTTAATTTTGTAGGCACTTTATAACCAATATATACACTTCAAAGAAACAGAGATTCTGGCCAAGGAGAGAGAAAAAGGAAGAATTGAGGAATTATATAAATTATTAGAGGTAAGGAAGCTTATCCTTTGCTGATTCTTGGGGTGTGCTGGTTTGCCTTATTGTTACTTCTTTGTTAGGTTGCCTGCATCCTCTTCCCAACCTGCATTAATAGCAATATTCTCAGGGTGACACACAAGCGTCACTTTTTTTTTTTTTTTAAAGATTTTATTTATTTGACAGAGAGAAACACAGTGAGAGAGGGAACACAAGCAGAGGGAATGGTAGCGGGAGAAGCAGGCTTCCCACTGAGCGGAGAGCCCGATGCGGGGCTCGATCCCACGACCCTGGGATCATGACCCGGGCCGAAGGCAGACGCTTAACGACTGAGCCACCCAGGCGCCCCACAAGCGTCACTTTTAGGCTGGTCTTGAAAATTTGTGGTAAAGGGGCAATATCAGCCATCTGTATTTCTTAAAGAGGCTTTTGAAAAATGGCATACATTTATTCAGAAATGCCGAATTTATGAGTGAGTTTTCTGTTTTTCAGAAGGAAGTGAATTCCTTTGCTCAGATGGAAAAGAAAGGGACTTCCCACCCACATTTTGTTTCCTAGAGCATTTGAAACCGTAGATTTGGGCATTGGGCCTTTCTGGAAGGGGGGTTATTGAGAGGACAGGAGGATTTATGGAAAATGTAGAAGGAATGGAAAGATTTAGAACAGGCCGTAGTCCCTGTGTTTTGGAGATAGTTTCTCTGCTCTCACCTCAGGTTGAGATACAGCTCTTTCCTCTTACTGGACTTGGGGGAAACTGCTGGTGGCAGGGTGAAGAAGCAAAAAGTGAGGTAGCAAGAATCCATAAAACTGGACCTGAGGGCATGGCTGTGTTTTTGGACTAAATGAGTGTCTCTGGGATTTTTTAGGTGTGGATCGAATTTGGCCGAATTAAACTGCCTCAAGGTTACCACCCAAATGACGTGGAGGAAGAGTGGGGAAAGCTCATCATTGAGATGCTGGAGCGAGAGAAGTCGCTTCGCCCGGCTGTGGAGAGGTGGGCCCAGGGCCTGAAGGCGGCCTGATGTTACCTACCCACTTGGAGCCTGGCAGGTGACTGTGTTTTTTATCTTATTATAGGCTGGAATTGCTGCTACAGATTGCAAACAAAATCCAGAATGGTGCTTTGAACTGTGAAGAGAAGCTGACACTAGCTAAGAATACACTGCAGGCCGTGAGTGTGTGTTTTCTCTCCCCTCATGCCGCGTGCTCTCCCCTTCTCACCCTGTGCTCTGATGGTCCAGATTAGCTGGGGAGAAGTCCAGCCGTGTCACTTCCTCACTCCTGGATGGGCAGTGACCCCTTGGCCCCTCCGTCCCCGTGGCCGGGGGCACTGGCGTTCTCCCACGCCCGTTGCTCCCTTTCTCTCTTAGGACGCTGCTCACCTGGAATCGGGACAGCCGGTGCAGTGCGAGCCAGATGTCGTCATGTACATTCAGGAATGTGAGGGTCTCATCAGGCAGCTGCAGGTGGACCTCCAGATCCTAAGGGATGAGAATTACTACCAGCTAGAAGAGCTGGCTTTTAGGTGAGGAACATGAGACCCAGACAGAGGGCTTGCTTACTGCCGAGGGTCACAGATCAAGAGTCAGGCTCTGAATCTTGTAACTTGGGTCAGAGATCAGTGTCTCAATGGGGATACTACAGGTATTTGGGGCAGGAAAATTCTCATGGTGGAGGACAGTTTCCCCTTACTGCAGGCGCTTTCCACTAAGCACCTATAGGATTCCCTCATCATTGTGGGATCTTATAACACCGACATGTGTTTCAGAGTGACCTGCCGGGGTACAGTACCACATCTGGGTTAGGACTGCTGGGGATCGAATGCATCATTTTATAGAGAAGAAAACCAAGCCCCGCAGAGAGGCTGAGGATCATCTCAGTCACGTAGTTTGTACAGAGCCAAGACTAAGACTCACATCTTTTGACCCCTAATCTATTATTCATTCTGTTACACTATCCAAAAGTTAAATAAACAGATCATGGTTTGCCTCCTTCCAATTAACACTGTAATTTGGCATTTGCCTCAACAGCTCTGAACGATGAAGATGTTAATACCACCTTGCATTCATTTAACACTTCTCCTGATATGATCTCATTTTTATTTTTATCTTATCCTTGTTAAGTGGATAAGGAATACTTTATCTCAAAAAGTGCATTACAGGGGCACCTGGCTGGCTCAGTCAGTGGAGCATGTGACTCTTGATCTCAGGGTTGTGAGTTCAAACTGCACGTTGGGCATGGAGCCTACTTAAAAAAGCGTGTTACAGATTTCAGTCCCTTCCTTTTTTCTCTCTTTGCATTTCAGGGTTATGCGCCTGCAGGATGAGCTGGTCACCTTGCGTCTAGAGTGCACAAACTTATATCGAAAGGGCCATTTCACTTCACTTGAGTTGGCTCCACCCTCCACTCTAACCACTACTCATCTGAAAGCAGAACCCTTGACCAAGGGAACCCATTCTTCCTCTACCTCCTGGTTCCGAAAGCCCATGACTCGGGCTGAACTTGTGTCTATCTCCTCCTCTGAGGATGAAGGCAATCTTCGATTTGTGTATGAACTACTGTCTTGGGTAGAAGAAATGCAGGTGGGTGTATGTTCCAAATGCTTATGCAGTGCCTTCAGGTTTACTGGATCCAGCAGCTCGTCCAAGGGTCAGGTTACTCTATGCCCCCTGGTGTAAACTCTCTTAATTATTAATGCTGCCGGGGATTCAAGCCCCTTTCTCAAATGTTAAATGAGTGAGGTCAGCTCAAATCCTCAAAAATCCTACACCAAATAGCATAGGCTTTTCTGATTTGAAGTCCTTTGGGAGTCTATTCCCTTCGGCTGACTGCTGAAAGTAGAGATGATGAAAGAAATTGCGGTCTATAATTCTCAGTCACCTTTTTGGAAGTTTCCTCATTGGCAGGGGAGCTTATTCTTCACTCTTTGTTGTTGGTTTTACCTTTTGAGTTGAAGCACGGCTCCCTGTGTTTCACAGTTCTTACGGGCACTATTTACATGTATCCTAGGATAGTGGTTCAAGATCGATACTGCCCTTTTTATCCTTCTAATCCTTTTGTTTTCTTTATTTTTAAGATTCTATTTATTTTTAGAGAGAGAGAGCACGAGCAGGGGGTGGGGGAGGGAGAAGCAGAGAAGCAGACTTAAACCACTGAGCGGGGAGCCTGACATGGGGCTCAGACCCAGGACCTCAGGTCATGACCTGGGTTGAAGACAGACACTTAACTGACTGAGCCACCCACGTGCCCCATCCTTTTGTTTTCTATTAAATTCTTCCCATGCCCTAGTGGTGGTTTCCCCATGTACCAGTAAATAAAAACATCCAAAGACAAGCTATTTGAAAATTACCTGCTATTGGTCAATAGCTGATGCCATGAATGAAGTTAAACATTTTTAGGTATTAATTTCTTATATCCATTCTGATTGTGAAATGAAGAGTGTCCATAAAGGAAAAGACCTCAATTATAAAGTTAATCTCCAGCTGTGGAAACACCTTTCTGGTTGTTAAACTCAGGAATGTATCCCATAATGCCACCCCTGCAGCAGTGGTTGGTGGGGTCTAGTCTCCAGCTCCTTGGGGGTGACGATGGCATGTTTTCCTGTAAGAGACCATGATGGAGATGGCCTAGGTGTCCTCTTGCCCATTCTTCTACCCTCAACCCCCTTGCCCAACATCCGTTCTGAAAATTTTCTGTTTGTCTATTCAGTCAATTATATACATATTTTTTTCTTTTCCAGATGAAACTGGAGCGAGCAGAGTGGGGCAATGACCTGCCTAGTGTGGAGTTGCAGCTGGAGACACAGCAGCATATCCACACCAGTGTGGAAGAACTGGGCTCAAGTGTCAAAGAGGCCAGGTTGTATGAGGTGTGTGGCATTCAGAATCCATCATGGCACGGTGTGGTGAGGCAGGGCGGGTAATGGAGTGGCGTGCACGGGGCAGCTGTTTCCGAGGAGAGGGGGACTCTGGGGGTGCCTGGGTGGCTCAGTCAGTTCAGCATCTGATTCTTGATCTCAGCTCAGGTCTTGATATTAGGGCTGTGAGTTCAAATCCCATGCTGGGCTCCACACTGGGCATGCAGTCTACTTAAAAAGAAAACCAAAAAAACAATAGACATAGGATAAGGGGGCTCTGGAAAAGAATGATAACCACGAGCGGCACCTTACAACAAACTCCCTTTCCACATGAAGTGTCTCTCTTTTGCCCTTTGAAATACTCTTATGTGCAAGGTAATTTTATTAACCATTTTTTTTTTTTAATTTTTATTAACATATAATGTATTATTTGCCCCAGGGTACATGTCTGTGAATCTTCGGGCTTACACATTTCACAGCACTTAATAGCACATACCCTCCCCAGTGTCCACAACCCAGCCACCCTATCCCTACCCCCCCCCCCCCCCCCCCCCCCCCCCGCCACCCTTAGTTCATTTCTTGAGTCTAGGAGTCTCTTATGGTTTGTCTCCCTCCCCATTAACCATTTTTACTAAAAAGAATTGTGATACTGAAAGCTAAGGTCAAAATCAGTATGTAGTGGGTGCAGTTGCCAAACACAGGCCTTCTGCTCCAAAATTTCATGCTCCTTCCTTCCACTTTACCTCCTGCCTTCAGGGAGATCTGGAATGAAGAAACTATTCACTAAGTCTCTCCCTCCCTCATTCTGTCTTCCCTTTTGTAATTTCAACTTTTTCCTTCAAAAAAGCAGTTGAGTAGTTTGGGAATCATCAGGCATAGGTTTTGCTAGAAACCTCCCAGAGTTACTAGAAGCACGAGATCTGTCAGCTGTATTTCACCCCCACTGGACCTAGTGCTGCCCCAGGCTTTAAAACCTGACCCACAGATTTGTTATCTCAGCTAACCAGTCCCTATCTGTGTGCAGACATATTTGAAACTGTACTGTACGTATAGTTTACTTACTTTTTCTCTAATCTATCTTTATTTCATGTGTTTCTTATCAGGGAAAAATGTCCCAAAATTTCCATACCAGTTATGTTGAAACTCTTGGAAAGCTGGAGACACAGTACTGTAAACTGAAGGTGAGTTTTGGCTCTTTTGTTCTTTTCATGGACAATCCAGTTTCTTCCAAACGATTGTCTTCACTAATTCAGAAAGTTTATGGTTCAGCCCTGTTTTGGTTTTCTGTTTATTAGGTTATATCAATTATATAAGTAAGTTATATCACTTACTTTGCAATTGTTCATATGTATTATAATATTTTCTCAATTTTCTTAGTGGATCAGAAACCACTGCCCCAGAAAGTTTTGATTAAGTAAAACCTGTCCTAGTTTCTGTGTTTCACCAAAGCAGTGACTGTATGTGCTTTAAGACACCAAAACTAAAAGTTCAGGATTAGTAGGAAGGAGACTCCTATCTCTTCTTCATTCCTATCTTTCCAGATTGTCCAGAGTAGGACAGGTCTGGGATCATTCTTTATTCAGGGAGCTCCAGAAAAGCCTGGTGAATTCTAATTTTTTGCTAGGATTGACTAGGGCTCTGGAAGTCCTGTATCAAACTTATACTAAACTTGAGTTTGTGGAGAAACACCCAGAGATGAAAAATCAAGGCTAAATTTATTTCCTGGGTTACTTTTTGCTTTGATGTCACATGAGCTATCTTCTACAGAGGATACAGAGCCTGGCAATTTAACCTTGTAATCCTTGCTTTGTCTAGGAAACTTCTAGCTTCCGGATGAGGCACCTTCAGAGCCTGCATAAATTTGTCTCCAGAGCTACCGCTGAGTTGATCTGGTTGAATGAGAAGGAGGAGGAGGAACTAGCATATGATTGGAGTGACAACAATCCCAATATCTCAGCCAAGAGAAATTACTTCTCTGTGAGTCTGGCACAACAGACCTGTCATATTTATGTATTAGCAGAAGACGCCAGAGAGACTAGTCTATTGAGAGCTTGGATTTCTGGATTTGCATTCTGCTAGGTAGAAATAGGGACCTCCCTGCTTAAATGCACCTGTGCGTGTGAGAAGTGTACATGGAGAGAGGGGAACCTGAGCCTTAGAATGTATTTACTTAGAATGCTTTTAGAAAGGCAGTGTCTTGGGGTACCTGGGTGGCTGTCGGTTAAGCGCCTGCCTTCAGCTCGGGTCATGATCCTGGAGTCCCAGGATTGAGCCCCATGTCGGGCTCCCTGTTCAGTGGGGTATCTGCTTCTCCCTCTCCCTCTGCCCCCCACCCCCACTCCTTTACTCCTTTTCTCTTTCTCACTCACTGTCTCTCTCAAATAAATTTAAAAAAAAGGAAGGAAGGGAAGAAGGAAAGGAAGAAAGGAAAGAAAGAAAAAGAAAGAAAGAGAAAGCAAGCAAGCATCTTGGACAAAGAGAGTTATCAGTCTGCAAGTTGAGTCATTTCAGAATAGCTTTGTGTTTAAGATGATGGGCTTTGGAGTGAAAGAGACCTGGGTTCAAATTCTTGCTTCTCCACTTACTGGCTCTGTGACCCTGGGCAAGTTATTTAAACTCTCTGTACCTCTATAAAATGGGATAAGAGTACCACTTCAAAGGGTTGTGTAAAAAGACTGCGTAGCTACTATAGGCAAAGCACTTAGTAAAGGGCTTAGATGTTGTTTAATTGAGGTAGACTCTTGGCTTCTCACAAATTCTGAATTCTCTTAAATTCATTTAATAATTTTTTGGTCAAAATCTTCATTTGTAAAATGGGAAGGGAAATTCAGCATTGGACAGTGGTATAATACTTTTTATTCTTTTTCAGTGAATAGAATACAAGTAGGGTCATTTTTAGTTAAGTGTGTTTCCACATCTCAGAGGTTTTTAAGGATTTTGTAAACTCTATGCATATGGGAAGCTTTTTTACTACCACTTACTTTCGAGACTTTGTCATTCCATTAGAGTTTAAAAACTATAAAGGTCTCCTGATTGGAGGATGGTATCTGATCCTTCTGTAGTAAAGGAGAAAGAATAGATGCTACACTACGGAAAACAGTCTGTCTGAGGATGGGAATGAGGCTATGGTAAAGATGAAAAGAAAGTGCTTAGAAAGAAGGGACCAGATCCGACAGCAGGGATCCATACCCAGCTTCACAGAAGAGCTAGCATCTAAGTTGGCTCTTGTACTGTTAAAAGAATTTAAAGCCAGAGGAGGGCACTACAGGCTAACGGAATAGTCTGAGCAAAGCCCACCAGTCAGTGATTGGGATCTAAGGGTGGGCCAGGGACTGAGTTATCTCCTTCCTGTGCGTCCAGTGCTCATCCTGTGTTCCCCTGCTTCCTCAGGTCTGGCCCAGGTCCCATATCCTTTGTGAAACATTCTCCAGTAATTCTAGCATTTTTGCTCTTCTATGAAACCCTCTGGCAGGTGCTGTTTATTCTTCTCATTTTGGCGCTAATTGTGTTGGAGGCTCCTTTAAAGTCGGGCAGGGAACACAGCCTTTTCCTTATTGCTCCTCCCCCTTTGATAGTACTTGTTACATACAATTGAATTCAATTTTCAGGAGTTGACAGTGCAGCTGGAGGAGAAACAGGATGTGTTTCGCTCTCTACAAGATACAGCAGAATTGCTGTCACTTGAAAACCACCCAGCCAAGCAAACCGTGGAGGTATGTGACTTGAGAACGTTGGGGGGTCAAGTGCTCAGAGCTTGTCATTAGGGAAGCATTCAAATCTGAGACTTTGTTCTCCTGCAACATCTGGAGGAAGTGTCAGTCATCATTTGTCTTGGATCCTCTCTCTTGTCATCCCAGCCCCCGAAAGACTACAAACAAAGGGGAGAATACGATGAGAAACTAGAAGAGCCATAAACTCCTACTGAGCCATGTTTTTTCAAATAAGCAGATCCTCTCTCTTGTTGGTGTGGTGCCTTTGCCCAGAGAAAAGAGACAGTGGAGGAATCCGGGAGGGATTCATTTATGTCTAGGTTTTGCTGATTATTTGCTGATCATTTATGGCGGACCCTTGAACAACATGGGTTTGAACTGCCTGGACCCACTTATATGTGGATTTTTTTTTTTTAATAAATACCATATAGTACTATAAATATATTTTCTCTTCCTTATGATTTTTTTAGTAATTTTTTTTTGCTGTAGCTTACTTTATTGCAAGTGTATATATATACACATATATATATATACAGTATATGATATGTATAACGCCCAAAATAGTTGTTCATTGACTCTTTATGTTATCAGTAAAGCTACCAGTCAACAGTAGGCTATTAGTAGTTAAGTTTCTGAGGAGATAAGAGTCACGTGTGGATTTCCAACTGCATGGGGTTCGGCTCGGCGCCCCCAGGCCCCCCGTTGTTCAAGGGTCAGCTGTAGTGGCAGTTGAGCGTGGGAGAGGCCTTTTCTATGTAACCTGTGTTGGATGAAAGACAAGTCTCTTTCTGATGGCGAGCGATCAGCCGAAGCCGTCAGGTATCTCTGTGTATCTTTGGTTGGCCTGTCGCTGGCAGAGCTGTGCTGGAAGAGAGCACTGCCCGCAGATGTTAAGCCCTGCCCTTCTGTGTGTGTGTTCGGTTGCTGCAGGCTTACAGTGCTGCCGCCCAGTCCCAGTTGCAGTGGATGAAGCAGCTGTGCTTGTGTGTCGAGCAGCATGTAAAAGAGAATACTGCTTACTTTCAGGTATGTGGACTTTGTGTTTGTGTCTGTGTGCATGTTGTGTGTGTGTGTGTGTGTGCGCACACAAGCCCGCACATGGAGGAGGTGGGGTGAAACACACACCTGCATCAGTTAACGGGTACTGTGCAAACCTCCACCCCGAAGCACAGCTGTTTAGAACAACAGTCCTTCAGCTAGCTCTTGGTTCTGTGGGTTGGCAACTTGGGCTAGGCTCCGCTAAGATGAGGAAAGATGATTTTTCTCATCTTGCCTAGCTTCTGGATGGCTGCAGGTGGCTGGCAGGCAGGTGAGGTGCTGGTGGGCCCAAGACGGCATCACTTCCACGTCAGACAGTTGGTTGGGGCGGTGGGGTGCAAGTCTCTGGCATCTCATAGGCTCTCCTAGGCTTTTTTATGGAGTAGCTATGTTCCACAAACGGCCAGAGAGAGCAAGCCCCAGGGCACAAGCCCTTTTATCTGCTGTCACATTTACTAGCATGTCATCGGCCAAAGCAAGTCATGTGCCTATATGCCCAGCTTCAAGGGAAGAAGTAGACCCTCCCTCTTGATGGGACAAGCTGTAAAATATCAGGAGGATTTTTCTTTCTTCGGTCAGTCACAACTTCAAGAATATACTCCTTGTTTTCAGGTGAGGGTGGCAGGAGGAAAGAAACTGTTACCTCTTTTTGGGTTTGCCCTAAATGAGATAATCTTCCTGATCATTTTGTAACCTTATCAATGGGTTGGAACATTTGATCACTCAACCTCTAGGCTTTTCTTGACGTCTGCCTCACAGCCGAGTGTTATCACTAGCAGTGTTTCCGAGGAGGGGAAGCCGACTGACTTTCCTATGGGGTGCCATAGGCTTTGTGGTTGTCATCACTGATATTTCCTGGATGTAGCATCTTAAGCCCTCAGTTTCTCTTCCTGTGGACCTT
Source organism: Procyon lotor (assembly GCA_028646535.1). NCBI lineage: Eukaryota > Metazoa > Chordata > Mammalia > Carnivora > Procyonidae > Procyon > Procyon lotor. The sequence goes on from CM053606.1 coordinate 25,463,291, forward strand.
GTGATGCAGCTTCACCAATCCAGGAGCGTCATCAGCTCTGCTCGGCTCTGCACCGAGAGTTTGCTCTTTCCCGGTTAACATGCTTGTGTTGTGATGAGCTGCACACGAGGTGCCCCTCCTCTCCCCACAGTTCTTCAGTGATGCACGGGACCTGGAGTCATTCTTGAGGAACCTCCAAGACTCCATCAAACGAAAATATTCCTGTGACCACAACACCAGCTTATCTCGCCTCGAGGACCTGCTCCAGGACTCCATGGTGGGTATTGTATCAGCGGGATGATTACTTCTGGGAGACAGAGAAAACCATCCCAGCTGCTGCTGTTTATATCCTTGAAATCTCCAGGGCAGTGGGTCCTTGCTATACACTCTGGCTCATATTCAAATAGAGTTTAACCCCAATTTTGTTCTTTTTCTTTTCTTTCTGTAAAAAAAGTTGCTACTAAGATTCCTTTGGGTATGCTATTGAAGGAACGGCCTAGTCCTCTCGCCTAGAGCCGCTTAGTGCTTAGCGTACTTTCTTTGCTTGCTCCTGTTTTAATTCGGTAGTTGGGACCAAGATGAGATGTATAGCATGAAAAATAGAATTGAAGGGGATTAGGTGACACCAAATTCTTTTTTATTCTCTCATGCAAAGAGAATTAAAACCAAACCAATGAACTAGACCTGAGCGAAATTTTTCCTCTTTGGTAATTTTGTTTTGGTAAAATGAGATATTAGAATACTGATTTTAACTAAAGATGACGTTAAACATCTTATTTAGATATAATGCAATATTTGTCCAGTTTATGTAGCAATATTAACTTAAAAAATTTTGTATCCAGTATTTAATCCAAATCAATTTTATATTCATTTTCTCCAATGAATTATTCTTTCAGGAATGGTGGTAATAAAATCAGATCAGGACTATTTACATGTATTGAATGTATATTACACAGAGTTGGCAAGACAAGGCTCCAGCTACATCCCAAATTAAGATAGAAGAGTATGTAATAGGGAAATTATTTTTTCTGTATGAGAAGGGGACTCTCACTTCAGTAGGAAATTATAAGTAAGAGAAACAGAATAACCCAAAACCGTTATTTTTTCATGAGTGAGACTTGGGTATTTGTGAACATTAGTTGATTATTTATTGATTTGTTTTTACACTTTCAGGTATTATTAACCTATGAATGGGATCACATTCAGTGTTTCACCTGGGCAAATAATCTGTTAATAAACTTGAAATGAAGGATAAAAGCCTGACGTTTTAGATATTGTCTCTAGAATGTCTCTCTTGAAGGTACTTCAAGTATGAAGGAGGAATATAATAATCCTTGGCTATTATCTCCTCCCTTCCACAGAGTACCTTCCTGTCTTAGGGTAACTCCTCTGCAATTGTTGTCATATCTTCTCTTCTCGAGGGTCGCTGCTCTGTTCCCTCCTCTCCAGGTCAGGGGCATCGGGTTGGCGGCGTCATCTGGGCATGAAGTCACCTGGGTCTGCTCCTCAGCTTTTCCTCAGCTTGTCCGTCAGGTTCGGGAGCATCTGTCATGGCTTCTGGTTCTTTTCAGAACTTTTACCACACTGAGCACTTGGTCTCTGGAACTTGAGATGTTTGGCTGTGGGTTAGACAGAAATTGACATCTTTGTTGCAAGGAAACAGAAATGGGTAGACCAGCTCTCAAGTATGGAACAGTGTGGCTGTCTCCCTGATATATTCCATTCCTCTTTCTTAACTAATAAGTTAAAGTTGTATTTCTTCCAATCATGCTCCCGGGGACAGGCACAGGTAGTTTATTTAAGCATTTCTTTTTCTTTACTTGCATATCCTTAATTCTTTAATGGCATTTCTTAACATTATTAACTCTTTACTCTCATCACATCTACTTCCATCCTAAGAAAGCCCTCTTCTAAGGACTTTTTATACCTCAAAATGGGCTTGACACATCCTGGTAACACATGAAAGTTATCTTTTACTCTCTAACACAATTGGTAGTAGATTACTACCAATTTTGTGAGCAAGAAATTCATTAGTTCTTAAGATAATGGGGTTTGCAGAGACTTGAGAGCTTCAATTTTGCATGATACTTCTTTCAAACTAGTCAAATATACGTGACTGTGGCACAGCAAGACACTAAAAGGTAAACACAATCATTTGCTATGATGTCTTCACCAACAGCATCGGTTTATAAATTGTTGGTGGAAGAGCTAAGATCTTTCTTTAGAAAGTTTGACTTAAGAAAGTGAAATATTAGTAGTAGAGCTTGGGAGGTATAATTATTTAAAAATTTCTTAAAAGACCACAATTCTGGCTTCTCCTAAGCAGAAGGCAAGAACTGGCTTCTACCAGTAAGAAAGCAATTATAATAATAATAATAATAATAATAATAGCAACAGCAACGTTGTTATTATTGTTCTTAAACTTCCATGCTTTCTGAACCTTATTTGGGGAAATCCTGTGTTAGCTGTGTTTATCTGTATTTGGCAGCTGGCAATTCTTTTTTGTTTTATGTTTTTATTATTTTTGCATGTGGCTTCATGACATGATTCATTGAAAAGGGCTCAGGGAAAAAGCTGAATAATTTGAGTACAAAAAGCACTTGGTAGAAGACAGAAATATTCTCTCCTTGTTTCTTTATCTTTGTATTTCTAAGATGGCTCCACCACGGATCCCTACTTAACTGAGAAATGACATTCTCTGAGGGAGTGGAGCACTCAGTTTTCTTTGTTGACTAGGCACCCTGAGTAGCAACATTAATGCGTTTTTGTGTTTCTTCTCACTTTGTAGGATGAAAAGGAACAGCTTATACAGTCCAAGAGTTCTGTTGCCAGTCTTGTTGGGAGATCAAAAACCATTGTTCAGCTAAAGCCACGCAGTCCTGACCACGTGCTGAAGAGTACCATTTCCGTGAAGGCCATCTGTGACTACCGGCAGATAGAGGTGAGGCAGTGGAAGAGGTACCCCTGGCTCCAGAGGGAAGCAAGGGAGAAGCAAAACCTCCAGTGAGGGTTATGATAGGGAGAGGTCCAAGTGCAGAGGTGTTGTGTTTTGTTTTGTTTTGTTTTGTTTTGTTTTGTTTTGTTTAACTAGAACTTAAACATACTTAAAAAAAAAAAGCCTGAACTCTGCAGGGTTGACCTACTCCCTGCCTCAGAGATCTCAGAGATTGGAATTATCATCCGCCCCATATCCTAAGTGGTGTCAGAAATGGTACTTTGTAGCACCTGAGCAATACCTTTAGCTTTTCCCCTCTTATCACGGCCCCCCTCAACTAGTAGGACTACCAAATCCATATCAACTTGTAAATAAATATACCTTAGATGGACTTTTTTCTGTCCTTGCAGCTACTACCCTAAGTTAGACCGTCAGTTTCTTTCGCTTGGATCATGGTATCGCCTCCCCAATTCAATGCGTTCTTTACCTTTCCACCAGTATGATTTTTTTTTTTTTTTTTACGATTCACTCATTTATTTTAGAGAAAGGGAGAGTGTGTGAGCAGGGTAGGGGCAGAGGGAGAGAGAGAGAATCCTCAAGCAGACTCCCTGCTGAGAGCAGAGCCTAAAGCAGGACTCAATCCCAAGGCCCCAAGATCATGATCTGAGCTGAAATTAAGAGTCAGCCACCCAACCCAAATGAGCTACTACCCAGGTGCCCCCCAGCATGATCTTTTTAAAAAGAAGTCATTTCCCTTCTTACATCCTATAACAATTCCCCAATTCTATTTAGAAAATCTAAATTCCTTAATGTGGCTTCAAGCTCCCAAATAATCTTCCTTTACCTCTCTAGGCAACATGGGGTCATTGTCTCTTTCATGCATTCCGGGTAAATTGCATTTTCCACACAGTATTGTAACTCTACTTCACCAGAATATGTGGAATATAGACCATTTTTATCAGTTTACCATTTTACCATTCTTATGTCCAGTGGCCCGTGAAAATTCTGGGCACATATTAGGCTCAGTAAATATTTGTAATGCGAAAGAATGAACTTCTCTGGCACTTTTCTCTGTCTCAGTATTTCTGTCTATAAAACAGGGATGGTAATATTGGTTACTTATTTCCCAAGAGAAAAAATTGATGATTCCAGAATGTTTAAACCTTTTCCGGGATTTCAGTGGCATGACAAGGGAGGAAGAGGAAGTATCACAAAAGCAAAGTTGCGATTATTCGTGTCCCTTTAACTTTTACACTAATGGTTGTAGATGCAGAGAGATAGCTCTTGGGAGGTCTTAAGATAGTCTCCTTATAACTCCTATATACTGAGTTACTTGACATGTGATAACCATTTAACAAACACTTGCTTCCTTGATTTATTTGATGTCACAACCTTTCCTGTATTGTGTATTCAGGTTATCTTTTTATCAAAATCAGGAACCCTCACTAAGTGATGACAGATTTCAAAAATGATTTTTTTCTTAAGGATTTCATAGCCTTGGAGTCAAGTACCATATCATAATGGGTTGTTGGTTTATCCGTTAGCAATAACTTGTGAGTTTGTCTACTCAGATCACCATCTGCAAGAATGATGAGTGCGTATTGGAAGATAATTCACAGCGGACCAAGTGGAAAGTGATCAGCCCCACAGGGAATGAGGCAATGGTGCCATCGGTCTGTTTCCTCATCCCCTCACCTAATAAGGATGCCATTGAGATGGCCACCAGGTAACTTTGCTCAGCTGCCCACTGTGCTGCTTGGCCTGAGTGAGCTGATGGAGGGATGAATCTGCATTTCTGATCTTAAACAGAGCAGCCAAGTTTTAAAGTTCCTTCTGGGAAGGGCCGAAGGGTACCAAATCTTGCACTGGGAGCTACATTGTAGTTTTTCAGTAAATGCTGATGTTCAAGTGAGATATATTCAGTGAGCATTCTTGAGTTAAACTCAGAAGACTGATTTTTATATTGATAGTTAATTTTCTTCTTTATATTTTATTAATGCCATGTACATATATATTTTTAAAAGCTGAATTATACCACAAAGCTTATAATAAAACCCACCCACCCCAGTGTTCTATTTGTCCCCAGTTTGCTATTTTCAACTATTGATTTTTGATATCACTGAAATTTTAGTGGTATTTTTGGAGAGGGAAAAGATAAACTAATGGCTTTAAAGTCTCTTGTTTAAGTGAGGTCCTGGCTTCTAGTTTTCCATCCTGTTCTGTATATCTCACAATTCTTGACTTGAAGAAATTCAGGGTAACGTGGTGTGTGTTGAATATGTCTATGTATTTGTGAGTTTTTAAGTCCAGAAGTTGAGATTGAATTGGGCATGGGATGCTTTAGAAAAAAATTTTCTCTAGTCCTTCACACTGCAGTTTTATTTTTTTATTCTTAATATGCCAGATGACTTTTTAAAGTTGCTCTTTTTTTCCCCAAATACTTTTATTTTTTTTTCCAGTGTTACAAGATTGTTTATGCACCGCACCCAGTGCTCCATGAAATACGTGCCTTCCTCAATACCCACCACCAGGCTCGCCCAACCCCCCTCCCCCTCCCCTCTAAAACTCTCAGTTTGTTGCTCAGAGTCCACAGTCTCTCATGGTTCATCGCCCCCTCCGATTCCCCCCATTCACCCTTCCTTTCCTTCTCACAATGCCCTCCACGTTTGCTCTTAATTTTCAAACATCTTAGCAGTTTTGTGAATATATAGAGCGCAGCAATGTACTTTTTAAGCATTGATATTATCATTTTTCAACAATTCCAGATGGGGTTATTTTATTTCTACTTTTCTCTGTTACTTCTCTTCATGGCTGTATCTTCTCACTTCTCATGATTATATTATATACAGATCACATTTATAAGGCTGTTAAACATATGCTGACATCATAGGCATAATACTGTAATAAGTCCAAATTATTTGAATATCTCAGTTAATTTTGTTCTAAAGATTGCCTTGTTTGTATTTGATTCCTTGCCTTTCTCTGCTCAGCGTACAAACCCATTTCTGCTAAGGCAATCACATTTTCCCCCTGGAAGGTCTCTGATACGGAATTCAAGTTTTAGAAAAGCTACAGTCAGGTTCTCTGTTGTTTCTAGGGTGGAGCAGTCTTACCAGAAAGTGATGGCCCTCTGGCATCAGCTGCACGTTAACACCAAAAGCCTTATCTCCTGGAACTATCTGAGGAAAGACCTGGACCTTGTAAAGACCTGGAACCTGGAAAAGGTAGGTGTGAAAGCCTTATCTCAGGTCATATCCTATTGGCAAGCTTTTTTCAGAAGGAACTTTTTCTCATTACTGTGAGACTCCTACCCACCCAAAGAGAGTAGAGTGGAGTCAAGGATAGTGTTTTAGGATTAGGGGATCCTAGGAACTAAAAACAGCAGCCTAAATGGGTAAGTTCCTGATAAAAATAAATGACATCTTCTCTCTTCTTGGCCGACTGAAGGTTGTAGGCTTCTTTTCACTCTGCAGGACAAGCAGCTCTTATATAAGTGTGTATGTAGTAGAGGAATACTGGTGAATTAACAATTACGAAAGGTTGTGTCCAAGAGGGCACAGTGGGTGCTTCTGGGGTACTGGTAATTTTGTTTCTTGATCTGAATGCTGATTATATGGACAGGTTCTGTTTCTGGAAAATCAACATTTTTGCAATTATGGCGTGTGCACCTGATTTGTGTATATGTTAAACATCAATAAAAAGGAGAAATGGAGAATGTATTATGTTCCCATTCTGTTAATATTTCTTCTGTTTTTGTTTTGTTTCGTTTTTTGTTTTTTCTCTTTAGCTTCGATCCTCAGCACCAGGGGAGTGCCACCAGGTTATGAAGAACCTCCAGGCCCACTATGAAGACTTTCTGCAGGATAGCCGTGACTCTCTGCTCTTTTCAGTGGCTGATCGTTTGCGCCTGGAAGAAGAGGTGGAGGCTTGTAAAACCCACTTCCAGCACCTGATGAAGTCCATAGAGAATGGTTTGTACTTCGGGAAAAGGGAGAGGAGTGGTGGATTGAGAGCCCTGAAGGGTGCTGCTAGACCTTCATGTAGGCTGGAAAGTACCACCTTTTTACCATTTGAGGGGCTCAAAACTTGAGATAAGGAAAAACTTATAGAGATGAATTCTTAGAATCTGATCATGGTCAAAGAGGCCCTATTTCAGTCATTACTGCTAATCAACGTATCACATTTTCTTGTGGAAATAGCATGTTTAGATCTTTAAAGATGAGTATACAATGCAGGGAATTTAAGATCAGGCAAAAGGTTGCCCCCACATAAGGCCTTGCTTTCATATGTGGAATATCAGGTCTGCTGCCCTCTATCTAAGGGTGAGTCTATTGTTCTCAGGTTTGTTGACCTCTGCTGTGGTGCTTCATGGTATCCTATGCTTGTGCATTTACAGAGGACAAAGAGGAAACTGTGGCCAAGATGTACATTTCAGAGCTGAAGAATATCCGACTACGGCTGGAGGAGTGTGAACAGCGGCTGGTCAAACGAATTCAGTCTCCAGCCAGTTCCAGGACTGACAAAGATGCCCGGCAGGACAATGCTTTAAGGATCGCAGAGCAAGAGGTAAGCCTGAAGAGCGGGGTGGGTGCTGGCTGGCTGCAGTGTAAATGCTTTCAGAGTGAATTGGATGGCAAGACAATGTGGAGCTTGTCCCCTCTCTTCCTTGGTGCTGCCTGCAGAGATGGCAGCCGTCTGTTACTGGGCATCATGGCCTCTCTCAGACCTCTGGTGAAACCCAAGATCATTACAAAGAGGGCCAGGAAGTTCATCTGGCACCAGACTGATATGTCAAAATTAAGCACAATTGGTGGAAACCCAGAGGCATTGACAGTAGGGTGCGCAGAAGATTCAAGGGTCTCATCCTGATGCCCACCATTGGTTATAGAAGCAACAAGAAAACAGAGCACATGCTGCCTAGTGGCTTCTGAAAGTTCCTAGTCCACAACATCAAGGAGCTTGAAGTGCTGCTGATGTGCAACAAAGCTCACTCTGCAGAAATTGCTCACAGGGTCTCCAAGAACCACAAAACCATGGTAGAAAGAGCAGCCCAGCTGGCCATCAGAGTCACCAATCCCAATGCCAGGCTGTGCAGCGAAGAAAATGAATAGACAGCTTGTTGTGCACATCATATTTGTGTTAATAAAACCATAAAACTACAAAAAAAAAAGACAATGTGGAGCTTAAGAAATAAGGCAATAGACTTATGGCATTCCTACTCGAGAATTCTTCCCTGCAGCCTGCAAATGCCTTTTATCTATGGCAAAGCATTATTTCAGCTCCTGATGTGTTTCTTTTCTTTTTTTTTTTTTTTTTAAATTTTATTTATTTATTTGACAGAGGAGAGAGATCACAAGTAGGCAGAGAGGCAGGCAGAGAGAGGGGGGGAAGCAGGCTCCCTGCTGAGCAGAGAGCCCGATGCGGGGCTCTATCCCAGGACCCTGAGATCATGACCTGAGCCGAAGGCAGAGGCTTTAACCTCTGAGCCACCCAGGCGCCCCCCTGATGTGTTTCTGTCTATTGGTTAGTTTTCTACACAGTTGGGAAGGCACACAGACTAGCAGATTGTTTTAAGCACTGCATTTGGGCTACGTATTTTAAGATCACTTAGCAGAGATGCTGCTATCTGCTCTCCCTGCTGTGCATGTGTTCCTTTCTGGGACATGTTGCCATCAGCCATAGGATGCAAAAAATACTAAGGAAAGACTCGGATTCTACTCTAGGCTCTGATGCACACTTGACTCTTAGCAAGTTAACTGTCATCCTAGTTTCCTTTCTTATAAAATGGAGATAATGCAAGAGTCCAAACTGTATCACAAAACTTTGGAACTTATGGGACATAGTATATATAATGAGTTTCCTGAAAAAGTGAAGTGCCATCAAAATGTAGAGTAGTATTTTTGAAGTAAAAGCAAATATTAATGGCTTTATTACGTGCTCATAGGCATGTAAAGAGAGTAAGCCAAGGTCTTTGCTTTTGGCTTATGGTGTACTCAAAGAAGGATAAAACATTGAAGTCACAATTAGGACCTTCAGTATAAGAGATGCCATAAGATAGTACCAAGGAGTACTTGCAGGTTTCGAAGCAAACATTGCTGTAAAAATTTAGAGTATCACTAGACCATTTCTACTTGGGACCATAGGAGAGAGTTCTATGAAGAATAGTACATTTGATCTAGGAGCTTAAAGGAATGGAAAGGACTGACTAAATTAGGAGGAATGATTTTTCTTACCTTCTCAATTATTCCTAAGCTTGAAGAAGAGGACTTGAGAGGGCAGTGTAATTTTCTTTGGCCAAGATGGGTCTAAATTCCTAAATGAGGCATATCATATAAACCTATAATTTTCATACTGAAACTTTAGTTTTCTATAGTCATCTGAAATCTGTTTGTACCAGAAAAATAGAACATTCCAAGAAATGTTAATATTCAGCTCTTCTAAAGGACTTTCCTTTTTTGGAATTACTTTTTATTTTGTTTTTTGTTTGTTTGTTTTTGTTTTTTTAAAGATTTTATTTGTTTATTTGACAGAGAGAGATCACAAATAGGCAGAGAGGCAGGCAGAGAGGGGGGGGGAAGCAGGCTCCCTGCCGAGCAGAGAGCCTGATGTGGGGCTTGATCCCAGTACCCTGAGCTCATGACCTGAGCCAAAGGCAGAGAAGCTTTAACCCACTGAACCACTCAGGCACCCCTTACTTTTATTTTGAAGTAGTTTCAGTATACAGAAAATTTTTTATTGTCATATAGCCTCGCCTAGATCCCACAAATATTGACATTTTTCTCTATTTGCTTTATCATTTTTTTCTATAAATGTACATTATAATAATCTTTTTCTTTTCTTCAGAGTGAGTTCTGTACATGATGCTCTTTTAGCCCTAAATGCTTTTTTTAAATCCCTAAATACTTTAGTGTGCATTTCTGGAAATGAAGAGTAGTCTCTCTCTCTTGTTTTTTAAGATTTATTAATTTATTGGAGGGCCGCCTGGGTGGCTTAGTCATTAAGCATCTGCCTTCTGTTCAGGTCATGGTCCCAGGATCCTGGGATGGAGCCCCACATCCGGCTATCTGCTCAGTGGGAAGCAGGCTTTTCCCTCCCCCTGCTTGTGTTCTTGCTCTCACTATCTCTCTGTCAAATTAATAAATAAAACCCTTAAAAAAAGGATTTATTTATTTATTTGTTTGAGAGATAAATGTGCATGTGCTAGCTAGGGGGAAGGAGCAGAGGGAGAAAGAGAATCTCAAGGAGACTCCCCCTGCTCAGTGCAGAACCTGACATGGGGTTCGATCTCATAACCCTGAGATCATGACCTGAGCTGAAATTGAGAGTTGAATGTTTAACCAACTGAGCCATCCACACACCACAAGGACATTCTCTTAAATAACCAGAAGACAATGATTAAAATCAGGAAATGAACATTGATATGATGGTGTTATCCATGATTTCATTAAAATTTCATCAGTTGGCCTACTAATACCTATTTTGGGTACACTCCCCACCCCTGGCACACACCAAAGAATATTTTTAGTACAGGACTCAATCCAGTACTTACCACACATTGTTGTTTAGTTGCTATGTCTCTTTAAATTCCCTTAATAATTTCTTGATTTTTTCATCATCTTTCATGCTCCTAACATTTGTGAAGAGTGCAGGTCACTTATTTTGTAGAATGTTCCTTTGTGTTTATCTGAGGCTTCTCCATAATTAGATACAGGTTACATGTTTTTGGTAGGAACACCACAGAAATGATATTGTGTCCTTGGTGCATGATATCAGGAGGCATGTGATATTGATTTGTCCCATTACTGGTGATAACTTGCATCACTTGTTGCTCTTTTTCCTTTTGCAATTACTAAGCATATTATGGGGAGATTGTTTGAGACCATATAAAAACCTGTTTTATATCACACTTTTGCCAATTATTTTTAGCATTTCGTGTTGATTCTTGACTGAATTCATTGGTATGACTGTTGCCAAAAGGTGATTTTCTAATTCTGTTAATTTTTTTACATTACATTATTCCTATTACACTACAATAGAATAAATTTCTATTCAACCAAAAGGGAAGAGCTTGCCTCCCTTCCTCCTTTCTTCCTTCTTATGAAATTTTTTTAGAAGATTTTTAAAAATTTATTTATTTGACAGAGAGATCACAAGTAGGCAAAGAGGCAGGCAGAGAGGGGGGAAGCAGGCTCCCTGCCAAGCAGAGAGCCCGATGCGGGGCTCAATACCAGGACCCAAGATCATGACCTGAGCCGAAGGCAGAGGCTTTAACCCACTGAGCCACCCAGGCGCGCCCATTTCTTCCTTCTTTATGTCAGTATGGACTTATGGACTCTTATATTGTTTAAAATTTGTAAGTTGTTATTGTCTTTATTTTGTTGTTCAGAATTTCCCAAATTTAGCCATTGGGAGCTGCTTCAAGCTGGCATCTATGTCATTTTAACATGTCCCCACCATTCTTTGAGCGCTTTCTTATTTCTCAACAAAAAAAAAATTCCAGATTCACCTTGCCTTTGCCAGCCCCACCTCTGTAATCAGCCATTTTTCCAAGGAGTCTCATTTCCTTCAGGTGGAGAATGCTATTTAGAATCCAAGATTTGGGTACTGAGTATGCTCATTATTATTGGAGTATCATTGTTTCTAGGTCTGCTCAGCTGGCTGACCTAGAAAAATACATGCTTATAAACACGTACATGCATAACACATGTACAAAAACACCCCTATGTCACACACACATATTTATATACATACATATATGTGTATATAGGGATGTGTAGTTATGAATGTATCACAAAGGTGATATACTGATATCAATATATTTATCAATCCCTCTCTCACACTAACACACAAACATACAGCTATAACTATGCATTCATATGTCTCTATCTTCATCTGGTTCCAAATTAGTACCACAGGGTTCATACTAACCTCTCTTCTTTCCATAATTATAACTCCTTTCTCCAAGACCGAAAAACCTACTTTACATTATCCACAGTAAATTTACTTACTGCTTAGTTCTAGCATGCAAAGATAAGTCTTTTTAGAATTGCTGACTCATAGTACTACAAAAAAACAAGCCTACTAATTGGAGTTCAACATTTACTTCTGGTTCCTTTTGTCTGTAGCCTACAGTCCAAATATTGTATTCAGAAAATACTTGTGTGTGTTCTTCCCATCCTCCCCGTTCAGTGCTGTTTTGTAGTTTATTCAGCTACTCTTTTATATGTGGGCGTTTAGGTTGTTTGTGGTGTTTGCTTATTATAAACAAGAACGTTTTTCTAACTTCTTTGTTCAATTCTGTCTCCATCTTTGGTGTGTATCTTGTTCCTGACAGCGCACTCAAGAGGATTTGCAGCTACTGAGGTCAGACTTTGATGTTGTTTCCACAAAATGCAACAGCTTTCTTCATCAGTCTCCATCTGGTTTGAGTGTCCCAAGTCTGCGCTCAGAGCTCAATCTACTGGTGGAGAAAATGGACCATGTATATGGTCTGTCCACTGTCTATCTGAATAAGTGAGTAAGATTCAAAGGGCAATGTTTTCACTTTGTGAGAAGAGGAAATGCCTGGAGTGTTTCATGAACAATCCAGAGAGGTTGCAGATCTTGAAGAGCATGTAGTCATGAACCGAGACCTTGCCTTTAGTTTCAGGCAACATGGAACAGGTTCACTGGGGAGCAGTGAAGAAATGCCAGTGATACAGAAAGGGACATAGAGTTGTAATGTTACAACTATTTCGTACCTCATTTTTGTTTGTTTAGATAACTGAAAAAAAGGAAAAAGGACACTAAAGAATGAAAATAAAAATTTTCAGTTAAACTAAATATAGTCCTTGAAGATTTTCCCTCAACCCACCATGACCATGAGAGTCAAAGATCTTAGACTTTTTGTAGTGTTGAGTGGGTTTCTGGCCCTGTGTCCTTTCTCCCATGAGTCAACCACATGTGTGCATGTCCCAGTATTACCAAGAACTTTATTTTGAATTGGCTTAAATTGGCAACACGTTTACCATGCTTTCTTGTTTTTATGCACCCCTGTCATCATTTAGTAATGGTAAAACCAATTTTAGTAGTTGTTTGGGAACCTCTTTGTAGCACTCCAAGTCTGTGGCTCAGCTCTTAAAACGTGTGTGTTAACGAAGGTGATTTTACCCTCATAGGCTAAAGACAATCGATGTTATAGTGCGCAGCATCCAGGAGGCTGAACTTTTGGTCAAAGGGTATGAGATCAAGCTAAGTCAAGAAGAAGCAGTACCGGCAGACCTCTCAGCTCTGGAGTCCCATCGGTCTACGTTACGGGTTGGTTGCTCTGAGTTTCTGAGTTTTGTAGGAGCTTGACTTAACATATCCATTAGTTTGGGTTAGCAGAGAAATGCAATTTTGGATGACATGACTGTGATTTAAGTTTGCATTTGAACTAGGTTAGAATATCATATTTAATATATTTTAATGTGGATTCAAGAAGTTGGGACTCAGAAATATGTCTAGTTGGAAAGGGAAAATGAAGCACTATGACTTTCTATTTATTTTCTCCCCAGTAAAAACATAGCTACAGCAGATACAATCATGGTTGTACTATAAGTTTGTAAATCACTTAGCTGTTACCTCATTGATTCTTACAGAATTGTGAGGTGGATAGGGAAGAGATTTTTATCTCCATTCTCGGATGAGCAGACTGAGATTTAGATTGGCTAAACAATTCTTCTTGGTTTCATAGCTTGTAAGTGGGAGAGCTGGGTTTCAAACACTAGTTCTTTGCACACGTCTCAGTACCATACCACCTGTCCTGGGCCCCCCGGTGTACATGAGCACTGTGGAGGTGTTTCTAGCACAAACATTACAGGGTCTAGCTTCTGAATTCCAGATACAATGTGGAGCTAGATGTAGACAATGTCCCTATTTCCTACCTTAGTCTTTTTTAGCATGGAATATATTTAACCTGTTGCTGTACTTGTGTTTCTGTAGCACTGGCTTAGTGATGTGAAGGACAAGAATTCAGTGTTTTCAGTCCTGGATGAGGAAATTGCCAAGGCCAAGGTGGTGGCAGAGCAGCTGAGTCGTCTGACCCCAGAGCGAAACCTGGATTTGGAACGCTATCAGGAAAAAGGCTCCCAGCTGCAGGACCGTTGGCACCGGGTCATTGTCCAGCTGGAGACCCGGTGAGTGGTGGCCTCACCTCCCCCCTTTTTTTGTCCCATTCAGGGACTAGGTTTTAAATAGAAATTGAATTATATCTGTATATATTCTTACTTAAAGGCAGGAGGTGATAGAGAAGGATACAAATTGAATGACAATATGAATTCTGAACAAGAGAAATGATAGCAAATTGGGACTACCAACCCTAAAATAGACCCGAGGCTTGCTTTCGGATCAGCAGTGATAGTGCTGTTAGTCATGTTGCTCCTGTTTCAGTTTTTATCTAGTTAAGCCGTGAAAACGATGACTCCAACTCTGAGCCATTTTTCATAGTGGGGCTTTGCTGAATTTCTTACTTCCACTTTCATTTGCTAATTCAGTGGGTTTTATTTCTATTAACTGAAGTCCTTCTGATGTCTCATTTGAATAAGAAAGATAGAAAATGACCTTTCTGCGGGTAGGCTGGGTAGGCAAATACAGAGAGAGAGTTCTAGCAACTCTTAAGTTTGGATTGATTCTCTATAATTGAATTACTATCCCAAGTCTAGTTAGACTAACGAAAGTGATACAAAAAACTGTTACCCAAATTAACAGAAAATAACTATTTTCATCCACCTTTCCCCAAGAAATTACAGCACTCCCTAAATCGTAATTCGGGTACCTGACAGGTACTCTCATCAGGAAACAAAAATGTACAGCCAGCACTACCTTATCGGCAACCTGGCAATCCTTGGCAACCTAGGTAAAAATTTGACAAGGATCATCACGGGATGCTGGGCTCCCAGGCAGTGTCCAAGGCTAGCATGCACAACTGGTTTCTATTCACCTTCACCCCACAGGGCACTGGGTACAAGCATAGATCTTGGCACTGCACTGTTGTCCACCAAAAAAAGGTGTGTCCTCTATGATCAAGCCCAACTAGAGGAAGGGGCTAAGGAGGGAATCGCACCATTTATTTTATTGTTTGTACTGAAGTCTCTGATGGCAGTTTCTTTCTCTTTGCTCTTCCAGCCAGTCTGAGCTAGAAAGTATCCAGGAAGTTCTGGGAGATTACAGAGCCTGCCATGGAACTCTCATCAAATGGATTGAGGAAACCACTGCCCAGCAGGAAATGATGAAACCAGGCCAGGCAGAGGATAGCAGAGTGCTGTCGGAGCAGCTCAGCCAGCAAACGGTGTGTGTGACAGTAGCATGGTGAAATTTGGGGGGAGGGAGGTTAATTAATCATAAAAGAAGATTATGGACTAGCTCTAAAGCTTCCCCCAAATGGTAAGATATTCTGAGTCTCCTCTTCTGAAAAGGGTTCAAACAGAATGGTCTCAAGATGATACTCGTTTTGCATTTAGACCAGACTCATGTAGTATCTTCCAGTCCCAAGTTGTAGTGACTGTATGCTGAAACCATAGGTGGACAGATTAAAATAATCTCGCTTCATTTTGTTTCTTGATACTGCATTTGATCTTAACAAGGATGAGAACACAGGGCACTGAAACCCCAAAAAGAAGCAAATGGACAAAAATTATTTGAAGTAGTTTTTACTTGTTAGCATTTTGGGTTTTTTGTTTGTTTGTTTGTTTTTATGGCTTGTTTTGTGTAGCATTACAGTTTGGAGTATGAAGTCTGGTGTTAGATTGCTTGGACTCCAGTCCTGGCTCCTCACTATGAGACCTTGACCAAATTACTTATCCTGTCAATATTCTACTTCCTTATCAATATAATGGATATAGGCCATTACTTGTCCAACCTACCTCACTCATGAGATTATTATTGGTAGGGTTAAATGAAATGACACGTGTAAAATAAAAACAGTGGTTTCTGAAGTGTGGACTCCTGACCAGTAGCATCCTCATCAACTGGGAGCTTGTTAGAAACTCAGAGGTATGGAGCCCAGCAATCTGTATTTTATTCAGCATTTCAGGTGATTCTGATGTAGCTAAGATTTAAAAACTGCCTTAGAACATAATAAAATGCTCAGCTGTTTCATTGACAATAGGAACAGTGATAATGTTGTTGTGATACTTTGGTTTCTAGGAACTGTTTGCAGAAATCGAAAAGAATCAAACAAAGCTGGACCAGTGTCAAAAATTTTCCCAGCAATACTCCACTATTGTTAAGGTAACTCTGTTGTATCCCCAAAGGCACATAAATGATCTCCAGCATGGGAAGATCTTCCTTGTCACTGTAGGTTTTCTTTCTGGACAAATAAGTGCTTCTGCTAGGGGCTGGCTCCATCCTCCAATTAACGCAGATGTGTAGTGTTCCTGGCCCTACATTTGGGAGTGCCCAGAGTGGTACCAGACATTAGCTCTGATTCAAGGAGTCACTCTTTGAATGATCTACAGGTTTTTTAAACCTGCCATGTCAGAAACAGAATGTTTTGGATTTCCTCTCAAATATACTTTTCATTGTCTTGCCTATTCCAGGAAATAGTGTCCCATTTTCCTACTTGCTGAAGCAAAAAACCTGAGTCATCCTTAATTCTTCTCTTTGCCATAAACTGTATGTTCAGTCTGTGAACCATTTGGTTCCATCTTCCAATACGTCCTTAATCTGTCTTTTGTCACCCACCCACCTGCCCCCATTTCCCTGCTTTCCACCTAAGTAAGGAATCTTCCTTAGATTATTCTAATACCTCAGAGCTGATCTCTTGCTCTTACCCCTGTCACAGCTTATTTTCCCACATAGTAGCCAGACTCACCTTTTTAGAACATATTGCATGTCAGTGAATCTCAGACATCATTTCATATGCTACGAAAAAAGAGCAAACTCTGCCAATTATGCAAATACCATTGATTGTAAGACACATTCTAGTTTTAGAAATGCTAAAATGTAGAGAAATGTGCACCTCATAATGCACCTCATAATAGCTGAAATATGGAAAATTGGATCATGTCACTCTTCTGCTCAAAACTGTCCAGTGACTTCATATCCTATTCATAACAAAATTCTAAAGCTGTATATGGCCTCGATCTCCTGCATGATCTGGTTGCCCCTCCCTATATCTCTGATAACATCTTTAAATAAAAATGACCTGAGATTATTATGTAATTGTTATGTTCCTTCCCATTAGAATATAAATTCCAAGGGAGCAAGATTTTTTCTAACTTGTTCTCCACTATATGTATGGCATTCAGAACAATGACAGGTACATAGATGCTCAACAATGCTTTTTGAATGAATGAATTTTTTTAGTTAATAACTGTTGAATAGGGAGTCCAGTGTGGGGCTTGATCCCAGGACCCTGGGATCATGATCTGAGCCAAAGGCAGACAATTAATTGACTAAGCCACCCAAACATCCCAGGGAGAGGGAGTCTTAAGCAGACTCCACACTGAACACCAAGTCCATTGCAGGGCTCAGTCTCATGACCCCGAGTTCACTACCTGAGCTGAAACCAAGAGTCAGACACTTAACCAACTGAGCCACCCAGGTGCCCCACTACTACTGTTTTTTTAATAGGCTGCTTAAGGAACTCATTGTGTGTTTTCCTTCTGCCTAGAGTTTTCCAAGTAGAAAATGGAAAGCAGGACATTCTAGGCGAAGGGAACTGCATAATCAAAGGCACAGAGGAATGGAAAAATAATGATTATATGAGGAAATAGCAAATATGCTGGTGTAGCTAGACGGTGTATGGTACATAAGAAGCAGTGAGTATTAAAAAGGAGCAGGGGAGGTTGAGGCCAGCCTATGAAAAGCTATGTCCAGTTCTTTTTGCTTTACCTTCTATTCTTGTTTCTCAACGTGGGGTGTTAGAACCAGGAGCATTGGGATCATCTGGGAGCCTGTCAGAAATGCAGAATCTTCTACCTGCCAAATCAGAATTTCAGTTTCAGCAAGATCCCTGGATGATTTGTGTGCATGTTGATATCTGAGAAGCTCTGCTCTAGATTTTTGTAAGCTTTCAAAGAGAGGAACGAAGTGGTCATCTTTGTGTTTTAGAAAAGTTATTGTGGTGGCAGGATAGAAAATAAATTGGAAAGAGAGCAAAGCAGGAGAGTAGTAAGAGGCTCTTGCGCCCATCCACATGAGATGTGAAGAGGCCTGGCTTGGGGTGGCAGTCTCAAGATTGCAGATGGAGTGTCAGCGTCGCATGGGGACATGAGAAGAGCATTGATTTAGGGTGACTCTGTTGCTCACCCACTGAGTAATCAGTGAAACTCACTTCCTGTCTCTGGGCTTCAGTTTCTCAGTGGATGAGATGCAAAGGATGGTCAGCAAACAACAAACTGCAAACTCATGACTCAGCAAACTATGACCCACAGGCTGACCTGAGCCCGCATACCTATTTTTCCATGGCCCATGAGAAGTGCCTTAAAAAAAAAAAAAAAAAAAGCCTAAAGAAGAATACTTCATGGCACATGAAAAATCTATGAACTTCCAACTTTCAATGTCCACACACGATGTTGTATCATAACACAGTCACATCCTTTCATTTACTGATTGTCTACAGCTTCTTTCGCTTATAATGGCGGAGTTGAGCAGCTATGACAGATGGTGTAGCCTGGTAGTTTCCATGTGGCCCTTTAAGGGGAAGTTCGCTAGCCACTAGTTTAAATGATCACCCAAATCCCTGCCAGCAATGAAACACTGTGATTCTGTTGTACGAGTTATGTGAGCTATAGAGCCCTGTGTAAATGTAGGGAACTTTCTTCCTCCCTCAGGACTATGAGTTGCAACTGATGACATACAAGGCCTTTGTGGAATCACAGCAGAAATCCCCTGGCAAGCGGCGCCGGATGCTTTCCTCCTCAGATGCCATCACACAAGAGGTGAGAGGGTGGGGAAAAGACACGCCACTCTCTTCCCTTAAGGAAAGATTTGTTTGTTGGGGCCCTGACAGTTTGATTTAGAGCTCACCTTTCTGTGGCGCATGTGATTTCATGAAAACTGCCTCTTATTTTCAACTCTTTATAAATCTACTTTCCTGGCAGATAATTTATCTAAATTGTTGTTTTTTGTTTGTTTGTTTGTTTGTTTGTTTTTTGAACCATAGTTCATGGACTTAAGGACTCGCTACACAGCACTGGTTACCTTAACCACTCAGCATGTAAAATATATCAGTGATGCCCTCCGGCGACTGGAAGAGGAGGAGGTGAGGACAGCTGGGTCCATTTTGAAAATAGAATTAAAAATCCGGTGTCTCTTCTGTCAAAATGGAAAGAGCACACACAGCCAATCCTCCTTATTCACATCACCTGTGTTCTGTGACGCTGCTATGTCACTGCATTAGGGAACGTGGACTCTTGCACTTAGCGGGAAATACAGGATTAGGTTCCTAGAAGGATCTGGTCACAATTTTCTGTCAACGAATAATTCATAACCTTGTTATATTTAATAGATTCTGTTGATTCAGGCCAAGAGCACTCTAACTCACATCTGAATGAAGTTTATTATGTACATTTTCTCTATAAGGCAAATCCCAACCTTCTTGTGCTTAGGAACACAAGAAAGCAGTTCAGCCCTATGCTTGGGTCCATTTTAAACTGTGAAATTAGCAATTTTTTCACAAAAATTGTGAAAAACATGGTACCAACCCTATTGACTGTGAAAAGGACACTTCTTAAGAACTGTGTAAGGGCTGAAACCAGAAGGTAGAGTGTCCCCTTGTTCTGTCTCAGCTGAGAACATTGGGCATATCTGGGAATGACTGCGAAAATGCCACCAGCATTGATTTGGGGATTCCAAATAAATTCTAGTGAGTAGACAAATTCACAAATATGAAATTTGTGAATAATGGGGATTAACTCTACTGTGTCCAACACTCCCACCTTCACGTATCTTCATTATAGAGATAAAAGCATGAAGAAAGGAAACGTGAGCAAAGATCCTTAATAAAATGTAATTTTTTAAAAACATACAAATTCCATATAGTGGAATGGTATGAAACTGTTAAAACAATGAAATAGGTTTATTATATATTGTGTTCTTATAATCAAGTAAGCTAGGGAAAAGAAGATGTTAAGAACATCATGAGGAAGAGAAAATGCATTTACAGTGCTTGCTATACTGTATTTATAAAAAAAACTCCTTTGTGAGTGGAGCTGAGCACTTCAAACCCGTACTGTTCAAAGGTCAGCTGTACACCAGATTTCTGGGGAAATAAGATTAAAGGGACATAGATTATGCAGTTCAGATTATTTGAATTTGTTGTAATGAGTATATAATCTTTTTGTAATTCTTTTTTTTTTTTTTTTTAGAAAGATTTTATTTATTTATGTGAGAGAGTATGAGAGAGAGAGAGAGCATGAGAAGGGAGAAAGTCACAGGGAGAAACACTCCCTGCTGAGCAGGGAGCCCGATGTCTGGGACTCAATCCTGGGACTCCAGGATCATGACCTGAGCTGAAGGCAGTTGCTTAACCAACTGAGCCACCCAGGCACCCCTTTTTATAATTCTAAAAATCTTATGTTTTTACAAAATAAGTTTCTGCAAGTTCACCCGCTTTTATAAAAGAAATGCTGTTAGAAACATTAATTTGCACTAATTTTTGTTCATATGAATTAGCAAAAACTTCTTTATGTCAACAACTACCTCACTTAATCTCTGTAGACGTCACTTCCTTTACGTAGACATCTAAGAATCCTGAAAATAAAATGCTATATGTAAATGGTTCCTAAAAATCAGTAAATAAAAAAATAAACAGTAAATAATTATTGAACGTCTTTCATATATTAGAAAAAAAGTGCTTTTTTTTTGTTTTAGAAAGGTGCAAACCTAGATATGATGACTTTAGCTACTAGTATCATACAGTTAGACACCTGTGAACAATGCTCTAAGTTGGGTAAATTATATTTATCTTGAGGTTACTTTAGCTTCCTATTGATTTAGATAACTTTCATGTCTCTGTTTAAGGAAATTAGAAGTCAGGCCACTTTAATAAGACATTGACCAAGTTACTGATTTTCTAACTCCTATTCTAGAAAGTCGTAGAAGAGGAAAAGCAGGAACATGTGGAGAAAGTTAAAGAACTTTTGGGCTGGGTGTCTACCCTAGCAAGGAACACACAAAGCAAAGCTACCTCATCCCAGACCAAAGAATCAACAGACATTGAAAAAGCTATTTTAGATCAGCAGGTGAGTAGATAATTGTCTTTTGTTGGGTAGAACAATATGTAATAACACATTAGGTGGGAATAAAACAAATCACATATGGGCCCCTTCAGGAATGATTATCTCAACAAATGTTAACTCCCAGGACTTAAAGAAACTTAAGAAGTCATCTTATTTGTACTTCTACCTTCTTTTTTTTTTTTTTTTTTAAGATTTTATTTATTTATTTGACAGAGAGATCACAAGTAGACAGGAGGAAGCAGGCTCCCTAATGAGCAGAGAGCCCAATGCAGGGTTCGATCCTAGGACCCTGAGATCATGACCTGAGGCGAGGGCAGAGGCTTAACCCACTGAGCCGCCCAGGCACCCCTGTACTTCTATCTTCTTAATCAACTTTCTGTGGTTCATTGGTAATAGTAATCTGACCTAAGCTAGGTTTTTCCCTAGGATTTTTAAAATGTTACTTCACATAATTTTGGTTCCTTAATTTCTTGGGTTCTGAAGCTGTAATGTTTATTTCTATCATGTAGGTTCTGGCAGAGGAGCTGACAACCAAGAGGGATCAAGTCTCTGAGGCCATTAAAACTTCTCAGATCTTCTTGGCCAAGCATGGTCATAAGTGAGTATTAAAAGAGTTTATGGTGTATCTAGGGGATTAAATCTACCTGACTGAAACTTAGGGTCATGGTGAGATTTCAGGCTGTAGAGTTCAGGGCTGCAAGAGCCAGATTATGAAGATCCTTGTAATTCATGCCAAAGAGTTTGGATTTTACCTTGGTGGCCATGGGGAAGAGTCTTATTCATGACTGGATTTTATTGATGAAGGTTTCTAGAACAGTTTTTCGGAGAACAGATTGACATGGGGCCAGAGTGGAGGCCTGAGAGACCAGTAAAGAGGCTGCTGTGATGATACAGGTGAGAAATGATGAGGGTGGAGAAGAGCCAAGGTTCAAAAGATACTAAGGATGATGAACTTAATGGTGTTTGGTGACAAATGAAAATTGTCAGCTCTAACTTCCAGGTTTCTGGCTTAGGCCCCTGAGTGTATGGTGATGTCATTAACCAGGATAGGGAATAGAAAAGCAGGTGCAGATTGAAGGAAAAGAAGGCAGCTTTGGTTTTTGACATTATGAATGTGAAGAACCCAGAGGACACCAGAGTACACATACTTAGAATGTAGTAGGAAGTACCCAATACATTAATTTATGCCTTAACATAGTTCTACTGATGTTGTCCAATGTATGTAAATTTAGAATCAGTGAGAGAAGTCTAAAGTCATCAGCATAGTAGAAACCATGAGTGGATTAGCTTCCAAGGGGTCAAGGGTTTCTGTGTGCTCCTCAGCCTGCAAAGGAAGCCTTACACAAGTATAGGGAAAACTATGAGTGATAGCTTAGAACCCAAGAGAGAACAGAATTCTAAAAAGAAGGTAATAAGAAGTCAAGAAAAATTGAGACTGAGAGATTTTTATTGAGTTTTGCAAGTTGGAAGTTTTTGGTGACTGGTGAAAAGTTAGGGCATGACGTTAGATGGAGTATGATGGTGAGTGGGGAGCACATGAGGTGAGGAAGGTAGTGATAGCACAATTAGATGACTCTTTCAAGAAGCCTGGCCCTAAGAAAGGACAGAAATAATATAGTAAACAATTAAAGTAGAATATAGGATCAAGAAAGGCTTATTTTGGGGTGCCTGGGTGGCTCAGTCAGTTAATTGTCCAACTCTTGATCTCAGCTCAGGTCTTGATCTCAGGGGTTGTGACTTCAAGCCCTTCACTGGCCTCTGCGCTGGGCATGGAGCCCTCTTAAAAAAACAGCAACAAAAAAAGACTTGTTTTCTTTCTTTCTTTCTTTTTTTTTTTTTTTTTAAAGATTTTATTTATTTGACAGAGAGAAACACAGTGAGAGAGGGAACACAAGCAGAGGGAATGGTAGCGGGAGAAGCAGGCTTCCTGCTGAGCGGGGAGCCCAATGCGGGGCTCAATCCCAGGACTCTGGGATCATGACCTGAGCCAAAAGCAGACGCTTAACAACTGAGCCACCCAGGCACCCCAAGACTTGTTTTCTTAAAAGATGAGAGGGACTTAGCTGTGTTTATGGACTGAGACTCAAGGACCAAAAGGGAGAAAGAGATTGAAGTAATGGGAGACAGGTCCCAGAAGATGCAGGAAAGGATAAAAATTCATCAATGAATGACAAGTGCAACCCTAGACTGGAGTCAAGACAACTTTTCCTCTGAAGTTTGAGGGAAGGAAGGTTAGGAAGAGTGTGGATGGAGGTAAATATGTCAGGAGTGAAGCCAGAAAGTGACCTGTGTTTGCTGTTTGAAATAGGCAGAGAGGTTGTTTGCTGTGGCCTGTGTTTCCTCTTTGAAATAGGCAGAAAGGTTGTTTGCTGTTGAGTTAGGGCAAGGGAATTAGGATTGATTTGGGCCTCCAAGAGGGCTGTCAGGAAGCTCTGAGGTCCAGTAGAACCTGGGAACCAGTAGGATCTTCTCCACAGGGACCCCACCCTCTCCACCCCCAGGTATGTACGCACATACACACACACACACACACACACACACACACACACACACACACAAACACACGTCATATACTTCACCTGCAAGCAGGAACAGAGAAGTCCAGTGGTTTGATTGATCTCGGGCACGAGTTTCATCAGATTAGCAAGGACAGAGTTCAAGGATAATAGCAGGAACCTGATTGAGATATTGGATCGTGGAGTCTGAACTCCAGAGAGAAGATACTGAAGACCCTAAGGAGGACTGATAGATTAAGGAAAAATGGAGGAGTTAAGGAAGGCTTCAGAAATCTCAGTAGGTTGATAGGTAGTTGTAATATGAATCACAGGGTTCATTCTCAAGAACAATATAGAATAAGGTAAGGAAGTTGTTAAAGCCATACTGTATGGTGACTAACGTAAAAAAAAAAAAAAAAAAAAAGTCACCAGATTCAAGATCATGGTTAACTGTAGGGAGAAAGGTAAAAGGATGGGGTTGGTGACAAATGTATTTTGGACTTTGAATATATCTATAATGTCTTATTTCTGTAGAAAGGATCTAAAGTTGGGGCACTTGGGTGGCTTTGTTGGTTGAGGGTCCAACTCTTGGTTTCATCTCAGCTCATGATTTCAGAGCAACGAGATTGAGCCCTACATCTGGCTCCATACGTAGCAAGAAGTCTGCCTGAGATTCTCTCTCTCTTTCTCCTCCTGCCCCACCTTCAGCTCTCTCTCTCAAATAAATAAATCTTTTAAAAAAGAGAAAAGCATCTAAGGGTCCCTGGGTGGCTCAATTGGTTAAGCATCTGCCTTGGGCTCAGGTCATGATCCTGGGGTTCCAGGGTCAAGTCCCCTCTCAGGCTCCTTGCTCAGCAGGGAATCTGCTTCTCCCTTTTCCTCTGCCTCCCCCCGCCCCCCCAGCTGATGCTCTCTCTTATTCTTTCTAAAATCTTTTAAAATAAAATGAAATAAAAGGATCTAAAGTAAATCTGGTA
Source organism: Procyon lotor (assembly GCA_028646535.1). Lineage (NCBI taxonomy): Eukaryota > Metazoa > Chordata > Mammalia > Carnivora > Procyonidae > Procyon > Procyon lotor. Next base: position 25,487,880 of record CM053606.1, read on the forward strand.
CAGTATCAAAATTTGGTAAGGTTCATAGTGGGTAAATGAGAGTTCATTTATTTTCTCTTTTGTCTGTTTAAAATGTTTTAGTTTGAAAAGAGAAGCGGTATAAGAGTAAAGAAACACAACTGGAAAGGTAGGGTTATAATCAGAAGTTACTACCAGACAGTAGATTCTTGAAGTTTAAAAGTTCAGAGGTAGAATAATTTTAGATGATGGCAAGTTCCTAGTTTACTATGTGCGGGTGCAGTTCAAGTGGAGTAGAGACCATTTGGATTGGAGGCTGTTTCCATTGAGGTTTCAGACTCCAGCATAGGCTGTTAGACAGTTAGTGGCATGAGCATTGACATCACTAAGAATCATGACTTGATTTGAAATAGATAGGAATATGAGCCAGATGCCCAAGTGTTCCATGAATATGGAAGAGTGACCAGATGAGCCATAGTTAACAGTGACAAAGAAGAAAACCATCCAGGGTGGAGAAGACATGATTTTGAAGTCATAAGGGAGAGTTTGAAGAAAGGTTTTTCTCTAAAAGAGCTTCAACACTTCCACTTCCAGGCTCTCAGAAAAAGAGAAGGAACAAATGTCTGAGCAGTTGAATGTCCTGAATAAGGCTTATCATGACCTTTGTGATGGTTCAGCAAACCAGCTTCAGCAACTTCAGAGCCAGTTGGCCCAGCAGACAGAACAAAAGGTACTTTTAGTTTCTCTCTCCAAATGGGAAGGGTACCTTTTGGGTAGTATGAAAGCAGCTTTGCTGTTTGAGAATCATGTTCACTAGCTTTCCATGACCAATGTGACTTAATTTTTAACCTCACCATAGCAGCCATTTGTCTTGTGTTTCTTTACTGGGGTTCCATGATGTATTGGTCAGTCAAGAATACTAGAAGGCACTCATGGCCAACCCTGTAGACCCTGGTTCACCGTTTCTGTTGCCTGCCATTTTTGTAGCAGACCACAATTAAGGAGAACATAAATCCTATATCATATCTGATCCTGTGGCAGCAAGATTATTCCTTCATGGCATTGTCACTCAAAAGTTGATAGCCAGGAGTTCTGACTATTGTGAAGAAAAAAACCATGTCCTCTTCCCCCATACTTTTTTTCATATCTGCTAAGTAAATGAGAAATGTTCATTTCCAAGCAAACTGGTGGGTTAGCTGTACTGACTAAGACGCTGGTTCCCCTTACCCATAGTCATCCCATCATGTGACATCTTTACCAGTTCCCACTCATGTTCACTTCCTGGGCCATATGAAAATTGTCAAGTTCCTCCTGGTTGTCCTGAGTTCTTCCTGGATACTTGTGTGTATATGTAAACTTACCATATTATATACATGTGTCTTTGGGATATATATGTGTGTTTGCCTGCTTATTTCCTATGTTGTGAAGCAATGGCCAACATATGTGGGGCAGGTCAAAATTTAAGGTCATGTGGTTATTAAATTTGGTCTAGGTAATGCTCAAAATGATAGTGAGACAAACCATGCTTTGACTCTGATCCTTGGATATGAAATTGGTGCATCAGGAGCTAGAGTTGTAAAGACCACAAGACAGAACCAGCTATGATTTGAGAGTAGATTTCCAAAAAGAATGTGCTGGTTTAGTGTTCTCTATGGAAGGTAGCCCACTTCTAATGGCTTATTGCTTCACCATATAAGGGAGTATGTGAAAAGTTTTAACAATTGCTTGCTGAGAACACCCAGTTCTCATTTTGAAAGGTTAAAAAAGGGGAGAAAAGAAAGCCAAGCTGCCGAGCACCACTACATTGAGCATGATGTGTCCCCTGTTACTGTTCGTGTGTTTCATGTGAAGTATTGTTCTGATTAACTGACATCCTTGCTTACAAGTTTCACTAACCCTTTGGAGTTTAAGCACAAATGCACAAAAGGGAAAAGAGGACGACCTGTTTGGGGTTCTTTTTTGCAAAAAAACAAACAGTCGCATGCTGGATGCTAACCCCAAGCTTACACTGTGTGTGCGATGCGGCTGAGCTGCTCCGTAAGGCTCTCTCTCTATCTGCGCAAGGCGTGCTGCGACTCTGGTAAGTAGAAGCCTTTTACATTTCCCTTCCTCCTCTCCCTCTGTCTTGCTCTGCTTGTTTAGGTCAGAATGCCCATGTTTGGTGGTACTGAACTGGATTTCTCTGGATTATTTCCCAGCTCAGTGCTTCCTGCCTGTCCTTCAATTAAGAGAATACTAGAAGGAACAGCATGTAGTCTCTTCTCTTTGTCTAGCAACTGGCCAGACTCTAGGTCTTTCTTAAATGTCAACATCCTTGAGACTCGATCAATCTCAGAGAAGAAATTAGAAGTTCTCAAAAGAATCTTTTCCTCTATCATCTTGTCTGCTTCTGAACCATCTTGACATAGGTTTTATAATAGGCATTATTCATATATCTCAAAGAGTCATGCCGGTGTGATTTTCCCTTCAATCTCTGTAGAACAGATACCTGGTAGATGCGCATGAAGATACATTTGCTATATACAATTTGAACTGCTTTCTAGGTCAGAACACAGAAGGGGGATGGAGAATAACACATAATATTTTAAATACTGTGGATAATTCTGTTACTCCTTTATTTGAACAACTACAGTGAGTTAGGGATGTCAACCAATGTGTTCCCTCATTTGCCTTCCATTCTTTATCTCCTAGAGCATGCAACTAATTGAATTTGAAATCCTCAGTGTATTCTTTAAAATCTAGGAGCAAGTAGCTTAAGGATTTTAAGGATTTCCTTACTATTTATCAGTTTATTTGTTAATTCAGCAAATGTTTATTGAACTGCTGGAACTGTTCCTAGACACCGAATGGGCAAAGTACCTGCTCTTAGAGAGCTTACTCTCACTGAGACAGAATGAGATGCATTATTTAGGATGTAGGGGAGTGATTGGCAGTTGCCACAACAACATCCTTGATGGATAAGTTCAAGAGTTAAATAAGGATCAGAAAGTAATACTGACCTAAGAGGGACAGACAAAATCATTTATAGGGAGTAATGAATGTGAACAAGAAGAAGTAGAAAGTTTAGAGTAATAAGTTATAAGTGGCAAAGCACTTGAATGATTTAATTTCTGAATACCATCATTCTGTGATAAAAGGCTTCAAAAGAGAAATTCTTCCAGGAGCTATGTTTAGGTTTTTATGGAAGGGTAACTTTAGCAGTGTATAAGATTTGCCTTATCTCCTGGACTTACGACCTAACTCCTGTGTATGATGTAACTCTACTGACCTATCCTTCATGTTCTTCCGGATCTGATGGGGGAGGCAATGTGATAACACAAGACTTAGAGTCAGACCTTGATTTGATTCTGGAACTTACTTGTTTTGTGACCTTGGATGAATTACCTAATAACCTCGCTGTGCCTCATTTTCTCATCTGTAAAGTAAAGACTAAAATAATTGCTTTCAAAGATTGTTGTGAGAATTAAATATCAGTTCTCAGTACGTATATTAAGTGCCCTACAAGTGGTAGCTGTAAGCACAGTGCTCATACTAGCCGTTATAGCCTGGACTAGAAGGAAAGTTGCTAGTGGTTTCAGAGGCAAAGATCCCCAGTCTGTTCCTTCCTTGACTTGCTACTTCCAATTCCCAGAATTAATTTAACTCAGGGCCACTGCCTTGGCAAGCGCTAACTATGGCCACTGACAATGACTGCCCCAATTGTAAAACAGCTGCTTGAGTACTACACGCTGGGCTGTTTACAGAGATGCACACCTGTTGTGTGGCTCCTAGCCTGCTTGAATCTTTCTTCTAATCCTATGAACTGGTCCTGCTCAACTCGTTAGCACAGAAGTACTATTTCAAGTCTTCTGCATGGGTTGCAACATTGAGAAGTTTGCTATATAGAGCTGACTTCTCACTCTGGGGAACTGGTATATTTCTAAAAGAAGCTTTGTGGTGATTTAGTCTTAGAAATAGTTGACCTTTCACCTTCACTGCTTGCTCCTTTGTAGAGCTTGTCACTCAGATATGCTTAAAGCTACCATCCATCAAGTAATCTGTGAACTTCTGGCCACGTTGAACATTCTGCAGTTTAGACAAATTATTTCTTAGTATTAATGCTGCCAGCTTTAGAGTGTTTCTTACACATTGGGGCTTATCCCAGGCTGGGTTTTTCTTGTGGTCAGAATTGGATATACTATAGTTCTTTGAATGAATCCTTTCATTAGCTGGGCTTCTCTGATTCAGTTTTCTTTTTGATTTTTTTTTGTAGGGTTGCAGAGCAGTTGCTGGGGTGATTGACCTAGGCACAGTGGAGATATTTCCCATCTTCAAAGCCATGCAAAAGGGCCTCATTGACCAAGACACAGGCCTTGTGCTCCTGGAATCCCAGGTTATCATGTCTGGCCTCATTGCCCCTGAGACCAGCGAAGAGCTCTCTTTGGAGGAAGGTCTAGCCAGAAATCTCATTAATCCCCAGATGTACCAGCAGTTCCAAGAACTACAGGATGCCCTGTCCTTAATAAGTAGGCTTACTGAGAGCAAAGGCCTTCTTTCTGTAGTGGAAGCAATTGACAAGAAAATAATCAGTGAGAGAGTTGGACTGAAAGTCTTAGAAGCTCACCTGGCAACTGGAGGTTTCAGTCTCCCCCATAAGGAGGGCTGCATTAACCTAGAGGAGGCTTTTCACCAAGGCCTCATTTCTGCAAGGCTTCATGCAGTGTTAGAGTCTTACCTGAAATCATCCAAGAATTTGATAGACCCCAACACAGCGGAAAAAATCAGTTTGTTGGATCTGATGCAGAGATGTATTGTCCACCAGGACTCAGGGTTGAAACTGCTGCCTGTCAAGCAGTTGGCAGGGGGAATGGTGAGCTTGAAGTCAGGCCGGAAGGTTAGCATTTTCCGTGCAGTTCAGGAAGGCCTCATAGACAGACAGGTCACTGTCCGGCTGCTGGAAGCTCAGCTTTTTGCTGGTGGCATAGTGGATCCAAGAACAGGACACAGACTTACTGTGGAAGAGGCTGTAAAACATAATTTGATTGACCAAGATATGGCCTGTGCTATTCTCATAAGGCAGCTTCAAACAGGAGGCATCATAGACACCATCACTGGATATAGGCTGACAATAGATAAAGCAGTGAACAATGATCTCGTAGCTGCTAAGACTGCCCTTGTGATTCTGGAATCCCTTTGGTCATTCATGGGGTTGCTGTGGCCTGAATCTGGAGAGATTCTCCCAATCACAGATGCCTTGGAACAAGGTATTGTGTCTACTGAATTAGCTCATAAAATCCTTAGTGGCCGACAGCATATTAAAGCTCTGTTTCTACCGGCAAGCACAGAGGTTTGGTCCTGGAAAAAAGCAGTAGAAGATGGTATGTTGGACAAAGATCTTGTCAATAACTTAAAATCAATTTGCATACCTGATGTGATGCCCCACATGCAATTAGCAGATTCTTCAGAACGAAGCAAATTGAACACTAATCCTGGAGCAGTAGGTCTGTCACGGAGCCAGAGCCAAACGGAGGGCATAGTAAGCCCTAGCGAGAAGCTGTTGTTTCAGCTGATGACTCATAGCTATATCAATGTGCGGGATGGACAGAGGCTGCTCCTTTTAGACAATGAGCTGATGGAGACACTGACAGCAAGAGATGAATGTCAAGCAAATCCTCCAGAAGTGTTTAAAGTTGGGCATCAGAGACTAGAAACAACTAAGGAATTACAAGAATTGGTAAATGTCAAAACCACAGAAACTTTCTGTGATGGGGTGAATGTGAGACCATGTGAATTCCAGGTTCCTTTTCAGAGTGAAGAATTTCCTAATCAGGGAGATTGCACTGAAGCAAAAGGCAAAGTGACCACTGTAGAAACTGAAGCTTCCACTATGGAGAACCCTGAGAGGGACCTATTTGTCGGGGAACAAAAAGTGAGAGATCCAAATGCTGATACTTCAGTGGTCCTAGATAAAGGCAAATCAGAGTTAAAAGGGCAATTGTTAGGCACCAAAAAGGAAAAACTACTAGGAATGTCTACCAGAGAAAATGTTAGCAGGAGATTTCTCCTTACGGCACCCACTGAGGGGGCTGAACATGTGACCTTGGTGGTGAGCAAAGATCCTTTTCCTGTTGAGACACTGAAGGAAGAATGGCAGACTCCCAGAAAGACTTCTTTTCTGTTTCAGACAGAACGAGCGGACACACTTGAAATTGAAATTCCAGGTAAAACTGGAAGGCCCATCATAAAACCCCAAAGCAGAAAGTCAGAATTTCAGGTAAAGAAAACTCTAGACTTAGAATCAGAACCACAGTCTGAAAGTGACATGAATATTCATACTCTAGACAAAAAGAAAAGCTTAAATAAAACATTTTTGGGTAGAGATAACCATAAACAAAGTCCAGAAGGGCACGACACTGTAGGCGGTGGTGTGATGACGTTAGAAAAGCCAGATGTGGAAGACAGTGGTCATGAAACCTCCTTGTCATGCAGTCATCCTTCAGAATTGCTCCAGGAAGCTACCTTAAATACATTATCTGCACAATTACTAGATGGTGGTATCGTTCACGAGCAAACAGGTCAGAAGCTCTTACTAAATGAAGCAATAGCCCGAGGTATTGTGCCCAGTCACACTGCTGTGAAACTTATGGGAAAACTGAACATGTTTCGAGGTTTCTTTGACTCTCAGACCTGCGAGTCTTTGACCACTGCAGAAGTCATTGATGAAGGTCTGATGGATGAGAAATTACTACATAATGTCCTCATGGCAGACAAAGCTATAAGTGGCATCTTAGACCCTCGTACCCACACGCTCTGCTCTGTGAAGGAAGCAGTTGCAGCTGGACTTCTTGACACACAAACAGCTTCCAGAATTTTAGAGGGGCAGGTGGTGACTGGTGGAATTGTTGACCTAAAACGAGGCAAAAAGGTTTCGGTGACTTTGGCCTCAAATCTTGGCTTGGTGGACAGTGCTGACCAGACAGAGCTTATAACTCTGGAGAAAGCTTCCAAAGGCAGAGATGCTGAGAAAACAGTTAGGGAGAGATTTATTAGCTTACAAATGGAAACAACTGGAATTATGGACCCTGATAGCAAAGCTCCTTTAACAATCATACAATCCATTGACCGAGGACTTCTGGAGAGAGAGGAGGCTGTTCGGTTGTTGACTAAGCAGGTGGTAGATGGAGGTATAATTCACCATATATCTGGGATGAGACTTTCTGTTGATAATGCCTTTGAACATGGAATCATTGATGAAGATTTAGCCAGGCAGCTCAAAAAAGTTGAGAATTTAAGCCTCTGTCAGTTTTTTCATCCTGAAACCAAGGAAGCTGTTTCCCTTCCTGAAGCCATAAAATTAGATCTTATTACCCCAGACTTAAAAAGAGAAATCCAGGAAATTCAGACTTTGACTGGAAGCTTTGTGGATCTCATTTCTGGCCAGAGATTGACCTTGGCAGAAGCTGAAAAAGAAGGACTGCTAACTAATAAAGCAGTATTGTCTTCAGGAATGATGCATGGGATTGTAGATCCTGAAAATTACAGAATTGTTCCTTATTCAGAATTAGTAAAGAAATGTAAGATTGATATTGAATCTGGACAGAGATATCTAGAAGTAATTCCCTTCTCAGACATTAAAGATGAAGCAAGTGACAAAGTGCTTACATTGTCCCAAGCAACTCAGCTTGGAAAAGTGGATTTTATATCTACACTGAAGGTTCTGGAAGCTCAGGCAAACACTGGGGGAATCATAGATACTGCAACAGGGAAAAGACTGACATTGGCTTCAGCTTTGGAACAGAAAATAGTAGATGAAAACATGGTAAGAATTATTGCATCTCATCAGGTATTAAATGGAGGAATTGTTGACATATTTAATGATCAGAGAGTGACTCTAAAGGATGCTGTTGAGAAAGGATTTATAAGCCCTGAACTGGCAACTATGATCCAGATAGATACTTTAGAGTCCTGCAATCACGGGGCTCAGATTGAAAAGCAAGATGGAACTGAAGTATGTGAAACAGAGAAGGAATTCCTAAGAAAGGAAATGTTAGTTGCTTCTAATCAGACTGCTGGAATGAGTTATGGTAAAGGAGTAAGTGAGAAATTACTTGAGAACAGAAGTCAGTCTGCACAAGGAAAGGTTAAAATAAGAGTTTCTGACAGAGGGCAGGCCAAAAAGAGCAGAGAAATTTCATTAGAGGAATTGGAATGCAAGGATCAAGGTAAAAGCAGAGCTTCTCCAGAAGCTGAAAAATCTGTCAGTACCATAATTCCTGGTGACCATAAAGATACATTGTTGGGCCAAGGTTCAGTGACACTTTGTCACTCGGAAGTTCATGATTTTAAACTCAAAGAGGCAGCTAGTGATGACATGGAAAAAACCAAAAATGAAAAGCTGGAAAACATTGGGGCCCAGATGGAAATTACTTCTTCTATGAAACGGTCTCTATCAGGTTCAGCTCCTAAAGAAATAAGAGAAAGACAAGGAAGAATTATTTCAGAAGAACAAGAATCAGATTATGAAACTTCAGGCAAATTGCTGAGTGAGCAGGTTATGCAGAAACCAATGAATACCAGAGAGAAAAGTAAGAAGGAGAAGAGGGAAATGATTATAGAAGAAAGTGTCAAAACATGCAAGCCAGTTCTTTCTGAAGAAAAGTTGAATCAAGAAACCACCATTAGAGCTAACCAGGGATCCAATGTAGAGAGTCCACCTGTGGAAATAACCATAAATGAAAAAGGAGAAGAAGCTGGTAGAGAGCTGGGATTTTCTATTAATTGTAAAGCTGAAAACTCTTCCCCAATGATACCCAAAGGAATTTCTGTAAATCAGGATGTTTTAACATTCTTCAAACCTAATCAGATCAGCGAAGAAGAAGTAAAAAATTTAAGCCTCTCCTTAAGACCGGAAGAAGATTTATCTCAAATTGCTGGTGGGCCCCAGAGTGAACCATTCTCTTCTAAAACCCTAAGACCTGAAGGATTATACTACCGGGAATCAGTTGAAAAGGCCCAACTTGCCGGCAGATCCCAAATTTCTGAATCAAACAAACCTTTCCAAGGAGCCATCAGACTGGAGACCAACTCTTATCAAGATTCCTGTATTACTTTTAAGACCAAAGAAACCAAAGATCTGATTTGCTCGTCTAATGACTATAAAGAAAGATCGTACCAGGAAGGACCTTTTGACTCAACAAGAACTCTTAAATTAGAAGAAACTATAGTTTCCACAGTAGACCCAAAAGAAGTGAGTTATCTGGAATTCTCAGACAGCAAGGACTATCATCATCAGGACAGCAAAAGCGAGAGTGAAATTGGTGGAATTCTCTCATCTAAAATAATAACAACTCGGGAAATGACTGGAGAGAAATTTCTGGAAAAGTCAAACCCTATAGTTACAGGCGTAGAAGCAGTGTCTTTTGAAGGTATGGTGACTCAGGGTGTTCCCAGGGTCTTAATGTCCCCTCCTCCGGAGAAACTGTTCAAAGATGTGTCTCAAAAAGAGAGGGCAGGGCAACAGGATACCACAGTTGGTCCCACTGTTCCAGAGACAAGTGAAGAAAAGCCAGTGACACTCACATGCCCTACAGTGAAGATGGATGAGAAGACACTACAGGAAAAGCTCAGAGAAAGCCCTGGTGGTGAACAGACTCCCTTCATAACTACAGCTGGGGGAAGGGGAAATGAAGGTGTAAACCCAGAGCCCTCCAGAACAGCTAAAGTAAGTTTCTCTGTGGTGTGTTTGTATATATATTTTAGATATAGTTTGTTTTTAATTTTTATTTATTTAGTTTAATTTATAGTTTTATTTTTATTAAACTAGTTTAATGCTAAAATCTTCCCTGGATACTGAATTTACATATATACAGTTGTGTGCATACATACAGTTTCAGGGGACTAGATGATTCTCTAAGATGTAACTTGGTGTGCCATCATCTGTTTGTTACAGAGTTGTTAGAAAATTAGGCAGAATGTTTTTCTGAAATTTTGCAAGGGTTTTAAGTTAGAAACTAACCTTGGAGCTAATATGAAATACCAGAGTGATAGTACTAATGGTCAGAATAGCTTTAGGAGGTTTTGCTAAAATGATATTTATGGATTGATAATTATGAGCCCCTCATCCCTGAGGAAGTTTTTAAAATCACTTTTTTGTCTATTGATTTGAGACAACATAGACACAAAACATGTTTTAGTTCGTCCCACCCTATGTGTGGTAAAAATTTCTATTTGTCTATCAGTAAGACCCAGCCTGCTTTTAAGAGCAGACTTAAAGGTGAAAATCTGATCTGAGTTTTCTTTTTGGCTCCACAGAATGTATTTAACCGACAGCTCTGTCTAGAACATGATGAGAAGCTGGTATCTTACCTCTCTCTATTACGTGACATTGAAATGAGGACCAAACAGATTCAGCCTCTGGACCTAAACCTGGCAGAGCTACAGGACCTGCTGTGTCAGGCCAAGGTGGGTTCCCAGAGACTTCCTGCAGGTCCACAAGCTTGGAAGGAATAGAGAGGATTCAGGAAGAAAAACATATTCAGGGATGCCTGGGTGGCTTAGTCAGTTAAGCAGTCTTATTCTTGATCTCAGCTCATATCTTGATCTCAGGGTCATGAGTTCAAGCCCTGTATTGGGCCTGGCATAGAGCTACTTAAAAAAAAAATTATTAAAAAAAAAAAAATTATTGGGGCTCCTAGGTGGCTCAGATGGTTAAGCGTCTGCCTTCAGTTCAGGTCATGATCTCCAGGTCCTGAGATTGAGCCCTGCGTCAGGCTCCCAGCTCAGCAGGGAGTCTGCTTCTCCCTCTCTCTCTGCCTCTCCCCCTGCTTGTCTTCTCACTCTCTCTCTCTCTCTCTCTCTCTCAAATGAATAAATAAAAATCTTTTTAAAAATTATTTTTTTAAGAAAAAGGAAATACCACCATTTAAAGGACTAAAAAAAAAAAAAAAGATTAAAAAAATTGGAGATCTCTAAAGAACATCAGGAAACACTGGTCTCACAAAATCCAAAGCAGAAGAGACTCAAGGGAGGAGTTGTGGCAGGAGTAAATACAGTAGGGAGACTGAGTGAGGACTAAAAGGGGGATTTAGTGCCCAGAGTTATTGGTAACCTTAATAAGAATAGTTTCAGTGGAGTCATAGGATATAAACGAGGTTGCAGTGAGAACAAATGGGAGGTTGGAAGGTGAGAGCAATTAATGTAGATCATTCTTTCCAGAAGGCTTGGTGGTGTAGGCGAGGAGAAAGGTAGAACACTAGCTGGAGGAGATGCACTGAAAAAAGAATGTTTTGAGTGCAATTTGGGGCTGGCAAGGAGGAACCAATAAAAAAGGAGAACTTGAAGTAAAGGGAGAGAAGAAATGGTAAAGGATGGCCTGAGTTCCGGAGGACATAAAATGAGACTGCTTGAGAGGGAGGAAGAGGAGCCTTTTTCCTCAATCAAGATTAAGACTTGTCACAGGATTGGAGTCACAGTGAGGACAGACCGGAGAGGTTAAGTTCTCAGTATCTGGCACGTGGTCTTGGGTAGGGCAGCTGAAGGCCAGGTGAGGCTGATGTCCAGAACTGCCAACTTTCCCACAGCTTGTTTCTGGCTACGTTGCTGAGGATCAGAATATTGTAGATGGCTGGGTTGGGGTATTTTTCTATTTTTTTCCATGTGCCCTGTTGAAATTTGGAGTGGAAGAGTCATTTTGGGGGGTTTTAAAAAGATTTTATTTGTTTATTTTTTTTTAAGATTTTATTTATTTGACAGCGAGAAACACAGCGAGAGAGGGAACACAAGCAGAGGGAATGGTAGCGGGAGAAGCAGGCTTCTTGCCGAGCAGGGAGCCTGATGCGGGGCTCAATCCCAGGACCTGGAGATCATGACCTGAGCTGAAGGCAGACGCATAACGACTGAGCCACCCAGGCGCCCCAAGATTTTATTTATTTGAACAGAGAGAGCACACGCATAAGCATGGGGAGGGGCAGAGGGAGAGGAAGAAGCAGACTCCCCGTTGAGTCTGCAGCCCAGTGCAGGGCTGGAGCCTGACACCGGGCTCTATCCTAGGACCCCGAGATCATGGCCTGAGCCAAAGTCTGATGCTTAACCAACTGAGCCACCCAGGAGCCCTAGAAGAGGTTTTTTTTTTTTAAGATTTTATTTATTTATTTGAAAGAGAGTTCACAAGTAGGCAGAGAGGCAGGCAAAGAGAGAAAGGGAAGCAGACTCCCCACTGAGCAGAGAGCCCGATTCAGGGCTTGATCCCAGGATCCTGAGATCATGACTTGAGCCAAAGGCAGAGGCTTTAACCCACTGAGCCACCCAAGGCGACACGAGTCATTCTTTCATTTGATTTATTTTGTGTCACATTATATAAAGCATACTGACACTCTCAAAGAGGTAGCAAGTTGTACTGGAAGGTGCATTACACTTGATCAGAAAACCTGAATCCATATCCTGGTTCCATTGCTGAAGTGGGTGACTTTAAACAAAAAATAAAATAAAGAATAACATTTTCAAATGCTGAGGCATCGCTTCTATTAATCCGGTATAATAATAATCCCTATTGTGCCTACCTCGAGAATTAGTGATTATGAGAACCAAACAAACAAATGAACATACATAAAAACACTTCATAAGCCGTAGAGCAGGTGTTGGCATGTGTTGGCAGAAAATTATGTTCACAACTGATTCTTAAATAGCAAGAATTCTAGTCTTGATTTTGGAAGTAACTCCACTTTATCCCCCCAGGTATTAGACAGGGAGCTTAAGGATCTGTCCACCTTGGTGAATCAGGAATTAGAATGTGTGAATCAGATTATCACCAGCCAGCCTCAAGAAGTCCCTGCTCAACTGTTGAAGGCTCTAGAGAAAGATGCCAAGAATCTTCAAAAGTCCCTCAGCTCTGTGAGTGGCACCTGGAGTTCCAGACTCCTCCACCTCCAGAGTGCTGTGGAAGTAAAAAAGGTTGCTTCTCGTTTTTATTCACAAAGGCTCACAAAGTCTGGGCAGGCGTGAAGATTTTCGTCTTCTAATTTGCCATTTGTTTCTTAGACTAGAGTGTTAAGTCAGCACGAACAACTCGAAGGCCGATTTCAAGATCTGAGAGCCTGGGTTGGCAGGATGACTCTTCTTCTGAACAGCAAGGAGTATAACGATGAAACCAGAGCTGACAGCCGGAAGCACTGTCTCCAGCAGTACGAGGTAGGTACTCCATCTCGAGTGCATTTTCATTGTCCTTGGAGTTAACATCAATTTTATTTTCCTGCGAGGCAAACCAGAGTCTGTACTTCTCTTTCTCACGAAAACTGATTTTCCATTTTAGAAAATGGAACACAGTCTGCTGTGTTTAGTTTTTTAGGTTATCATGCCCTTAGAGCTTCAGTGATTATGGTTATTTCTCCTTTCATCTATTCTTTGAGAGAGAGTCTGTGGAATGGCCTATTGTCTTTATAACTCAGTGTCTAGTATCAATCTTTTGTTTCTGATTTCACACACACCAATTTCAGGAGATTTACTGATCCATGATTGAGTGCATGGCTTGGCAAACTTTTTCTGTAAAGGGCCAGATAGTAAATATTTTAGGCCTTGCAGGTCATACACAAATGGACCATTTCTGTAGCACCCATTCACTTTGGCTGTTGAAACATCCAACCAGCTGTGGACAGTCCATAAATGAATGTTCATGGATGTATTACAATAAAACTTTATTTATAAAAACAGATGGCAGGCAGATTTGGTCTGGGGACTGTTGATTGTCAACCACTGATCTAGAGAGATGCTTTTCTTCTTCTTAAGCTTTAAATTAATTGATTCTTTTTAAAAGTCAGTGAGAGAAAAGTAAACACTGAGATACTCATGAGCTGAGGTGTTTTTTTTCCCTCCTAAAATTATTCTTTGTTTTGGTTATACTTAAGATAATATCAGATATTACTCACACTGATTTACCTGCCCTCTACTATACATAGCACACTCCTTAAATTCTTTCTAAAGTCAGAGCAGAACTAAAGGTGCCCTCTCCTTCTGTTCTATCCTCTCCCTTTTCCCCGGTCTTAAGAGAAAGAGACATAATTTGACCAGGGTCAGTCTTCTTGGATGCAACCCATCCCCCACCCCCCCCTTTTTTTTTTTAAGATTTTATTTATTTGTCAGAGAGCATACAAGCAGAAGGAGTAGCAGGCAGAGGGAGCAGCTGGCAGAGGAAGAGGGAGAAGCAGGCTCCCTACTGAGCAAGGAGCCTGATGCAGGATTCAATCCCAGGTCCCTGGGATCATGACCTGAACCAAAGGCAGACACTTAACCCACTGAGCCACTCAGGCCTCCCAACCCACCCCTTTTTGTCTTGCAAGAGTTGACCTGCCATCTTTATTCATGCCTTTTCCTCCAAACCTATCATTAGGCGAGTGAGTTGCAGACTTGATCTGTTCACTAGCAGAGTATTAAAAAAAACAAGAGTGAATAAAATTCCTGTGACATAGTATATGATATAAAAACACAGAGCATCTCATGCATGGTTTCCTCCCCAAGTTATGACTTAAATGAATGCCTTAATGAGAAGACAGCCACAGTCTAAGTCTTATTTTCCTAATGATAGTTTCCCAAATCCATTCATCACTGATGAAGAAACAAACTTAGCTTGATGATAAATATGCAAGAAGCCCTTTCTGTCTGCTCTGCAGGATTTCTGACTACCCTCAGTTTCAAAGCAATAGAGATCTAGATATCTTAATCGTTTTTATTGCATCCAGTGTTACATAGCTGATGACCACTAAGTGTTTGTGGAAAAATTGCATGCTTTTAATTTTCTGAAAACAGATAAATTCCAGGGATAGGTAGGTATATAGATGTAACTGTTACATAGGAAAGTCTGACTGTAATCTTTTACACCCTTAAAATGTATAAGCAACATTATTTACTCTAAAAATCATGTATCGGTATACCACAAATAAATTGAGTACTTCCCCACTTCTGGCCTTGTAGTAACTCACTGCTGGACAAATACAAATAGATATTTGAACGTCAGAAAATATGAATAGGCCGATCTATCTCAGACTAGAAATTCACGATATATTTTCCAAATGTTAAAAAAAATTTTTTTTACAGAGACCTGGGATTAGCAGTAGTATAATTCTATTAACATAAGTAATTAAAAATTTACTGCATTTGGAGATCAAGGTCTAGTAAAGAAAACCTAGTTGGAAGATGTGAGGAATTTGGAGACACCAGAAGTGAGAGAGATTGCCTATACTGATTTGGCCCTAGAAATGATCTGTATCAATGATAGAAAAACAGCGAATTAACTCCTCTTTATTTATGCTGGCTCTTTGATTAAAACCAGCAACTTCTGCTTTGATAAAATGAGAAGTTTTATTGTTTTATTTTTCATTTTTTTATTTCCTTACTTAGGATCTGAAGCAGTCCATGGCTGAAAGGAAATCTCAGCTCGATGCTCTTGCTTTTGATACTCAGTTCTTTATCTCAGAGCACGCCCAGGACCTATCCCCTCAGCAGAACCGGCACGTGCTGAACCTTCTGAGTGAATTGCAGAGGTCTTTCCAGGACCTTGTGGAGCAGACCTCAGCTCAGATGGATGCCTTGCAGGGCCATTTTCAACAAATGGAGCAGGCAGCCCAGGTCAAGGTCAGACTGAACCAGCAGCTGGGCTCACTTTGTCTTTTGGGGTGCCCTCTTTGTCCTTGAGATTTCTGGCCAGACTCCATCTGTCATGATTCTAGGAGCCTACATTGACCAATTTTTGAAATTTCATGTCCTCCAGACCAGTTTGGTTCTGGTCTAGGAGGCAGCTATTCTGGCTGTGTTTCTTGCCATGTTTTTGGTTTTATGTGTGCGTGTGAGAGAAGGTGTGTGTTTATGTATGTATGCATGTGCAAGTATTTTCCCTTTAGTGAGACTCGACCCTCACTGTGTCTCATTGTGTCTGACTTGCAAACAAGTCACATCCCTCGTCCTTATTTCTCCTCCTTTCTCCCTCAGCATTGTTTTGACAACCATTAGGAACAGTTAGGTACTCTGAGCTCTTGAGAAGAATGGTTCTGAAACGAGTTTTATTCTGGGGCTTTTCACATGATTAACGGTAATATTCCTTGATCACCTTCAAACAGCTGACAACAAAATTTTTATCAGAATCATATTAATTTTTTTAGCACTTTTTAATCATGATTAGTTTCTAGGACCTTTCTTCACACTGTGATGCCCAGTGTGCATTCAGTTATGGAAAACAGAGTGTAGAACTGGGTGTTAATATTTTGAAAAAACAAAAACAAAAAAAAACTATCCCACCACCATCCATCACAACCCTCTTCTTGAAAAACTCAACATGATCCCATGGATGGTAACATCATAACCTAAGAATACCAAGAATGATGCTTAAGCATTTTTGCTGTTTGAACAGTAAGTTGGAGTTGAACAAGATGATATTAGAATGTCATTATCACCAGCAATGTGTCTCAGAGTCGCCTTTATTAAATATTGTGCAAAGCTGAATGGAGCTTTTGAGTTAGGCTCAGCTGAAATTAGGTTAGTCAATTCCGTGTGTCCACCCATTACTGCTTGTTGTTCCAGCTGTACTGAATTGAAATAAAATGCTGATGCAACCCTTTGGGTTACTTTACAAATCTGAAAATTTGCAGTATCCTCACTTGGGAATGTATATAGCATGGTGTAGTCTGTGGATAATTAATGCAATAGCATTGGTCTGAGCCACTTTAAGACACAGCCCGGACCCAGGGTGGGCCCCTGAGCTGCAGCAGGTGGTAGAACTGCATGTGAACATCTCTCCGAGCACATAATTAATTCCACAATGTTTATTAACCTAGTTATTGTCAGAAATGCTCTGCTTCTCTCTATATTTGCCCTGAATGCATGTGTATGTCTGTGTGTTAACTTGTTTGCTTTGCTTTTTTCAGATTCAGTCTGCACCCATCCTAACCCATGGAGATCCCGTTTTACAGCTGAAGAGCTCTTAGGAGTTCTCTTCCAGAGCCCTTCTATTTGTCCTAAAGAGGGGGAGAGAGGGCCAATATGGGCACCTGTTTGTAAGTGCAGGTGACTAAAACACCATCAGAAGGTAGAAACTGGTGGACAATGGTTCTAGAAGGATGGTCAGGAGAACACATCATGCTCAATGGCTTAATTAGGTGCTTCAGTGTCATGCAGCCAAGATGAGATTTGGAGAAAGGATCAGGCACAGAAACATATTCCCTCCCTCCCCGTGGGCCTGGCATTTGTCTTTGATATCATTTGTAGACACCTGAAGGAATGAGCCACTTGCTATTCCTGGGCAGTTTCCTTCTCAAAATAGCCAAGCCCCTCATGCCTGGCATGTAATCATTCCATTTAATGGGTATCTGCATTTGTGAGCTGTTTGATTTATAAAGTCAGCTCAATTATTAAGAAGCTCAATTAGCTTAGGAATTATCCAGATTCTTGATTTTTTTTCCTCTTCCTAATCCAGTCCTTCTAATTATTTGTATTTTAACTTAGTATGTACCATATTCTCTAGTTCTGGTGGAAGACTTGATCATAACCACTAATTTATTATTATCTCCATTATCATTTATGGATTTGAAGCATCTGGTCTCTCTATTCTCCATTTCCAGGCCTAGTAACAACAGTCTGGCCAGGGAACTCCCAACCAAAATCAGGGATCATTCTCACCTGAAATTACCCCTGAATATAATCCAAACTATTGACCCAAATCAACAGACTGTCCAAATGCGGGGAGCTTTCTGAATATGACTTCTGTGCTTTTTCCTGTTCTAGTCTCTCACCATCCTTAAGATATAACCTTTCTGTTTTACATTTCAGGGAGTTATCTTGTATTTGTAAAATGAGAATTTTTAATCATCTCTTGGCCCCTTTGCATTTTAATTAGACCCTGCAGAAACAGCAAAATACCTGTCACCAGAAACTGGAGGATCTTTGCAGCTGGCTAGGACAGGCAGAAAGCACATTGGCAGGCCAGCACGGTAGAGCCACCCAGCAGGATCTCTCTGCTTTGCAGAAGAACCAGAGTGACTTGAAGGTCAGTATGAGTTTATTCACGTTTCTTATTTCTTCAGCAAGTCTTCATACAGGCTTACTATATGCCAGGCACAGTGCTTCATGTTGGCAACGTAACGGTAAATATCCCTGTTCTCATGAAGCTTAGAGTCTCATGAAGCTTATACAGATAAGCACAAAAATGAACATGTGATTATTAACTGTCACATGTATAAGGGCATCTTGGTGGCTCAGTTGGTTAAGCAGCTGAGTCTTGATTTTGGCTCAGGTTCTGACTCATATCCTGCTGGGCCTTGAAGGCTGCATTAAGGATAAGGAGTGGTAGATGCCTGGCTAGCTCAGTTGGCCGAGCATATGACTCTTGATCTTGAAGCTGTGAGTTCCAGCACCACGGTGGGTGTAGAGATTACTAAAAAAAAAAAAAAAAAAAAAAAAAAAGGACTTCTGGGTGGCTCGGGCAGTTAAGCATCTGCCTTCAGCTCAGGTCATGATCCCAGAGTCCTGGGATCAAGTCCCACATCAGGCTCCTTGCTCGGTGGGGAGCCTGCTTCTTCCTCTGTCTGCTGCTCCCCCTGCTTGTGTTGCCCCCCCACCCCCACTGACAAATAAATAAATAAAATCTTAAAAAAAAAAAAAAAAGGCTAAAGAGTGATAACCAAAAGAATATAAAGGACCAACCAAGCCTCAACTCAGGTAGAATCGTATTGTCAACTCCTTTGTATCTCTTTGAGGGCAACTCGTTACAAAATAAACATCATGTTTGTGGACAGTCTCCTTTTTTGTCTTCATTACATATTTACTTAGAAATTTAAATTTTGCTTAGAAAATTAAGTATTAGAGGGGTCCCTGGGTGGCTCAGTTGGTTATGCATCTGTCTTTAGCTCAGGTCGTGATCCCAGTGTCCCAGGATTAAACCCCACATTGCACTCCCTGCTCAGCAAAGAGCCTACTTCTCCCCCTGTCCCTCACCATGCTCTTGCTCTTGTTCTCTCTCTGTCAAATAAATAAATTAAAAAAAAAGAAGTGTTTTTTTTAAGTGTTAAAATATTTCTTTTTTTTTTTTTAAAGACTTTATTTATTTATTTGACAGAGAGATCACAAGCAGGCAGAGAGAGGGGGGGGGAAGCAGGCTCCCTGCTGAGCAGAGAGCCTGATGCAGGGCTTGGTCCCAGGACCCTGAGACCAGGGCCCCAAGAGAAGGCAGAGGCCTTAACCCACTGAGCCACCCAGGCACCCCTTAAGTGTTAGAATATTTCTTAAGTAAAAAAACACCTTAGAAGTTCTTATGTGCATTGGTTTAGGCCTAAACCTTAAGCATATTACAGTCAGGGACACACATCTGGTGCAGGTGTGTGTCATCCTAGCTGTGCCGTCTGTGTGCTGTTAGCAGCCTCAGAAGTAAGAACATTGACATCTCTGCCCTCCCTGTGTTCATGTGTTAAGGATTTACAAGAAGACATTCAGAATCGGGCCGCCTCATTTGCCAGTGTTGTCAAGGACGTCGAAAGCTTCCTGGAAGAGAACCAGGCCAAGCTGAGCCCCCATGAGTTGACAGCTCTTCGGGAAAAGCTTCATCAGGCCAAGGAGCAGTATGAGGCTCTCCAGGAACGGACACGGGTGGCTCAGAAGGAGCTGGAGGAAGTGGTGACCTCAGCTGTACAGCAGGAGACTGAAAAGGTAACCAGACTTCTTTGATATGTGGTGTTTTTCAAAAAAGAAAATTTTGGTACCTGGCAAATAAAGAAAAGTTAATAAGGGGAAACTGCCTTACAGAGAGCATATAATCATGAAAAGGGGGTACTTCACAAGCTGGTCTATGATTTGGGAGGAAACATCCTGAAGGACTTTAAGTCAGGAATAGTTGGTAGGAAGTTCATATCACCCACCCCACTCCCAAAGAAAACATATTTTTGCTGTCTGTGTACTCAGTACTCTAATTGGAAAATCTTGGAAAGAACTTAGTGAAGAAGGGTAGTACCTTGGGGAGGGAAAAGCAAATGGCACATTTCAAACATGAATCTAGATTGATGACCCAAGTGCACGAAGGGGAAATATCCGGGGAGTCTCAGTGTGCCACACGCTATCCCCAGGCTGCCCCTGTAGATCAGTGGCAACTGAGGCACTGTGGGATAAACCCAGGAGAAGGTAAAGTCTCAAATGGTGTTCTGCACCCCCCTTGGCACTGGCAGATTGAGTTAAAATCCTTTATCTGGCCATGGATTCTGACACAAATGGGGGAGGTAGAAAGTATGGAAAAGAGAAATAAATTACCTGAAGGGGAATTCTGAAATATATGAAGTTTCGCTTGGCATAACCTGTTTAATTAACCCCAGTACTTGAACAGTCAGAAAATATAATCCGAGAGGCAAGTTTTAGGACTTAATACTCTGGCAGAGAAAGGATAAGAGAAGTCTACGTCTCCCTTAGGGAAGGGCAGCTGGTAATCCGAGTGTGACTGTACTGTTTCTGACCCTGCCAAGCCAGGGCATCGCTTCTGCACACCTGTGAACGATTCCATGAAGCCTTGCTGGCCTGCCAGGACTAAATCATCTCTTACAGCCCTTTTAAATCCTGGGTTTTGCCACCCCCAGCCCTCCCGTGCAGTTTTTTTTGTGGGCAGCAAAGCAAGGTTTATCCTGCAATAGCAAAGTGATGGTACAAAGCTCTTGAGGCAGGAAGGGACTCAAGGCGATTGCTCTCCCCTTTTTTTTAAGGCAGTGAGATACAGACAAAAATCTAGAGATTGTTTTAAGTAGTTGTTTTTCAACAAATGTAGAAGACGCTCATTTTTTGTGTGGATGCAAAGACCCATTTATATGTAGTCTTAGAGCTTCTCTTCTTTAGCATGAAAGTCTTACCTTTTTTCCTAACCTTTGCTTGTATAGCTGAGTATCTAAGGCCTTCTCACTATACTCCATCTGTGGCTTTCAGAGTAAAGCAGCAAAGGAACTGGCAGAGAACAGGAGTAAGATTGATGCTCTCCTGGATTGGGTGACTGCGGTGGGATCCGGAGGACAGATGGAGTGCCTGTCAGGGGCTAGCCTGGGGAAAGGAGCCTTTGATACCACCGATGCTCACAAGGGGGCAAGCCAGGCCCCAGAGGAACTGGACAAGCAATGTGAGAAGATGAAGGTGAGTGAGAATGTTAGCTTGTCCTCACTCTGCTGGGCGCCTCTCCACTCCCCTGAGCAAGTCACTATAACCTCCTTGCCCCTAAATCCAGTAAGCACAGTAAGTACATCTCAGTTCATGCCCTCTTTGATATCTCAGCAACTTCACCACTGTTGATCTGCTTTCTCCTTTGGTTTCCAAAGCTCTATTCTGCCCTGGTAATCCTTTTTCCTTTCCTCTGGCCAGTTTGAGATACCAGTGCACTTCCAGGTGGCAGCCACAGCCTCTTCTCCTCTTTCAGAATATACTTCCCTTGGGTAGTTTTGTGCACTCAAGGCATTTCAGTTACCTCCTCTACTAGAGAATTCCATGTATATGTCTCCAACCTAAATGCCTGTGTGGAGCTTCAAACCAGTACATAAATCCATCTGCCTGTTTGTAACTTGGAACCACAAGCAGTTCAGCCTCAAAAAATGGAGCTCCTATTTCATATAACATTCCCTTGTTCTCCTTCTCCTACTCCCACTTCATTGCCAGAACTAGACATCATCTGGGACTCCTTCCCCTTCCCTCACTCTCTTGTATCGAATCAGTCATCAAATCCTCTGCTTCTTAGAAAAATACAATATCCTTGATTAACCCTTTTAATGGTTTCCTGTCGCCCTCAAGAAACCGTTCCTTACTCATTATTTATCTCTACCCATGTATTCGTTATTCAGCAAATATCAAACACCTGCTATATATCAGACATTAGAGATAAACCAGTGAACCAACCAGAAGAACCGTCTCCTTGGACATTAAGTAGCATATGCCAGCATATTTAATTGCATGATTGAAAAACAATATGTTTAGGAAACTTAGAAAACACATGGATCACCTATTTTAGTAGTGACACCTTTATAGCGAAGAAAATTTGGCTTAGTTAGAATGCTTCTATTGAATAGCCTGTGTCGTTGCTTTATTTTATGTTAATAGGATTTTTGCCTCTTGCACGCTACTGCTATGCTTGAGGATCCATCGTAGGTTGTCCCCCAAAGCTGTGGCAGTCATAACAGCACAGAGCAGAGATGATCCTGCTGTCACAGGACTGCTGGCAGTAGTCAGCGTGACCAGGGAGAATCTCCATCCTAGGAAGGAGACTGCCTTCCTCGTGGGTGGATGAGAATGGGGAGGCCTGGGGCTGGTACTGTCCCTTACTATCTATTTGAGAAGGAAAGGTTTGTCACCCTTGCTTACTTGAGATGATGTTGGAAGCTGATGCTATCAACTTGCTGATACAGGTTGAAACTTAGCGGTGTTCTGGAAAAAATTAGGCTATTGTTCTGATCTAGGAAGTTGCATAAATAGTATAGATAGGCAAGAACACTGACTGAATTCCCACTGTTGTCTATTAGACTCAGGAGGAACATTTTGTTTTATTTTATTTAAAATTTTATTTATTTATTTGATGGTGGGAGAAAGAGCTTGCCCATGAGGTGGGAGAGAGGCAGAGGGAGAGGGAGAGAGAACCTTCAATAGACTCCCTGCTGAGTGTGGAGTCCCACGACCTTAAGATCGTGACCTAAGCTGAGATCATGACCTAAGCTGAAATCAAAAGTCAGATACTTAACTAAGCCACCCAGGTGCCCCTAGACTCAGGAAGAACATTTTAAAAAACAACCATAACTCCTTAAAATAACTTACATTCCATTGAAGTAGAAAAAAGGTCCATGTGTAAGTACCTAGACATAGCACATACAAATAAAAAATACAAATTACCTGTGCTCCAGAAGTAAATTTATTTATTCTCACTGGAATACAAATTGTTTATTTAATTATTTAATTTTCTAAGAACTTGCCTAGTTGGGACAGTGTTCATGGATATGTAAGTGACAGATTTCACAGCTAAATATTTGCAATTTTTATATTGTCATGTTTGGCTTATCCAACTTACTCTCCCCTTCCATTAATGTGGGTAGTTATGAGCTGGCCATTTGCGCCTTCTCTTAGACTTAGAACGGTTTAGTGAAGAGAGCCAGATTCTATTCTCAGTTTGTCCCTTCACTGTCTGCATGACCTTAGTCAAGACTTGTAACATACATAGACATTGTCTGCTTACATTACAGTTTGTGCCCCAAATCAGTTGAGATAATGCATGTGAAGTCTCTTAGAAAACCATAAGATCCTATATGTGTCAGTTCGGCTGGGACTAGTATATGGCATAATGCTTAGAGAGTGAGAGATATTGATGATTTTTGAACAACTGGAAAAGTGGCCTTTTGAGATCTCTACTTCTAGCTGTAGACATAACTGAATTTTTATGGTACCCTCACTGATCATTCTTTGTTTTGGGGGGAATCTTTTTGCCAGGCTCGTCACCAAGAATTGCTGTCTCAGCAGCAACATTTCATCCTGGCCACCCAGTCAGCTCAGGCCTTCCTGGACCAGCAAGGCCACAATCTCACACCTGAGGAACGCCAGGTGCTACAGGCCAAGCTCGGAGAGCTGAAGGGGCAGTACTCGACTTCCCTGGCTCAGTCGGAGGCAGAGCTGAAGCAGGCTCAGACCCTGCGGGACGAGCTGCAGAAGTTCCTGCAGGACCATCAAGAGTTTGAGAACTGGCTAGAGCGGTCTGAGAGAGAGCTAGAGAGCATGCACAAGGGAGGCAGCTGCCCCGAAGCCCTTCCCTCCCTGCTAACGCGGCAGGGCAGCTTCTCAGAGGATGTCATTTCCCACAAAGGAGACTTGAGATTTGTGACTATCTCCGGGCAGAAAGTCTTGGACACAGAAAACAGCTTTGAGGAAGGCAGAGAACCGTCAGCCACTGGAGCCTTAGTGAGGGGCAAGCTGAAGGATGCAACAGAAAGATACACTGCTCTCCATTCAAGGGTACTGAGAGGGTCTTGACAGCCTCTGGGGGGGACGGTCATGGGAGCCCTCACACAACTGTGGGTGGTTTCTGGGGCTTAAGATGAGCACTTAGGACACAGTGAGTGAGCTGAATTGTATATTGCCCACAGGCAGAATGTCTTTATGAGCTCTACAAAAATGCAAAATGTGGAGGCCCCTGGGCTAATCAGTCTCAGGGATATGTCAGTGTGCTAGGAAAGACGGATGTGCTCACCTTCGTGTACCCTGACCAGCAGATGTGGGCTCCCGGGAGACACAGTACAGGGGAAGCCGGAACCACGTACACAGTGTGGATTCCTGCACAGCACCTAGGGTACACCCTTGCCTTCCTCCCTATCAAAGAACTCCCATTAGCTTCCAAGCTGTAGAATCCAGTCAGTTCTTCTTACCTGTCTTTTGCACTTTGCCACCATCTCTAACCTAGCCAAAGGAACACTCTGTATCTCCCAGTCCCTCCCTACCTTAGCCTGCAACCTGATGTGTAGTTCTTCGGTGGCTTGTCCTACAACTACCTTAGTCTTCATGGGTATATAATATAAAGTTGGGATGCATAGTATGGATCAAACAACAAAGGCCCCACTTGTAGAAGATGGCTGCTACTCATCTGTCCCTGGAGGCCTCGGTGTTACCCTTCACTGTGGTTAGAGTGAGATCCTACAAGGCCAGGCTTTTCTTTGGACTGTTCCTAGGAAGCTACTGCCTTTAGCCGGACCTTGCATAAGCCTGCTCTCCCTTTTTTCTCTGGCACAGTGTACACGATTGGGCTCTCACCTGAACATGCTCCTAGGCCAGTACCAGCAGTTCCAGAGCTGTACTGACAGCCTGCAGGCTTGGATGCAGGCCTGTGAGGCCAATGTGGAGAAGCTCCTCTCTGATACTGTTGCCTCGGACCCTGGGGTTCTGCAACAGCAGCTTGCAACGACAAAGGTAGGCCGGGACACAGGCTGTTCTATCAAATGGTAGAGTACCCCAAAATAAAGCTAATACTCACTTAGCTTAAAGGCAGTGGTTGGATGCCTTGGACAAGATCTGATCCCTAAATACTCAATTCTTTAACATTTGTGGGTACCGATAAACAGAAGTCTTCTTTGTAGCTCTAGTAGCACTATGCTAAGTAGCTCTTGGTTCCTAGAACCAGCTTTGATTACTCAGAAGTTTTATTTTTGCCCTTTTTCATGGACAAGCAGCAGTTGCAGGAGGAATTAGCTGAGCACCAAGTACCTATAGAAAAGCTCCAAAAAGTAGCTCATGACCTCATGGAAATTGAAGGCGAGCCAGCCCCAGACTGCAAGCATGTTCAAGAAACTACAGGTATGAAGCAGCAATAATAAGAACACTCCCTTAGTTCTCAGGGCATGCCACTGTTTTGTAATACATCACACTGTATCGTACACGCATGTGCGGTGCCGGCTAGGGGCTGAGGACACGGCTAGGGGCTGAGGACACGAACAGCAAGAGCTTACCCTCGAGCAGAATTTGTTCTTGTACCATTGAAGATACAATGGTATCTTTGCAATCTGGTTTCAACCCCTTTCCCCAGACCGCTGCCCTCTAGCCACGCCCTGCTTCTTTCCTTTCCCATGTAAACTAGTCATTTCTTCATTACTTTACTCCTGAAGTTTTCCCTATGGTTCAGCTGCTAACGTTTATTGTGTGCTTAGCATGTGTGATGAAATCTGGCTCCAGCTTCTAGATGTACCTGAGAGGTTAATTCCTTTGTAAAGTCCTGGCCACCACCTCCAGCCCCCAAAAAGAAATAAAAGATAAGAATCATTCTTCTTTCAGACTTCTCTAGTACATTACTCTTAACATCAGTATAGCACTTACAATTTTATTTTTATGGTTAGTTGTAATGTACCCTTTTCTGCCTATGCTCACGTTTACAGTCGTAAGTTTGTAGAAGCCAGGGGCTTACCTTAATTATCTTCGGTCCTCAGCATCCAGCACAATTTCTGGCACTTAGTAGGGGCTAAATAATGCTTTGTGAATTTGGCTCAAATATAAATGTACTTTAAGCTTATTCCTTATATTTGTCTTAATATTTGTTAGTATTATAATTAGCACATGTGATTTAAATATGTTGTTTTTAAAAGCACAACATGAAAGTAGTCTCCGCTCTCTTCTCATGGCCTTGGTTTTCCAGATTCCATACTCAGCCATTTTCAAAGACTCTCGAGTAGCCTGGCTGAGCGCTCTGCTCTGCTACAGAAGGCAATTGCCCGATCTCAGAGTGTCCAGGAAAGCCTGGAGAGCTTGTTGCAGTCCATCAGAGAAGTTGAACAAAACCTGGAGGAGGAGCAGGTGGCATCCCTGTCACTGGAAGTCATCCAGGAAGCCCTGGCCACTAACATGGTGAGACCTACACCCCAAGAGTTAGCATCAGCAGCGTATTTGCTGTGTTCCATAATTATGCCATTTTGAAAAAGTATCAGGAAAAGAATTCATATCCATGAATCTTCTAATAAGACTTAGAGGGGGTGGGGGTCTAGGTGAGCCTGGTGGTGGGTATGAAGGAAGGCTTGTATTGCATGGAGCACTGGGTGTGGTGCATAAAGAATGAATCTTGGAACACTGAAAAAATAAAAAAATAAACAAAAGTACATGAAGAAGAAAAGAAAAGAAAGAGATAATGACTGATCCATGTAAAGATATTTCTACCCAGTTTCCAAACCATTTAAGCTTGAGGAAAAGTGGCCCTGCGAAGTTGTTAATGGAATGGGGTGGGGAGCTAAGCGGATGGATGTTTGGTATGCCAGAGGCTCAGTTGTAGTCCTGTCCTCCTTGAGGAGGTGAGCCCGGAATTATTAGAAGATTATTGGTTCATGGCTTGAGTATCCTAGGATAAGTGAGCCAGGAGCTGACGGACACACTTTTTGGTGACAGAAATTGAAGCAGGACATTGCTCGGCAGAAGAGCAGCTTGGAGGCCACCCGTGAGATGGTGACGCGATTCATGGAGACAGCAGACAGCGCCACAGCTGCTGTGCTGCAGGGCAAACTGGCGGAGGTGAGCCAGCGCTTCGAACAGCTCTGTCTCCGGCAGCAAGAAAAGGAGAGCTCCCTGAAGAAGCTTCTGCCCCAGGTGGAGATGTTTGAACATCTCTCTGATAAGCTGCAGCAGTTCATGGAAAACAAAAGCCGGATGCTGGCCTCCGGAAATCAGCCAGATCAAGATATTGCACACTTCTTCCAGCAGATCCAGGTGAGACTATATCTGCCACAGTGGCAGAACAAAGAGAAAAGAAGGACAAGTGCATGGAGTGCATAGTATGTCAGCCAGTCATAGAAACTCTACCCACATTCTCTTAAAGAATTATCACAACCAGGGGCTCCTGGGTGGCTCAGTCAGTTGAGCGTCTGCATTTGGCTCGGGTCATGATCTGAGGGTCCTGGGATCGAGCCCTGAATCGGGCTCCCTGCTCAGTAGGGAGTTTGCTTCTCCCTCTCCCTCTGCTGCTCCCTTTGCTTATGCCCTCTCTCTCTATGTCAAATAAATAAATAAAATCTTTAAAAAAAGAAAAAGAAGGGACGCCTGGGTGGCTCAGTGGGTGAAAGCCTCTGCCTTCGGCTCAGGTCATGATCTCAGGGTCCTGAGATCGAGCCCCACATCAGGCTCTCTGCTCAGTAGGGAGCCTGCTTCCCCCCTCTCTCTGCCTGCCTCTCTGCCTACTTGTGATCTCTCTCTGTGTGTGTCAAATAAATAAATAAAAATCTTTAAAAAAAAAGAAAAGAAAAGAAAAAGAATTATCACAACCACCCTGTAAACTAGATACTGTTTGTCCATTTCTTAAAAAATGGCCTAGATTTATTTTTTACTCATTCTGCATGTTCAAAGCAGATCATGGGGCTATTTAGCTCATCACGGTCACTCAGGGATGAAGTCAATGCGGACTTTATCCTGCCCTGTGCCTTCATGATTACTGCTGCAGCAGGGAAAGGGCATGTCAAATCCATTTTCATTTCATGAGTTAAAGCAGGTTTCACACCTGGCTTTCAAGAGAGTGGAGAAATGTATTCCTACCATATACTTAGTAGGTGCAGTTAGAAGTATTTGATGAAGAGTCTTATCTACCACAGATACAGATACATGTGCAGGAATAGGATTGTAGGTGAGAGTGTATGCCTATACTTAACTTGACCAAGGATTGGCCACCTTTGCTCCAGGTTGGCTGCAGGTGCCCACATTGCCACCTGTAGGACCTCAGCATTCCTATATCCCCGCACTGGTGCCTTGGGGTTATCCAAGTAACTTTCTCCATATTAAAGTGGGATCTCATACTTTGGTTTGGTTTGCTATCCTTTTTGGATTTTGTTTTGAGTAATTTGAAGTGTACAGAAAAGTAGAAGGAATGGAACAATAAACACCAGCATCCTTTCACCTATATCCCAGCCTGTCATGTTTTCACCATTTTGCATTCCCACCAGCAATGCACGAAAGTACCTATCTCCCCTACAGCCTCACCAGCAGAACAGCATTCAAGTTTCTGTTAATCTGATTGATACATCATAATATTTCAATGTGGCTTTAATTTTTATTTTTTCTCTGATGAAGTTGAGTATATTTTTATACATTTAAGGGACATTGGTTGTCAACTCTTGGTTCATGGCCTTTACTATCTTCTGTCAGGAGTTCGTTTTGTTTCCTTCCTTCCTTTCCCCTTCCTTCCTTCCTCCCTCCCTCCCTCCCTTCCTTCCTCCCTCCCTCCCTCCCTTCCTTCCTTCCTTTCTAGATTTTATTTATTTGACAGAGAGAAAGAGATCACAAGTAGGCAGAGGGAGAGAGGGAAGAAGGCTCCCTGCTGAGCAGGGAGCCCCATGTGGGGCTTGATCCCAGGACCCTAAGATCATGACCTGAGGCGAAAGCAGAGGCTTAATCCACTGAGCCACCCAGGCGCCCCTTTTTTCTTCTTTCAACTTATAAGAGTTTTATATTAGAGAGATTAGTTCTTTATATGTGATATGTTGAAAATCTTTTTTCACAGTTGTCCTTTGTCTTTGCTTATCATGTTTTTGGCCATGTAAAAGGTTTTTAAATTTTACATAGTAGATTTTATCACTTCTTACTGAACATATATTTTTGAAAGTCTTGCTGCACCTAGTTTTGAAGGAATTCTCCCATGCTTGCCTCTAGAACTCAAATCGTTTCTTTCATTCATTTACGTTTGAATATTTTAACATTTTAAATTCATTCTGCAATACAGTGTACAGTATGAATCCAAGTTCTTTTTCTGAAAGTCTCTCTAGTTGTTCCCAGTATCATTTCTTTGAAAAGTCCATCTTTTCCCCAGTGATTTGAGAAGTCATCTTTATCAGATATAAAATGTCCATGTGGACTCAGGTCTCTTTCGGTATTTTCTGTTATGCTTTTCTGGTCTGTCTCTTCATGAACCATAGAATACAATTTTTTATTCTAGAGCCTTCATGGTATGTTTTACTATCTGGGAGGGCTAGTCTCTCTCTCTCTCTTTTTCTCTTTCAGGATTTTTCACACCAGTAACTACATTTATTTTTCCATGTGAACTTTAAAATCACCTTAATTAGTCATAGGGGAAAAATTGGTATTTTTATTTGGATCATGTTAATTTTATTCATTCACACATGCATATATGCACACATACATATGCACACACATGCATATCTTTATGGATGTCTTTCCATTTATTGAGGTGTGCTTTTGTGTCTGTCAGAAATATTTTAGTTTAAAAAAATTATTTTAGTTTTATTCGTAAGGGTTTTGCTTGTTTCTTATTAGTTGATTCGTAAAACTATACCTTTTATGCTATTGTAAGTGAAGGTTTCACTCTTGATTTTTATGTTGGTTTTATATCCTGCTACCTTATTGGGTTACTTCATTGTTTGATTACTTGTATTATTGATTCTCTTGGGTTTTACAAGTATACTTCCATATAATTTGCAAATATAGTTTTACCTTTTCTAATTCTTATGCCACAGATTTTTTTTCTCTTACCTAATTACATTGGCTACTATCTTGAATACAGAGTAAAATAATAGTGGAGAGTGTGTTTGCCGTGTTTTACAGAAGAGATAGGCTATGGAAGCTTAGGGAAATTTGGTAGCTTAAGATCACAAGCTAGAAGTAGCAACACCATGATTGATTTTCAGGAGTCTTTTTGACTCCAAAAACCTCCATTCTTTTCATTCTGTCATGCTGCCTCCCAAATCTTTGAACATTTGTTTATTTACTTTTTAAAAGATTTTATTTATTTATTTGACAGCGAGAGAGAGAGAGAGAGAGATCACAAGTAGGCAGAGAGGCAGGCAGAGAGAGGGGGAAGCAGGCTCCCTGCTGAGCAGAGAGCCTGATGCGGGGCTCAATCCCAGGACCCTGAGATCATGATCTGGGCTGAAGGCAGAGGCTTTAACCTCCTGAATCTTTAACCCACTGAATCACTCAGGCGCCCCTGAACATTTGTTTAAAGGAGACAGTATTCATTTTCAATTCCTAGCTACTCTCATGTGAATTGGAAAAATTCTCCATATTTATTGCTTTGATCTAGTAGTTGACCCAGTGAGCATGCCTCTTTTCTTGTTCCGTCTTGTACTACAGTTTGGGGGGACTTGCCCCCAATTTAATATAGATATCGTTTTTTTTTTCCTAGAGTGTATTTATTTATAACAATCAGAGTATTTAGTACATTTTCCCGTTTGCTTGACAGGATCTCAATTCGGAAATGCAAGATCAACAGGAGAACCTCGAGACTCTCGAGCACCTGGTCACAGAACTGAGCTCTTGTGGCTTCGCACTGGACCTATCCCCACACCAGGACAGGGTACAGAACCTCAGAAAGGACTTCACAGAGCTACAGAAGACAGTTAAAGAAAGGTGAGTTTTCATATGTGTTGGTCGGTTGGGAGAGCTCATTTTTTTCTTGCTGTTGAATGAAATGATTTTTTTCTTCTTCCTTTAGTAGAAAAGATGGCATCAAGGTGTCTGCTACTGAGTCATAGGAGATTGGAAAGTGCCTCTTTTAGGCAAAGCTATTCAATCTACTTGATGCTTAATAGTTTTCTATTACTAAATCATGAATTCCTTCTCAGTAAGGGGGCTCAGTTTCCCCTCTGTACAATCGATAGCCCAGGTCACCTGGACCTAACAGAATAAATGTGGGGCAACAAGTAGGAATGTGACAGGATTTGAAATAAAAAGAACAATTGGAGGAGACTTTCCAGATGTAATTAATGGTTATCTTGGTTCTCTTTCTGCTTGTTTGGATCACATTTAAGTTGTTTTGTAGGAGAGTCTGGATTCTTCTTTTAAGGGAAACATAGGAGTATATGACAGGGGTGGCTGATATCAGATTATCTCCTGACTGTTGAAACACCATGATTCCATTAGAAAACCTCACATGGGTTTTGGAGTTTAATAAGCCTTCCTCTCTTGGTTTAGCCATATATATATAATATTGATTTGGCAAGTGACTGCCTGAGAAAAGTGACTGGAGGAAAGCAGTTGCTCAAAACAACACTGTAAGCCTCAGGTTTCTTAGTGGAGAGAAGGGGGACAGAGGCCAGGAGAGCTTGTTCTTCCTCTATACTCGGGGCCATTTAGCTCTAGGAAGAACCAGGATCTCTGGCTTAAGGTTTGACAGATGTGGCCACTTCTAAAATTTAATTTTGAAATTGAATTCTCCTTTGTCCTTGGCTCATTTTACCTATTTGTGTGCTTTTTTTTCTCCAAAGATTTTATTTATTTATCTCTATCTCTAGGGAGATAGAGAATGAGCAGGGGGGAGAGGGAGAAGCAGGCTCCCCACTGAGCAGAGAGCCTGATGGGGGGCTCGATCCCAGGACTCTGTAATCATGGACCTGATCTTAACCGACTCAGCCACCCAGGCGCCCCTAGTGTGCTTATTCTAACCTCTCTGAGCCTCAGTTTCAGCATCTTGTTTGCTAAGGGGATTAGCATTTGAATAAGGCCTTGAAAGAGTCAACTACCTAAAAAGTGACAGAGCTGGACTTGAGATCCAAAGCCTACATTCTTTCCATTGTATCATTGCACCTAAATAGCAGGCTCCTTTTAGTTTCTCTCACTTTCACTTTAGCCTGGAGTATGATTGAAGACTTCTCTCCCCAGAAATGTCCAAACAAGGGCAACAGATTCCTTAGTTTGATGTTCTCCTACATTGTATGTGGTGGTTTAGCCAAAGCTGCTGTGGAAAAGATTATGGGAAGGAAAAGGCCCTGTAAGGAAAAGATGCCTAGAGTCCCAGAATGAGTGTAGTTTTAGTTCAACTTGACATCTTTACAAAGCTTAGTCTGCCAAGTAACAAAATGTCTTCGTTGTTGTTGACAGAGAGGAAGATGCGTCATCTTGTCAGGAGCAATTGGATGAATTTCGGAAGCTGGTTAAGACCTTCCAAAAATGGCTGAAGGAAACTGAAGGGAATATTCCACCTACAGAGACTTTTATGAGTACTAAAGAGCTGGAAAAGCAGAGTGAACACCTGAAGGTAGGTGAACAAACGGAGCTCCCAGAGCCAGGGTAGACAGCAGTTGTATGGACTGATCTTCAACAGTGGTAGGGAAGTGATTGTGACAAGTCCAAGTTATACTTCTGCATCAGAATAGAAATCCTTCCGATTTCTTTATGTGATTCGCACCTACCCTACCCAAGCACTGAACTCAAAATGTCTCCTATTTAAAAACCTAAACCAAAAAAGTAAGCTTGGAATAAGATCTACATTTTTTTCAGATGCCTCTCCTCCTGTGGGGAGTCATAAAAAAAGATAGTTGTTCAAGTCCAGTCCTTGAGAAGCTTACACTCTTCCTGTGTGTTTGAGAGTTAAAGAGTTATATGTGAGCAAGTGACCAGATGCATGATCAGGAAATTGAGGAAAGAAAAACTAGCTCTACAGCTAAGAAAGGAAAAGTTAGAATCAGATGGTTGGACAGTAACTTCCAGAGTAGGATCAACCTTTCTCCCATCCTCAGCAGAATTCCTTCTTTGATTCATTCAGCCTCTGCTTGTGCTGCTAACACCTCTTTTTTTTTTTTTTTTAAATCAAGCCATATCTACCTCCAGCTACTTCTCATGCATTCTCCTTATTTGCTTAGTAAAGCAGGATTTATTTTGAGCCAGACGACATGGAAAGTGTTTGGTTGCTTTCACAGAGAAAGTGCCAGGAGCATTTGCTGTAGGGAATCCTCTAGGGCAGAGGCTTCCCAATATCTAGGTTCACAGTGTCCTTAGTGCTTCAAGATATTATTCATGGTACCTCATGGCAAAAAAAAAAAAAAAATAAGGGGCGCCTGGGTGGCTCAGTCGTTAAGCGTCTGCCTTCGGCGCAGGTCATGATCCCAGCGTCCTGGGGTCGAGCCCCGCATCGGGCTCCTTGCTCGGCAGGAAGCCTGCTTCTCCCGCTACCATTCCCTCTACTTGTGTTCCCTCTCTCGCTGTGTTTCCCTCTGTCAATTAATAAAATCTTTAAAAAAAGAAAAAACTAAAAAAGTCTCACTTGCTACCCGGTTAGGTCTAAACAACTTCATAGTAGTTGTTAACATGGTGTCCAACAGATGTCACTATATTTCCCTCAAAAATTTAAAATACCCTATGAGTTGATGCCTGGTTTGGGAACTGTGGCTCTTTGGACTCTAGAGTGATTAATAAAGGAATCCACAGTTGTGAATTCACAAGGCCATTTGCAGTTAGGCAACATGAGCTTGCTGGATAATCATGGCTCTTTCTCTGCTGCTGGGCAGCTTAAAGTCAAAAGCAAACTAAGTAGATTGTCAGGGAAATTCAGTGTGGAGGAAGGGATTCAAGGCTAAGAAGTTGTCCCTGCCTTGGAAGAAGTGGAATTCTACTTCTGTGGCAGGCAGTCCACATCTAGAGACAATATGACCTAGTTACAGCAGATGTCTTTGTTTCCTAATGGTTTTCTATGGTAGTTAGAGCTCCAGCTTCAAGTGCAATATAAAAGTTCCTTTGAAAATGCAAAGTGTAGCCCATGATTCTCTGTATTTCTCTATATCTCAATATCTAGCTCCTCATTTTGCCCTCCATTTGCCATTTCTTTTCTATTCTTTTCATGCATGCTGTTCCCTTTTACTGCCTTTGTCTTCACTCAAAGCTGTCCTCCCTCTAGGCAGGGGTAGATGTGTCTCCTCTTGTGCTCTCAGAGTTTACTGACTGTCTATATTTTTGTAATAGCATTTATCACATTATAATTCAAATGATAATCTGACCTCTTGGATTTAGGAACTGTGTCATAATCCTACTTTGCATCCCCAGTGTTAGGCATGATGCCTGGCCTACAGTAATGCTTGATAAATAATTGATGAATGAATGAATGGGAAGACCCTGAATATTCCAGGATATCATTCTCCCACATCATGGCTGGCTAAACCAAGATCTTGAAGTGGCTGAATACATGGTCACTTAATGCTTATCAAAAGTTTAGTGAGGGCGCCTGGGTAGCTCCGTCGTTAAGCGTCTGCCTTCGGCTCAGGTCATGATCCCAGGGTCCTGGGATAGAGCCCCGCATCGGGCTCCCTGCTCGGCGGGAAGCCTGCTTCTCCTGCTACCATTCCCTCTGCTTGTGTTCCCTCTCTCGCTGTGTTTCTCTCTGTCAAATAAATAAAATCTTTAAAAAAAAAAAAAAAGTTTAGGGAGTATATGTACAAGAACAGGTGTCCCTACTGATGGGAAGAATACCCGCAGATGTTACATTTAGCTGTTCTTTTAACAGGATCTTCTAGATGACTGGGCCAGTAAAGGAAGTTTGGTGGAAGAAATCAACTGCAAAGGCACTTCATTAGAAAATCTCATCATGGAGATCACGGCACCTGATTCCCAAGCCAAGACAGGTGAGTATAGACTCTTAATAATGCAGTAAATAAGCATCATTCTTCCCTTTGACCTTTGGCCTTTGGTTATGACCCCTTATTTAATAAAAGTCAGAATCAATGTTGGTATGGGAGCAAAGGGGAGTGATCCACAAAGCAGGCTTCCCCCTCGACCTGATCTGTTCCCCATTTGCTATATAACTTTGCTCCACTTTGCAAAATACCTTCCTGTGATGGAAAAAAGTAAAGGGACTAGTTGACCTAAATGAGCAGAGAAGGATTAAAATAGGATTTCCATCTTGGCAAATTTCTTATTTTTTAAACATGGGAATGGATGGCTATGTATCATCTTTAAATTAGAGTCAGCCCTGGAGGGTATAAGCATGGTATCTCGAGAGAGACTAGGTATTTAGGAGTCAGTGTTGGCCTACCAAGGACTGCCACACTTCTTGGAAGGGAATACCAAGATTGTGCCCAGATGTATGAATAATCTCTAGTTGCAAATTAAGTCTTTCAAACAAAATCCATATGACCTCACAGTCACTTTCTGGTTTTTAATTGAGACCTCATAGGTTTTATTGCCAGACTGCATTAGTGTCCACCTCCATCACTTCAGTCGTAAGGCAGAAGTTTATTTTTTCTTCCTGAGAACAGCCACTTTTCTGTTGAAGTTTAAAGATCTCTTAGAACTACCCAGAAATGACAACATTTCAGGGAATTGGTGATTCTTATATTGCAACACATGAAACCTCCAAGTTCAGGGGCTTACTAGCGTGTGACTACATCAGGAGTCAGCAAGCTTTTTCTGTAAACGGTCATATAGTGAATACTTCAGGCTTGGAGCCACATGGGCTCTGTCACACTACACATCTGTACCACTGGGGCACAGAAACAGTCATAGACAGTAGACAAGTGAATGGATGTGGCTGTGTTCAAATAAAACTTTATATACAGAAATAGGCAGAGGGCCAGATTTGGCCCGGATAGTTTTCTAACTCCTAGACTAGATCATTGATTTTTCAAACATTTTAAAACACTAAAGTCTTGGGGGTGGTGGGGTAGGGATAGGGTGGCTGGGTTGTGGACAATGGGGAGGGTATGTGCTATTAAGTGCTGTGAAATGTGTAAGCCCGAAGATTCACAGACATGTACCCTGGGGCAAATAATACATTATATGTTAATAAAAATTAATTAAAAAAAATAATAATAATAATCAAAAAAAAAAACACTAAAGTCTTTTTTAAAAAATAATCTCAAATAGAATTCTACTACATAAAACAGATACAAATGATATTTTGTTGTCATAAATCTCCCTTATAAGCAAATTTATGGCGCTTTATCTATTATGAAATCCGTCAGTAAAAATATTGAGACTATCTTAGGGAATATAAAGATTTGACAAAGGATTTTTGGATGACAGCTTTATTATGAGATTTATTTCTTCATTTTGTTTGGTTGCATTGTATTCAGAAAATACAGGTTACGCATATAAGTAGTTGCAAAGGATTATAGATATTTTCAAAGTTCACTTTACGGTTCACATGGGTCAGAAAAGACTGTCAAAGTCTTGGAGATGGACAGCAGAAAAGTATTGAGTGTCCTTTCAGTGAAGTGTTAGACATTGTCTAATTGGCTTTTTTTGGAAATTATTTGGTTCTGAGTGTGCATCTTTGACGATTTACTAAACTATTCTAGAGTTTTTTGATAATTAGTAGTAATGCAAATGATATTTGTCCATAGCAATTCAAGTAAATTTTGCCCAATGGGAAAGATAATCTCAAATATTGTCCTGTAGATTGCTAACCAGTTTCCCATTAATTACTCCTCAAGAGTTACGGGGTAGAAATTATATGTTTAGCACAGGTGAAGCGAGGGGACTGAGGGGGCACAGTAACTAAGACATCACTCATTATGTAAGCAATGCAGCCTAAATTCAAACACAAATATACTTGATTCAAGGTGGAAAAAAAGGTCACTTTTTAGTCTCAGAATACTCCTCAGTTAAACTGAACTAGAAGCTTGAAAGTGAGGTAGTAAATTTGTATTTCAAAGTTAAATCACCAAAAATTTTAATGAAGGATCACATTCTTTTCTTAAACATAGAAAACACCTAAAACTGGCTTGAGGACAAAAGCTTGCCTGTAACCTGACATCATCATGACCTGACGTGTTAAGAATTTGTTACCGCATGGTTCTCTCCTAAAGAGCCTGCTTTGAGTAGATGCACTTTAGCCTCTCTTGTCACTTTCTTTAATATAGTACACACATGCTGTAGATGTGTTTCTTTGTATGAGCGGACACATGTAGGGTTGACTACTGTAAAGTGCTGGCAAAGAGCTACAGCTTTTCCAATCGGTGACACTCAAAAAGAAATTTAAGTGTAGGCGGGGAGGTACGGGAGCTACTTCATTCTCTCCTCAAAGCAGCATAAATTGGTTGTATCTAGTGGGTTAAGATGTGGTGATCAACATAATTTTGAACGTGCATGTTTTCTTGCCATTTCTAAGTAGTTAGAAATACATTCTGAAGATTAAATTTAAACCAAACATTTACAGAGTCCCTAAAGCACCTCCTTTGCTACTTTGAAGATCACTAACCTGAGTGCTCTCAATGTTCTGTTTTACCTCTGAAAAATCATGAATATTACAGTTCTTGACATTTGTGTAGCTCTTTTTGTTTCATAAAGTGCTTTCACATACACTGCCTCATTACCTCTCTCCAGTGACCCCATCAATGCTGACAGGATAGCTAGTATTATCTTCATATCCTAGAGAAGACATTGAAATCCATCCGTAGACTAAGGCTCACATACCAAGTGAGCGACAGACCGTTTTGGCCAGGACCCTCTTCTCCGAATTACTAGTCCAGTTTCTCCTTTGGTCATCACTCTACTGCAGTGGAATATGATCTTTTTGTTTGATCTAGTTTTTCACTGAAAATACAGTAATGTTGGGGCGCCTGGGTGACTTGATCAGTTAAGCATCCAACTCTTTTTTTTTTTTTTAGATTTTATTTATTTGACAGAGAGAAAGAGATCACAAGTAGGCAGAGAGGCAGGCAGAGGGAGAGGGGGAAGCAGGTTCCCTGCTGAACAGAGAGCCCAGTGTAGGGCTCGATCCCAGGACCTTGAGATCATGACCTGAGCAGGGGCTTAACCCACTGACCCACCCAGGTGCCTCTAGTATCCAACTCTTGATCTCAGCTTGGGTTTTGATCTCAGGGTCTGGAGTTTAGGCCCCGTGTTGGGCTTCACACTGGGTGTGGAGACTACTTCAGAAAAAAAAAAAAAAGAAAGAAAGAAAGTACAGTAATGTTAGCATTTAAAAGTTTCACGATTATTATATTTTAATGTAACCTTAATGTAAAACTTTTTCCAGTGAAATCAGTGCAAATGAGAGTTTTATTCTCTCCTTATAATGTAACATTATATCATGAATATTTACATTTCTGCATAATTTCTATAATTACATGATCTGATTTTTATTTAACTTGGGACACTCCTTAATTCAAGGAATCAACATGGGGGAGAATATAGGTGAAATTGTGGTAATTAGAAACAGAACCAAAGGCCTGAAGCAGAATTTATGGGAATATTTATGAGTCAGATTTATTGGCACTTAGAATTTCTGTTTTCTGGCGGGGAAGGAGAGCAAAGTCATGGAAGACAAAACAGAGAATCTGCCTTTTGAAGCAATATAAGGACTCATTTTGGTGTCTTTCTTAAAAGAACACTGCTCTTTCTGTCCTTAATTACACTTATTGTTCATTTTTATCATGTTGAAGGACATTGATGTTAAAGTTGAACCCTTTTGGCTTTATTATAAATCCTCGTTCCAAAGTGTGGCAGACAGCACAGATTCTAAAGACTTAATCATTTTATCAATATTTGCTTTGCAACACTGTGGCAGGATCCAAAGATTTCAAGTCAGAGATCGAGGAAGGGAATTCGGGTTTCATTTAAAAAGGTTAGGAATCACTACTGCTAAGAAGCCAAAACACCTGAGTGATGCTCTGTTGCCTGGCAGCTAAAATGATTTGTCTCCTTCCATGAGTATGTTGTCTTGTGCTGTGTTAACCCTCCTGATACCTGAGCTTAAAAGTGAGTGCCAGAGAACAAATTCAGTGCCTGTATGTATTCCTAACACGTTTGTCTTGCCCTGTTTGTCTCCCTGTCCTTCTGCTCAGGTTCCATACTGCCCTCTGTAGGAAGCTCTGTAGGCAGTGTAAACGGATACCATACCTGCAAAGGTGAGAATGCCATTTCACAGTGCTTCTTTGTTAGATGTGTTAGGACAGTGTTCACGTTGGCATTTGTGTATGTTTCTGTATGTGTGAAAGAACTGTTGCCAGGATGGGTATGAGGGTAAAAATCTGGGGAGAAGCCACTGTGATGCTTCTTTGCTGGGTCACTAAAGGCTAAATGGGTTGGCAGCCAGTGAGATACAGTACTGGGAAATAACTTGGACCACCAGATAAGACCAGTAAGGGAATACGTTGAAGAAAATATATGTAAATCTTTGAGTCCTAAAGAAGTCACATTAGAGGTAATCTAGTCTAACCCTCAGCCTCCTGACCTCATGATTTCTCTGTTATTTGGAGAAGAGGGAGCAGAAGAATGCCCCAAATCCTTCACTCCCTTCACTTCTGTAGCTCCCAAGTGTATTTAGCATTTTATTTGTACATCTGAGTACCTAATGTCAAAATCCGAAAGCAGATTAATGAAAGCTCTTTTGCTTTATATATATAAATAAGAACTTTTATGTGATTTAGCAGGAACAGAATCTCTAGTTCACTACAACGAGTAGGAGAGACATTTAATCCTGTTGAGTAATTTAGCATGAGGAGCCCATGGGGAGGCTTAGAAAGCTAGTCCCGATCTGATTTTTGTTTCTGTGATACTAGATCTGACGGAGATCCAGTGTGACATGTCAGATGTAAACTTGAAATATGAGAAACTGGGGGGAGTGCTTCGGGAACGCCAGGAAAGCCTTCAGGCTATCCTCAACAGAATGCAGGAAGTTCAGAAGGAAGCAGGCTCGGTGCTACGGTGGCTGGAATCAAAAGAGGAAGTCCTGAAAGCCATGGATACCTCTTCATCTCCAACCAAGCCAGAAACAGTGAGAGCCCAAGCTGAGTCTAACAAGGTACTGTGTTCACATTAGCTGCATCCCAAACACTAAGAGGAAGGCACTGTTGTACCAGTGTTCCTGCCTGAGCCTGGGACCTAAGCGTGGGACACGGCCACCCACCCAGACCATGAGGAGCCCTTTCAAAAGATGAATATGCCTAAACTCTCCCAGAGAATTTTCTTACCTATGAAATGAGAAATTATTATAAATAATATTCAGAAACAAAACCAGGCACACCTGCTTGGCTCCGGCGGAAGAGCATGTGACTGTTGATCTCAGGGTCATGAGTTTCCGGCCCCACATTAAATGTAGACATTACTTAAATAAAACTCCAAAAAAAAAAAAATAGATCTGTTTACAAAAAAAATAAAACAGATCTGTTTACAAAAAAAAAAAAAATACTGCTCTCAGCAATATCCCTCTCTGAGAATGGGAACTTGTTTTCCCTATGATGCTGTAAGCCAAACCATTCTCATCAAAGCCCCTTTCCAACTCTTGAGGGGATTTAAGTATAGCTGTGATTACGGTTCATTCTTAAGGTTGACCTGCAGGACTAGGAGAACTATCAGGAGAAATAAGATCATATAGAAAGTCCTTTTAAAAAAATGTTTTTTGCCAAAATTTTTATACTCTAATTGGACATAGCATACTACCTTCTCCAGCTACATAAATGTCCTTGACGTCACCATCATCATCATCGTCGTCATCATATCTGACACTTTCTGTGTGTGGGGATTAATAATACCTTCCTACTGGGTTCTACTGATACATTGTACATAAAAGAAATTTAGATCCTGCCACTTAGA
This sequence comes from Procyon lotor, assembly GCA_028646535.1. Taxonomy (NCBI): domain Eukaryota; kingdom Metazoa; phylum Chordata; class Mammalia; order Carnivora; family Procyonidae; genus Procyon; species Procyon lotor. The sequence continues at coordinate 25,528,560 of CM053606.1, forward strand.
TTTTCATTTTAAAGTAAAAATTGAACCAGAAACATTGAGTGGCTTAAAATCATGAAATAAGTCACTGACAGAATCAGAAATGGAACCTGTAATTGTGGCCTAGTCTTCCAGTACTTTCCTCCATACACACAACTCTGTTTCCTATGCAGAAGTCTCATGGCATCCCCGATGTTCTCTCTCCCAGGCCTTCCTGGCTGAATTGGAACAGAATTATCCAAAAATCCAAAGAGTAAAGGAATCCCTGGCTGGATTACTGATGACATACCCGAACTCACAAGAAGCAGAAAACTGGAAGGAAATGCAAGAGGAGCTCAGTAAGTATTCAGAGGGATGTTGCAGATTTGCTAAATTGCTTCTCTTTGAAGCAAATACAGAATTTCAGCACATCCTAAAAAGCAGGACTTATTTTTAGTTAATTTTCATAAGCAATCAAGAGACCCAAATAGGTAGGGTTAGGGAGTGGAGAGTCTGATTAGGAAAAAGAATCTAGAGATTCCACTCAATAGTCTTGAAAGTTTGGCTTTCTTGGGCAAGTCAATCTGATAATCTGCTGTGATAAGGAGAGCATTGGTGATGAAAATGAAAAATGGGAAATAATCTATTCACTGGAAGGATTAGGTGAACTATTCTGCATTCATACTGAACTATATTTAAATGATACTGGTTAATGTTTATTGGCATGAAAAAATCGCTGGCATGAAAGATGTTTATAATATAGTAAGAGTTAAATAACAGGCCATAAAATAATATAGTATAAGATAGACAGGCATGTGTGTGTGTGTATGTTCTATGTAGTTTCATATAACCACCACCACAATCAAGTACAGAACTGTGTTATTTTAGTTAAAATTAAATGAAGGTTATTTTTAACTTAAAATTTTTTAACTAATGCTGCAGGGGTCATTTCCTGTAGTATATTAGGAACATGACTTAGGGATCAGGCCAGTGGCTGGTGAGACTAAAGGAACACATTCTCTCATTTCCCTTCTACAGATTCCCGATGGGAAAGGGCCACCGAAGTGACCATGGCCCGACAAAGGCAGCTGGAGGAATCTGCAAGTCATCTGGCCAGCTTCCAGGCTGCAGAATCCCAGCTCCGGCCCTGGCTGATGGAGAAGGAACTGATGATGGGAGTGCTGGGGCCCCTATCTATTGACCCCAACATGCTAACTGCACAAAAGCAGCAGGTCCAGGTGAGCCACAAAGCTTACTGCGTCAAGCAAAGAAATTGGAGTCACACGAACCTGGTTTCGAATGCTGCTCTCAGCAAGTAGGTTTCAAATGACCCTAACCAAGTCATTTAACCGTCCAGAGTTCATTTCCTCGGTTTAAATGAGACGTTTATAAGGGCTTTATCACAGTGCCTGTCAAATAACAAATAGTCAATAATTGTATTCTTAATATCATTAACAGAGGCAGTAAGATGAGTGGATGTGGGAATGGGGAACTTCTGACTACTTTGTAGAATTGTATTTTACTTTTAATCCCCAATGGTAGTGATCATATTACTTAATGTAATGTCTTATATCTGCTGGCTTCACAAAGATTTTCTGTCGCTCAAACCTCAAAAAAAAAAAAAAATTGATTTAAGTGCCCACCATCATAGAAATTTAGGTTGGTCAAATTATGTCATTTCTAATGAATTCCTGCTGAGAGCTTTTTCTTCTTCCTCTTCCTTCTCCTCTTCTTCTTTTTTTGGGTAAGTACCAAAGAACCTTCTCTTGTTCCACATCCTCTTCCAAGCTCTTCCAAACTTATTCCATTTCTTCCCACCATCCACCAGGTTCCCTAAAATAAGACCCAAGAGTAGTTTTTGAAGGAACCCTTTCTTTTAGCCCCTGCATCCAGTTAATTATCAAGTCCTATTTAGGTCACTTACAAATATTTTTCTATTCCAGTGGTTTTCAGACTCTTTGGTCTCAAAACACTTTCACACTCTTAAAAATTATTGAAGACCCCAGGGACACCTGGGTAGCTCAGTCAGGTTAGCATCTGACTCATGATTTTGGCTCAGGTCGTGATCTTGGGGTCATGAAATCGAGCCCCCTGTTGGGCTCTGTGCTTAGCCCCATGTTGGGCTCTGTGCTTAGCACTGCTTGAGAGTCTGTCTCCCCCTCCCCCTCTGCCCCTCTCTCTGCCCTCTCTATCTCTAAAATAAATAAATAAAATCTTTAAAAAAAAATTATTGAGGTCCCTAAAGAGCTTGTGTTTATTAATATCTATTAATATTTACTATATTAAAGCACTAAGGGAGCACTTGGGTGGTTTAGTTGGCTAAGCATCTGACTCTTGATCTCAACTCAAGTGTTGATCTCAAGGTCATGAGTTCAAGCCCCATGCAGAGTGTGGAGCCTAATTAAAAAAAAAAACAAACCAAAAACACTGAGGAATTTAAAAGTATGTATTTATTAATTAATTTTAAAATAGTATCGGTAAAACTTAACATTAACATAAGTAACATTTATTTTTTTGTGAAAAAATAACATTTTCCAAACATAAAAACTTCAATAAGAGTGGTATTGTTTTATGGCTTTGCAAATCTCTTTGATGTCTGACTTAATAGAATATTCTTATACATTTTCTTTTTTTTTTTAAGATTTTGTTTATTTATTTGACAGAGAGATCATAAATAGGCCGGCGGGAGGTGTGGGGGGAAGCAGGCTCCCTGCTGAGCAGAGAGCCCGATGTGGGGCTCCATCCCAGGACTCTGAGATCATGACCTGAGTTGAAGGCAGAGGCTTTAACCCACTGAGCCACCCAGGCGCCCCAGTATCTTAGTATTATTATGAAAATATTTAGACCTCATGGACCCTCTAAAAGGGCCCGGAGACTCCCAAGGACCCCTGAGCATACCTTGAGAACTACTGTTCTAATTCTCCATTCTGAGTGCTCCTCCCTTACGGAGGTTTGATCTTGGGCCTGTGCCATTGCAACAGCCTCCTGAAGCTTCTTTGTCTAGTGCACTCTCCACACAGTTACCAAATCATCTCCTTAACTCACACACCTGAATACGTGAAAATGCTTCGCTGGCTCTTGACTGCTGATTGAACTAAGTCCAAATACCTGCTCATTGTCGTATATGAGGCTTTCCACAATCTGGTCCCAGTTTGTCTTGCCAGCCTCGTTTTCCACTCTTCTCCCATATACCCAGGTTTCAGCTCCCACCAGGTAACTCGTCCTTTCCTCGAACACACCGTGTTCATACCGCTCTGTGCCTTTGCTAACCGGAGGCCCTCCGCCTGTAATGCTGCTCTTCAGTCTGGCTGCTCACTGGGAGAACTCCTTCCTCGGGTCCTCTGTGAAGCCTTCCCATGCTTCCCTTGCCCACTCTTGTCATCTTCCACAGAATTAATCATCCTTACTTCTTGCTTTCACAGTGCCATATTAACATCAGTGTTTATCATTCTTTTTACATTCTGTTTTAGTTCACCGTTTACACATCTGTTACTCCTTAACGTCGTGTCTTAGTTACTTAATGTACGGTGTGAGTGATGAATACTTTCCATAAGTTGTCTTATCTGATCCTTAAAATGGCCAAGATAAGTACTTTCTGTCCTTATTTTATGGATGAGGAAGCTGAGATTTGGAAAACTTAAAAACTCACCTAAGCTTATATAGACGGCTCATGAGTGATAGAGTCAGGATTTGAACCCAAGCAGTCTGACTCCAGAGCCTGGAGTTTGAATCCTAACTACTTTGCTGAGTGAAACAATGGATAGAAAAGAGTAAAAAGACATGCTACTTGCTTTAATGCAGCTCATTATCGAATCGTGCTCTGCTGTAACATATAGATTATACATGCTGTTGGAATTCCAAGAAAGAAACTTTGAAAAAACAGTGGTATAGAGGGTTGAAATGGCAAGCCCAGCCGATGATATAGCTAGCTCTGGGCCCAGGGTTCTGGACTTGCAGTTCAGAGGCCTGGGTTTTGTCTGGCAAAGCTGATGCGTGCCAATCCAAAAAACAAGGCCAATCTTAGTAACTAATGTTGAAATAGAGGACAAATAAGGAAAAGAAATAGAATAGGCACAATCAATGACCCTTTCAAAACAAGTTTTTATTAAGCACTTGTTAGAAGCGATATTACATTTTTCTTTCTTTTTTTTTTTCCAAGATTTTATTTATTTATTTGACAGAAAGACAGCAAGAGAGGGAACACAAGCAGGGGGAGTAGGAGAGGGAGAAGCAGGCTTCCTGCTGAGCAGGGAGCCCGATGTGAGGCTCTATCATGACCTGAGCCAAAGGCAGATGCTTAACAACTGAGCCACCCAGGCGCCCCATGATATTACATTTTCCTAGTAGCCTGGTCCTTGGAGTTTTCTGGTTTATTTTCGAAAGGAGTTGGCACTACTTGGCACAATCTAAAATCAGTTTTTGTTTTGACACTGTTTTTAGATCTGTCTTTTCTCTCTAAACATCTTGATGTCGTTTCTGTTACAGTTTATGCTAAAGGAATTCGAAGCACGCAGGCAACAGCATGAGCAGCTGAATGAGGCAGCTCAGGGCATCCTAACAGGCCCTGGAGATGTCTCTCCATCCACCAGCCAAGTACAGAAAGAACTCCAGAGCATCAATCAGAAGTGGATTGAGCTGACTGACAAACTCAATTCCCGTTCCAGCCAAATTGACCAAGCTATTGTCAAAAGCACCCAGTACCAAGAACTTCTCCAGGACTTATCAGACAAGGTCAAGGCAGTGGGACAGCGACTAAGTGGCCAGTCGGCCATCAGCACCCAACCTGAGGCCGTGAAGCAGCAACTAGAGGAGACCAGTGAGATTCGATCTGACGTGGAGCAGTTGGACCATGAGATTAAGGAGGCACAGACACTTTGCGATGAGCTCTCGGTACTCATCGGGGAGCAGTATCTTAAGGATGAGCTCAAGAAGCGTTTGGAGACAGTTGCCCTGCCTCTCCAAGGTTTAGAAGACCTTGCAGGTGAGTTAGGGTAAGGCATACACTGCTGACATTAGTGGCAAGCCAAAAGATTGATTTCATGATAGTCCCAAGAATCTAGGGTGACCTGTAAGTAGCTTTTGGACTCAACTAGTGTTAGGGTTGAGTCCAGCTATGGTGAGAACCATGCGATTGTCACACATTGACTGGGCACTAATGATATTTGAAGCTTTATGTAGCGTAATCCCAGTGATAAGAGCACTAACATCAATTTTGCCAGCAGGTAGAGAGATTCATGCTCATAGATGTATTTATAGGTGGAGTTACACACACACATATACACCATATTACAGATTTAGATGCTTATGATGGCCTTGTACAAGAAGAATTTTGTCAAGAATTTGTTTTTCTGGAAACATTTATGGCTTTTTACCAGCTTAGAAGTAGAAGTTTACTTCTATTACTCAGATCACCTTACAAGGTTGGTGTGAGGATTAAATAAGATCTAGTTTATGAAGGAGACCAGCTTTGTGCTGCTTTGATGGTAGGCTCTCAGTTAACATTAGTTTCCTTCCCCTAAGATTAGACCATATACTCTCAGCAAACATTTTAAATGCCATGTTCAGATTTGATTGGTTTAAATTTGATTTTCTCATTTCAGCTGATCGCATGAACAGACTCCAGGCAGCTCTTGCCAGCACCCAGCAGTTCCAGCAAATGTTTGATGAGCTGAGAACTTGGTTGGATGACAAACAAAGCCAGCAAGCGAAAAACTGCCCAATTTCTGCAAAATTGGAGCGGCTACAGTCTCAGCTCCAGGAGAATGAAGAGTTTCAGAAGAGCCTGAACCAACACAGTGGTTCCTATGAGGTGATTGTGGCCGAAGGAGAGTCTCTGCTTCTTTCCGTACCTCCTGGAGAAGAGAAGAAGACTCTACAAAACCAGTTGGTTGAGCTCAAAAGCCACTGGGAAGAGCTTAGTAGAAAAACTGCAGACAGACAATCCAGGCTCAAGGACTGTCTGCAGAAAGCTCAGAAATATCAGTGGCATGTGGAAGACCTCGTGCCATGGATAGAAGAATGTAAGGCCAAGATGTCAGACTTGAAGGTCACTCTGGACCCAGTGCAGCTAGAGTCCAGTCTCCTGAGATCAAAGGCTATGCTGAGTGAGGTGGAAAAGCGCCGCTCCCTGCTAGAAATCCTGAACAGTGCTGCTGACATTCTGATTAACTCCTCGGAAATGGATGAAGATGATATCCGGGATGAGAAGGCTGGGATCAACCAGAACATGGATTCCATTACAGAAGAACTACAGGCCAAAACAGGGTCTCTTGAAGAAATGACTCAGAGGCTCAAGGAGTTCCAGGAAAGCTTTAAAAATATCGAAAAGAAGGTTGAAGGGGCCAAGCACCAACTTGAGATCTTTGATGCACTAGGCTCTCAAGCCTGTAGCAACAAGAACCTGGAGAAGCTAAGAGCTCAACAGGAAGTGCTCCAGACCCTGGAGCCCCAGGTAGACTATCTGAGGAACTTCACTCGGGGCCTGGTAGAAGATGCCCCAGATGGATCTGATGCTTCCCAACTTCTGCATCAAGCCGAGGTCACCCAGCAGGAGTTCCTGGAAGTGAAGCAAAGAGTGAACAGTGGTTGCATGACGATGGAAAACAAGCTGGAGGGGATTGGCCAGTTTCACTGCCGAGTTCGAGAGATGTTTTCTCAGCTGGCGGACCTGGACGATGAGCTAGACGGCATGGGTGCTGTCGGCAGAGACACCGATAGCCTCCAGTCCCAAATTGAGGATGTACGGCTATTCCTCCACAAAATCCAAGCCCTCAGGTTAGACATAGAGGCCTCTGAAGCAGAGTGTCAGCAGATGCTAGAGGAAGAGGGGACTCTGGACTTGTTAGGTCTCAAGAGGGAGCTCGAAGCCCTGAACAAGCAGTGTGGTAAACTGACAGAGAGGAGCAAGGCTCGCCAGGAGCAGCTGGAGCTGACGCTGGGCCGCGTGGAGGACTTCTACAGGAAGCTGAGAGCCCTCAACGACATGACCACGGCAGCGGAGGAGGGGGAGGCCCTCCAGTGGGTTGTGGGGACCGAAGTGGATCTCATCAACCAACAACTAGCAGATTTTAAAGTAAGTCTTGCCCTCTGGTTTTTTAATCTTTTGCTATCTGATACGTATTTCTTTTCATGTAGCTTGGAAACCCGTTGTATATATACATCTTAACTTCTGTCCCCGGGGCCTCTATTCTCGCTTCCAACACCATCAGAGCATGCTGTCTGGAGACTAAACAGTCTCTCGGATTCTGGGGAACTGGTTTGAACGTTTTTCTATTGTAATTTATTTCAGTGTTGATAACCAACTAAGGGTATATAGAAAGAAATGTCCAAATGTTACTGTTTACTCTGAGACTCTCCTCTTGAGATTTGTAACAGCCCCGGGTATTTCTCCAGGTCCCTGTTTTTCAGTTGAGATGTGAGAAGTCATAAGATGAGCAAGGGTCATCTTCCCAAAGTGTTGATTTTTTTTTCCCTCATATTTCAGGGGAAAGTTGTTGATGTGCTATGAAATAAAATCAAAATTCTCATGATTATTAAGGTAAAATGTGACATTTCAAAGAAATTTCCCACTTATAGCAGGCAGTGCTTAAGTCTATAACCCAGAACCCTAAGAGTACAAGTTCTTGGCCTATAGGAGAATGTGAAATGCACCACCTTAACTGCAAAAATGTTTTAATTTTTTGTCTGAGTCAGAATTTCCAGTCCTGGGATTTTGTGAGTCGAAATTAAAACAACAGGGGAAGATGGGTGGAGTTGACTCAAAAATGCGATTTTGCCAGGTTAGGGGCTTGGAACTCTCAGGACTGGCAGGTCATGGCTTTTGGGATGGGAGCGTTTCATCCCGAGTTTCCTCTCTTGTCACTGCCAAAAAAGGCCTCACTCCACTGCTGGAGGCCCCTCTGCTGCTTTTCCTTCTTGGTGCACAGAGTAGATGTGCAAAGGCTACTTCCAGAACTTGGTTTCCATCACTAGTGTTAATTATTCCCACGTACACTGTCATACTCATGCCATCAGAGTCTGTTTGTTCTCTAAAACCCCTGCCTGCCAGGCTTCTTTCGAGAACAGACACGGCTGGAGGGGTGGTGTTAACACCAGCTCAGAGCCCTGTGGTCCTGAGAAAAGTTACAAGACCAAGTACAGAAAGATGGCTGTTTCAGAAGGGCCCTCGGCTTAGGGGATGGTCAGCTCTGAAACGGGATGTTGGCTGAAGGCCCCTTATGGTGTTTGGAGACAGTGCACTTTGGAGGGACAAGTCATCGTTTTGGGGAATTCTTGAGGCCCCAGATAAGGAGAGGGGAGGAAAGGAAAATTCAGACCCGTGATTTCCTCTTGGAAACTCCCACACCTCCATTCCAGGGGCAGGGAGGCCTTTCTTGCCTCATCACGTATGGTGTCCCTGCCTCTTCCACTGTAAGTGCCTCAAAGGAGACCGTCTGCTCCAGGCTCTGGGTGACTTAGGATTAACTGTCTAACTAACTGAATGAATTTCTTAGAAAACTGAAGCCTGTCCCTTTAGGCTCCAAAATAGTTTTATCAAACTAGATTCTGATTTACATGGGAATTGTTTTAAATTTGATGTGCCCAATCTTCTAACTATGTTGTGCAAACGTTTTTCTTGATGAGTACAGGTTAACATGAGTAAAAAGATGATGCCGTTCTCTCCAATGGGGATAGCCTCAAGGATATGAGAGACATTTAGGGGCTGCTTTGTACTGAATGTTCCTAAATGGGCAGGTTGAGTTAAGTATTGAAGTTGTTTAGTGCCTCTGAGTGTGTGTGGCTTCTGTTCCTCCCCATACCTGGACAGCATGTATTCTCCCCTCCTGCCGTCACTGGGCCTGGCTTCAGCAGCCCGTCCCTTGCTTCTCATCTTCAGTGAGCTAGAAAATGAAGTAAACAAGCCTGTTAAAATTGCATTAAACACAAGCTGGAATATAAAAAAGAGTCCGCAGGCATACGGTGTGTTCAGATTTGAGGACAACTAATCATTTCCTTTTCATTTAATCCTTGGTTGCTAGATACATTCTGAATTTTGATGTAGCTGAAAGATTTTAAGAAATTACTGGACATTACCGTATTTTATTTGTAGCCTAGTATCTGAGCCCGGTGCTCAGAGTTCAGTCTGCTTAGTTGTTTATGATGGCATATTTGTTTCACTGATTTCTAAGAATAAACCTCCCACTAGCAACACCTTGTGAGGGCTGGGACCAGACACTGATGAGCTGGTCACCTCAGAGTGTGTTTCTCTGCAGGGGACTGGTGTTGAAATGCAAGACTGGAGGAAGAGAGAGAAAGAGGGTGGTGGAGCTGTGTGCCCTGTGTGTATCCTCCTCAAGTTGGGGGCGCAAATCAGAAGCCTGGTTCCACAGGTCCGCCTTATAAAGTCAAAGGCATTGGGAAGCGATTTTGCTTCCTCCCAGCAAAGGCCTTTGGTCTGGAGGGGAGGAGCACACTCCTGGCTCAGCTCCTGCTGAGCTCATGGGAAGTGAAAACAATGGGAGGGGGGAAAGCTCAGTGTGTCAGCTCTACAGTCCCCTAGAGGTTGAGTAAAGGGAAGGTCTTTTTGGACCCATTCTGAGGACTGCGTCATTTTCGTGGTTTGAGTATTGAGTTCTGGGTTAATGTGCTCTGTGTCCAGCAATGGATTAGTCTTCCCTCACTAAAACAGCAGACCAGATTCATAAAGCGTGACTCTGCTTTCAGATTCAAAGTGTTTTTAATAAGTCAAAACCAGAAGGGCGCCTGGGTGGCACAGTCGGTTAAGCGTCTGCCTTTGGCTCAGGTCATGGTCTCAGGATCTTGGGGTCCAGCCCGGTGGCAGGACCACACTCTGAGCACAGAATCTGCTGAAGAGAAAAGGATATGAGTCTATGGATAGGAGCATGGGCTCTGCTCTGACCTGGCTAACTCCACTGCAGATGGGCTGATAGACAGATGAGTCAGGTCTGGGGACAACCCCGGGCTTACTTGGGACTGTGCAGTAGTGCTGAGAAATGCATAGAGAGGCAACTTGTGGGAAAAGTTATTTCCTCTTTAAATGAACGTGAAAAACTGAAAGTCATTATTCCGAGGGAAGGCTTTTCCATCAATTGCTTCTGAATAAATGATAGAATCTGATCAGCCAGTGAGGATCTATCAAATGTGAAGAGGGTCCTCTCCCACTCTAAACAGGCAAAGATGACAAACCTTCCTGAATTGAGTGCATTACTGGGTTCAGTCATTCCAGAAATCTCGAATGAGAAAGTTGAGCATGTTTTCAGAAAACTGGAAGGAAAAGACTTTGGCTAATCTCTTCAGGAAGTTCTGTTTTCCTGAACAAGAGAGTCAGTGATTATTGAGGAAAAGGAATTGTGTGTGCATAACAGGACACTAACAAGAAAGGAGGGACCTTTATTTCACTGAAACTTAAGCCAAAGAAATCTATTAACTCTGATGATAACAAGAGGCTTTGCTCATTTTGAAATTCCCTGTGCTAGTTTTACAGTCAAGAACTGAGATCATTCTGAGTCTCAAACCAACTCCTTCCTGTGTGTACACACACACCCTCTGCCCAAGAACCACAGTGGCCTCTTAGTCAGGAAGTAGATGGTGGTTTGGGCATCAAGAGCAGTATCAGGAAACCTGGATGCCCTCTGCACTCTGTATTTTATGTGTTAATTTATATTTACTGTGTATTCGGGCCAGGCTTCAAATTCAGCATTCTATCACTCAGTGACGAGAAAGAACAGGTGGGAAAATGGAAATCTTTTTAGGTTCCATAGGTTTCTCACAAAGGTTCACTTCGCCTAATGGCGCATTGGAAGCACCAAAGCCTGTTGGTCTTTTCCTTTCTTGCCTTTGAGGCTGGGATGGTGGGATATATAGGTAAGGCAGTGAGCTTGCTTAGGAGTCCTAATTCAGATTGAGTAGAGTCCAGGGCCAGGGATTGAGTATGCTTACAGCCTTTGTCTAGAGACCTCAGTATCCCACCATAACACCGGAAAAAGAAAGCTCTGCAAATGTCTTTGATTTTTATTTTGCTTCATGGAAGGCGAGTGTAGGCTTCCCTCTGAGTACACGTGAAAACTCAGAAGACAGGGCCTGACATGGAGCTGAAAGGCTGCCAATTTGCACAAAGATACTTTCCTGCCTTTCAAACAATTACAAAGACAGTATCAGCCCATCTACAGTTTTGCCAGTTAGATTCACTAGAGAATAAAGCAAATGAGATCAGCATTATCTACCTGCCCTTGGAAAGAAAGGAAATCACACTTGGTGTGACCTGTCTGTCACTTAGAGGTCTCAGTATCTCCAGCTTTATAACAGCAAGGTCAGTTAAATAGGCAGCACCTCTCCTGCCTTATGCTGACCCTTGGCCTGTCTTGGTTTTTTTCTCTCCCTCCCTCCCTTCCTTCATTTCTTCTTTCCTTCCTTCCTTCCTCCTTTCCCCCCTCCCTCCTCCCTCTCTCCCTCCCCTCCTTCCTTCCTTAAACAAGGCTACTCCAGTAGGAACTACGAGGATCCAAGGAAGTAAAGAGAATGCCCTAGAACAGTAGAGAGCATGCCCTTGACATTTTGGGCTGGATAGTTCTTTGTGGTGGGGGGCTGTCCTGTGAATGGCAGGATGTTCAGCAGCCTCTCTGATCTCTACCCACTAGATGCCAGTAGCAACCCTGCCCCGTGTAACAATCAAAAATGCCTATCTAGACATTGCAGGAAGGCAAAACTCTCCCTCGGTTGAGAACCACTGCCTTGAAGAAAATTGCCACCTACATGTGGGAAACTTAGAATTCAGCTCGGAGAAGTACTGGTTGATTAAGTTAAATATTTATGTAGCAGACACCTTCTCCTAATGTGATTAAGACTGTGCGGTAGCAGCAACTGCCTCTAAGTCAGCCTTCCTTTCGGCCAAGCCCTGGACTCTTGATTTTTGCTGGTACTAATCCGTGTCTGGTTTAAAATTTCCTAGGCACTTTCCCTGGCGTCAGCAGTTTATTTTTCATGGAGTTGTTGATGCAGGTATTTGGTTGATGATGCATTTCTAAAGAGAAGAGGAACTTCCTGTGTAGAAATACTTCAGGAGGCTTCCTCCTTCCTTGCCTTTAAGGGGAGACCACAGCCTGTCAGTTACTGTCCTCAGCCCAGGAACTCACATTTTGGCTGCTGATATTTATAATCTTTCAGAGACCACCCTTCAGTCCCCTGCCCAAAGAATCCCAATGCTCCAAAATAATCCCCTCCGCCCCCACTGTAGCAGCTGGGTGGGGAGAAGGTGAAGAAGGCGCCTTTAAGGACTTTAGGCTTGCTTCATGTTGAACTCTCTCCAGCCTCATTTTACAGTATCCCCATTAGTATTTTAAATAACAGCATCACAAAGTAAAATCCCAAGATTGCAGCCATTACATCATCTTAAAGGAGCCTCACACCTCAGTGAAAGTAGTAAAACCAAATGGAAGTTCATCAAGAAAGTATTGATGAATTTCACCAAAAAAAAAAAAAAAAAGAAGTCTGGAAATTTTAATAGCAAAGGAAGATTTTAAAGCAACAAAAGAAAGGACTGAGCAGTTTGATTTGAGTTTACTGAAATTCTTCACAGATCGTGTCAGCACATAGCATTTGCAACTAAGGTTCACCATATGATCTTGTGCATGAAGGAAGAAAAATATGTTTCCAGAAAACTAGAATTTACCCCATGCAGAACTTATGTTCATTGTTGAGTATTTGATTAGTGAACATGGTTGAGATAAGCACAGACTTGCAGAACAGGACTGTTTCTCATTGTGTCTGGAAATGAACCGGTCTCAAGCCTTGGCCTAGTCCTCAGCTGTAGCTTCAGAAAATTCCCAGACATTTTCAAGCTAGCTGGCTGGCATGGGAACCATCGCATAAGCAGGGAGCCTCTAGGAAGTGTGATGAGTTGCTCTGAAGGACACTTTATTGTTAGGGTTGGTTGGTTCACCAGGAATGAAATGAGTCCCACAGGGAGTCATGTCAGGTCACTGCACCAAAGCATCACTGCACCAAAGGACTGTCTCCTGCCAAACGGATTCTTGCCAAGTCTCAGCTGTCCTGGTTGGGAAAACCTAGCTATGAAAAGAATGTTCTCCCTCCCCACCTTCCTTAATACTTAGCCACTACCACTACCAAGTGCTTTTCAAATACCAGTCTCTGGTGTTGGCCAGGGAAGATTAATGGGACACACTTATTCCCTAGGCCTTCACAAGCTGTTATCCGACTACTAGCACTGTGATTCGAAACATGGACCTTTCAGAACTTTGGCCATTCCAGGATAAGAATAAGTGCTGCATGGTGATGGTCCATGGATCCCTTGGTGGGGGTTGGGAGGAAGGGGCTCGTTATTCCTTTCAGTCCATTCTTACTGAGCACTTGCTCTGTGCCAGGCCTGGGTAGGGGGACAGTGTGTTATGGGAAGCAGGCACAAGAGAGTGCAGTGGCAGTGATGTGTGGTGGCAAGTATGGTGAGAGACACCCTAAGTCTAAGCTCAAACCCTAATTCCCCATCAATCAGACATTTAAAATTCCAGCTGCAGACAAGAGAACTGCAACTTGAAGGTGTTATAGTATCTTGTTCAAGCCAACAGCAAGTGACTGTTAAAGCTGGGATTAGAAAGATTGGTTTGGTACCAAAAACCATGCTGGATCAATCGTTCTCAACGGGGGGCGGTTTTTCCCCTTGGGGACATTTGGCAATATCCAGAGACATTTTTGACTGCCACAACTAGAGAAGCTGCTACTAGCATCTTAATTCAGCCCATTTCTAGAGAGGTGGGGGTTTGATATTCCCCCCCTTCAGATGCCATGACAAGGGTTGATTGACAAAAGAGTTCCACTGCCTGGCAAAGCTTCATGATTTTCCTCGCTTTTTTCAAAAATTAGTTAACAAGGGGTAGCTGGATGTCTCAGTTGTTAAGCGTCTGCCTTCAGCTCAGGTCATGATCCCACTGTCCTGGGTTCGAGCCCCGCATCAGGCTCCCTGCCCAGCGGGGAGCCTGCTTCTCCCTCTCCCACCCCCGCTGCTTGTGTTTCCTCTATCGCTGTGTCTCTGTCAAATAAATAAATAAAATCTTTTAAAAAAAAAATTACTTGACAAATAGTGTTAGTTCTGAGAGTGACTTACACAGATCTGTTGGATAAAGCCAGGATCCTGGTGAACTAATTTGAGTCAGTTGCTAAAGAATTCTCTTAATGCTTGACCAGTCCCCACCCCACCCCGCCACAAGGCTCCTGCTGTGGAAATCAATCAACTGTGTATCTCAGGCTGCTTCCTGTAGGGTGTGTTATGGAATGGCATCAGCCCCTGCACCAGCTGGGAGTCCTGATCTCAGTGTGATTTTATCAGACTCTGTCTCTTTTGAGCCTTGCTGCTTGGAACAAAGGATCCTGTGTTAGGAATGCAGAGAGCCTCTCTGATTGGACAGCAAGCGTGTACGCACATGGTTCCCACGGAAAAAACAGACAAATTACACTGTAGCCTTCTAGAACTTGGACCTCCAAGGTGCTTTTCCCTTAGGTTCTATTTTCACCCTTCATTTTCTGTGGGTGCTAATCCTTCACCCAGATCAATGCAGGAGCCATCTGATCTGATGGATTAAATTATGGCATCCTTCAGAACTGGTCCATATCTGTACCTCTAGTCTTTTCCTTCTGCAGCTGTGGAAACTCCATATTTGATCCCCACTATTTTTCCAGTCTTATTTCCTATACAGACCACCCATCCACCCCATCCACTCATCCCAAACACTCCTTATACATTTTGCCTATTTCTACCCAAACCTCAAGGCTTGGTTCAAGTCCTGTGTCTCCCCAAAGCCTCCTTGATCTACCCAGCTCACAACTTCTCCTGTTCTCCTAAACCACTTAAGATGTGTAACTCATTTGACCTTTATCATAGACTGCCAAACTTTGGTGTTTTCTGATTCTATGCATTTGTCCCATCTCTAATCTCAGTGAATTCATTTTTGTGTCCCTCAAAGTAGTTAACATATTGGTGTGCATGTACTTGGAGATTAGTGAATATATGACTGATTAGACAAGTGCTCTTTATTTCTCATAAGCCACGTGAGCTCTGGAATTCAAAATACTGTCTTCTCTGCAAGATTTGAGGCAAATCCTCGTGAATCCTGAGAAATTCTAATCCTAGCCTAGATTCTTCCCCTCTCCTTGCCTGTGGGCTCCCTTCCTTCTCTACTAGTTAGCATATGTTAAAGGAACACAATTTCATTTTTATATTAGCCTGAACAAAACAAAGAAATTTGCTACTTCAATTGCACTTAAGGAAAGCCAGATCCTGAAATACCATCTTGTAGTTGTTACCCATCACTTTAGAGTCATTGTCAATGGCCCGATTAGTTCACAGCTAGGAAGAGTCTTCATACTTCATGCAACTTAGTGCAGTAAAAAAGAAGGAATTAGTCTGAGTCAGAAATACCCAGCTTTGAATTCTGGCTCTGTCATTTACTAGCTGAGTGTGACCTTGGGGGAAATCACTTAACCTCTTTGTATAGTTACTTTAACTATAAAATGTGAAATGGTAAATCATACCTTTAGAGTTTTTATGAGAATTAAATGAAGTGATGTAGATGAAAGCACTAGGCATATATTAAGTGCTCAGTAAATGATAATAATCTCTTATTTTTAAAAAAAAAATGTATCCAGGCATACAAATTAGAATATTATGAAATCTTTTTAATAAGAAGTTATGTCCTTTGTGCCTAGAGATAATTATTCTCCAGAAGATTTGTTCTAAGGCCCAGGACTCGATTAGATTAGTTCTTTCTCTTCTTGGAGAAATGGAAATTATGAGGGTAAAGTAAAATTAACTCAGTGGTAGCAGTGAAACAGGTGGATGGATAAACAGCTTTCCTGAGCAGTTTTTGTGGGGAATAAGTATAGAGCTGGGGTTGGTTTTTTTGTTTGTTTGTTTTGTTTTGTTTGTTTGTTTTTAAGATTTTATTTATTTGACAGAGAGAAACACAGCGAGAGAGGGAATACAAGCAGAGGGAATGGTAGCGGGAGAAGCAGGCTTCCCGCTTGCTGGGACTCTATCCCAGGTCCCTGGGACCACGACCTGAGCCGAAGGCAGATGCGGAATTACTGAGCCACCCAGGCGCCCCTAGAGCTGGTTTTTAACATTAGAGTTGCAGGGTATAGGCAATAGAGGTCATGACTCGTAACACAACTTTAAATAAACTTTATGTATACATACATACATACATATACATGTTTGCTTACTTATTCATTAACTTGTTAACTTATTCATATCAAAATCCCACCGCCAGCATGTTTTTCTGAGACCATTTTGACCTTGGCTTATGTGCTCTACAAATCAGTGTTATTTTCATATCATTAAGCAGAATTAACCAGAAGCCATTACCAGCTCAGTGACTTCCTCAGTAACTCAGTTACCCATAAGATCAGCTTTAATGATCTCAGGGTCCTTGGCCTAATTAGGTTTTAACATAGACCGTGTTATCTTCTCCTGTTGCCATATAATGGCAACTACCAATTCAGCATCTTTGGGGGAGACATCTCTTAATATTAATCAATCTTTAATTAAAACATTGAGGTGTGAGGGGGAAAGAGTATCAGCTTAGTTTCAGAGGAAAGCAGCTTAAAAAACACAGATATAATTAATCTCTCTGCCAAGTATATATACCAGATCCAGATAGTTTTACAGAAAAGCTTTAATTCTTCACAGTTTCAGCAGATATGTTTTTAATATTCGGTTTTACGTATATATGAGTCAAGGGAAGAAGATGCTGAGAATTCAAAGAAATTGAACTTCTCTGAGGCCTCCTCCAGCTTGAATTCATTGCATCTATCTAAGTGACCCATTTAATGTCTCTCTCATCTTGCAGTTTGTTCCCAAAGAAAAAGGTCTGATTTGGGTCCAGTTCTTTTCATTCAAACCTAAGTTGGTTGTTTGTTGATCGATGGTAAGAATTGCTTTAGTAACAAAATGAAAAAGACAGTTTTCATAAATCTCTTCTCTCTGAATTATTTATCCTCTTTTTCTAATATTGGAAAAAGGAACCCTATAGCAAGATTTCTTGGCAATTCACTCTAAGGGCCTGTTTCATAGAAATAACCAAGCAATTTTGTGAAGTTGTTAACACGCGAAAGTTGTGAAGTCCCGCAAACCTGGAGCCCTCAGTCCTAAATGAAAGCCCACATGGCCACTTTCCCAGGAGAGCCTTTCCTGAGCCTGCAGGTCAGGCCCCCTTGACTGCTGCTCTCTTAGTACTACTTGCTTTTCTTTCAGAGTACTTATTGCAAATGAATTAAAATAAATATCTGCTGCCCCTACTGGAATGTAAGTTCCTGACCACATGTTGCTCATCACTTTCCCCCTTGGTGTCTGGCATAATTAATTTAGAGCACATAGCAGACCCCAGTAAATATTGAACAAGTTGAAGAGAATCAAGGCTACATCTTATAAAATTACTTGCCTTAAGAGGACAGAAAGAGGAACCCAAAGGTCAAAGAAGTGCTAGTTAAAAAAGATAGCATCAGGATAGTATCATGTCATGGAAGCCAAAGGGACAGTATCAGGAAGAAGGAAGGATCAATACTTTCTCACCACAGCTTATCCTTAACCCACTAATGTGATCCAGCCGCTATCGCTGCACTGAGACTGTTCTCTTGGAAGTATTCACTGATGTCCTCGTTCCCAAGTTCAGTGGTCTTGTCTAACTTACCGTCCTCCTCATCTGTGATGCAGCATTTAACATCACAGCTTCTTCGCTCTCAAAACCCTTCTGTGCATTTTCTTGCCTGACGTGGTATTCTCTCCATTCTCTTCTCTGGCTGCTATTCTGCTTTCTTTTTTGGTTTGTCCTCCTACTTCCCAAACATGTGGTTCTAAAATTCTGTCATCTGCCCTCTTCCCTTTTCTGTCCACATTTAACCCCTGGATGTCCATCCCCTCACTCTTCTATGGGCGAAGGCTTCCAAATGTGTATCTCTACCCCAAACCCCAATCTTTTGTGTGGGGGCCTTTCCGGAGACCTCCCTGTGGGTTGCCTTTGAGTACTTCACACTCAGTATACTCTAAATTGAATGTTTCCATTTTCAAATAGTTTCCTCCCCTCTGCTGCTGTTTTATAGGACAGTTATGCCCTCAGGAATACAAGAGTAATGCTACAGCATTGTTTTATCTTCCCCTTAACCTCTACCTTCTATCTGGTCAGTTGTGAAATCCAAATATTCTGTTTCTGTGATTTCCTTCACAGCTCCCTTCCTCATTTCCATGAGTTCAGGCTTTTGTTCAGGCTCTTGACTGAACTGCAAAGTCCTCCTGATTGCCCCACCTTCAGTCTCGCCCGTCTACAGCTTATTCTGCACATAAACCAATGCAGTATCATCAAACATAAGCTCAAATCTTAAGAGCCGGGATTTTCACTAGCTATGCTACTTTGGACAAGTAAATTTACTACCTCAAGCTTTATTTATAATTTAAGAAGTTAGATTTTTAAAATGAGATCATATATATTAAACGGCAGTTTAATGAGTACCAGTCCCAAATTATTAGGAAACTTTCCTCACACCACTCAGTAACTCTCAGGAGCCCCTGCTAAGTTTAAATAAGTAAATCTCAATGTCATAATGGTTTTCTGAATAAAGCAAAAATTTGGGCGTGGCATTCAGGGGCATTGGTGAACCGGCCTTGAGCTACTTACCATTTTGACCTCTCATTTTTCTCTTTCATAAGCCCTGTATGTAAGCCATGCTGACTTTTTGAATTTGCTTCTGTAGACTCCCTGCCTAGATCTAGCCTTTCACTTAGAAATCTTGTCTTTACCATCTCTACATATCCATATCCTAGTGAGTAAATGTAATTCCCTCCATAAAGCCTTCCCTGATTCCCCCTGCCTTCCTTCCCTCTACTCTTCTGTCCAGTCTTTTCTAATTCGCAGAACCCAGTGCTTTTGTCATTACTATCTTGGTGAGTGGCTAAAAGAGGGATTAATACACTGTCTTTTGGAGAGTCTACGAGCAGGAAAGGGCTTACAGGGGTCATGAGAGTTCCTGCAGAGTGTGTGGAAAGTTTTCTCATGGGTTTGGAAATACATGCGAGCTCACAGAGCATCAAAATCCTTACTATCCCATTTAAAAGAAGCTTCACATCATGTTGTATTGCTTAATGAGCCACTCCGTAGCCATCTTTATGTAATAAAAACACCTTAGGATGGTAGTTACTGATGCCCAACAGGTACAGACTAATACTGTGGAGTTTCCACTTGCCACTAAATAAATGCTTGTAAAGTCTAGCGAGCCTAAGATGAAAGGCATTTTGTAGGTTTAAAATGTGCAAGATATAACCAGTCTTCTGTATATTCCTCTAATCAGAACTAATCCTCCAAGAGAGAGGGGTGCATAAAAAGGCATTAAAGAATCTGGAGAAGTATGGACCTGGGGTCTCCAGATTGTCCTAAGGAGCTGGTGGTTTACGACTGGAGCAAAGGAGGAAAGGCAAAATGTCAGGTTCAAAACTTGGAGAGGGAGCTATGTTAGGGTGTGAGGAGACTCCACCCAGCTGTCTTTAATTAAGAAGACAGCAGGAAGGACCAGGATTGTTCTTTCTTCTAAGTTCACTGAAAGAAAACCCGACACCAAATTTCGTTCTTAGGAATTTCAAAATAAGTAGAGAATTCTTTGAACTCTGTAATCACCTAACTGGAAACTAATGTAAAATTTGGCTTCAGCACTTATATTTGTGGTTACAAGAGTGGGGGAAGCATCCAAAGAGGTTCTCTGGAGCTCCCTGTACTTGTCTTTTAAAAAGTTTACACACAGCATGTGAAATGAACAGATGCTTTTTTTGTTGGAGCTATCAGGGTAACAAGAGGCTGAAAGCTATATCAGGTATTTATTTCAGTCACTGAGATGGCTATTGGCAGAGTTCCACATACCAAAACTAAAGAGAAACTCATGAACAGATTAAAAAAAAAAAAAAAAAGATGTGGAGGAAAGAGCCCTGTGCTTCCTCTCCTGATTTCTTCCTAAACACATACTGATGATAAAAAAGGAGCAGTGCACTCAGCACTCTCTGGCTTTTTTTGTGGTGGGGGAGAGAATTGGGCAACTTTATGTAATCCTTTCTATAGACTGTGTTTGAACTTTGGGGAGATTTCTCTGTAATACTCTCTTAACACTTTAGTCAGAGAGTGTAACTTAAGCCAATAAATACTTTGAATTTGAACTTCATAATTGTTAAAACGCTCTGCTTATTTATATTACAATATGGAGCATTTGGCCAGAGTAGTGACAATAAGGTAGATAGATAGATGTGGGGAGGGATTAAGAAGACCGAATTGGTTGGCACCTGACTGGGTGAGGAAACAGGAAAGGAATTTCTGGCCATGAAGTTTGTGATTCCACATCAAGATCATTCTTTATAATGGAATAACCACCCACCCTAGTCGAGAGCCAGAATTCCTCAGATTCTTTCAACCAGAGGGGCCCTGGCACACTAAACTGTCTGTTATGATATCTGAACACTTAAGTGAGTGTATTTGGCCAGGGAGACTTGCTAGTGAAATTGATCTTGCCTTCCCCGGGTTTTTCCAGCTGTACTGAATAATTAAAGGAAAATTAAGACCCAGATTCCCTGAAATGTTAAGTATCAGATCTGTAGGCTGATGGATCAGACCTTAGGATCACAGTGTGTCAGAGTTAGAAGGGACCTTAAAATTCATCCTGACAAACTGATAGAGGATTTGTTTCCCCAAATCCTTGCCACATGATTGTACGGATTTCTGCTCACACACCTCCAGGGTCAGGAAAGTCATCATTTTAGGGGACACTCTCTTCTTCGAACAGCTGTGAGAAGGCTTTTTGTTAGTTTAAATCTGCTCTTGGATCTTAGTGTGCCAGCTTAAGGAGACATCCAGAACAAGCCTCCTTCCTCCCACTTCCCAGCCCTTCAGATACTTCACATTGATCACATTGCCTGGAACCTTCTCTAGGTCAAGAATTCTTGGTTCTTTCTGCTGTTTGTTCCTCAGGGGACAGGGTTTCTAGTGTCTTACAGTATAGGACCAGGAAGACTCAGGATTCTGGTATGGCTTCTTTAAAACTTTCAGAACTAAAGAAAAAATTAGAAAGGCTATCAAGACACAATCTAGTCTAGCCCTTTCCCCTTAAGTTTACAGATGGGGAGATAGTCTTTTGGATTTGAGAGGGCAGAATTGATCAGTAGTCTCTTTTGAAGTGAGAAGTGAAGTATAACATATTTTGCCAGTGCATGGTCTTTTTTAAGTTGTTTAATTCTTTTTTTTAAGAACTCATGACCCCGGGGCGCCTGGGTGGCTCAGTGGTTAAGTGTCTGCCTTCAGCCCAGGTCAGATCCCAGGGGCCTAGGATCAAGCCCCGCATCGGGCTCTCTGCTCTGCAGGAAGCCTGCTTCTCCCGCTACCATTCCCTCTGCTTGTGTTCCCTCTCTCACTGTGTTTCTCTCTGTCAAATAAATAAAATCTTAAAAAAAAAAAAAAAAAGACTTCTCAGACACTTGCTTTTAAAAAAAAAAAAAGAACTCATGACCCCAAGATCAAGAGTGGCATACATGCTCTACCAACTGAGCCAGGCAGACGCCCCTTTAGTTGTTTAATTCTGATCATAAGCTTCAGCCTACACCTCATTTTTGCTAAGGACCTCTCTGGCTCTCTACGTAAAGCCTAAAGCTCTGCTCAGAGGTTCACTGCCAGATCTCCATATGCCAACTATTGGCTTCACTCACTGTTTGTGTAAAGGATAGAAATAACTTTTACCTAAGTTTAACCATCTATATTGACCACATGGTTCAAAAGAAGATTCAGAAATTTTAGTAGACTTTGCTTTTTCCTTCATAAAATCAGAAAATGACCATCACAAAGGGAGCAGACTATCCCACACCTCTTCAGAAATGCAGCTGCCTCTGTTGGACAGTTTCCTGGGTTGCCCTTTGTACTTTCCTGGTTTAACAGTCACCAGGTGACTAGATGGCTTTTCTAAAAGCCAAGAAGCTGTGGCCCGGATTGTGGACCACTTTTCCCTCGTATTTTCCATTTTGAGACTTGAAATACAGACGTATGCTTTTGAGCTGGCTCCAGGGAGGCTCAGGTTTCCTTGGAAGTGAGCAGCAATAAAGGAGCCCAGGTGTTAGGGCGTGGGTCTCTGCTGCTGGCGTCTCCACCGCCCCGCCCCCCCCTTCCTCAGTCATTGCCACCTCTCATATCTGTGAGCAGAGATTCTGGTGGGAATCTCTGATGTATGGGAGAAGGGAAAGAGAAGGTGCCTAGAGTTCATCCAATAACTTGGCTTCTGGTCGTAACAGAATGCCTTTGGACACCAGGAAAGTGCTGGGTTTAAGGGTAGAGTGTGCTTGGCCCGGCAGGGGCGCGCTAAAGGTGACATTGGAGGGACTAGGACAGCCTTTGGTGGTAGAGCTGGAGCCGAGAGCCAAGCGTGCGGCCCGTCGAAGGCGGCGCGACCCCGCCGGCAGATGGGGCCCCGAACGGCCCCTGCCAGAACCTACTAGCTGTGAGGAGGCGGGGGCAGTCCTCTGGGTTCGCTCGCCCTTGGGCTGGGCTCCGAGCCCGGCGGCTCCGGACCCGGCGGGGGCGGCAGGGGGTCGGGCCAGAGGGAGGGGGGCGGGGCTTTCCTTTGTCAGGGGATTTGCGCGGCGCGGCCGAGCCCGGCGCGGGTACCGCCCCCCTTCTCTCGCCTTCTCAGGGGGCGGGGCCCTCCCTCGGGCCCTGGGGCGCGGTGGGCGTGGGCTTGGTGAGCCGAGCGGCTGGCGCCCGGGCTCCCTGGCCCCGAACCGCGCGGAAGCGCCGCCCCCGCCGCCTCGGCCTCCAATCCTCTCCGCCGCCTCCTCCCTCACGGCTCGGGTCGCTCCTTTTCCCTGCCCCCGCCGCGGCTCCGCCCCCGCCCTCCTCCCCTTGGCTCTCCGCGTAGCGCTCCCGGGCTTCCAGGGGGGCTGCCCGGGCGGGGCGGCGCGGCGCGGCGGCGCGGGGAAGGGGGAGGAGAGCCGCCCGCCAGCCCAGCACTTGCAGCGAGCGGCGGGCGAGCGGGTCGCTCTGAGCGAGGGAGGAGGGCTCGCCCCCACCCGGCCCGAGCGGAGCCTTTTGTTCCCAGCCAGAAGTTTGCATGCCGGGACCGTGACAGCTGCGGGCGGGGAGGACGGCGGGGCCGCGGGGCCGGCGGTGGCGGAGAATAGAGGCGGCTGCTTGACATGCAGCCCACGGCGCGGCGGCTGCGGGCCGGGGACTGGCGGCGGCGGCGGGGGAGGCGGCG
Source organism: Procyon lotor (assembly GCA_028646535.1). Taxonomy (NCBI): domain Eukaryota; kingdom Metazoa; phylum Chordata; class Mammalia; order Carnivora; family Procyonidae; genus Procyon; species Procyon lotor. The sequence goes on from CM053606.1 coordinate 25,551,789, forward strand.
CCCACAGCACGCGGGACTCAGCTGCCGGAGGGACAAACTAACTTCCTGAGCGCGGGACTGGAGGCCAGCGCGGCCCGGAGCCACCTGCCAGCCTGCGGTGAGGCATCCCTGGCCCTCGGGGCGCGCGGCATGGCGCGGGGGAGTGGGCCACGCTGAGCGAGCCGGTGGACCGGCCTTTGGCCGCTGCTGCAGCCTGCTGGCCTCTCAAAGGCCCGGCGCCGGGCTCCTCTCGCCTTGTTTTGCGGCCACAGCGCAGGGCCGTTCTGGGAGCCACAACAATGCCATGATGTTTTGGAGACAGGAAGCCCCAAGCTGGCCCCGAATGAAGGACTTCCTGTGTTTAAAGTTGCAGGAATATCCGCCGACCAGCCCAGTTCAAATGCAAACACCCGAACTAGGGAGGACGAATGGCTAATTCAGACCAGCTGGACTCTCCAGGACTGGAACTGAGGATAAAATGAAAGGAATTCTTAGGAGCTTGGGCCATACTTGAAGACTGGGGAGGCTGTGCCATTGTTACTAAAGGACACAATTGGTATAAAGCTTCTTCCAACTCTGGGTGAGAGTGAGTGGAACTAGATTCTGAATAAGACTTGTCAATATCAGATGGGTTTTTTTTTGTTGTGGTTTTTTAGTGACTGAATTAGAAAGAGCAGTGCTCTTAAAAGACACACGCACGCACACACACGCACACACACACACAAAAGAAGCCATACAAGGAATTATTTTATGTTTGTTGACTAAATTATACCACTTAACTGTCTGCAACTATGAGGCTGTTAGCCTGTGAGGAAAAAGCTGTTTCTCTTAGAGCTTCTCCCAGAATGGTTTCAGAGTTGGACTTACCTTTCTGGAGGGCAGATCCAGTTGGTGGTCCCTGGTTGTGAACATGTAAAAGGATTTTTAACTTATGCAGAATGCATTTTTGGGTAACCGGTGAAATACTTTTAAAAGGTTGATGTTTCATCTTGATTGAAAAAGTATGGGTAAGCCACTCAGCAGGCCAGACTGTTTAAGGCAGAACCCCACCTGCCTGGGGAAAGGAGAGGAAGAGGATGGCTATATAGAAGATTGTTACGTTCCACAGCGATCTATATATGATACAATGAGGATAAATGAACAAATTGACCAGGGGTCAAAGCTTAATCAGACATCAAAAAGCACCATGGAAAAGATGGAAGGAAGTACTATATCCAGCAATGGTACGTTAGGAGCAGCATCTAATGTTTTTGAATCTAGAGCCCCAGAAGGCAAAAAGCTGGATGAGAGAATAATATTTGATGCACTAAAGTTAAGCAGTGATGTACAGAAGTCAGCACCTGTGCCACCCAGAAGGCGACCAAATGCAGAACGCAAAGACAATGTTAACAGGAGATCATGGAAGTCCTTCATGCCGCCCAATTTCCCAGAGTTTGCAGAAAGGATAGAAGCTTCTCTCAGTGAGGTTTCAGAAGCTGGTGCTTCAAATCCTTCTTTGCAAGAGAAGAAGGAATCCAGTTCTGCATTAACAGAGAGTTCTCGTCATTTGGACCACAGGGAACCTCAGTCAGAGTCAGTGACTCTGGAACACGTGTCCAAATCCATAGATATTCCAGAAGTGCAGGATGTGAAAAATTTAAGCAGCGAGTGCCAGGACTTCAGATCGCAGCCGCACGGTGAGCACTCTCCCCGTGAATTCCAGCCTCTAGAATCAGAGGCTGCAGCGGCAAGTGGTAACACAGATGTAATGCTGGAGCACAGATTCTCAAGTGCAACCTGGCCGAGAGCCACAAAAAGTTTAGCTAAGGGAGGCTTCAGCGAGAAGCAGCACCCCCTTGGGGACACAGCCTGCACTATGGAAATGCCACCTCTCTCCCCTTGCCTGAGTGAAGAGCTCTTGGATCCAGAATCGCATATTCTCCTAACTCCCAGCCTGAGAGAGAAAACAGAGTCTGAACTGAAGTTTGAGGAGGATGAGCGATGGATCATGATGGAGGCTGAAGAGGAGTGGGAGGAAGAGAAACTGTCAGAAAGAGGAAAGATTCTTCTAACGACAGATGAGAAAAAGAACAGCCTGGCAGATATTTTTGAAGAAAGAGAACGAGCAAACACTGTAGCAGTGGCAGAGGATGGAGCGGATTGCTCAGCTGCTGTCTTGAGAACTTTTGACCACCTCGCTCTCGGTCAGATTTGTTGCTCTGCTGACCCACAGTCAGCTAGGAACTCTTTGGCTTCTGTTCTCGAGGATTCACCTCTGGGTTACAGTTGTGTTCTCACAGGTGAGAGTGCTGCCGGGGAGCTGACAAACAGAACTGCTCAGGGGCTGGAGGGGCTGGTTTCCGACCTAGAATGTACTGTTGGTTCTATTGATTCAGAGCAGCTCTCTGACACAGATTCAGTGCAGATGTTTCTCGAACTTGAAAAGGAGTGTTTATGTGAAGAAGGAGTAACTCCTTTAGCTGAGCTGGAGAGTCAAGCCTCCTCTGAAGGGCTGGCCCCATCCCAGGATGCAGAAAATGCACTTGTAATTAGTCATTTTCCAGGGGCTGCCTTAAAAGAGGAACACATAGGCCTTTTAAATGTAGGGGTAAAAGACTCTCATACTGAATTGGATTGTGAATATTTTAATGCCCTGGATTCTTCTCAGGTGCCTAGTGCTGTGGAACTTACTGTCTACTCTGATACCGGGAGAGACACTTCCACTGTTAGTGAGGAGGAGTGTGAAAAAGTGCCTTCTAGCCCTGAGACTGCAGGGGAATTTAAGTTCAGACACCCAGCTGATCTGGAGTCACTGGGAAAGCTGGACCCAGGAGGACTGTCCAACTCTGATCACAGGGCTTCCCAGGAAGACAACTTATCAGGCTTTGTAGCTGAGCTGGCCAAAGAAAATGGCAGTTTGTCCCAGGTAGACTGCAGTCACTCTGAGAGGAATGTTGAAGAGTGTGTTGAAAGGGTCCCCCTCAGTTTTGCTTTTAGCTATGAGCTAACAGATGTTACCTCAGGACCTGAAGTAGAGGTGTTCTCGTGTGATTCACATTTACTAACAGATGAGATTCATTTGGAAAGTGAGAAAGGAGCTATTAATCAAGAAAATAGCAGTCTGACTTCCTTGGGAAACGTGGCTCCTTGTGAATTGTCCAAGGAGAAAGTTTGTGATGAGGGCAGGGAGGGGCAAGAGCTGGGTTACCAAGCTGAGCTTTCAGAGGAGCAGGCCCCAGCACGTTCTCACAGAGCCCTCCCAGAGCAGATCTTCCAAGATCTCCAGAGGAAGTCCCCAGAGTCAGAGACTCTGAATCTGCCCCTGCTGGTTGGTGGACTGAGACAGAGCGGCGATGGAGTGGAAGCTGTAAAGGATACGGAGCCCATGCTGAATGTGACGTCATCGGAGGGTGGGGAGAGAGATTCAGAATCATTGCCGAGTGTCCTTCCGGAGGAACAAGTTACAAAGGCTAGTAGTACTGAACCACTTTTGGAGGAATGGCTAGCCATTCCACAGAAGCCTGCCTCAACTGCTGCAGTGCCCACTACAGAAGATGCCCTAGATGCTGCAGTGCTCGTCCCAGAGGAGGACGTCCCGGTTGCTGCAGCGCCTGCCCCAGGGGGAGCTGCTGGAGCTGCTGCAGTGCCTTTCCCGGAGGCAGACGTACCAGTTGCTTCAGTGGCCGCCATAGAGGCACATGCTCCAGTTGCTTCAGTGGTCACTATAGAGAAAGCTGTCCTGGCTGCTGCCCCAGCTGTTGCAGTGCCTGCTTCTGAAGGGACTGCTCCAGTTGCCGCAGTGGCCATCATGGAGGAGGGTGTACCAGCTGTTGCAGAGCCCTCCCCAGGGGGGACTGCTCCAGCTGCTGTGGTGCCCACCACAAGGGATGACATCCCAGAGGGAACTGTCACCCCAGCTGCTGCAGTGCCCATCCCGGAGGAGCCCATAACCCCAGCTGTTAGAGCACCTGCCCCGGAGGAACCTACAGCCCCAGCCTTTAGAGCACCTGCCCCGGAGGAACCTACAGCCCCAGCCTTTAGAGCACCCGCCCCGGAGGAACCTACAGCCCCAGCCGTTAGAGCACCCACCCCAGAGGAGCCCATAGCCCCAGCTGTTAGAGCACCCGCCCCGGAGGAACCTACAGCCCCAGCTGTTAGAGCACTTGCCCCGGAGGAACCTACAGCCCCAGCTGTTAGAGCACCTGCCCCGGAGGAGCCTATAGCCCCAGTTGTTAGAGCGCCTACCCCGGAGGAACCTGCAGCCCCAGCTGTTAGAGCACCTGCCCCGGAGGAACCTGCAGCCCCAGCTGTTAGAGCACCTGCCCCAGAGGAGCCTATCACCCCAGCTGTTAGAGCACCTGCCCCAGAGGAGCCTACAGCCCCAGCTGTTAGAGCGCCTACCCCAGAGGAGCCTATTGCCCCAGCCATTAGAGCGCACACCCTGAAGGAGCCTTTCACCCCATCTGCTAGAACGCCCACCCTGGAGGAGCCTACAGCCCCAGCTATTAGAGCACCCACCCCAGAGGAGCCTATCGCCCCAGCTGATAGAGCGCCCTCTCTGGAGGAGCCTGCAGTCCCAGCTGATAGAGTGCCCACCCCCACCCCGGAGGAACCTATCACCCCAGCTGTTAGAGCACCCACCCTGGAGGAGCCTATCGCCCCAGCTGATAGAGCGCCTGCTATGGAGGAAGTGTTCCCTGCTGGTGTACCCTTCCTGGGAGATACTGCCCACACTGATTCAGTGCCTATCTCAGAAGAAGGAACTCCTGTTCTAGAGGAGGCTTCCCCCACTAGAATGTGGATCAAGGAGGACCTTGATTCCCCAGGATTTGGAATAAAAGAGGTGGCTGGCACAGTGCTGCATGGGAAAGTGCCTCTGGCTGCAACTGATGGATTAAATTCAAATGAGGTAATTGTTGCTCATTTCGTTGGGAAAGGATCTGGGGAGTAAAGTGAGATTTGCAAGTTCTCTCTGACTTAATAGTGATTAGAAAGGAGAGTCCTTTCTTTGGTTCTCTTTGGGGCACTGGGCTTTTCTGGTGTTTCTATTGGAATTATGGGGAGAATATGTCTTATTTGGTGAGAAACTTTATAATTCGTACTCTGCTTTTTTATTCAGTGATAAGCCAAGCCCAAGGAAGACAGGGATGTAAACAGTTGTTGGTTTACATTTTGGAGAAGATTATTAACGGGAAAGGGTGATTCTGCTTTTGAAAATGGCAGTGACCATGTTCTGTCCTAAATCTGCTCTTTAATCGGTGATGTCAGCACTGAGGTTGGGCCTCAGAGAGAGAACTGGGATACTTCTTAGCACTTGGCAAGTAGTTAGATGTCCTGAATCTCCAATATGCTCATTTATTAAGGCAGAATCCTGTTAGATAATGAGATAACCCATGGAAAACACCAAGTGTCTAAGATTTCAGTCACCATCAATACTCTCTCCCTTTCTCTTCCACAGAGCTGTGTTGGTTAGTTGAAAGAATTCACGAGAACAGGAGGGGTGAAAGCAATATCCAGAAGTATAACGGCTTTTTAATACAAATATGTGTTTCCTAAAGCCAGAATAAGGTATAATAATGTTTACAGAAAGAGAGACTTCAACCATCTCGTCAAACGTTGTGTCCCGAAGCAAATCACTCTTTTTCCTGGACCTCTTGTTTCCTAATCCATATAATAAGGGAATTGGACTATATGTCCTCCTGCCTCTCTCATAACTGGAAGGTTCGGAGATTCTTAATTTTAGAGATCAGAATGTGGTAGGAAACTGATGGGAACAGTGTCCACATCCTTGAGCACTCCTAGTCAAAGACATTTAAGATTGGCTGCTTTCTACAGTTCACTGCCCCAGTGTCATTTGGTCAGTGGTAGGGAATGAAGCCGGTAGAAGTTTCATCTAACACAGTCTGGGATTACTGAGTACAGAGGTGGTTTTGGTTTTATACCATCCCCAAGGCCCATAACAATGCCCACCTTGTTGTAGGCATTCACTGTTGACTGACAGAGTGAATGTCAGTCTTCTGAATACCCATGGTTGCTACACAGAGAGGTGGGTTCTCACATCTACCCCATGGCAGAGCCTTTCTGGGCAGCCTTGTTGGCTAGAGCACCAACTAAACCTGCAGCTACCAGCAATGAAAAGTCATTTTGATTACAGGCCACAAGCTGCCAACTTAGCTCTAGATCATTTTTAGCTGAGTGGTGGTGGTGTCACCTTGGGCTTCACCAAATATTTTGTAATGTAGCATCCCATCAAGCTATAATGCATCACCTTTCAGATTGAGGGATGATTCCAGTTTCTGAGTTTTACTGAACTTGGGAGTGACACGGGGATCCCAGAAGTCACAGGCGTTCTTGATTATACAGGATATTTTTAATATAAAGCCTGCAGAAATAATCAATGAAATATAGGGACTAAATTTGTAAGGAGCTGATCAAATTTGCACAAAGGAAAAATTCAAAGGAATCCTTAATATCAGTCTCAAATCCGTTTCCTCATTTACAAAATTAGTAAATGGGGTTAGGTAATTTCTGAGGATCCCTTCAACTACAGGGGGTAATCATTTTATGAAATACTGCCTGATAAAATGACAGAAGGCAGTGGTGGGTTGCAAGGTTGTCCATCATCTTTGAAGTGTGGTTACTTTATGGAATATCTGGAGGTAAGCTGATGTCTGCATTTATGTACAAAAAAAGAAATCTAAGGGGCGCCTAGGTGGCTCAGTCGTTAAGCGTCTGCCTTCAGCTCAGGTCATGATCCCAGAGTCCTGGGATCAAGCCCTGCATTGGGCTCCCTGCTCAGCGGGAAGCCTGCTTCTCCCACTGCCATTCCCTCTGCTTGTGTTCCCTCTCTCGCTGTGTTTCTCTCTGTCAAATAAATAAAATCTTTAAAAAAAAAAAAAAAAAAGAAAGAAATCTAAGACATTGGCCCAGCCAGGACATTAACCAATAAGAACATAGGCTATTTTGAAAATATTTATTAAAACAAAATAGATAACAATATAGAGGTAAGATGAGTATACAGATTTTGCTAAACTGGTGAAGTATTATTGAGAGAAAAAGTTTTTCCAAGATGAGAGCTGTATGGATTTCATTTCTTCCCAAAGGGTTCTGAGAGGCAACTAAAGCTGCCGTTTTAATACATAATAACTCAGCAAGTGATCATACCTGAAATACGATTTAGATTTTATGTATCTGTGCATATATACAAATGCAAACATGTATACATGAATAAAATAGATATAAATTTTCTCTCTTTTTAAAAATTTTATTTGAGAGAGAGAGCATGCACTTGCTCACAAGCACATGGAGGCGGGGTGGGCAGAGGGAGAAGCAGACTCCCCGCTGAACAGGGAACTTGGGCACTAGGGATGTGGGCACCATCCCAGGATCCTGGGCATGACCCAAGCTGAAGGCAGCTGCTTAACTGACTGAGCCACCCAGGCAGCCTGATAAAAATTTTTTTTTTTTAATTTTATGTATTTATTTGACAGAGAGAATGAGATCACAAGTAGGCAGAGAGGCAGGCAGAGAGAGAGAGAGGGGGAGGCAGTCTCCCCCTGAGCAGAGAGCCTGATACGGGACTCGATCCCAGGACCCTGAGATCATGACCTGAGCCAAAGGCAGAGGCGTTAACCCACTGAGCCACTCAGGTGCCCCTAAAAATTTTCTAATAGCATTAGTGAGCAATTGATAGAAGAACTAAAATGCTGGAACTTGTCTGCTATCCCTTTAGTGGGATCTTAGGTCCACTGAGAGTAATCTGTGATTATTTAAACTCTGTTCTCTTTTACAGACTTCCTCAGTCTTATTTCCAGACACTATTTCAATGGAATACAAAAAATCTTTTGCATAAAATTAGGGGTTCTAGGGACGCTTGGGTAGCTCAGTCGTTAAGCGTCTGCCTTTGGCTCAGGTCATGATCCCAGGGTCCCAGGTTCGAGCCCTGTGTGAGGCTTCCTGCTCGGTGGGAGGCCTGTTTCTCCCTCTCTCACTCCCCTGCTTGTGTTTCCTCTCTCGCTGTGTCTCTCTTTGTCAAATAAATAAAATCTTTAAAAAAAAAAATTAGGGGTTCTATAAAATTCAGAATTTACAAGAAAGTCTTTTAAGGTAAAAATTGGGGAGCCCTACAATCTTAGCTCAGTGTTTGAATGCTCAGCTGATCAGCAGGACCTTCGTAAATTTGTTTGCCTTGCCTAATACCATTTCTGTAAAAGTATTCATTCATTCACTGGTTAAATATTTATTGCATACCTACTCTGTGCCAAGTATTGGGACTCCTGCAGTAAATAGGATTGGCATAGTCCTTGCCCTTGTGGAACTTATATTAGCAGAGGCAGATATTAAGCAAAAAGGATACAAATATAGCAGTGCCTGGCTGGCTCGGTCAGAAGAGTATGTGACTTTTTTTTTTTTAAGATTTATTTATTTATTTCAGAGGGAGAGAGAATCTCAAGCACACTCTGTGTTGAGTGTGGAGCCCCACACAGGGCTCGATCCCATGACCATGAGATCATGACCTGAGCCAAAACCAAGAAAGAAAGAAGTATTTTAATGATTTCATTTACATTTTTAAAACATTACTCTCAGCCTAGCGATAGAGAGAACCACTATACACAGACAGTAAACATTTTCAGCATTGGCTTGATTTTATAAATCTGAGGTTTATTTTGCCTTATATTTTTTTAATTTGTCTTAGGATGATTGGCATGAAATAGAGAAAACACTGAATAGTTTGCAAAAAAAAAAAAGAAAAATCAAAACACACACAAACACAAAAAGAAATCAGACTGGCTGTTGTGTGTGGAGTGCATTAAAGGGGATCAAGGACAGAGTAGAGAGGCCTGCTAAATTACTGCAGTTGTCTAGGTGGCTTAGACTAGAGAGATGTCAGTGGATTTGAAGACAGTTGGTTAGATTCAATATATATTTTGGAGGTAGAATCTAACTTTATGTAGGGAGCGAGGGAGAAGGAAAGGGAGTTATCAAGATTGGCTTCTAGGTTCTAGTTTGTACAACTGAGTGGATGGGAGCAGTAGTAAATTGTGGGTTTAGGGAAGAACAGATTTGGGGGAAGAAGAAAGAAGGACGTACTGTTCAATTATGGAATGGTTAGGTTTTTGAGGTACCCATGATTCATATGTATGGCAATATTAAGAAAATATTTGGATGTGCAGATACACATACATATTTGTACACACACACACACAAACATAAACATACCATAAGCATCATGGTTAATATTCAAAGCCATGGGAATAGGTAGGATTGCCAAGAAGAGAACCCAGGACTGACATCCTCCTCTGATCCCCCTCCCCCAAAGATGAACATTTGGAGGTCTAGAAGAGAAGGAGGAAGAGAGCAAGGGAGATAAAAAATGGATCAGATAGGGATGAAAACTGGGAGAATGTGGTATTACCAAAGATAAAATTGTTTGAAGAAGTTCTTAGGGAAATTTTCTGTTTTATGTCCCAGTTGCATCTTACACTCTTGCAATAATTTTTACTACTGTTCTGCTCTGGGAAATGTCTGCCAGCTCTGGTTGGTTAATAACATGGCACAGCCCCATTGAAATACTGAGGAGTAGGAATTTTAATGTATCTGAAAGCACTGATTTTGCAGAACAGCTTTATTTGGGAGTTGAGAGAAGGGAGCAAGTGTTTTCAGATGTACTTTCTGTAACGTTCTGTTCACTTGTGTTCAAAATAAATATTTGGATAGTACTTATTTAGAAGTACTATCATAGATTTTCAAAATTCTGGACAAAAGATGAGACATATACCCATTCCCTGTCAACTTAACCCATGGAGTGTAGGTTGAGAAATGAAGGAATCTGATGCTTCTATAGGAAATGTTCTTTGACAAAGTAAATGCAAATTTTTTAAAAGAATTAGCTCCATTACATGAAAGAGGTTACTACGTTATTTAAATATATTTTATTTTTCTGTCTCATGTATATCACTATCCAGTGGTTTCTTGCCAAGATGGAGATATTCTCTGTCTGTACTGCCCAGTACAATAGGAACTTAGCCACATATGGCTCTTGACCACATGAAATGTGGCTCGTGTGGTTGAGGAACTGAATTTTAGTTAAATAGCCTCATATTGGACAGCACAGAAGCAATTTAAATGTTAAGTATGAGACAAGATTTGCTTACTGGATAAAAGCAGGCTCTTCAGTGTGGACTTGATGTCTTCCCTCCTCACCTTTGGTTTTCTTTCTTTGTCTTTCCAACCCCCACACCCTACCACCACCACCATTTTGTTGCACGCAAGCAACTTAAAACATCAGAGTTGGGTTTTTTTCTTTCCCCCTCTGCTTTGATTTTTCTGCAATGAAAACATCTTTAGTAGAAAATGGAATCATAGCACTTGCTTTTTCTGGGAATCATGTTGTTGGGACAACAGTCATTTTTAGCTGAACCGCCTTGTAGTGTTGCCTAACAAAATATGGTGTAATCAAATTATAGTATAAAATGAAGCTCACTGGTAATTACCTTTGTAACCTTCCTTTTTTAGTGTTCCCTGGGGCTTTTCCTCCCTAGTGAGTCACTCATAGCCCGTTCTTTCAAGAATCAGTTTCCTAATCCACGTGTAATCTGTAGTCTCATATGGGCCAAAATTAATCTTAACACAAGTTTATGTTTTTCTTTTACATTTTTGTTTTTTTTTCCATTTTCTGCCCTTCTTTGGCTTTAGGTGACTCACCTGTGTCACTGAAACTGAAGGAACATTTTATAGAAAAAAAAAAAAGACAATAGATCCAGATTGGATCTATAAAATATGTGGAATGTGGTTGATTTTATCCTCTGATAATTGAGAGAAGTCTGATCTTTGAGACAATTATCTGTTTCATTCTTTTCCTTAATACCATTAGCGTGTCAAAGTATCATTTTCTTTTGACTGTTTCTTTTTAGAAGAAGCCATAATGGTCATAATGGAGCTTATTAACTGCAGTAGAAAGAAACATGCATTATTTGTTACACTCCTTCACGTTGTTTTAAAATTCCATTGTTTAATGATGAACATGGATATACAGTATTATAATTTTAAGAATGCTTTATGTAAATCTGCATCTCAGATTATGTGTCTGAAGTTGGTGAGGACGCTTCCCAGTATTACTGGCCCATTTCCCTTTGTAATCTCAGGAATAATGCTCCAAGATTATTAGCGGTGTGTGGTCTGTGGCCCTGGACCAGAATGGAATTAAATGGCCACAGGGGGATTAAACTATGAGGCTGGCGTTTTTCACAACATTAATAATGTTTTGGCTAATTGAGTTATTGACCCTAGTCAAAGAAGAACATTGCATGTATCAGTGGTAGGTTAAAGCTGTTCCCCAAGGTATTTTTAATCTTAAATACTGGTCATTTGGTATTTTTCCCTTTTAGGATTGATATACATCTCACTTTTATGATATCTTGAGGCTGATGCTTCTCTGTTCTCTATAGCTTTTTGCATTAAAAATTAAGCAAGCTGAAACCAACCAACCAACCACGAGTCATTGGCTAAAAGACCTTAGTGCCTTGTCCATAGGAGGATGTATTGAAATATGAAACCACATGTTTCTTTGATAGTTCCTTGTACAAATGGCTTGTTTTCGTTCTCTTTTTTTTTCTGTCCCTCTTTTGTTAAATATAAATCTCCCAAGAATGACCAGTCATTGTGTGGTGTAGAGGGTCTGATTGCTGCCTTTAGGTTAAATCTTTGGCTTGCAATTATCTAGATGTTTCAGAAAGAACAGGTGGATCCCCTTCAAATGAAGCTACAGCAGGTGAATGGACTCGGCCAGGGGTTGATTCAGAGTGCTGGAAAAAACTGTGACGTGCAGGGTTTAGAACATGACATGGAAGAGATCAACGCTCGATGGAACACACTGAACAAAAAGGTGAGTGGCCGGGGGGTAACTAGTGCCCTGGGAATGGGGGCTTAGAAAAGGCATATCTCAGGCTGAGATTTCCCTGCAACCTGAATGCAAATACAAATTTAGCAGTTGTAATCTGGAGTTACAGAGTGGGTGGGGGGCAGTCGTTTAAAAAGCTCTCTCCTTCCTCATAACAAGACTCTACATCTGTGATACAGGTCGCACAAAGGATTGCACAACTGCAGGAGGCTTTGTTGCATTGTGGGAAGTTTCAAGATGCCTTAGAACCGTTGCTCAGCTGGTTGGCGGACACTGAGGAGCTCATAGCCAATCAGAAGCCTCCATCTGCCGAGTATAAAGTGGTGAAAGCACAGATCCAAGAACAGAAGGTGAGCGAGAATGTTGGGACAGTGAACTGGAACAGCCGTGGGGAGTGGCAGACAACACATGTGCTTAAGAGTTCAGGAGTATATTCTGGAGTTTTAGGAGAATCCTGACCTACTTTGCTTGATCATGAAAAGGAAGGTGGAAACTGATTTGCCTCATCTTACTTGAGTCGGCCAGCTTCCTGTGACCCATACTGGACCAAACAGTTGTCTGTGTTTGTGTTTCACTCACAGCTCTGTCTTAGGAGGTTTTGGGTATTATACTGGGTCAGCAGTATTCTGAATAACACAGTATATCATATATAAATAAGGTTCTGTCTCTATTTTTTGTTGGTTTAATTTCCATTTTAGTGCATTTTTCTCCTGGTTCAAAATAAGTTCCCTGTTAGTCACTCCTCCATTTAAAAAACAAAATGAGAGAAAAACAAAACAAAACACCAAAGTGAGCGTATGAGAAGTTCATGCGGTAGTAGCAACCATGCCACCTCCCATGTTTTTACCTCAGGATGGAAAAACCACCATTACTTGATCCAGTTTAAGATTTGGTGGCGTGGGGTTTGGGGATCTTTCCTTTGTATTTCCTTCCTTATTTCAGATTGTAAAGTGACCTTGTGTAACTACTCTTCCTTCTCCTTAAACATTATGTGCTCTAGTTGCTCCAACGGCTCCTCGATGATCGGAAAGCCACAGTGGATATGCTACAGGCAGAAGGAGGCAGAATAGCTCAGTCAGCTGAGCTGGCTGATCGGGAGAAAATCACTGGACAGTTGGAGGGTCTTGAAAGTAGGTGGACTGGACTACTCAGCAAGGCAGCAGCCAGGTAAGGCCAAAGGGGTTTTGTTTGTTGCTATTGTTGTTGTGTTTTAAAAAAGATTTTATTTATTTGACAAAGAGAAAGAGATCACAAGTAGACAGAGAGGCAGACAGAGGGAGAGGGGGAAGCAGGCTCCCTGCTGAACAGAGAGCCCAATGTGGGGCTCCATCCCAGGACCCTGAGATCATGACCTGAGCTGAAGGCAGAGGCTTAACCCACTGAGCCACCCAGGCGCCCCAAGCCAAAGGGGTTTTGAGGAATGGGTCAGAGAATGTGTTTTGTCCAGTTTTTTACTTGCTATCCTTGAGGTACTCTAAAATGGTCCTGGATGAGTTATAGGGTATTCGGGCAGGTGTGTCGTGGGCTTTTATCTCAAAGGGGGAATACATTTTTGGAGATGATCCTCATAATCACAGTCACTGTCAAGAAGTAAGCCTCCGCTACTCTGGGAATTTCTGAGAACTGGAAGACTCATTTCTCTGTGTTGTTCTGCTGAGATATATTCGTGGTTCCCAACCGACAGACACTGACGCCTGCAATCCAGCCAAGTTATTTTCTGAGTTTTTGAGACAGATTTTTTCCCCTTCATATTTATAAATAATATTTTTGATACTTGGAACTGAAATTTATCATATTTCTTTTCTGATAGCTTATCCCAATATTAAATGTTTTTGCAAGTAGGAGCTAGTCTGTGATTCTCTTAAATATATGGGCATTCAAAAGATGCATGTACAGTCTTCAGTAAGTGACCAAAAGACAGGCGGCATACTTTTTTCCTTTGAGGAAGTGCTTTCTCCTTCCATGGTTTTATACCCAACATTATTTACACTTAGTATATCACCTGAATGTCTTTTACCTTATATTGTCTTCAGTTTCAAAAATAAATGCTAGCTAGTTAAATCCATATGAGACTAGTGTGGGTGATCATTTATAATTCTTTCAGTTTTCTAGGTAGCCAGTGACAGTGGTCAGCTAACTAGCTCTTCAGTCTACTTATTTCCACTGGCCCACGGTGTGCTTATTTTCTTATCTGAGTTGCAAAGTATTGTCTATTATATTAGTGGGAGAAACAAAAATGAAAGAACTCAACCTAATTTTTTAAATTATGCTTATTTTTATTTCCAGATTGCACTGCTTTTTTTCTTCTCTTAGTCCATTTCCATTAATAGAGCCATTAACCTTCCAGTTACCAGGCTTCAAACCTTAACTCCATTTTTACCCTTTCTCCTCCGCTGTCCTTTTTTACCCTGTCCCCCATCTATTAGAATGCTAAATTCTGTCCATTTTACTTCTATAGTGTCTGTCCTATTCATCCATTTCTCTAAGTCCCACTCAGTTCCTGACTTGGGCTAGTCTACTTGAGGTAGCTCGCCTGGGGTAATTCCCTACCTAACTCATCACTAGTCACTCTTCACTCCATTGCCACTTAACCCTCCGACTTCCCCTTTGCCTTGCTCAGAAATGTAGTAACTCCCTGTTGCCTGTGAAATAAAATCTAAACTCTTTAACCCAACATTGGAAGCCCTCAGCTGTTTGGCCCTAATCCACATTTCTTAGTCTCTGCTCTTCTTCTCACTCCTTATAGGTGAAGTATGCCATGTTCTTCAGTATCTTCTGTCACTTCCTAATGTTGTGTCTTTACTGATGGTGTTGCTTCTTCCATGAAATACCTGTGTTTATCTTTTCCTTTTCTATGAAGCTTTTCTTTGTTCCCCAAGCACGGAATACCTCCATCTTCCTCTTAACTGCTGTAATTCTTCTTTTGTACCTTGTATCATTTTTTTATGTACTTAATCTCCTATGCCCATAGGCTCATTGAAGTCCTGATTTATTTCTGAAGTATCTTTCTATGACGCTCTCCTTCTATCCTACTCACTTCCATCCTCCTGGCCTAACACAGTTTCTGGGTCAGTATTTTAAAGAGAAATACCAAGAACAACTGCATTTGTTACAGATATCCTAAAGACTTTTATTTAGATTCTTTAATGTTGGGTTTTTGATACCTCTAAATTATGTTAACTCTTTGCTACCCCAAATCCTATTACATTGAGTTCTTTAAACTTTCAGATTCCTAAATCTAGAGATGAATCAGAAAGACACAAAAATATATAATCTTTAAGATTATGTGCTTTAGTTATATTAATGAAGTTGTGTTTTGAAGGCTGGCATAAACAAATTATTCTGTAGTTCATATCAACATTTAAAAATAGCATTTAGAGGGGTACTTGGCTGGCTCAGTCAGTAGAGCATATGACCCTTGACCTCGGGATTGTCAGTTTGAGCCCCACGTTGAGCGTAAAGTTTACTTAAAAAATAAATATAGCAGGGGCTCCTGGGTGGCTCAGTGGGTTGAAGCCCTTGCCTTCGGCTCAGGTCATGATCTCGGGGTCCTGGGATCAAGCCCCGCGTCGGGCTCTCAGCTCAGCAGGAACCCTGCTTCCCCTCTCTCTCCGCCTACTTGTGATCTCTTTCTCTCTGTCAAATAAATGAATAAAATCTTAAATAAATAAATATAGCAACTTCATATTCTTCAACATTAAAAAATAGTAATAATAAAAATTGGGGCGTGTGTGTTTCAGTCCATTGAACATCCACCTCTTGGTTTTGACTCAAGTCATAATCTCAGGGTTACAGGATCAAACCCCACATTGGGCTGTTCACTTAGCAGGGAGTCTGCTTGGGATTCTCTCTTTCCTTACCCCTCTGCCCTTCTGCTTACTGTGCTTACTGCTTACTTACTCTCTCTCAAATAAATAAAATCTTTAAAAAAAAAAAAAAAAAACCCAAAAAGTTTATTTTTAAAAATTGAAGTTAAAACACTGTTTAGCAATACATTTTTCTTTATATGTAAACATAATTAGATTTTCAGATCATTAAAATGGTATACCTTTATATTTAAATCATTTCTTACTAAAATAAATTTGCGGTGCCTGGGTGGCTGAGTTGGTTAAGTGTCTGACGTTAGCTCGGGTCATAATCCAGAGTCCTGGGATCAAGCCCAACATGAGGCTCAGTGCTCAGCACAGATTCTGCTTGTCCCTCCTCCTCTGCAGCCTCCACC
This sequence comes from Procyon lotor, assembly GCA_028646535.1. Classification (NCBI taxonomy): domain Eukaryota; kingdom Metazoa; phylum Chordata; class Mammalia; order Carnivora; family Procyonidae; genus Procyon; species Procyon lotor. Next base: position 25,567,868 of record CM053606.1, read on the forward strand.
CGTGCCCCATACGCATGCTCACACTCTTTCACTCTCTCTCAAATAAATAAAATAAATTTGTCCAAGGTACACAGCATGGGACCTGGCACACATCCTGTTCAGTAAAGGTTTGTTGAACTAAAGTACATCATATACTTCCAGACCTTTTCAAATGGCATAGCATTTAGTATGTTCTTAATTATTCAAAGACATAATTATGGCTTTCTATTATTAATCTGTGTGCTAATCCAGTTCTGTAGATGTTTCTCTTTCACTTTCCTATCAGGCTCCCTCTCCCCTGTGTAATTTGCTGCTTTTAATCTGTAGGATACTTGAAATCTAAGCTTAGTTAGTATGGATGTGATATTAAATGAGATTTAAGATTCCGAATGAGCTGTGAAGTCTATAATTCTTTTGACTCCCATGTGTGTTGGCAAATTCACCTACTCTGAGGTCTTTTTTTTTTTTTTTTGCCTTAGATCTGGATTCAAAGTTGTGTTCTGGTGCTTGAAATCACCGGAACCAAGGAGATGGTAGAGGAGGTCGTTCATAGTCTGCCTTTGCTCCTCACATGCTTTCTTCTCTTAACTCAGCAGTGAAGGTAGAGCAGTGACAGGGAGAGAGAAATGAAAACATGATTTTTTTTTAACTCCTTTAAAACTTTATTTTGGTCTCATGTTTAGATGATGCGTGTGCTACATCCCATAGTAGAAAGAGCATTAGAAGGTCTGATTCAAATCCTAATTGCATTGTTACTACTCACTGGGTGAATTAGACAAATCTTTCTTTAAGCCTTCTGGGTCAGCTCTCTCTTTTGTAATAGTGGGATAATTATTCCCACTATTAATTATAGTGTTGATGACAGAATGTCGGGGTGATGACAGAATCAAAATAAGGCAATTCTTATGGAAAGCCTTTAAAACCACAAAGTGCTGTGTATATATGTTCTCTTTACTATTAATACTTAAAATGTACCTGGTAAAGATTGGTATTTCACTGAATATAGTACTATTAGTCCTAATGTGAATTTTTGCCTGAGCAGTTTGTTCTGTATATTTGTGTAGGCAAAAACAGCTGGAAGATATCCTGGTTCTGGCCAAGCAATTCCATGAGACAGCTGAGCCTATTTCTGACTTCTTATCTGTGACAGAGAAAAAGCTCGCTAACTCAGAACCTGTCGGCACTCAGACTGCCAAAATACAGCAGCAGATCATCCGGCACAAGGTAGGGAGAGGCTGTGGCAAATGAAAACACAGCACTGCAGTGAGAAAGCCTAGAAATTAACTGCCAGTAGCAGTCTAGAAGATATGTTTGGCTGGAGGTGGGGGAGTGTTAAAGTTTAATTTGAAATATGGTCAGATTATCCATGAGAATAGTCACATCCTTGAAGTAAAAATAGCCATGGACTAATAGGCTACCATCAGGAAAAAACAGCTTTTGTTCTCACTTTTTATATTATTTTTGCCTTTCAGTAGGTGAACTTTTTATATTGTTTAATTTATTGTATCATTTGTTATTCATTGTTTCATGTTTACTTTTCATTTATTCTGTTTCTGTTATTCATTTTTTCCATCTGGATTTCCAGGCTCTGGAGGAAGAAATAGAAAGCCATGCAACAGATGTGCACCAGGCAGTCAAAATTGGGCAGTCCCTCTCCTCCCTGACGTGCTCTGCGGAGCAGGGCGTGCTGTCAGAAAAGCTAGACTCCTTGCAGGCCCGATACAGTGAGATTCAAGACCGGGGCTGTCGGAAAGCAGCCCTGCTTGAACAAGCACTGTGTAACGCTAGACTGTTCGGGGAGGATGAGGTGGAGGTGCTCAACTGGCTGGCTGAGGTTGAGGACAAGCTCAGTTCAGTATTCGTAAAGGATTACAGACAGGATGTCCTGCAGAAACAGCATGCTGACCACCTGGTATTCACGTTTTCCATTTTTATCGGTCATGTTATGAAGTTATTTTGTACTTTTGATTCATGTTTCTCTTCATTTCTTTTCTCTTTTTAATTCCAAACATTTCAATTTAATTTTATACGTAAGCACGTAGTTATAGACTTGTTGCTAAGGACTAATCTATTCTTAGATAAGTCCATGGAAATACTTGCACGTAAAGTGAATCAGTAACTCTAGAGGACGATCCAGAGTACAGTCAGGGGCCATCCCATCTCCAACTCATGTTTTACATCATTAGGTCAGGTATCACTCTGTTTCCATCTGAGCGGTTTTATCAAAGAGTGTATGTCATTTAACAACTGGAATACCTAAATATTCCTAGGGTTTGACCACATAGCTATAACTTCTGAAATTTTTCTAGGTTTATGTGCTCAAATTCCAGGGATTGTCATCTTAATAGAAAAAGAATTTTGTTCTTTTATCTCATTTTTATGAAATTTCTTTGGGGATAGTAAAAATAGACAAAGCAGTTGTTTTGTTGTTGTTTTAAATAGCCTAAGATTCTTCTGTTTCATTGACTTCAAATATTGAGAATTTTTTTTAATTAACATATAATGTATTATTTGCCCCAGGGTACATGTCTGTGAATCGTCAGGCTTACACATTTCACAGCACTCACCATAGCACATACCCTCCCCAATGTCCACACCCCAGCCACCCTATCCCTACCCCCTCCCCCTGCCTCCCAGCCACCCTTAGTTCGTTTCGTGAGTCTAGGAGTCTCTTATGGTTTGTCTCCCTCCCCATCCCTTCCTGTTCCATTTCTCTCCGCCCCCCCCCCAGACTCCCACCTTTCCTCTCAAATTCTTCATATCAGAGAGATCATGTGGTACTTGTCTTTCTCTGACTGACTTATTTAGCTCAGCATAATACCCTCCAGTTCCATCCACGTCATTGCAAATGGCCAGATTTCGTTTCTTTTGATGGCTGCATAGTATTCCAT
>CM053606.1:25571237-25621714 GCA_028646535.1 Procyon lotor
AATTGAAGAAAGGGGGTTTAAAGAGACTTTCCTCATCCCTGGAAGGAGACTCCCTCATTTCCTCTTAAATATAAATAACTGTGCGCTCTCCCCCACAGGTGAAGAGGTATTGCTTATCCAAGAGAAACTGGATGGAATCAAGACTCGCTATGCAGACATCACAGTCACTAGCTCCAAGGCCCTCAGAACCTTAGAGCAAGCCCGGCAGCTGGCCACCAAGTTCCAGTCTACTTATGAGGAACTGACGGGGTGGCTGAGGGAGGTGGAGGAGGAGCTGGCAGCTAGTGGAGGACAGTCTCCCACAGGGGAGCAGATACCCCAGTTTCAACAAAGACAGAAGGTGAGCTGTCATGTCATACAATAAAGGGGGAAAAAATTTCCTCTTAAAATCCTTAAGTTCAAAATTTTTTAAGTTTCATCACCAACTGTTTCTACCTTAAATCTAAACCAAAAAGTTCTGCCTCGTTTGTTTCTTGTTTGCTCACGGGCAGTAAGATTTGACAGAAGGGCAGACTTACATAAGACCAGGTGCTGTGGTCTGAAGGGGGGAAAAAAAGACTGGATCACAGATCCCTGGGAAGTTTACTTTACATGGTAACATTTTAAAATTTACTTTTGTAACTCATTCTCTAGGGAGTGCTTCGTGATTATATTTGATTTTCCTGCAGGATCTAGTGCAGTTCTAGATGTGCAGAAATACTGCGTAGGTACTTATTGAGTTAAATGCCTGTGGTTAAAGAACTGTTTTATCATTTCTACTGAAGTAAGGAGAAAAAAAGAAAGAGACACTCTTTGTTTTACCCAGAGACAGTCTGGCCAAAGAAGTGTTGCAGACAGTTCTAAGCAGTAGCTAAGCCTAAAGTCAGGCTGTGGAATGATTGAAAAATCTGAGACAAGAAAAAAAATAAGTGGAGGAAGGAGGTCAGAGCCCTGCTGGGATGTGTGGTAGAGATAGCACTTTCCACCCAGCACAGCTGCTAATGTGCTTAATTTAGCAAGGAATGGCCTGAAAACTTTTTTTCCCTCCTTAGGAATTAAAGAAGGAGGTCATGGAGCACAGGCTGGTGTTGGACACAGTGAATGAAGTAAGCCGTGCTCTCTTAGAGCTGGTGCCCTGGAGAGCCAGAGAAGGGCTGGATAAACTTGTGTCTGATGCCAACGAACAGTACAAGTTGGTTAGTGACACTGTGGGACAAAGGGTGGATGAAATTGATGCTGCTATTCAGAGATCACAACAGGTAATGTTTATAAACACCTCTGCATTAATATTTTAGGCAGCAAAGCTGAATATATAAAGTATAAAACTATGCCCCACATAAATATAGGCTCAGGAATAGGAATAATAAGATAAAGCAAAATCTGATGTAACAAATTACCTCAGTGATGAGAAGTGATTGGATAAAGGTATATGAGGACGGATCTTAGTTTGACCAAAAGTATTTGACCCTTTTTGAGAAGATAGGAATTTGTGGTAGAGTCTATGTGAGCCCTCTTCTCAGCTACTGCCCCATTAAGAGGCAGATTCTGATAGAAGTAGATAATATCTAGGATCAAAAGGTCCAAATGCATCCCAGTCTTAGTTTGGCATAATCAACTGTTTTAGCATTAGCTGGGGGAAGAGGGGAAGGAACCAAGAACTATAATTACTATTAAATATGCCAACCAAAATAGCAGAGCCATCCAAAATAGAACCTTCCCGGTAAACACAGGTGTCATATTTCCCTCTATCTTTTTTCCTTCCTGCTTTCTGGGAAAAGTTATTTGCTTTCCTTTGTAGCTAGATATGTACCTATTAATGTCATGGTGCAAAGTAAATATAACATGACTTCTTGGGTTCAGTGATGAGCAAAATCTTTGTGAACCATGTAGAAGTTTGCTCTGACTTCAAGTGTGTCCCCAACGTGTCTTTATTGATATCCCTGATCTTGGCCAAATATTTTGGTATGAAACTTATCATGCTTGGGAGTTTATTTTCCTCTTTAAAAAGATAGTAGTGTAGGTTGGCAAAGTTGAAGAAGAGAAAAAATTGGACCCTCATTTAACAGCAATCACTTAGAACACATTCTTCATTTTTCTTAGTGTCTGCACAACCTTTTCAAAGTTGGGTGTTCCCCTGGGTTCTTATGCTTCTTCAGATGAGCGAGTACTTCCTAGTTAACTTGACTCAAGTGTCTGCTGCCATTTTTAATGATATATTTAAACATATGACTAAAAGTACTCCAGTGTGTGGGTAAGAAAAAGAACTGGCAGAAAGAGCACAGTCTCATAAAAGCATTGTGATTAGAAGTGTATTTTTAAGAGTGTCAGTTTCCATTGTTGTTTCTAGCTGTAGGATCACTAACTGGGTTCTGTTAACTTCTTTCTAAAGAAGTTGAAATAGGATCAACTCATATTTGTATATGTATAATCCATAAGTATAATCCATTCCAAATTGTCTGCATCTTGATTTATGATTTTATGAAATTCTCCCCCAGTTTTGGCCTTACTTTGTAGATATAAACATTATTTGTGAAAATCCAGGCCTTTGCCTGTTAAAGAAATTCTAATTCTAAGGAGATAGACTTTTGTTATATGTAACTGGTTCATTTTCCTTTAATATGTCTATTAGTATGAGCAAGCTGCTGATGCAGAGCTAGCTTGGGTTGCTGAAACAAAACGAAAACTGATGGCCCTGGGACCAATTCGCCTGGAACAAGACCAGACCACAGCTCAGCTGCAGGTACAAAAGGTAAGTGTCACACAGACACAGCCACTGTGCCCTGAGCAAGTAGGATCTTCACCAGCTTAGAGTGACTACAAGAGTTTCTGACTATCCCAGGAGGAGTAATGCAATTTCATGATGATGGATAGAGATTAAAAATATTTAAGATGAGGAAGAGACTCTTTGCTTTGCGAAAAGCAGGAGGCCCATTAATTCAGGAAAGAATTGTTAGCAGTTTTCTGGATGATTTTTAGGAGAGGGAGGTGATACTTTTGTAAGCTGTTAAAAGATAAGTACTAATCATGTATGGACAGGCAAAATGTCAGACTTCAGAGAAGAGTTTTGATGTGGCTTCATCAGAGCAAGGAGTTTTTCATAGGTTTTTGTCTAACATTTTGGTAACACCAGCTTGGGGTCCTTTTACTTCACGATCTAACTCTATTTCACTTTCAAAGGCTTTCTCCATTGACATCATTCGACACAAAGATTCAATGGACGAACTCTTCAGTCATCGTGGTGAAATCTTTGGCACATGTGGGGAGGAGCAAAAAGCCGTATTACAGGTGAATTGCATTTATTTATTCACCACGTTGTTCTTGTCTCGACCATGATGCATCCTTACAATTGTGAAATGATAGTTAAAGAAGGTTTTTTTTCCTCTCTACCACTGGTAATGGTAATAAAGTGCAGCTTGATGTTCTGGGGGGTTCATACCCCTAACCCTGTGTGTACAAATGTCCAAAACAGCCCTACTGTATGATAGGAAATATATTGCAATCCATTTTCTTTTATAACAGAGGAATTGCTTTTCAGTCCATAAGGATCTTTTGAGTTACCTTTCAAAGTATCTGTGATACCTTTCAAAGTATCTAAGTTTTTCAGAACCATGTGCAGATATTCTTTCTTCCTTCTAAATGATCGGATCAGTTTTGTTTGTTTCTGTAAAGGTTATGGTTAACCACTGTTTCCTCAGAAATAGTCATAAATCGAGCTACTCACTTTAAATGTGTGAAGCATAAGTGTTGGGTTTATGGAGACATTTTTGTCAGAGGAAGAGAACCAGGTGAACCTTGATGGGCAGAGGGTCCGTCACAGGCCCTGAGATGTTCTGTCTTGAACTGACCCGCCATAATGATGCTGTGTCTGAAGTTGTGTGTCTTCACTAAAAGCTTAATGCTGTGTTGTGCTTGCTCTATTTGACTGTCTTTGAAACTACTTTCATGTGTTAAAAAGTCTAGAAACAACACACTTATGTGATAGGAAAAAAACAGAAAATTCAGATAAGTATAAGGAAAATATAAGTAACTTGTAATTTTGCTCAGTTAACCCATTTCCAAGCATTAAAAACTAAAGAAGTTCTTCGGTTTTTAATGTATGTACACCTACATTTTTCCTTAAAAGAAGGAGTCGTAAGAGTAATAAATGTTATACTTTGTTGTTCATAGGAAAAGACAGAGTCTCTAATACAGCAGTACGAAGCCATTAGTCTGCTCAATTCAGAGCGTTACACCCGCCTCGAGCGGGCCCAGGTCTTGGTGAACCAGTTTTGGGAAACATATGAGGAGCTCAGCCCCTGGATTGAGGAGACCCGGGCACTGATAACACAGTTACCTCCTCCAGCCATTGATCACGAGCAGCTCAGGCAGCAGCAGGAGGAGATGAGGGTAAGGAGCATGTTGGCTTTTATTTCATTGCAGAACTGAACACGGCTCCACAATTTATTTGAAAACAACATATTTATCAGTGCCTACCCGGTGTAAGTTCTGTGTTATGAAGTTAATTCTTAATCAGTTAGAATTTCTTTGGACAATACAAATGTATACCTCAATTCTTTCCCTTATCCTTAATATGAAAGCGTTAAAGAAAAGCATGGAGATGTCAGAACCCTGGGCATCGCTGAAGTGAAGAACTAAGTGAACATCAAGGGAACTTTTCATCTTTCCAGCCACAGCGGGATGTTATGGGATGGGTGTGTGGCTGGGTGGCTTTTTCCATTTGGTTCGGCCCCAGTTGAAGTGGGAACCATGAAGAATGGGCAGAGAGCATTTGTGGCATGTAGTTTAGGGGAAGAGGGGAATCTGTTGACACTTAATGCTGTTAACATTAAAGATAGTTCTTAATGTTTCTTTTATTTGTGGTTAATGGCTTGTGCTTATTCCTTTCTCTGTGTTTCTATATGTGGAAGGATATAAACTGGAAGGAACCAGCAGTAAAGTCAAGGAGTGGTTGGATTACTAGGAATGTTGCCATTTGTGCCTTGTCTTGCTTAGTGTCTCTCAGTTTGGGGAGGGAGACAGGCATTTAACCATGTAAAATATAATATAGTACACAGAAGTATTTATATGTACAGAAAAGGGAGATTAAACTTGTATCGATGGGGAGGGTTATGGGGAATAAGAGAGGATGTATCTAGGAAGGCTTCCCAAGTGATGGGGCATCTGTTAGCTTTTGAGAATTAGGAGGATTAGGTAGTATTAGAACCTAAGACTTAGATGTTTGTTTGTTTGTTCTTTCATAAATGGTGAGATGCTGGAACTTGCTGGTTTTGGCAATTCAGTTTGTTCCTCTCAAAGTTGATATGAGCTCTAATCAAAATATTTAAGCAAATAAACTGGTATAAAATGCTCACTTGGGGCTCCTGGGTGGCTCAGTGGGTTAAAGCCTCTGCCTTCGGCTCAGGTCATGATCTCGGGGTCCTGGGATTGATCCCCACATTGGGCTCTCTGCTCGGCGGGGAGCCTGCTTCCCCCTCTCTCTCTGCCTGCCTTTCTCCTACTTGTGATCGCTTTCTCTGTCAAATAAATAAAATCTTTAAAAAAAACAAAAGCAAACCTACTCACTTTATTTATTTTTTTTATATAGCAACTCAGGGAATCCATTGCCGAACACAAACCCCATATTGATAAGCTACTAAAGATAGGCCCACAGCTAAAGGAGTTAAACCCTGAGGAGGGGGAAATGGTGGAGGAAAAATACCAGAAAGCAGAAAACCTGTATGCCCAAATAAAAGAGGAGGTGCGCCAGCGGGCACTGGCCCTCGATGAGGCTGTTTCCCAGTCGGCTCAGGTATGTGTGTGTCTTAAACTCATGATGCCTTCAATACTGTCCTTTAGTCTAAGCAGGAGGTCTCTGGGTCAGGTGTGCCCCTGCGGTCTTGAATGTCTAGACCAATGTGCTGATGAAACATCATCAGTAGACTAGCAACCTTTGCCTGTCTACATTTTTGTTCCAAGGAACATTGGTATACCGACATTGTAGGGGGAAGGGCGGTAAAACTCGCCTCGGCTGGTATATATTCTCTGTTGACTGTTTCCTTGAAAACTTTATATTGTGATGAGTCTTTAGCAGGGATGATTTTGGATAAATTCACCTTGAAGCAACAAACGTGTCAAGAAAAGTCTAAATCCTATTTGGCTTGTTACTTCTGAAATTTTGAGAACAGCACATTAGTTTTCTTACTCATGAGGCCACCGGCTAGTTCCTGGTTCAGAAAAAGATGCTTGAGTAGGGAGAAGTAAGAGCCAAAGAGAAACCTAAACCACCAGCAGTGAAGTTTAAAGCATGTAACTACATACTCTTCAACTAATATATTACTGTTAGTGGTATTTTTGTCATGTCTGGGTATTTTATTCCTATGTTTAGTCTCAATATTCTTGGTTAATATTTGTACTTACTCAAGTTTCTCCCCCCACCTTCCGTGCCATCTCTCACTCACATTGTGGGATGTGTTACTATGTGTTGTTGCTGCCTGCTCCTGTCTTCCCCACATCGTCACATTTCATTGTTGTGTTGACCGCGCCCACCATTACAGATTGCAGAGGTAAGGTGCCCACCCACACTGGGATTAGGGGGTTCTTATGCAGCTGACAATTGAGAGAATTTACCTATAAGGAAGTTTCCTTAACTGTAGTGGAATAAGTTTTCTTAGTGTGGTTTATTATGCCAGTCTCACTTGGGGTGAACCCTAGAAGTGAGGGAGTGGTGGGAGTGATTTTATTGAAATCCCACTGTGTCTTCCCTGTAAGACACTTAAAGGAATAAATTGATAAGCCTTACTCCAATGAATCTAGAGCTGGTTTTAGAGAGCTTTTTAAGGAGGGAAGCTTATCTGCACTGCTCCCTTTTCCCCCTTCTCTGCTTCAGATTGTAAATGAAAGTTTTATGATTATAGTCATGTTATTCAAAGTACCAGAAAACTGGGAAGGTAAATTGTTCATTTAGAATAAAGATAGATTTGGCCTTCCTTAATTACCTTTCATCATGCTGACATTTTCTCTTCTCACTATTACATATGGTGGGTTATTAAATTGCATGCCATGTTACTTTTAATCTCCAAATCATGTGGCATATTGAGTTCCCCATTCATTTACACAGTTGGTGGAGGGTCTCTAACTTGTTGGTCTAATCTGTTGCATGCAACTGTCATCTGAGATGTTGACACACTGACTCTCACCAGTTTCATGGTCTTGTCCCTTTCTTGTCACCCTAGTTGGAATGGGGGGAGTATTGTGACAGCACTAAATGAGTTGATTTCTGACATATTACTTAATATCTGTTTGTTCGTTTTGAAAATAAACATTTACTTTCTTTTTTTGGTGGGCCAGCACGGGTGTGCTATGCCCAAAACAGTTTCTTAGGCAAACCTAACACTTGACAGCCATCAGGCTAGGCTGAATACAAGTCATCCTAAACAGTAGTAGATTTATACCCTGGCCTTATTCCCTAACATTTCCCCCAGAAGTGTGATGAAGTATTACTGTGGTGGCTAATGGTCCAACATCTGTTTAGTTCCATGATAAAATTGAGCCCATGCTGGAGACTCTGGAGAATCTCTCCTCTCGCCTGCGTATGCCACCACTGATCCCTGCTGAAGTAGACAAGATCAGAGAATGCATCAGTGACAATAAGAGTGCCACTGTGGAGCTGGAAAAGCTGCAGCCTTCCTTTGAGGCCCTGAAACGCCGTGGAGAAGAGCTCATTGGGCGATCTCAGGGAGCTGACAAGGATCTGGCTGCAAAAGGTGCTTGATGGATCTTTTTTTTTTTTTTTTTTTTTTTTTTAAGTAGCCTCCACGCCCAGCATGGGGCTCCCAAACTCAAGACCCTGAGATCAAGATCTGGGCTGAGGTCAGGAGTCACGTGCTTAACTTAGTAGACCACCCAGGTGCCCCTGAATCTAATTAATTTTTAAAGAAAATCAATAGAATAAATTCTAGGCTGTGGTTACTCCAGCATCCCACCGGATACATTTCACTGAATGTGAAGGCAGTCCCCAAGTAATGAGTATTCCACAAAGTCATTTGGAAGTCATTTAGAATTCAGAACACATCTCCCCCATTGAAACAAGATTACAATCGGTAGTTAGATTCCCAGGCTAGGAAACAAATGCTCTTTTAACCCTTAATATGAGTAAGCTGCAGTATCCATAATAGGTAGAACGTAACTACCTTTTATAACACTTTATAAGGGAAACAGTGAGTTTCAACACAGAACACTGGAAACAGAGTTTTCATTGTAGCCCCTTTATAAGTTCGATCTTTTGTTTTTGATTTTGTTTTAAGATCTTATTTATTTCAGAGATAGAGATACCACGTGTGAGCAGGGGGAGGAGCAGAAGGAGAAGGAGAGAGAATCCCAAGTAGACTCCCCACTGAATGCAGAGTCAGATGCAGGGCTTGATCTCACAACCCTGAGATCATGACCTGAGCTGAAATCAAGAGTCAGACGCTCAACTGACTGAGCCATCCAGGTTCCCCTGGGTCTTTTGTATCTTAGCAGTACCTTTATGTTAGATGCTAACTCATTTCCACATTACCTCTGTGGTCTCTTTCTGTGGGAGACCAACATAAGTGGAAAATACAAATTTCTAAATAATAAATAAAGCAAAGGTAGAAAACTGTCCTTCAGTTTAAACTTTTAGAGCTTTTTAAAGGATAAGAACTAGGTGAAATTTCTGATGAAGCAGATTCAAGTACTTAAAGAGTCCGATTCATATCTATTCTTGATTCCCTCAGAAATCCAGGACAAATTGGATCAAATGGTATTCTTCTGGGAGGACATCAAAGCTCGGGCTGAAGAGCGAGAAATTAAGTTCCTTGATGTCCTTGAACTCGCAGAGAAGTTCTGGTATGACATGGCAGCTCTCCTGACCACTATCCGAGATACCCAGGACATCGTCCATGATTTGGAAAGCCCAGGCATTGACCCATCTATAATCAAACAGCAGGTGGAAGCTGCTGAGGTGAGACAGAAACAAAACCCCATCTCTTACGTATTTGTCCTCTAGAAGATCACTTTAAGCGTTAACTGCTTACTGGTAGTTGTTATTGTTGTTGTTATTTAATAGGACTTTTTCCCACTTGAAAAAAATATGTGCTCTACTATGTATGTATAGTAGAGATTTCTTTCTTTTTTATATATACATGTTGTACTACTTGTTTAGACTCATACAACCTCCGTAATTGTGATAATAGGACAATACCATCGCTCAAAAGTACTTCTCCCATCAGTTTTAAACTCAATTCAAATTAGTAGAATGTGCTTTTTTGATTTTAGTCCTTTCTAGAGTACAGTATTTCTCAAGTAAATTTACTTATTTGTTTGTTTCCAAGTAAGTTTCTTTAATGTAGAAAAACAACAGACAGAAAAGAAAATAAATTCTGGAGTAACAGTTGTTACTTGGACATACCTTTTTGTAGCCTTTTTGGAGAGCCTAGTTTTTACTAAATGCATTTTTCACCTCATTTTGTCTCTTTAGTTTCAGCCATTCTCCCCCCCTCCCTGCTCCTGTCATTGCCAGTGCCTGAACCAGTTTTTAGGATCTGGCCCAGAACTGACTTTCTCCAAGATTATATAGTCTAGTGTTTCTATGATGTTAGTCTCTCAGCTCTTAGGTTGGTGCCTAGTACTGTATTATTTTATCCTTGTTGATACACATCCCTGTGATAGAGTTCCTTTTTTCTTCTTTTCTTTTAGATTTTATTAATTTATTAGAGTGAGTGGGAAGGAGAGGGAGAGTCTGAAGCAGACTCCACACTGAGCACAGAGCCCAGTAAGGGGCTCAATCCAACAACCCCCGTGATAGATTTCTGTCTGTAGATTATAGTCTCTTGAAGCCTGGAAGGATGAACCTTCAGTAAACTATTAAAGCTCACTAGACCTTTCCTAGACTACTTTAAAAATATTGTTATATATATAAATGTATTTCATACATCTATATTGTGTGTGTGAGAGAGCGAAAGAAAAATGAACCGAGTCCAAAGTTTCACCGTTTGGGTAGGTGAAATATTAAGGACACTGAAAGGCTTTCATGAAATTGACAGTTCTGTTCAACATCTGCTATTGATGAGGGTATAAATTACATTTGCAAAGTTTGGGAAGTTCTGTTCTGCTTTCTGTTTTGGCTTATGTTCTGTTCATTTACATGTAGACTATTAAGGAAGAGACAGATGGTCTGCATGAGGAATTGGAGTTTATTCGAATCCTCGGAGCAGATTTAATTTTTGCCTGTGGAGAAACAGAGAAGCCCGAAGTGAAGAAGAGCATTGATGAGGTGTGGAAAAAAAATGGCTATGGAATTCAGATGAAACCTTAGTGGACTCACACTGAGGACTGGTATTAATTAAAGAATCTGTTTTTCCCCTAGCTGAATAATGCCTGGGAGAGCTTAAACAAAACCTGGAAAGAGAGGCTAGAAAAGCTTGAGGATGCCATGCAGGCCGCTGTGCAGTATCAGGACACTTTGCAGGTGAGAGGCCACAGGCTGACCACCACAGAAAGAAGCTTCCGTGTTCTTTTTGTCATATTCCAAATCCAGCTGAGTGGATCACCTTTGCAGTACTGGAGCATTCTCAAACCTAAGACAGTGCTATTTCGGTATTTCTAGCCTAATTTTCCCGTTCCTGGTGAGGAAGGTACTGATCTCCAAATCTCTACTCCTCTTGCCATGTTTTTCATCATCATCTTTATCCTCAGGGTGGCTATGCGGTGAAGCGGGTCAGACTGTGTAAGTCCTTGCTTGCCAGAGGTTCCAAACCCAGGTTACCTTGAAGCACAGCTTGGCACAGTACTCCCACCACATCCTGAGCTTGCTAGGTGGCCGTGACAAATACTAGCTTCTACGCACATTTAGTTTTTCCATAGTGTAGTTTATTTTGGACATTATCCTACTAATACTGGCTCTGTTCTCAGATCTCCATATTATGGTGTAAAGCTCATCATCCCTTACCTCTTTCCCCCACCTAAATACACAAACAGCACAGGGTCTTTGAGTTTTGTCTGCTTATGTCAGCAGAGATGATGCTAATTCTCTCCCAACAGCTGGTGCTTTTTTTTTTTTTTTTTTTTTTTTTTTTGACTGTTTGTCTTTTTATTTCAGGCCATGTTTGACTGGCTAGATAACACTGTGATTAAGCTCTGCACCATGCCTCCTGTCGGCACTGACCTCAACACTGTTAAAGATCAGTTAAATGAAATGAAGGTTTGTGACTGGGGAGGGCTTTTGAAGAAGAGTTGCATTTTCGTTTTTAAAGACTTGGTTTGATATTAACATGAAGTATGTTTCCGGTAGGAGTTCAAAGTGGAAGTTTACCAACAGCAAATTGAGATGGAAAAGCTCAATCACCAGGGTGAGCTGATGTTAAAGAAAGCTACAGATGAGACGGACAGAGACATTATCCGAGAACCATTGACGGAACTCAAACACCTCTGGGAGAACCTGGGTGAAAAAATTGCCCACAGACAGGTGAGGCAGATGGTAAAGTCCATCAGTGGACAACTAGCTACTGTTTTCTCATTTCCTGACAAATGTCTCCTTTATATCTTTTTCTGAGTAGCACAAACTAGAAGGTGCTCTCCTGGCCCTTGGCCAGTTCCAACATGCCTTAGAGGAACTGATGAGCTGGCTCATTCACACTGAGGAGTTGTTAGATGCTCAGAGACCCATAAGCGGAGACCCAAAAGTCATTGAAGTTGAGCTTGCAAAGCACCATGTAAGTCCTCTCAGTTTTCATCTCTCTGCCTGTTGGTTTGAGACCAAATGTCACCAGAAGCCTCTCGATACTGTGTGCACCATAAAGAACCAGGCTTGATGGCATCTGTGGAAATAAATGATGATGTTCAACATTTTTTTAGGTTCTAAAAAATGATGTTTTGGCCCACCAAGCCACAGTGGAAACAGTCAACAAAGCTGGCAATGAGCTTCTTGAATCTAGTGCCGGGGATGACGCCAGCAGCCTGAGAAGCCGTTTGGAAACCATGAACCAGTGCTGGGAGTCGGTGTTACAAAAAACGGAGGAGAGAGAGCAGCAGCTCCAGTTGACACTGCAGCAGGTACATGTTGTCCGGACCAGTAGGTGGGGCCATGCACGCCGCAGCGTCCAGAGGAGCACCTGTCCGAGCCCATCAAAGGAAAGCCATTTGGAGTAGCATCCCCTCCACCCCCTCTGCTCCATGTCTTAAGAGGAGGGTCAGTTCCGCCCTGGAACTTGTTTGGAAAGAATAGCTTTTGATTGAGTGGTTCTTTTTGGATTTGTAGCATAGTCTTTTTAGTTACTCTTCAAACTTAGTAGATCTTGGCTACAACAAAGCTTGCTCACAGATTTGGTTATTTCTTGCGTCAAGTCAGGATCCCTTCATCCCCTGCCCCCCATCCACCTGCAACAGTACCTTAGCCAATCAATTCATCAAGTTATATCAGACGTCAGTGATAGGTTATAAGGATTCTGCTAGATTCTAGGAATAAATAACTGTATTGGCTCCATGCTAATCCAACAACAGAACCACCCTGAGAGCAACCCAGAATTCCTCCCTCAGGATAGGCTCCTCATATGGTCATTTAGGAAGTTTACTCTTGAAGCTGAGAATTGACTGCTGACCTTGCTGGTATGTCTTTTCTCAAAGGCCCAGGGTTTCCACAGTGAAATTGAAGATTTCCTCTTGGAACTGACTAGGATGGAAACGCAACTTTCTGCATCGAAGCCCACAGGAGGACTTCCTGAAACTGCTAGGGAACAGCTTGATACACATATGGTAATAGACGTTTCTTGAAGTTGAACATAACCACCTATTCATAGACCTGTATGTATCTGGGAGTCTACAAAGTATGCATTTTTACCGACAATATAGTACAACTTTAAGGATTACTGCTTTTATGTGGGCATTAATACCCCCTACCACAGTGGTGACAGGGAAGCTTGATTGGAAATACATTGGTGAGCTGGTAAATTTTGAGTTGGTCAGTCGGTTGGCATAGGAATATTGACCTGAAGGTGAGAGCATCAAGAAGACAAATACATGACACAGATATGTCTCTACTTAGGAAGAGAGTGTTTGGGAGGATTTAGGGAAATTGATAGATACTGACAATGTATTAAGAAAGGGGCTGAGGGAAAAAAGGCAACATAATTTCTAGGCAAATATTTCCTGAAACAAATAAATTATTAGGAGTCTATTTTTGTGATCGCTGATCCTCAAAAAAATCCTCTTGAATAACAAAATTATTTTCATTTTAATGAGGAATGATAGGATTCATTGCTAAGCGGTTGAACTAAATCCAAAAGAAAGGGTTTTAATCAAGAATGAGACCTTCCTGGACTTTTCCAACTGTGCTTATAAATCTGTGTGTGGGTGTGTCTCAGCGAATTGACATTGCCAATCTTTTTCTTGCCTTTTTTTTTTTTCTTCCAGGAACTCTATTCCCAGCTCAAAGCCAAGGAAGAGACTTATAATCAGCTGCTTGACAAGGGCAGGCTCATGCTTCTAAGCCGTGACGACTCTGGGTCTGGCTCAAAGACAGAGCAGAGTGTCGCTCTCTTGGAGCAGAAGTGGCATGTGGTCAGCAGTAAGATGGAAGAAAGAAAGGTATCACCACAAAATACAGTGTGTGATTACTGGGCTTGAGTCATTTGCTTGGCGAATGCATGTAATTACCATCTAGTTTCTGTGAAGATTTCTCAAAGACCAGTCCACAGTACCAGAAGTTGCAGAACTAATATCCACAGGATCACTTTTGTGCTAATCAAGCTGTCTTTTCTGCTGTTGAATTTCTATTTTGTATCTGTGTGAAGTTGCGTTGATGGTGCTAAGTTTCTGCTACTATTTGCTTTTATTATTCATTCCTTTTCTGCCTCTACAAGTTAAGACATTCCTGGCTGTTACTGCTCACTGATGGACTTACAGCCCATATTAATCACCGAATTGTGTTCCCACTGAAAACCCGGGTTAAGTTGGAGTCGCTGGCTTGGGATTGGGAGGGTGGGAACAGAGGGTGCGGGAAGTCGAGTTAACATTCTCCACAAAGAATTTGGACCCTTGTATAAATGTAGTATGCAGAGAATTTTACTAAAAATTAGGAGACAAGTAGATTATGAGACCTCTCCCATTCTTCTTCAAAAATCAAATTCTCTTCAAAAGAAAGGTGATAGGGGATCAAGGCCTCAAAACATTGTTTTTTATGAATACTGAGTTTCGGAGTATCACTCAGTACAGAGTATCTATACCAGGTGGATCAAATGTAAAATATGTGTTCAAGTCTATTGGCCACATCCATTCAACAGTTATTAATCATGTGTGTACCAGGCACTGTGCTGCTTCATGTATAGTGGAAGCGAAGGCTTGGACCCTATCATTGTGAAATTCAATGGGCAGAAGGACATAAAACAAATACACATCTAAATGAACATTTTGAGAGGAGCATTGATTTCCTAGAATTCTTTTAGTGTGAGGTCTAGTAATTCTCTTATATGAAGAATGACCAAAGGAGATGAATATAAGGCTTTGTTCTAATTCTTAGACAGACTATCCTCTGTTATTCCTGTTGAATGCAGAACTAAGACTAATTAAAGAAACCGTGGCAGATTCTGGCTCATAATCAAGTTTCTAGAAGGTTTTCCCATCAGTGGAGCAGGAACTCAAGAAATAGTTACCCATCACTGGTGGGACCTGTCCGACAGGGCCAGGGATCAAGGATAGTTATTTCTGGTTTTGTAGAACATTACATTTCAGTATCACTAAAATCATTGTTTAAATGTGTGTGGTGCTGTATTAAAAAAGATACAGATAAAATATTGTGGAAAGATTTCCTGTCATCTAGGAACTTGCAATATATTATTTTCAAGGCATTTATATGATAAGTTTGAGGGAGATTTTCTTTTTCCTCTTGATTGGTTTAGGTTGGGGCCTTGTGTTTTTGTAACATTCATTATAGCGTTTTTCTAGGTTATAAAAGTAACTTGAAATCACAAAGAGAAAAACCTTGACAGTATAACCCAGTTAACAACAATTAACATTTATCATGTAGATCTTGGGTTTCTTTTTATGAATATTTTAGATATAGTCATTTTTAACAACATGTCATTATTCCACTATATCTGCCTGGTAGATGGACCAGGAACAGAGGCCATCATCTCTGAGGCTGGAGCTTGTAGTCTCTGGAATTAGGGTGTATTCTTGGGCAGTGGCACATGCCCCCGAATGAGCCATTGTTTTCGTCATTCTGATTTAAATCAAAGTGTCTAAAAATTTGTATCTAGTGTTGTCAGATTTTTGCTTGGAATATTATGGCTTTAATTACCTTTTCTTCTTATAGCTTAAAAATGAGCTTCAGGGGCACCTGGCTGGCTCTGTCAGTAGAGCATAAGACTCTTTTTTTTTTTTTTTTTTTAAGATTTTATTTATTTGAGAGAGAGCGCATGTGTACAAGTAGGGAGGGCCAGAGGGAGAGGGAGAGGCAGGCTCCTGGCCAAGCAGGGAGCCTGATGTGGGACTCATCCCAGGACCCCAGGATCATGACCTGAGCTGAAGGCAGATGTTTAACCGACTGAGCCACCCAGGTGCCCCAAGAATATGTGACTCTTGATCTCAGGGTTGTGAGTTCAAGCCCCACATTGGCCCTACTTACTTAAAAATTACTTACTTGAAAATAAGCTTACTTTAAAAATTAAAATATATATAAAATGAAATTAAAATTAAGAAAAGAATAAGCTTCAGCCTCATACGTTTTCAGGTGCCATATTTTCTGAAAGCATATTTGAACAGAGAGCACTGCATGAGCATCATCTTTACAGTAAAGTGCTTTTCATTTAGTTGTTTTTACACCATAAAAGTATGTTAAAGGGAAGTGAGGCTTTGCCCCAAACAAGTTGCAGACCCTGCATCTGTCACCACTAAAGGATGAGTTCACTTACATTTACTGAGTAGTTTCATTCCTGTTCTTTAATGTCCCAGGAAGTGGGGAATGGAAGAAAAAGCCTCAAAGCTGCAAATCGTGCTTTTTCCTTTTCATACGTAGTTGTTTTGGTTTCAGACACTAACATTAAATTGCCCCCTTTTTTGTAAACAAGGCATGTTTGGGGGTTGATTAAACGAGGCTTCTTTTTTAGTGGTCATTTCATCTGGTGTACATTTCACACCTTTGTTCTTGAAGCTACAATTCCTGAATTTGGCACTTTTTCTTTTTGTGTGTTTTAATTAAAATTCAGTCAAAGCTGGAAGAGGCCCTCAACCTGGCAACAGAATTCCAGAATTCCCTGCAGGAGTTTATCAACTGGCTCACGCTAGCAGAGCAGAATCTCAACATCGCCTCTCCTCCCAGCCTGATTCTAAACACTGTCCTTTCCCAGATAGAAGAGCACAAGGTAACTATGAGGTGATGATGGTGCCCTCCTTTTGAAAGGACTCATTGGAAGAGAATCTCGTCTATCTTATCCTCAGTTTAAAGAAAGCAATATTTTCCCCTCAGGTGTTTGCTAATGAGGTCAATGCTCATCGAGACCAGATCATTGAGCTGGATCAAACTGGGAATCAGTTAAAGTTCCTTAGCCAAAAACAGGACGTCGTTCTGATCAAGAATTTGCTGGTTAGCGTCCAGTCTCGATGGGAGAAGGTTGTCCAGCGGTCTATTGAAAGAGGGCGATCACTGGATGATGCCAGGAAGCGGGCAAAACAAGTGAGTTATGAATGAAAGAGACCAATTGAACAACCTTGGGCTGCATGTGTGGAGTCCCCAGAAAAATTCTCATGAAAGTCTAGTTTGCTTAGTCATTCCTGTTACAAGTTATTTTTTATATAATTGTAGTTCCATGAAGCTTGGAAAAAACTGACCGACTGGCTAGAAGATGCAGAGAGTCACCTGGACTCGGAGCTGGAGATATCCAATGACCCAGACAAAATTAAACTCCAGCTCTCTAAGCATAAGGTAAAGCGTTCATGGCTTTTAGGTTCTGAGCTGGGAATTCACTGGAGATTGCTAAAAATGGAGGTCAGAGCTAGTCAAAAGAAAATCCATTAATGTTGGAAAGTCAAGGCAATGAAACCAGCATTCCATTGTATATCTAGACCTTGTCAAACCCTAAGGGTCATTCATTTAAATAACAGTTTAAACAAAGTGATTGTGGGAGTAACCAGTTAAAGCAACAGGCTTTTAGAAATTGTCATGCACTGCTGTATATGATACAAGCAAAAATTTATAAATTTCTTAAGGATAAGCTATTGTTAATTCAAGAGGTAGTGACATTCATACTCTGATTTTCAACTCGAATACTGAAAATTTTTCTTCGTTCCAAATAAAGACGTCATCTGCCTTTTAGCATTGGTTTTTTTCTTTCCTTTTTGGAAACAGGAGTTCCAGAAAACTCTTGGCGGCAAACAGCCTGTGTATGATACCACAATTCGAACTGGCAGAGCCCTGAAAGAAAAGACCTTGCTTCCCGATGACACTCAGAAACTTGACAATTTACTGGGAGAAGTCAGAGACAAATGGGATACTGTTTGTGGCAAGTCTGTGGAGAGGTGAGTATGAATTTTTGCTTCATAGGTCTATGTATTATCCCAAAACTAACAAAGACAGCATGTTACTGGATTCCATAAAATGGCCATAAAAGCTAATGCATCAATAACAGGTTTTATAGCGTCTCAGTATTTCTAGTTCATTCAATGAGAGTTATGAAATAAGTTGAACAAAATATTAAAATTCTCATTTTAAGCTTGAGTCTTACTGTATTAGAGAGGCCCATAAACTCAAGCCAAGAGCAACAGAAGATTAGTAACTCCAAATATCTGTCAATGACCAGTTTGTGATACTAACCGCTGTCTCAGTGAGTTCTTTCACTGCATCAGCAAGCAGAACCTCTGCACGCATCACCTCATTTACCCATCATAATGCGTGACCTTTACTGGGCAGTTAATGCTGAGCACTTGCCAGACAGAGGCTGCCAATCATGTAATCCTCATAACAACCACTGAGGGAAATACTGTTATTCCCATTTTACAGATAAGAAAAATGATCATAAAGAGGTTTCTTCACTCCCCCCAGGGGCACTCAGCTACTAAGCAGCAGAGCTGGGATTTGAAGCTGTTGGATTTGGTTCCATAAGTTGTACTTGTACCCACTTGTACCCACTATGCTATGCTAAGTAATACGATATCTTTTTATTAATTGTACTCCCATTTTTTGGATGAAGTGACTGAGGTTCAACGAGGTGACTAGAAGGCCCAGGGTCACACAACTGGTGTAGAGCTAGGAGTTGAACTCCTGACCACAGACCGTGACCAAAACCGTCATCCTCTGCCTGAGTGGTGTAAAGTGATTAACACAGATCTTGGTCATTAGGGTGTATCCGTGTGTATAACCATTGGACTCTTAAGGTGCCAGGAGGGCCTCTGTACCTACCTTCTACACTACCCTTACTCCATTCTAGAGAGTGGTTTGATTAAAAATGTCTGGGCATATCTCTCAGTCACTTTTTGCTCTGTTTCAAACCAGTCCAGCATGGAGGGCCCTCTTCTCTCTAGAGTTCAAGCAGTATTCCATTCAGCAGTGAGAACTGCGAGCCAGCCAGAGACAGGATCTCTAAAAACGGTGAGGGTTGTGTGCTTTTCTCAGGCAGCACAAGTTGGAGGAGGCCCTGCTGTTTTCGGGCCAGTTCATGGATGCTTTGCAGGCCTTGGTCGACTGGCTGTACAAGGTGGAGCCGCAGCTGGCCGAGGACCAGCCTGTGCACGGGGACCTCGACCTCGTCATGAACCTCATGGACGCCCATAAGGTGAGGGGTGGGAGCTGTGCCACAGGGGGACAGAGCCACTGGGTCCTCGGCCTCTGCAGGCCTTCTCCTCTCACTCCCCACCCAGGGGAGAAAGGAAGTCTGAATGAGCCTGTGTCTCTGCTCGTCGGAGAGACCACTCCTCGCTGTGGGTCCTTAAACTATTGCTGGGATTCTGCATCAGACACACAGCATTTACCCAAATTGCTTTGATTCAGATTTGGCAATGTGTAAATTTCACGTTGGGGGTATTGCCCCCTTCCTGTGGTATCTCTCCATTGAGTCACACCATGAATTTAAACTCAGGAACCCCTCAAGATTTGCATTTTCACAGACTCCTAAAATGAAAATGAGTTCTTTTTTTTTTTTTTTTAACTGATTTTGGCCCTAGCAAGCCCAGCCCCATGCACAGCAATGTTTATGTGTAACCGACACCTGTTGTGTTAACCTCCATACTGTCCTCTTGTTTGAGCGCAAAGCATTCAGCTTCACTTGAAATTACATCAGAGTCTTATTATCCAAGTGGCAGATGTGTTCTTACTGAACTCCCAGAGTCCTGGAAATTTTGCTATGATGTCATTCCGGTGTTACAAATTAGCAAACCGGGCAGCTAAGCAACTTACCCAGGGCCACACCACTCATCTTTAGAGCCACCTCTTCTGGGTGTTTCTTTCTTACACATTGTCCTGCCTCCCTCTGCATAAAACCTACTGAGAACAGAACTAAGCGATTCCTTTCCTCTGTCATTTTGCTTCTTGGGTTCAAAACATTTCTCAGCAAGGGGCGCCTGGGTGGCTCAGTCGTTAAGCGTCTGCCTTCGGCCCAGGTCAGATCCCAGGGGCCTGGGATCGAGCCCCACATCCGGCTCCCTGCTCGGCGGGAAGCCTGCTTCTCCCGCTACCACTCCCTCTGCTTGTGTTCCCTCTCTCGCTGTGTTTCTCGCTGTCAAATAAATAAAAAATCTTTAAAAAAAAAAAATTGTTAAAACATTTCTCAGCAAACTAATTCCTCTGTTTTTCTTTCTAGGTTTTCCAGAAGGAACTGGGAAAGCGAACAGGGACTGTTCAGGTACTGAAGCGGTCAGGCCGAGAGCTGATTGAGAACAGTCGCGATGACACCACTTGGGTGAAAGGACAGCTCCAGGAACTGAGCACTCGCTGGGACACTGTGTGCAAACTCTCTGTCTCCAAGCAAAGCCGACTTGAGCAGGCCTTAAAACAGGTCAGAGACTTTGGTGGGGACAACCCGAAATGGAAGAGCTGAGCTGACTCATTCTCGTTTCTTTATCAGAATCAGTTCTAGCCAGTCTCAAAATGAACATAAAGTCAAACATCGATATTCTGAATGCTCTACAAGATTTTAATGTTCATTTGTATTGAGGGAAAAAAAATGAAATCAATTGGTTTTCCAAGATCTACAAATTAAAGATGCCCTTTGTGGGGGCCCTCGATGGGGCCATCAGTGCCTGTGATGCACTAATGAGTTCAAGCCCAACCCTTTCCCTGCCGTAACCCAGTGTTCAGGACCAGTGTTCAGGAGAGGCTCAGTCTGTTGTGCTTGGTTATTTCAGGCAGAAGAGTTTCGGGACACAGTCCACATGCTGTTGGAGTGGCTTTCTGAAGCAGAGCAAACACTTCGCTTTCGGGGAGCACTTCCTGATGACACAGAGGCCTTACAGTCTCTCATTGACACCCATAAGGTAATCCCTCCCCAGGGTGCAGTGACCCATGCCACCCACCAGGGTGAGGGCGGCCCACCACTAAAGGAAAGCAGCTTTTGCTTAGGAATTTCAGATCTCAACGTGCAAAGAACTGGAACCGGCATAGGCCCAGCTTACTGGTTTGGCAGGAATGAGAGGCAGATGACTGGTGGGTTTTGGACACCTTAGAGATCACTCATTTGTTTTTACAGAAGTATTGCGTGTTGGTAGTAAACAAGTGAAACTGTGGTATCATATGAAGAAGATGGGACTATTCCACCCTCTCTAGACCTCTTGCAGGCACACGGCTTGGTTTGGCTTTCCTTGTGTTACCAGTTTCGGGCCTTGAGCCTCTTACCAAGCTGCAGAATATAATGCAGTATCTGGGGCCACAATCTGTCCTAATAAGATGAGAAATATTTCCTTTTTTAATATTTGTGTTACCCACCAGATTTTAATCTTGGTTTTGGCACTTGGTATTCTGTTGCTCATATTTCTAAAACATTATCGTGTTTTATAGCTGTCCTTTGTCTAAGACAGTGCTGTTTGTTTATACACACAGGAGTGAATTAAAACAGGATCTTTTTAAAAAGAAACGAACTCAGATTAGGACAGGGGTCACACCCAGCCTGGAAAAGAGGGAACACGTCTGTGTCCCTCCTTATCTTTGTCATCTGTAGTAAAGACAGTCATCCTTGTGTAAACTGTTCACCTCCTCACATCTTTTAGAACTGGAAAGAAAGTACCAGAGACACCCGGATACAGGCTTGTAGGGGCCTGTGTGAACACCCACAGAGCAAAAAAATGCATTGCAATCTTTCTCCCCCGCACAGCGTAAACTAACAGTGCCACTAGAATAGATTTCTTCAGTTTTGGTTTTTGAATCTTTTTTGTTCAGGAGTTCATGAAGAAAGTGGAAGAAAAGCGAATGGATGTTAGCACAGCGGTCGCAATGGGAGAGGCCATCCTGGCTGTCTGCCACCCTGACTGCATCACTACCATCAAGCATTGGATCACCATCATCCGGGCTCGCTTTGAGGAGGTAAGCTCCTGGTTTTAGACGAAGACGACACACGCCCCGTAGAGTGGGTTTTTTTAGGGGGAAAATGCTACTGAGCTTTGTCCATCCCCCCCTCCCCCAATAAGGAATTTTTCACTCATTCTGGGTATCTCCATAAGAATTAAGTTAGCATTTTAATAATGACTTCCCTTGATAATGAGCAGCAGTCTGGAAGAATAGTGCTGGTGTAATGATGTGTTCATTGATGAATTCCAGTGAGCTTGGTTTTGTATTTTTCCCTCCTTCCTGAGAAATCCTGTGTTTAATAGGACATACATACTAGATTTGCTTCCAGGAGTGCTGATTGCTTATTCCGCTCTGTTACTGGAGTAAGGGTGAGGCCTCTTGAGTGCCTGAGTGGTCTTCCTCCTGAAGGTTATTGTTAGGATCAGATGACAAAATGAACTTTGGAAACAAAGTATGTGCGCGGCTGAGACAGGCGATGGTTTCTCTCTTGCCAGGTCCTGACCTGGGCTAAGCAGCACCAGCAGCGTCTTGAAACAGCCCTGTCAGAACTGGTGGCTAACGCTGAGCTCTTGGAAGAACTTCTGGCTTGGATTCAGTGGGCCGAGACCACCCTCATTCAGCGGGACCAGGAGCCGATCCCTCAGAACATTGACCGAGTGAAAGCCCTTATCGCCGAGCATCAGGTGTCATAGCTGAGTCCTGTGGCTTTGGGGATTCCCTGTGTGGCTCCTGGAGCCCTTTCCATTGGAGCCCTTTCCGTTTGCCCTATTTGTTTTTAAATGGTTGCTTCTCGTATTCACACAGACTTAGCAGCTTAAAACAACACATGCTTATTATCTCACAGTTTCCATGGGGCACAGTTCCTCTGGGTCCTCCTCTCAGGGTCTTACCGGGCCAAATCAAGGTGTCAGCCAGCACTGCAGCTCTCGCCCAGGCTCACTCAGGTTGCTGGCAGAATCTACTTGTGGTTGTGGGACCCGGGCTTCCATTTTCTTGCTGGCTGTCAGCCAGGAGTCACTCTTGGCTCCCAGAGGCTGCCCACAGGTCTCAGCAGACCAACACGCTCACAGTGAGGCAGCGTAGTTTTTCAGCGCCAGCAGGAGAGGCTCTCCAGCCTGCTCAGACGGATCTTATATGGTAAAATGTAATCGAGGGAGCGATTCTCCCATTCTTTTCACTGCTGTGACCCTCCCGCAAGGGGAGGGGCTGATACAGGGCATGTACCCCAGGAGTGGGAATCCTGTGGGCCATCTCAGAAGTCAGCCAAGGTTTTACACCTGCGTGCAGAAAGATCTCTTGCCTGAACCAGAGATGGGCAAGAACAGCACATCAAACTAAACTGAACAAAGGAAAGCTCATTTGGTCTGTCTTCGTAATATATCCTTGGGAGGCAAAGATGGTTTTTAACCATGGTCGTTTACACTGATCATAAGCATGGATCTTGCTTAGTTATACTATGGACATACAGTCTTTTTGTCTGTCTCAAGGTGGACATACCCTTGAGAACCCCTTGTATTCCTATCGAGGTTGTCTGCATTGACACCGCTCCTGAGGGATCATCATCATATTCAAGGCCACCTCTCTCCCTTCTGTGATCCCCTCTTTTACTTGTGTCTTCAAGCTCTCCCATTCTCTTTGGTCCTTCCTCCAAACCTTCTAGACATGGTCCTCTCAGCCCTGTGTACCCTTTGAGTCACCCTCATTGTTCCCTCCTTCCTTTTTCTAACAAGCTTCTGGTCCCGTGGCTTCTCTCCTTGTTTCCCCACTCACTCCCTAGGCCCTTGGGGTCTGGCTCCCATCCCCATCACACCACTAATACTACCCAAGTCACACCCCACTGGCCATATCCAGCTGATGCTTTCAGTCTTCATCTTTTTTTTTCGGGGTTCCCCCCCCCTTTTTTTTTCAGTCTTCATCTTATTTGGCCTGTGACAGAGTTGCCTCTTCCTTCTGAAGACTCTTCTTTGGACTCTTGTCCTTTCATCTTGTTTTTCTCCCCTCTGACTGTTCCTTCTCAGTCTTCTCAGCTGGTTCCTCTTCCTCTCCCCACTTGCTAGTGTGTGTTTGCTGAAGAAGTTCCATTCTTAACCCTCTTCTCACACTGCTGAGGTCCCAGCAGCTTCAGCCACCATCTGTAATCCAGTCCTTTCACATCTGTTTCTTCATCTCCAGTACTATTATGTCTTCAAGTCTAGACATACGATAAACCGGAGGCGGCGCTGAAACTCCATGTTACCTGTGTCGCGCCCTGCCCTCCCCTCCAAGCCTGCCTCCTTGTCCACCCACCTTCTGTGATGTGTCTGCAATGCCTGCCGTTCCTACGCCCCCCACCACTGTCCAACCACAGGGCTCTAGCTGTCCTACTTCCAGAATACCTCTTGGCTCTGTCTTTCCTGCTCTGGCTCAGGCCCTCCCCGTGTTTTGCCTCAGTTACTGCAGTGGTTTCCTTACTCATCCCCCACCATGTTCTGCCTTCTACACTGAAGCAGGAACCATAGCTCTAAAATAAGGATCTCATCAGGTCTCTTCTCTGGATCAAAATCACTCATTTGCCCTCCATTGCTGTCCATATAAAATCCCAGTCCCTTAGCCAAACACAAGGTCTTAGTGAATCTTCCTCCTACCTACCTCTCCAGCCCTCCCTCCTGCCATTCTTCTGATTGCATCTTGGGCTCAGTCAGTGATCCAGAGGGCCCTGGCTCACTACACCGTCAGGCTCCCGGGATCTCTCTGCACTGTGCCTTCTGCTGGGATTACCCTCTACCCAGTCTTTGGCCAGTTCTTCATCCCCCACTACTCCGCTGGAGCCCATCTCTGGGCAGCTCTCCTTGGCATCTCAGCCTGTGGGGTGCTCACCCTTGGTCTCTCTTTGCCATCCTGGGTGGCGGCATTCATTGCACTGACTTCCTGGTTTTCCTCACTCAGCTGTGAGCTCCTTGGAATCAGAAGCCGTGTCTGATCCCTTCAGGTTTCCAGCATCTGATGAAGCGCCTTGTTCAGCTGTGTTTCTTGAAAGGAATGAGACAGTACAAAAAGGCATCTGTTCCATCACGAGCTTGGGCTTTGTGAGTAAGAAGTTGCTGGATTCTCTCTTAGTCCAGGAAAATGCTGAACTCTGTTCCCTATTGTTTGTGTTTGACAGACGTTTATGGAGGAGATGACTCGCAAACAGCCGGACGTGGACCGGGTCACGAAGACGTACAAAAGGAAGAACGTAGAGCCTGCTCACACGCCCTTCATCGAGAAATCTCGCAGTGGCAACAGTAGGTTTCTAGCCTCCTCTGTTGGGGTGTTTCATTCTGGCTGTTGGAAGATGAGCACTTTCCAAATCCTCATTAGAAAACTTCTTTTTGGGGCATCTGGCTGGCTCAGTCGGTAGAGCATGCAACTCTTGATCCCAGGGTTGGAAATTCAAGCCCCATATGGGGTGTGGAGCCTACTTTAAAACAAAACTAAACTATCTTTTTGAAACTCACTTTCCTTATACCAACACATAGTAATTATATTCCATTTTTATGGACTGGCATGAAATTCTGAAGTCGTCGAGCAGATTGTTTTTGCAGTGGCCTTTCCATTGTGGTGGTCGTCTGTGCTCACTGTTCACATCTGGTCTGCACCAACTGAATTATCAGATAAATCAGCTCCTCTAAAGCCATTGCTTTTTTGGTTGAGTTGACATTTCCTCAGTTTGCTAAGGACAGAATAAATGGAAGATAGGAAACAAATACCCACTGGCTGGGAGGAGGAGCCATAGTTTTGAAACCAGTATGTTTAATACCTGAATATTTCCAGGTCCCAGGTTTCTTTTCACATTTACTGACTGGTTACCGTTTTAAAGTGTCAAGTTAACACGTACGGCACTTTCTCTTTGTGAACTGACAAAACCAGCTTTTCTAATCTCGCAGTTATTTTTCCTTTTAGGGAAGTCCTTGAGTCAGCCCGCGCCTCCTCCCATGCCAATCCTTTCACAGTCCGAAGCAAAAAATCCACGGATCAACCAGCTGTCCGCCCGCTGGCAGCAGGTGTGGCTGTTAGCCCTGGAGCGGCAGCGGAAGCTGAATGACGCCTTGGATCGACTGGAGGAGGTGAGGCCCTGCCCAGCAGCCCTTCCCGGAGGGAGGTGACGTCTTACCTTCTGAGGCCCTCTTACTGTGATCTGTGCCGTGCGCCTTGACCAGCTTCTCTAGAAGTAGAAACAGACCAGGGTGAGCCCGTGCTCTGTCCCGCAGGCCCCCTAGGGGAAAAGCACGTGGGCGTGGAGACTGCTCAGGCCGGGGGCAGCCATAGCACCTGGGTGTGGGAAGCCAACAGGCCTGTGACCCCACCCTCCTCAGCATCTGGCTGGGCCCGAGAATCAGGAGCACGCCCCACACAGTCACCTGGAAGGGTACAGCCAATCACAGTAACGACCATTATTGAGCCCTCTATGTAAAGAGCTAAGCCATACAGCTATGAATTACGGGTAACTTTTATGACCTTGTTATTCTACCAGTTTTCACTAATTACGAAAACAAATCTATTTTTAAGTGTCATTAACCCACCTAAAAGATACAGTCCTACACTTCCTAGTTGCTAAAACAAACCTCTAATACCTTTCATATTTTTTTATTTGTGCGTATCAAAGCAGCTATGCCCGGAAGTGAGTGTTCTGTGTTTTTTGTTGTTATTTCTGTAGGTCAGTTGAGTTTTAAGCATACCTGGGTTTTTGTTTTTTTTGTTTTTTGTTTTTTTTTCCCTATTCCTTCCACCTTTTCAGTTTGAAAAACCAGGGGGGAAACTGCTACGCTGTCTCAGTCGTTCTGAGTCTCTCTCACTAACATCGTCCGAGCAGCTCCACATCGCCTTGCCCGCTGCACAGGCCTGCTGTTGTCTGCCAAAGCCAGATATTTCACATGGCAGTCACACGGGCAGTTTGCCCCCTCTGGTGCCATTCCAAGGAAACATGCTTGCGTGCAGGGTTGGATTGATAATGCTTCCAGCCAGAACTCAAATGATCTCATCTCAGAAGATGATGGGAAACATGAGCCTTCCGAAAAGGGCCTCTGTGTCATCATGGTTCTTATCAAAAATCACAGAAGTGAGGAGTGCTAAGGACTTCTCTTCTGAG
This sequence comes from Procyon lotor, assembly GCA_028646535.1. Classification (NCBI taxonomy): domain Eukaryota; kingdom Metazoa; phylum Chordata; class Mammalia; order Carnivora; family Procyonidae; genus Procyon; species Procyon lotor. The sequence goes on from CM053606.1 coordinate 25,597,808, forward strand.
ATAGAATCCACTCCCTCACGTCTAAGAAGGTGATCCTTTGAAAAAGTGCAAAGAGAAAGCCAGGCTGGCTCCACCCACTCTCGTTCTACGTGCTGCGTAGTTTCCATGGTGGTCGCTCAGTTACTGTTTCTCTCACTGCTTCATTATACCACGGCTCATGTCAAGAATCATGGCTTTATGTGAAGGACCCAGGTCGTGCCTTCACCAAAGAGGCAGCACGTGGATATCATTGTTGATGCCCCTCCGGAAGGCCTGCATGGCTTTACTGAATGTCTGAAAGTTCGGGTATGCTCTGGGCAGGTTTGAGGGCCAAAATAATAAGTCTTGTTGACACCTGCGATTTCTGTCTAGTTGAAGGAATTTGCCAACTTTGACTTTGATGTGTGGAGGAAAAAGTATATGCGTTGGATGAATCACAAAAAATCTCGGGTGATGGATTTCTTCCGGCGAATTGACAAGGACCAGGATGGGAAGATAACACGGCAGGAGTTTATTGATGGCATTCTGGCATCCAGTGAGTTTGCTCATAGTTTCAAACACGGGTCACACCTGGATTCCTTGCACTTGGTGGAGGCCTGTGATATTCTGGCTAAAAAGTCTTTCTGAGCTTAAAGCTATAGTCTTAAGGAAGAAGTAATGTAACTGTTTATTACTAAAATTGGCCTATCATTTTGTTGGAAAGAAGAGCCTCATTTTGCTGGGAATTAAAAAAACAAAACGAAACAAGTCTTGCTTGACACAGTATGGCAAGTAAAACCTGTTTGAAGTATAGGTTAAGAAGCCAACTTTGTGAATGATGAGGTTCTAAGTAAAATGAGAAAATACATTTTTCGTAATACCAGTTTCTGACATCTGTATAACAGCTTACAAAATACATGATCTCATTTTTAGCAGGAAAAATAATTGAGGCATGAAGTAGTTAAGTGACTTGCCAGGATCACAAAGCACATCTCACAGCTGTGCTGCTTTTCATGGCTGGCCAGGACAGGCCTGTCTGCAGAGGTGATATTTGAGGGAAGAGTTAGAGGCGTGGGGAACAGCAGGTACAAAGCACGGAGGTGGGCACGAACCTGGCATGTTCTGGGGATAGAAAGATGAACGCAGTTGGGGTGTCGCGATCTGGGGGAGTGGTAAGAGATGAAGTCGGAAGGATCAGCATCCAGTTCATGCACGGCCTGGTAGGCCCTGGGGAAGAGAACAAATCTGATCGCTTACTCTAGAGGCAGTGGGAGACCACCAGAGGTTTACGTTTTAATAAATCACTCTGGCTACTGTAAATATTCACACTTCCTTTGGGAAGCAATTTGTCAAGAACCTAAGGCGGTTACCTAAACATAGAGGAAACTTCATCCTATTCCAGATTGTCACTATCCCAAAATCATCAAAGTGTCCAACAGTAGATAAGAGTAGATGAGTAAATTCTTATGTTGGATGGTAGGTCTATGAGGTAGTTCTAATATTATGTCTTTTGGTATATCTGAAATAGTTTTTTGTTTTGGTTTTTTAATTGCGTGGGGGAGGAGGGAGTCTATAAGCAAAAACACCAAAAAACTTAACAGTGAGTAGTCTTCGGGTACTGTATCTCTAGGTGACTTTTTAAAAAAAACCTTCTTTATAACATTGTATCTTCTAAATGAGCGTGTATTGCTTTTCATAAAAAAAGCAAGACTTAAGTATTTCTTCTTTCAAGAAGTATTTGCATACCCTCCAGCAACCCAAGTAAGCCCCCTTAATGTTCCAAATGTGATTACTTTTCTCCAGAGTTCCCTACCACCAAGTTGGAGATGACTGCCGTTGCTGACATTTTTGACCGAGATGGAGATGGCTACATTGATTACTATGAATTTGTGGCTGCTCTCCATCCCAACAAGGATGCTTATCGCCCAACAACTGACGCAGATAAAATTGAAGATGAGGTACGGGAAATTACTATATTTTGAGCACACTTTTGACCATAGTGGTTAGGTGTAGTGGCCATATCAGCCCCGTGACTTCTCTAAGATCATTATCTGGAGTCCTGTTTGGGGATCCTCATTTGGAGGATGATGCCCCAGAGGGTCCCTGGCTATTGAGCTCTCTCTTGCAGTCTAGATGACTTCTCACTTACAAGAGTCAACATCTGTGTGGTTCCTCTAAAGTTCACAAACCTACACACTCATCCTGGTTCATAGGTACCTACGTGTTGCTTAGAATAGACTCCTCTCTTAGTCCTGGGAATCCCACATCAGGATCCGGGAGCAGTGGTCTTCAAAGGAAGCACTTAAGGAGTACAATGCGAAGCAGTGTTTAAGATGATGTTTCCCCACCAAGCTTTCTGCCTAGTTAAGGGCTTTTCACATTGGAAGTCATACCCATCACCTTGAAAGTAGCAAATTCATTAGTAACACACGGAGAGTCTAGGATCTGTGAATCCTGAAAAGGGAGAGATTGGTGGGGTAGTCGTGGGTATGGCCCGGAACACCCCAGGACTGACTTCTGCAACTCAAAGGGCTCCTAGGTGGAAAATCAAATCAGTTCATAATTTGCTTTATTTGAGTTGATTTTGACGCATATTAGCACATTTCTCTGAAGGAACTTCGAAGCAAATGTGTAGCATGAATTAATTCGGAGTAGAGGATAAGCCTAAAATGCCTCAAAGAGACAAAATGAGTAGCTTTCTGCTTACATGTAAAAATCTTTGTTTCTCTGAAGAGGAAGTCTTGTTTTACCCTTCACACTTCTTTTTTTGTTGTTTACAACCAATAGGTCACAAGACAAGTGGCTCAGTGCAAATGTGCAAAAAGGTTTCAGGTGGAGCAGATTGGAGAGAATAAATACCGGGTAAGGAAGAGAAAACCAGTCCTTTGTGGTGGTGGTTCCTCCCATGCGGCCCTTACAGGTGAACGCAACCCGACATGCAGCGGGCGGCATGATCCCACCTTCCCACTGCCAGTGCTGGGAGGGCCTGGCCAGGCGGACTTAAGATGTGGTCATTCTCTCGCCCTCATGTCTGTAGATTCCAAATGTCAAGTGTGCTGTTGGGCTAAGCCTAGTGCCCTACATAATTCCACCTGGAAAATAGTGCCATATTTAGCTAACAGTAGCTTGTACGTGAGTTCCAATGTAGGAGACATTTCAAAGCCCTGTCTTTGGCTGAGCAAAGTCTTCAGGGGGACGGTGCCACCTGTGCCAGTTATCTGAAGACTAACCCATCACCCCGAAGTGCTGGTCCTTTTGAGCCTGAGTGGCTCCCAGGCTCAGAGAGGGCTGGAGGAACTTGGTCAAGGTCCCAAGGGATACTCTGTCTGCTCTGAGCTGGGTTACAGATAGGGCCTAATATGTTTAGCAGTTTACCCACATTCTATCAAGTCCGAAGGAAAACCTAGGATTGATAAAGAAGGTTCAGATTGTACAGTTATTTGCACCAGGTTAGAAATAGGTGCATCAGATTAGTACATCGAAATGTCACCAGAACTCCCCTGGGCTGCTCTTAGCTGGGGAGTGTTGGGGGGACTCTGCCCTGGATCCGGCCCAGGGCATTTAGTAAATAAAACCATAAGCAATCTTGTGCTCGCTTTTGTTGCTTTTTATTTTCTTGTTGCTGTTGTTGTTTTTTAATTGTGAAAGAAATGAATTAACAAGACCAATCAGTAGAGTGGAGAAGTTAGGTCTTAGTAATTTGTAAAACCACGCCCCCGCGGCAGGAGCTCGTGAGGAATATGCTTGAAGACTGACTGGTAACGTGATTGCATGATTTTCATTCCTTAGTGTTAATCTGACAAAATGTTCTCTTTTTTTTTTTTTCCCCTTCCATTTCCTCCGTCCTTTACTCTCTTATCTGTAGTTCTTCCTCGGCAATCAGGTACAGTGTGCCTTGCAACATTCTCAGTGGGAATGGTCTGCGTAGCTCATGCTGCCTGTTCTTTGCTGTGGGGAGAGGACACAATCTGAAGCATGCGTGGGTCACAGCTGGTTGTCTTACCCGGTGGAGAAACTGCCAGCAGGCCTAATGTTATAAAGCTGTTGCTATATAGCAGCAACAGCAGGATATAAGTTGTTTGTTTTGTTTTAAAGGAGATAAAATTTCCCATCCAAAATTAGATTGGCTAAAGACAGTATTATGCTGGGCTGGTTCAGGGGAATTTGAAGTTACGGTATCAGTCCATCCCACTTCTTTTTAGAACAGGAAGTCAGAATAGCAGACAGTACAGTTCTGTCTTTTGACCGATACCACACATTTTATGGCATATGTGAAATCAAAAAGACTTGGGGTACTCTGTTCAAATACCTTATTTGCTTGTATTTATAGCGTATTTTGTAATTATAAGGTGCCTGAGAACCGCAGCATAACAATCATGATTTGGTCATAGCCTGAAGTTTGCTGCTTATGTCCAGCTAACCAGAACCTAAGGGATCAAATTAGACTTGCAAGAAAAGATTGAATGCTTTTAACTCCACTTGGTAATTCTAACCTTCTAGATCTTTTTGAGGGCTCTGGGGTCCTGTGTCTTCAAATGGAAGGAAGTTGCATGGGTAAAGTCTGTCTTGTGATGTGAAATCAGAAACAGTAACGGTTGATTTGAGGCCCTCAATCAGTGTTAAGTCCCAGGCACCACAGTAATCATTCACTACAGTAACATTCTGGGCCGGTGGGAAGAACAGAGGATAGAAACGAAAGACAAGAACAGTCAAAAAGGGCTTAAAATATCATTGCAGCACAGTGCCGAGGCATACCTCAAAGCTGGGCCTGTTTCCCAGTACCCGCATGTGGGACCCAGGCGTCCTCTGAAGTAGCACCAATGTCCTCGTCTGACGCTCCACTGACTGGCAGAGGGTCAGACGAGTTAGTTCCAATGTTGGAACAGAATCACGGAGTTCATTTTGTGCACGAGGCACCTGAGACCTGAGGGTGCCCATACTGACAGTCACACAGCTCATGTCAGAGCCCCTGCAGGAACCTAGGTCACCATAAGGGATTTTCCACTTAAGGAAACCAAAGTTACTGTTGCCCCGTGACATTTCTGGCGTCTCTGCCTCACTGAGAGCCCAGCTCTGCCAGGTTTGCACGGGTCCCTGGTTTTAGGGCTGTGGTGGCCCCTCCTCCCATTCTCACCCTGGCCCCCAGCCACTTCAGGTGCTGGCTTGTATCAAACCTCCTTTACCCTACCCCTCAGCAGAAACAAGTTAGAATCTTTCAGAGAGGGCTTTAGTAAGAAGTTAAGGAGAAGAAAAGAATGAGTTAACTGAGTAATTCTAAAAGCTGACAGATACCTAATCTCGTGAAGGACACAGTGACATTAAGGGTAAAGTACTTCTTGGAGTCCCTTCCTGATTCACTGTGGAGGACATAGAGGCCCTTATTTCCCCCTCTCCTCACCCATCCACAGAGAACCCCGAGGAGTGACTCCAGTGACTCGGGCCTTCCCTGCGCTTGGATGTGGCAGGATTCTCAACCTCTCCCATGGGGCGTCCCCGTTTCCTCTATTGGGCCAGCTCCCTCAGGGGCTGGAGGGGCAGCTTCCTTCCCGGGACAGGACGTTTATTCCCTCACATCTCTGGGCACCCACTTCAGTGCTTTTTACACTACACCATGCTGTTGCTGTGGTCACTCTGTATGAAATCTTAACGGCTGTGGGAGATGAGAGATGTAAGACTCTTCATTTTCAAAATAAAGGACTGGGGCCGGGGGGTGGCTTTTTTTCAGTCACCTTGCTGTCTATATGAACAGTGCGCTTGAGCCAGTACAGAGTAATACAGAGAATTACCACAAATACATTAATTTTGAAGGAGGTTGGTTATGTGTCCTTGTCAAACATCTTTTCTGGCATTTTCAATTTTTGTGCCTTGTCTCAAAGTTGTGGTTCTCCTTTATAACTTGAGAAATCTTAATTAACTAATCAGTCCCTTCACTCTTCCCCCTACCCGAACATTCTCCTTAAATTACATGATTTAGGAATGCTAATCCAACAAATGTTTGATTTTTGTTTTGGGATCTCTGCAGGATTTCCTTTTGTTGCCTCTTACCTTATTTTAGGAAGAGGGTCATTTTTGCAATAGGAAACTCCATATGTTAGCAGGGATATTAAAGGAAAAAGGAAAAAATAAATATTGGAAAGTCATGGTTGTCTTAGTGTCCCAAAATGATTGTTGAATACTATTTATAATCAAAATGGTAGATTACAATTTTAATATTTTCAACTAAATTTTAGTATAAGTGCCATAGTCATTTGCTCAGCTGAAGAAACTTTTCTGCTTGGTGACATCACAGAGGATACTGAGGGCTTATTTCTGAAAACCTTGTGTGGAAAATCAAATTTCCTTCTAAGCTTGTAATAATAATGATGCTTGCAAGGGTTTCCTTAAGGCTTGAAATAGTTATTTGCTATTCTCCATTTACCTTTTGAGCACACTGTATTCAGAAGTTGACATCCACTTTATATCTACTTTTTATGAAAGTAAGCTAACAGTTTTACTACTGGCTTTTAATTTGGGCAGAATGTTTAAAAGAATCAAGGTGAGCTAACGTTTGCCTTCTGCCCTCCTCCTTTTGGTGCAGGCGAGGGGATGTGACCACCAAAAGTTAACTTTGTCCCAAAAGAAAGAATATCAATAGCAGTCTTTACTTTGCTATCTCAGCTTCTCCATATTTTAATTTCTGTTGTGAAGAATGCCAGATAGTGAGTTAAAATTCTCCCCAGACTATCCAATTGTCATTTGTCTCATCTGAATACAGTCTGCTGTGGGAAGAAGGCCTCGGCCGGCCCTAAGGGACACTCATTCATCCCTGTCCCCTTGGTTCTGCAGTTCGGGGACTCCCAGCAGCTGCGGCTGGTCCGCATCCTGCGCAGCACCGTGATGGTCCGAGTTGGTGGAGGATGGATGGCCCTGGATGAATTTTTAGTCAAAAACGACCCCTGCCGAGGTAAGGAACCTTCCTGAGCATGAATTACACATAGAGTGCGTGCTTGCCACTGATCTTTCCTGCTTACACAGTGTCATTAGTGGGTCTGTTTGGTTTTTATTTTGTTAAGCTGCCCAGATAGCACTCTACCAGCACAGATTAGGACTTGAGGGTACCCGAGTAGACCAGGAAGAGAAAGCCGGAGGGGTTGATGCCATCAGGGGAGACAGGTTTTAAAGGACACAGTAACAAGAATTAAGAATTTACTGGTGTCTTGAAATGGTATCAGTTTGAAAGGTGTTCAGTTAACACTAGCCCAGAAAGGAGCCTAATGAAGCCTTCGAGGTTCCTGGTTAGTGCTCCAGATCCCTCAGCCTGTAGTTCTTAGGCCAGAAACCCGGGGAGGGTATTGAGCTCCTCCAAAGCAGGGAGGGACTGGGGGATCTCCCTTGGCTGGGAGAGGGGGTAAAGAACACCTAGCAGTGAGCCCAGACACTTGTCAGAGAATTGATTACCGAAGCAAGACTAGAGACTACACGACAGGAAGGGCAGGCATGCCAGCCCAAGGGAGAAGAAGAGGGGGAACTGAGTATGAATGCTGGCACCTGCCGCTACAGGTGTGTGAGGGCTGCCGCAGGCCCGGTGAGCTAGTTCCGGTGGCTAAATCCTCCTCAGCTGCGTCCTCTCTCTTCTCCTGTTAGCCAAGCTGCATGTGGGTACACACAAGGCTCCCCCACTGTCTGCCAGTCTGTCTTTCTTGACCGGTTTCTGCGTTTCCTGCTGTCTCTGTTTCTTTGTGTTTATTTATTTTTTTATTCTAGTTCACCATCCTGGGAGTAAAATAAAGCGCTCTGATTCCAGCTCTTCGATTTCCAGTCAGTCTCCCATAGGTTGGCTTTTAAGCTTTGTCCCCCTTACCCACACCCCAGCCCGTTGGGAATGGCTTTGCTTCTTCACCTGTAGCACCTCTTGGCTCTGCGGTATCTGCTGCCTTTATGAATGCTTTGAAATAGCCCGGCCATAGCTTTTCTAACTGTTAAAACTTGACAGAGCATAGAACACTTCTGTTGAAACAGTTCCCATGGAATTTGCTAGTTTCTACGTATTTAACCAATACTTACATAGTTTTTTAGGTACTACATGCTGTTACAAGCAGTTGACAATAACACATTTATACTTCTGTGAGGTATAGATTCTATTACTGCCTCCATTTTACAGAATAGGAAATTAAAGTATAGAAAAGTTAACTTACCTAAGGACAGACAGCTAGTAAATGGCAGGGACAGGATTCCAATCCAAGACCAGCATGGCTCCTGATCAGGGTGCCCTGTGTCTCAGAGGCTAACATACCTACCACCCCTTCTTGGGTGTGGATTGCTGGTTCAGCCTGCGTAATTTACTTGGTAAGGCATATTTATAAACCTGGCAGAAATGTTTACAGTACAGTTATATAACTTCTTTGGAAGTGATTTATAGTCCTGTTTTGAAGTGTTTAGAGCTAAAGGGTGCAGTTCTCACATGAATTCAGATACGCCATAGCTTCTCTTATTTTAAATGTCATTTTGCATTTACTCCAGCAAACAAAACATATACATAGTGAATTTTGAAAGCATCTATTCTGATAACAACTTGAAAGGGTTTAATCAGTTTTAGAAGTTACTATATCGCAAACTGATTTCCTTGATATAAAGGAAATTTCATTGTTTCTAAATCAGGAGCAGGAGCCATATATATGATTTTAACCATAACTTAGTAAGACAGCGTTATTCCTTTCCAAATCTATTAGTAAGGTTTGTTTGTTTGTTTATTTATTTATTTATTGTCCTATATGATTGGACTAAACAAGTGGAAGAGATGTTGCATGTGACATTTTGGAATCTCAATGCCTGTTTGCTGCCTGCTGTACTTGCTCTATTGACAGTAACTTTATGCTGATGGCCAAGGGCAACATTGCTTGCTTTGTCTTGTGTTAATAGCTAAAAACTAGAATCCCCCCAGGAAGTTTGGGAGGGCCGTCTAGTACTTATTCTCTATGGAACATAGTAGCCTTTTCAGGATCCCTGGGAGCAAACAAGGTAAGGCTTCCCTCTGTGCCTCTGGAGGAGTGCCCTCCTAGCACCCAATAATCCTCTTTATTCCCCTGATAGCAGAGTCCAGAACTCCCCAGCAGTCTTAGATGTCATAAGTCGACCAGCGACAGGATGAGTATTTCTAATCAAATACAAAGTTGCATGAGGAAGTGAATGCCTAGGGTTGGGGTAGATGTATAAAGTGACTGGGAGGGCGTGCACATCACAGCGAGAGCAGTTTCCTGAAGCTATCTAGGATTCCGTGAGGATTCACGTGGCTTCTAGAAGCACCACTTGAGGGAGACTCTGTATTCATTTGTGTTGCATTTCCTTGGCTGTTTGGACGACAGAGAATGTTAGACTGAGGCTAGAACACAGCTGATGACATTATCATACCAATGTGCATGATCGCTTGTTGCCTTCTTCCACACAGCTATTTCAAAAGCGAAGGGATAGCTCAGGCTGCACAGTGCTCTAGCCAAATGTGTAAAGTGAAAATACTTGAGATGGTAGGTTCATAACACTGCTAAAGGTTGGAGGTTTCAGCTTCTGAATTCATCCATGGCAAAGAAGATCATGACGGTTTGAATGGTGATGAAAACAAGGCCTAAGGAATAGGTCCACCTTTATCTGAGGGTGTGTTTTTGAGCATTAGACAAATTACTTCCCCTAAATAAGTGAAGATCTAGAAAACTTCATTTATGAAGATATGAAAGACAATTTGGCTAAAAACTGATTGGATTTTTGTTTTTGTTTTTTTACTGTGGTAAAATACACATAACATAAAATTTACCGGTAAATTTTAAATTTACTTTAAATTTTAAATTTACAATCATTTAGTTCAATGATTGTGCTACCATCACAAATCCACGGAGCTCTTTTCATCTTGTAAAACTGAAACTTTGTACCCACTGAACAGCTTAGAACTCAGTTGTAACTCGCCAACATCACGTGGCCAGCCTGAGTCCCTTAGAAAATGGTGGCCTCTTTGGTATTGAAAAACTGAAACAGGGCACCTGGGTGGCTCAGTCGTTAAGCGTCTGCCTTCGGCTCAGGTCATGATCCCAGAGTCCTGGGATCGAGCCCCGCATCGGGCTCCCTGCTCCGTGGGAAGCCTGCTTCTCCCCCTACCATTCCCTCTGTTTGTGTTCCCTCTCTTGCTGTGTTTCTCTCTGTCAAATAAATAAAATCTTTAAAAAAAAAAAAAAAGAAAGAAAGAAAAACTGAAACAATTTTGCCTTCAGGGCTTGGCCTCCAAGATGTGATCTTTAAAAAGTCATGGTCAGAGTGCTTTTGGAAGACACTGGGTTAAAGCTAAGAAGGTTTCTTTACTGTAGGACTTCCCAGAGATTACAAAATGCTGATTGCATTAAGGATCTCCCAAGGGTGGGGGAGTGTTTATTGAACTCTTTTTTTGTAGGAACCCCCTCAAAAACCTTAGTTTGGGATACTGCTGTAAACAGTGGAAGACCATGGAAGAATTTTGAGCCCTTCCAAGCTAACAGGTTTTTATTTAGAAATTCCATTGTGGGGGATGAGATGAGAAATGAGACCAATTGGAAGACATCCATGGTGTAGATGTTCCATGAATCACCTAAGTGTAGGGGGGCCTAGGAGGTGTGGAACTGCTCTGGTTATGCGAGAAAGATACAGTCAGTAGAACAAACTCATCAGGAGGAAGGGTCATATGTTGACTCCCTAGTCTCTGGCTCTGTCATGTCTACTCAGTCATTGGATATAAGGTTCTGACATCTAGGCAAGGGTCTGAGCAGGGGATACAGTTGGAGTCAGGCATAACCATATGACGGCAAGAAGCAAGAAGTCAGGTAGGTGAACTCGTCCAAAGTCTGTTTGGAACCAGGTCCAAAGTCTAAGAGGGAGAACAGGACTGTGAACAGAACCAGGGAAACATCAGTGTCTGAGAGTGGGCAAGAAGGAGGAAAGCAGGAGAGCAGGTGTCCTGGAGCCAAAGGAAGAGAGTATTTCAAGAACAGAGCAGGTAATGATCCCCCCCAGGGGCAAATTACAACAGCAGAGAGGTGTCAGATTCTCAGGTTTTTACCTATATACATAAATGTGTGCACAAACACTCTTAACAATAGTGAAGTAAATTCAGTATCCTTAATACACTATTTTGGAGAATGTACATTGGTATAAAATTTGAGGGATCAATTGATAAATATCAGAAATCGTATATGCATCCTTTCCTCCCAGAAAATCCACTTATAGAAATTTATCCAAAAGAAATCATCGCTGATATGTGTGAAAACCTTTTACAAGTAGTTTGTCACTACCTGTGACATTGTATACAATGTTTATAAAACTGTAAGCAACTTAAAAATACAACATAGGGTTGGTTAAAAAAAAATCCATATGGGGGCACCTGGGTGGCTCAGTGGTTGAGCGTCTGCCTTCGGCTCGGGTCATGATCCCGGGGTCCTGGGATTGAGCCCCACATCGGGTTCCCTGCTCTGCGGGAAGTCTGCTTCTCCTGCTACCATTCCCTCTGCTTGTGTTCCCTCTCTTGCTGTGTTTCTCTCTGTCAAATAAATAAAATCTTTAAAAAAAAAAAAAAAATCCATGTGATGAAATAACACTTTACAGCTAGTTGAAATTATGCAAGACCTGTCAAGCATGGAGGAATGTTCCTGATGTTTTTGTATTTAAGAATATACATGCATAGTTGACACGCCAACATTCTAATAGTGATGTCCCTTAGGTTGTCAGATTAAGGAATTTTTCTCTTTGTACTTTTCTGTATATTTTAACCTTTGTACAGTTTAAAGTTATCCTAATAATTTGCCAGGGTGATTTAGGTGGTGTGAGGATGGGAGCGTGAGTGGGGTGGGGACGGGTGGAGAACCACTAGTGTAGGTGAGGGTACGAGGAGCCAGCGGGTGGGAAGACAGCCTAGGTGGGATGCGTGGGTTCTAGTCCCAGCCCTACCACGGCTCTCCTTGACCTCAGCCTCTGCGAGGGCTTTAGTTCCTTTGTCTGTGACAGGGACGCTGACCAGTCAGTGGTGACCTCTGGTGCCCTACGGCATGTGTCACACTCTGCAAACAGTGTGGTGCGTGGGGAGCATGATGTCTTTCTGTCATGACATGTTAAATACCATGGCCCTCATCCAAGACGCCATTTCAGAGTCTTCCCCTTGTATCACTCTGTTGTTCTTGTCTGAGAGGATTGGCGCAGAGGTCAACTGTTAAATGTTTACTAGGTTCAAACTACAAGTCTGAAGTTCCTTACGGCTCGGGGGAACCGTTCTTTTGGGGGTGAGCCCTCGGCTAAGTCATGATTTTCATTCATCACTGTTACCTTAGTGCTTTTGCTGTGGGCACATTAGCAGACACAGTAGGTGTAAGTCCTGAATCCACAGTTGTCAGTGATGGAAAGCCTTACTGAAGAATTTGTGTTATTGCTGAAGGGAGTTCTCTGAAAGGATCATTAGTATAGACGCAGACAAAAGCACTGAAGTCCAGAAGATGGATGAGTAGAGACCCCAGGGCCAAGGAACGAGCCGTGAGGAAGGAAACAGCTTAGCATTCACAGACCACCTGGACACTGGGATCAGCCTGAGGAAACGGGCCTGGAGCAGGAAGACCTGGTTGGTCGCTGGGCCTGGGCTGTCACTCCGGTTGCGATATCCATGTCAGCCCTTTCAACTGGACACTTGGATATGTTGTCAACATAGTATATTGAGAATTTGATTTAGGAATTTGGAACTACCCTGCTTGGACACCCATGCAACCTGATTTAAAATCTGATTCTACCAAGAATATGAAGTTCCCTTGAGGACATACAGGGTTGGGCAGAAGAGGGGTTGGCACAGGTCCCTCAGATCTGCTCAAGTCGCAGTTCTCGACCAGATTGAAGAATACTACATTAGAAAAGAACGACAGATGTTTTGTGTATAACTATTGATTTCCCTTTTCCCGAGTTTCACCAGCGGTCCTGTTTGTTCGGATCTATCTAGCGTAGTCTAAAAAGTAAGTAGTGCAGGATGGATGAGGAGGTAGGAAGTTATTGCAGAATAATACCTTTTGGTGAGAAACAATCTAAGGACGTATTCCAGAGGATTATTTCTTTTGATTAGTAGTGAGTGTCTTTCACATTTAACATTTATGTTGGCCATCCTTGGAATCTTCTGAACAAATCCAAATTTTAAGTTCCGGTCTTACAGCTGCAAAAAAGCCATAGGACAACACCTATTGGCCTTCAGAGCAGTTTCCAGATTGTTTCCACCAGAACATTCCTCCCACTTGCCATCGTCCCTTCAGCTTCTTGTTGCTTTCAGGTTTTGACTTAATGTTTCTCACTGGCAAGTTTTGTGCATGGTCTTGATCTTTCTCTCTCTCCTCCCACATGTTTACTTCTTAATGATTTTATCCTGATCTTTTTATTGCCCTGAGTTCCTAGACCCCTTCCCCTTGGGATTATTATGAACTGAATTCAAATAGAAGAGTCTGAACAATGTTGATTTCAGTGATTTTTCTCCACTATTTAGTTACCATGTATCCCGCAAAATCTGAGCAAAAAGTACACATGTACTATGAGAGAGAAAAGAGAGGTTCTGACCTAATGCCCAAGGTTTGTGCACTGCTTCATCTGCTTTCTTTGACGTTGAGTTACGGTGTGCTTGCCCCAGGGGACAGTGCCAGGGCAGGGTCGCTACCACAGAACGCTGTGGTATTTCGTACATAAAGTTCTCATTGTGGCAGACCAAGGGACTGATCAGTTAATTGTCTGCTATGGGTGAAAATCACGATAGCCTGACAGATCATGAATTTATCTCTACTTCAAAAGACTCCACAGAGGGTACTACAACTGTAGCCTATATAACTGTGATCGTGGGGTCAAGCAGCTGTCTGACCATCAAAGATACATTTTTTTTTAAGATTTCACCGGCATCATATGTGTGTGTTTATTCCTTCTTTTAGCACGAGGTAGAACTAACATCGAACTTAGAGAGAAATTCATCCTACCTGAGGGGGCATCCCAGGGAATGACCCCGTTCCGGTCACGGGGTCGAAGGTCCAAACCGTCTTCCCGGGCTGCTTCCCCCACCCGCTCCAGCTCCAGCGCTAGTCAGAGTAACCACAGCTGTACGTCCATGCCGTCTTCTCCAGCCACCCCAGCCAGTGGTACCAAGGTACGTACTGACCTCGCTCGTGGCCTTCTTCCTTGTTCCCGTATTTACAGATGGTTGTTGTGGAGGGTAACCTCTGAACACCTTCACGAGGAGAGGGACGTGAGGACCTACAGACCAGGCTCTACCTAGACCAGCCTTTCCAGGCCCCAGTAAATCACAGGACCTTTAAGATTTTACTCTGAAGGACATTTATTAAAATTTGAACTCAAACTGTTAAGTGAGAAACACTTTTTGCTACATATTTTCCATCCAGAGTTACTAATTTTGGAAATCCAGGCATTATCTGTACAGCCGAAGCTAACGGATAAGTTTGTTTTGATGGGTTGCTTATGAAGAATGCTGTTGCCTTTCTGCCTGGTCCCTTTTATCCTGTTGAACTGATGTCCATTTTGTTTTGTTTTCTGTTTCTTTAAAATGCAGTGTCTTCTATTTATTTTTCGTGTTCCCAATTTGCTTCCTTTCTGTTCCATTTTCAATTGTTCCCGTCCTTCCTTTTGGATTTCCGTTTCACAGACTCCACTTCAGTCCTCTCGCTGTTATGACAAACCCTGGTTGGTAAACAGTAAAGCTGGCACCCCTGTCAGGGACAGCCATTATCCTGACCTCCAGCTGCCCAGCCCCGAGGTAGAGTATGGTTTTGCTGACTAAGGACACAGTCAAGACGAGGCCCTCGCTAATGCCCAGACCTTGATCAGCTACTCTTCCTGACACGAGTCCATGCTCTTTTCCATCTCTGTGGTGCTTGCTCTCACAGCTGATTCGTCTAGTCAAGTGTTTTTCAGGGGTTTCTAACTCGGACTCACCAAAATTGGAGATAAATAAGAGATGCCTAAAACCGGATTATTTAACAGCTTGCTGACAGTCTTTAGAGTGATGTTTTTTCCAGGGTGATAAACAGTGGTCATTCTGGTGATCTGTTTATGGATATTATTTATAAAACTCAGGCCTCTTAGAGTCTCCAAACATGGGCTACACAGACGAGTTATGAACACTTGAAATTCAACTGTGGTGCATGTTCAGCCGTATTCTATCTTTGCTTAGAACAGAAGAGTGGCTGGTGCGCCCTGCCCTGAGCCACATCCCCAGGGTGGTTGGTATCACCAGACTGGTCTGAGGCGTGGGTGCTGCCTACTTCAGCCAAGCCCGGTATCAGTGGACACTGCTCTGAAGCTCAGATTTTAACTCCTGAATTTCCTGGCCTCGTCACTTGGGTGTCCGGAGCCTTGATCAGAACACACAGGCTGGCAGTTAGGCATGTTTGAGGGCAGTATTAAAGTGCCCAAAGCATTCTTGGAAGAGCAGTGTTACAGAAACAAATCACTGGCCAGTGGCTTGTCTGATAGCAGGAAGATCTGCGTTCTAGCTCCCGCTGGGAAATACTGGATTCTTGTGCCTCAAAAGATAGCTTTGCCTTCAGTCATGCAAAGCTTCCGCCCGAGAAGCAGGAAATGTTAAGAAACCAGTGCCTGTGAATGGGCTGCTGCTTTGGGATTCATCCGCTCCGAGCTAAACCTCCAATTCAGAAATCTGTCCTATTGAGAACATGATCTGGGGACCTCTTGCCACCAGAACCCCAAGACTCAACATACTTCTCTTGCTTATCTTCTTCCTTAATGGCTCCAGTTTCATGAAAGTCTCAAAAGTTCTAAAACTTAAAATGTTTTAATTATGAAGTATGAAATTCTCACAGGATTCAAATGGACCAGCCTTTTTGTTTTGTCTTAAGGTTTTACCTTTTGTTTTGTTCATTTCGAGGTTTCACCTTTCCTTACCTGTGGGTGTTGTACAGGCCGCATCCTGACGTGAACTCCTAGCCCAGAGGCTCCGGGGCCACGGTCTTCCCGGCGGCCGTGCGCACGAGTGGTAGCTTCTGAAACTGGTGCTCTTCCTCCTGTGTGGGCCAGGAGGGTTTGTGCGTGAATGTTAATCACTTTCTGCCGCTTCTGCTTTTTCTTTCTAAATTAAAGAAATACAAGAAACACAATGAAACAGGTTGCTTTACTCTTGCCATTTGTATGAACATCTTAAAGGTCCTGGAAAACAGTTTACACAATTGATTTCAAAGACAAATTAGAACAGCATGTTGTGGCATGAGTGGTATTTAAAATAGACTTAAAATATTCTTTCTCCAAATTAAGTCTACTATCTTTTAAAAAAAAGGCAAAAAAAAACACAAAAAACCCTCAAGTGAGAAATGTTGCTCCTCTCAGTAGCAGTAATAACATGTATCTTTTTTCACTAAGTGTTTCTACACATGATTTATTCATTAAGCAAGTTTTTATTGAGCCCATCCTCCATGCCAGACCCTTTTTGAGGTGCTGAGGATGTGACCATGAGCAAAACAAAGCTTAGACTTGAATGCAGGCTGCAAACAGGGATAAACGTGCCAAATCCTGAAGCAGGGGAGGAGAGTAGGGTGGGGTGGCACTTGAGTAGTGCGGCAAGACCTCTCTGATTGGCCATTCCAGCCACGCCGCTGGAAAGGAACAAGAGAGTGAGCCACGCACATAGGGGGGTGGCCCACTGGGTTGAACAAGAGGAGTGTGGTTATCTGCATTTTTTCACAGAGGAAATAGATCTCAGCTTGACTGAAGTTCATGTAGACACGCATCTAATGAGAGAGGTTGGAGTGATCTCTGCATCTCCATACTAAATATTAGGGTATGAGCCCATCTTTCAACTTTTTAACCCCAACACTTTGACACTTGAGAATATTTGATTTTTTTTTTTTTTGGCCATTTCTAGTGGAAATTTGTCAGTAACATAAAATTTGTCAGTAAATTTCTAGTAGAAGTTTAGAAGACATTGTGAAATTTTAAATTGGAACACAAGACCTTTTGTGAAGTGGATTTATTAAAATATATGACCTAGGACACTCTCAAAGTAAATCTTTGTTTTCCTGGACTTTTAATTTGCTTTCCAATCAATTAGATGTGAGGAGGCTTAAGTAGACCTTTTAAAATTGAATTTGGAAAATTTTACCTAGAAAATATGACCTTTTATTTTATTTTTTTTAAGGTTATTCCATCAACAGGCAGCAAGTTGAAACGACCAACACCAACTTTTCACTCTAGTCGAACATCCCTTGCTGGTGATACCAGCAATAGCTCTTCCCCAGCCTCCACAGGTGCCAAAACAAACAGGGCAGGTGAGTACCCGCCCCCATTCATAGGCTTTGGGGTGAAAGGGGAGGGGGAGTGGCTAGGCTGAGAATTGGGGAACAGCAGCCTCTGAGCAATGCCTTACTGCTCTCCAGGGAGCGAGTAATGAGAGTAGCAGTAGGTGTGTTGTCCAGAGAGGCCTGCAGATTCGTTGCTGCTCTTTCCTTTCCCTCCCACCACTGTAGCTAGCTATAGCCATGCCTTCTGAGAGCAGGGGCTTCCGTGGCTAAAGCTAGGCCTCCTGTTCTGGAATCAGGAATGACCATATTTGAGAGAATGTAGAAGGCAAGAAGGGCCTCCTGAAGTGGGCCTTCCTCAGAAGGCCACTCAGTGTTGGGACTGGCAGTTTGCTCGTAATTTTTCCAACACTCTTGTGATAGCTGCTGGCAAGCTGAGAAAGTCAGAGAAAGATCACATCTGTTCACCTGTTGATATTCCTCATGGGAGCCTAGGAACTGGCCTCATTTCTGGCACTCATTTCACCCGTCCCTGATGCCCACCCCCTCTAGCAGGCTCTCCTCTGTGCCCAGGTGACTGAGCAGTCCTGCTCAGCACCACTCAGGGGGCCACACGAGGTCACTGTGCTGCTGAGAGACGCTGTCTTCTAATCTTCAGGAGGCAAGCTTCTCAAGCAGAATCACAAAGCCAGAAAAGGTTTTAAGCAACTGCTGTGCAGGCGAGGAGATAGAGGTTCCAGAAAGGTCCTGATTTGCCCAGGGTCACATGGCGTATCAGGTGGTATTAGAGTCAGAGCCCTGACCTCTGATCGCTTGTTCTCGCCACCCCCATCCCCACCCCGTGTTGTCTCTATTAAGTCTGCTGCTTTATTCTCAAATTCCAGACCCTAAAAAGTCAGCCAGTCGCCCTGGGAGTCGGGCCGGGAGTCGGGCCGGGAGCCGGGCCAGTAGCCGGCGAGGAAGCGATGCCTCTGACTTTGACCTTTTGGAGACGCAGTCTGCTTGTTCAGACACTTCGGAGAGCAGCGCCGCAGGGGGCCAGGGCAACTCCAGGAGAGGGCTCAACAAGCCTTCCAAAATCCCAACCATGTCTAAGAAGACCACCACTGCCTCCCCCAGGACTCCGGGTCCCAAGCGATAACACTGTACAAGCACCCCCAAGCCTCTATCCACTTTGAAGCCTGCTCCGTACATTGGGTGTATATTTATTCTGAACAGGAGAAGTTATATTGTTAAAAGTGTAAAAGAATAATTGTGTTATGAAGCTGCCTTATTTTTTTTTCTTTTTGTAAGTTACTATTTTCATGTGAATATTTATGTAGATAAAATTTGCCTCCTGGTAACCCTGTAATGGATGGGGCCCAGAAATGAAATATTTGAGAAAAACAAGTGAGAAGGTCAAGATGAGAATGTGTATTAAAAAAAAAAAGCCTCTAAATAGGGTTTCTGCGCGGTGCAGGGTTGTAAACCTGCTTTATCTTTTAGGATTATTCCTAAATGCATCTTCTTTATAAACTCGACTTGCTGTCCTAGCAAGATAAATTATATTAAAAAAAATAATAAGAATCCTGCAGTGTTTAAGGAACTCTTTTTTTGTAAATCACAGACACCTCAATTAGTAAGAACTGAGGGGAGGGCACTTCTAACTGCTTTTTCCAATGTTTTTAATGCTGTGTGATTTTAGCTAAAGAGAGGGAACCTCCTCTGGTAATGTTTGCACATAATCAGCAAAAGGAGTTCATTGCAATACTTTGAATCCTGTCTCAGTACTGGGTGTTTAAAGGACAAATAGCTGCTAGAATTCAGGGGTAAATATAACTGTTCAGAAAACGTCACAACATTGGGGTTTTTTAAGAGTCCTGGTTTGTAACTTCCTATTCAGCCCAGCCACCAATAACTCCTGTGCTCACCAGGACCCAGGCCCTTGGGAAGGGGAGACTCCTTGGTGGCACTGTGAGTTACAGATTTGTCTGCATATTTGCTATTTATTTAAATGGTCGATCAACTTCCCACAAACTGAGGAATGAATTCCATGAGCCTATTCTGAAAATGTGGACATAAAACAAACACTTGCTCGTCCTTTAAAGGAGTTCACCAGCACACCTGTTAACAAGTCCCGTTTGCTTCCGTCTTTTTTTGTGAGTAATAAAGTCAACTGACCAGGTGACCATGAAGAGGGGCTGTCTGGAGCTCCTGTTTTTTAGCTGCTGTTCCTCTTCAGCTCCGACCATGTTGCTGTGTGATTATCTCAATTGGTTTTAATTGAGGCAGAAACTGAAGCTCTACCAATGAACTGTTTAAAAACAAGACACACTTTTGTATTAAAATTGCTTGCAGTAACAAATTTGTATTTCCTGATTTTCTTCTCAACTTTTACCTTATATATAACTTGTTACCCTGGGTATGATTGTGTTTTAGGTCCTTACATGCATTATTCAAATCAGATATCTTGGTGGATAAATTATGGAGCTCACTAATAGATTTTTTCCTTGTTTATTTCATCCTTGTTAATTTTAACAAAGCAACAAAGAAATAATCAGGCTATTACTAATGTAAATCTGTAGGGAGTCTGCTCCACTTAGCTGATTACACAAATAACAATATATAAGAAAATTTCTGTATTAGAAATTACAAAGGTCCTGGGTTTGAGAGGATGGGGCCAGTTTGCCACAGTAGACTGAAATTTCTGGTTAAATGATAGAGTTTCAAAAGTGGAAGCAAAATTGGTCATCAAGTCCAGGTCTTTTCTTTTCAATATGGAGACACTAGAATGGGAAAGTGGGAGAGAAGGTTATTTGCCTGAGATCACAGGATTAATAAATGGCACAAATGGACCTTGAATCAAATCATTGATTCCCTATTTAAGCCTGGCATTTCTATTTCCTCCAGCCCCTAGTTGGCTTTATAATAATTAGAACGGCAAAATATTAAGTAATTCTCATAGGAATTAGACTAGGAAGTAACAGAACTTGAGAGGTAGGAAAGAGGGGTTCAAACTCAGGCCACCCATGTTTCTGATCATTAAGCCATACATACTCCTCATGATCAGGAATTGGGTAAGATGGATACATGTTTGCCACAGCCGTTTGATAGAAATTTTTCAAGATCCCATTTTTATTTATTTGACAGCACAGGTAGGGGAAGCCGCAGGGAGAAGGAGAAGCAGCCTCCCCGCTAAGCAAGGAGCCTTGGGCAGGGCATGATCCCAGAACTCTGGGATCATGACCAGAGCCGAAGGCAGATGCTTAACCAACTGAGCTAGCCATGGGGCACCTGGGTGACTCAGTGGGTTAAGGTCTCTGCCTTCGGCTCGGGTCGTGATCTTGGGGTCCTGGGATCGAGCCCCGTGTCAGGCTCTCTGCTCACCAGGGAGCCTGCTTCCCCCTCTCTCTCTTCCTGCCTCTCAGCCTACTTGTGATCTCTCTCTGTGTCAAATAAATAAAATCTTTAAAAAAAAAAAAAATCCAGCCTGATGGATTCTGAAGGAAGTGTTTACTCTATTCCCCCTGGAATTAAATAACTTCAAGTTGCCAGAACAGTGTAGGATAGTGTTTTCACTCAAATTTACTTCTCTAGGCTTCCTGACAGCAGAAGCATACTTAAAACAGCCTGACCTCCACCCTTTCAGATTCTGGATTATGATCACTTGTTGGTTTTTTGTTTGTTTTTTTTTTACCAAGTAATTCAGGTTTTCCTTTAGTCTTTGCAACAAAGCTCAGCTAGTGGTGGAATCTGCATAAAGTGTATTTCCATTCAACAAACACCTACATGCAAGGCCATATAGAGAATATGGGGATGCCAGAAAAAAAGCTTAAAATTACAGTTCTGGGATACCAGTGCTAAACATGTGATACAAATTTGGTGTCCGCTGGGTAGAGATGCAGGAGTCCCTGGGGTTATGAATGATACAGTAACAAGAGCTAACATTTATTGAGTGCTTGCCGTAGGCCACTGTGCTAAGTGCTCTATCTACAACCCCATCATCCTGACCCCATTCCCAGAAGAGCAACAACCTGAGAGGTTCAGAAACTGCCCATGGTCACAGTACGCCAGGCGGCTGGGGCAAGCCCTTGTTTCACACTACTTTCTCCAAGACCTTCCCCAGCTCAGTTCCCTTCCGGTTCCTGAGTTCCACGATTCCACTCACATCCCCACCCCACATCCCAGCTCCTTGTCCTCTGCCCTTCCAGGAGCTCTGCCAGCCCTCAGGTTGGAGCACAGCCTTGGTTCTGCCTCCTGTAAAGACTATGTTCACTTGGGTGGCTCAGTTGGCTAAGCGACTGCCTTCAGCTCAGGTCATGATCCTGGAGTCCCAGGATCGAGTCCCACATCGGGCTCCCAGCTCCACAGGGAGTCTGCTTCTCCCTCTGACCTTTTCCCCTCCCATTCTCTGTCTCTCTCTCATAAATAAATACAGACAGACAGACAATGTTCACCTGACTGTCACCCCTGTTGGCGGCCCAGGCCACTCGGGGGCAGGGACTGGTCAGCGTCATCTGTGGCTCAGGGCAGAGGACCGAGCAGCCCATGGCGTTTGTTGTTGAACTGGGTTGTGGGGTGACATCCTTTGGAATGGCTAAAACCTGATGTTTAGGCATTATGGGAATGCGAGGCCCATTGTTGAAAGAACACAGCTATCTCTGCTCACCCTAAATTGAGATAAATGATTTCTGCTCTAAGAATCAGCCCCGCACTGAGCTGCTTACAGTCTAGCTGGAAGCCCAGTGTTGCACAATAGGCTCCAGATGTTGTGGTGTGGACTCCAAGGGGGGGTATGGAGGGATGCCCAGAGAAGGACAGTGACGAGGACAGGAGACTCAGAGACCACGAACAAGCCTGGCACGGGGATGCCCCTTGACTCCGCCCGGCCTCTGTATGCAGTCACCAAGCCCTGGGGATGCAGCCTCCCCAACTGCTTTCTCCTCCGCCCTCCCTGGTCATCAAAAAGGATCATGGACATGTCCACCTGCCCTCTTTACTGTACCTGCCTCCAGCTGTGGGTCCTGACTCGAATCTTCGTCCCTCTGATCCCCAGTCACCCCTGCAGCAGACCCTGTCTTGGGCATGTTCAGTGGCCAAGCTGCAACACCCTTTTTTATTTTTATTTTTTAACATACAATGTATTAATTGTTTCAGGGGTACAGGCCTGTGATTCATCGGTGCTCACAACACATCCCCTCCCCCATATCCATCACCCAGCCACCTCTCCCCTCCAGGAACCCTCAGTTTGTTTCCTGACATTAAGAGTCCCTTACGGTGGGGCACCTGGGTGGCTCAGTGGGTTAAAGCCTCTGCCTTCAGCTCAGGTCATGATCTCAGGGTCCTGGGATCGAGCCCCACATCGGGCTCTCCGCTCAGCGGGAAGCCTGCTTCCCCCTCTCTCTCTGCCTGCCTCTCTGCCTACTTGTGATTTCTCTCTGTGTGTCAAATAAATAAATAAAATCTTAAAAAAAAAAAAAGTCCCTTATGGTTTGTCTCCCTCTCTGGTTTTGTCTTGTTTCATTTTTCCCTCACTTCCTCTAGGATCCTCTGTCTTCTTTCTCAAATTCTTTATATCAGTGAGATCATGTGATGATCGTCTTTCTCTGATTGACTTACTTTGCTTATAAGCTGCAACATCCTTAAGAGGCTTAAGCAGTGTGGAAAAATACCCATTGAATAAAAGGCAGACTAAGCAAGGGCTTAAGGCACCAACAAATGATCGTTTGCTTAATTAATTTATAGTAGGCTCCACACCCAGTATGGGACTTGAACTCACAACCCAAGATCAGGAGTCCCACACTCTACTCACTGAGCCAGCCAGGGATCCCAGTTTTGATATTTCCTAAAAGTCTGAAGTGATCAAGGGAAATTGTTAATTTTGGTGGACTTCTTAATTTATTTTGAAGTTTAATATGGAATCCACACTGGTGACCCATAACCATCTATCGTCCAGGGCCCTCATCTAGTCTCCCTGCAAGGCCCTTTGGGTCTGCCCTTTGCCAGTCCCAAAGCCTCACCCTCGCCAGGGCCATTTGCTCCCCAGGTTCCACTAAACAGCTCACCTGCCCAAGCCCAGCTCCACTGCTGTGAGACAGGGGAAATCCCCTACCCTCTGCGTTGGTCAGTTTCCTGGCCTGTTAAAAGAGGGGGTTGAAATGGTGTCTACCCTCTACGTGCCAGCATTAAAGCAGTAATGCAGAGCACGCAGGGCACACGGTAAGTGCGGAGTGGTACCTGCATTACGCTCCCTGGAGTCGCACACCAGCAGTTCCCTCTGCCCACTGACCTTTCCTGTCATCCCAGGCCCATTCCTTCCAGCCTTCGGAGCTCAGTCTAGGGGTCACTTCCTCCCAGTGCAGCACCTTAGCTGTAAATGAATAAATGCAGGGAGAGAGTGCCCAGGAAGAGTAGGGTGCAGGAGGGGGCTGAGTCAATGGAAGGGTTTCCATGTAGAGCCTTCTCTTGCAAGCTCTTGGGGGCCCTGACAATTAAGATGCACAAAGGGAGGAGCGCCTGGGTGGCTCAGTCCTTAAGCGGTTGCCTTCAGCTCAGGTCATGATCACAGGGTCCTGGGATCGAGCAGGGCATCGGCCTCCCTGCTCAGCGGAAAGCCTGCTTCTCCCTCTCCCACTCCCTCTGCTTGTGTTCCCTCTCTCACTGTCTTTCTCTCTGTCGAATAAATAAAATCAGAAGAAGGAGAAGGGGA
>CM053606.1:25622214-25644282 GCA_028646535.1 Procyon lotor
AGCTCAGGAGGGGGCATCTGGATGGGACTCACCTTCTCCCCTTCCCCCCCAGGATTGGGTCATTGCCCCCCAAGGGTACTCGGCCTATTACTGTGAGGGGGAGTGCTCGTTCCCGCTGGACTCGTGCATGAATGCCACCAACCACGCCATCCTGCAGTCCCTGGTCAGTACTGCGCCCGTCCCGTCCGGGCCCTAGGGAGGGGGGCTGGCACAGCTGGGAGGATGGAAGCCCCTGCTGGGGGGGTCAGGGGGCTCTCTCTGCCCAGAACCTTCCCTGCACACGTGAGCAGTGATGGCCCGTGCCTGGAGGGAAACAGGTGCCTGTGTGGCCATGCTGGCCGTGTAGACGCCTGTGCCCCTGAACCCGAGTACACCCTGCTTACCCTGACTGCCAGTGCACACCCACCTCCGTGCACTGTACACACACGCGTGAGGCTTCACAGACAGTGTGTGGGTACCCAGATTTACAAGACACGCTTGCTCACAGTCAGACACACGGCACCCACGTAACAGCCGTGCATCCCTCCTGGGGCCTGTGTGCTCTAAACACATGCGTCACCGTGTGCGTGGGGGTGCTCGCCCCTGGGACAGAGGTGTACGTGCATCCAGCCTCCCGCTGCGTGTGTGTGCAGGGAGGGGGGCAGGTGTGCCCCACTGAGCTGCTGGGCTTGGCCTCCCCTTGTGTTCACCTCCCTGCTGGCACTTTTGCCCTTTGTGCTTTTCACAGATGGTCTGGCTTCCTGTGCTGTGGCCGGGGTCCTTCACATGCTGAAAAATCTATTGAAATGGTTATATGGTTTTAGCCCCTCTTATTGATGTATCAGATTGACTGATTTGTGAGTACTGAACAACCTTCCCATCCTAGGAGTAAATTCCACTCTATCATCGTAATGATTTTTTAATGTATTGTTGGATTTAGGGTGCTCATATTTTGTTGAGGATTTTGCATCTATATTCATCAGCAATTGGCCTATAGTTCTCTACTTTTGGTGTCTTTTTCTGGTTTTGATATCAGGGTAATGCTGGTCTCATAGAATGAATTTTGATGTTTTCCTTCACTCTTCTTTTTGGAATAGTTTGAGAATAGGTGTAACCTCTCTCCAAATTTTTGGTAGAATTCACCTGTGAAACCATCTGGTCCTGAACTTTTGCTTCTTGGGAGTTTTGTGATTACTGATTCAACTTTATTGCTAGTAATTGGTCTGTTCAACTTTTTTATTTCTTCCTGCTTCAGTTTTCGTAGCTTGTATGTTTCTAGAAATGTATTCATTTCTTATAGGTTGTCCCATTTGTTGGCATGTAATTTTCATAATATTCTTTTATGATCTTTTACATTTTTGTGGTGTTATTTCTCCTCTTTCACTTCTGATTTTGCCTCCCTCTTTTTTTTTTTTTTTTTTTAGTCTGACTAAATGTTTATCAATTTTATTAATCTTTTCAAAGAACTAGTTCCTGGTTCCCTTGATCTGATCTATTGGTTTTGTTAAGTAATCTCTGCACCCAAAATGGGGTTCAAACTCATGACCCCAAGATCCAGAATCCCATGCTCCACCAACTGTGCCATCCAGGTGCCCTTGTTTCTTTCTCTTTTGTTTCTATTTTACTTCTGCTGTAGTCTTTATTATTTCCTTATGTTGGTTTTGTTTGTTCTTTTCTTAACTCCTTTAGGTGTAAGATTGGGTTATTTGAGACTTTTTTTGTTTCTTGAGGTAGGACTATATAGCTATAAACTTCCCTCTGAAGACAGATTTTGCTGCATCCCAAATATTTGGGACAATTGTGCTTTCATTTTTCATTTGTTTCCATGTATTCCTTAAATTTCCTCTTTGATTTGGTGGTTGACCCATTCATTGTTTGATAGCATGTTATTTAACCTCCATGTATTTGAGCTCCTTCCAGACTCTCTTGGGGGTTTCTAGTTTCATAGTGTTATGGTTAGAAAAGATACATGGTATAACTTTAATCTTTTGTAATTTGTTGAGACTAGTTTTAGTTTTAAGTTTTAGTTGAGACTAGTTTTAGTTCTAGACTAGTTTTAGCCTAATATGTGATCTGTTCTGGAAAATGTTCTGTGTGTACTTAGGATGGAATGTTCTGAATGGATGTTAAAACCATCTGGCCAAATGTGTCATGCAAAGACACGTTTTTTTTGGTTGATTTTGTTTGGATGATCTATCCATTGATGTAACTGGGGTGTTAAAGTCCCTGATATTATTGTATTATTATCAGTTACTTCATGTTTGTTGTTAACTGCTTTATGTATTTGAGTGTTCCCATGTTGGGTTTGTATAAATATTTATAATTGTTATATCTTCTTTTTTAAAAGATTTTATTTATTAGAGAGAGAGCATGAGCAGGGAGGGGGGAGCAGAAGGAGAGGGAGAAGCAGGATGCAGGGCTCAATCCCAGGACCCTGGGATCATGACCTGACCAGAAGGAGATACTTAACTGAGCCGCTCAGGAGCCCCATTTTTTTTTTTTATAATTGTTATATCTTTCTGCAGGATTTTTCCACTTATGATTATATAGTGTCATTCTTTGTCTCTTGTTACAGCCTTTATTTTGTCCCATATAAATATTGGTGTCCTGGCTTTATTTTCATGTCTGTTTGCTTAATAACTGCTTCTCCATCCCTTTACTTTCAGTCTTCACGTGTCTTTAGATCTGAAATGAGTTTTTTTTTTTTTTTAAAGATTTTACTTATTTATTTCACACAGAGAGAGAGAGCACAAGTAGGCAGAGAGGCAGGCAGAGAGAGGGGGAAGCAGTCTCCCTGCTGAGCAAAGAGCCCAATGTGGGGCTCGATCCCAGGTCCCTGGGATCACGACCCGAGCTGAAGGCAGAGGCTTAACCCACCGAGCCACCCAGGCGGCCCTGAAATGAGTCTTTTATGTAGGCAGCATATAGATGGGTTTGTTTTGGTTTTGTATCAATTCCATCACTGTATCTTTTGATTAGAGCATTTACATTCAAAGTAATTATTGATTTGTTATTTCTGTTATGGTTATTTTTGTAGTTCTTCTCTGCTCCTTTCTTCCTTTGCTCTCTTATCTCATGTCTAGTTGGCTTTTTTTAGTGACATATTTGGATACATTTCCCTTTAATTTTTGCACATCTATTACTGGGTTTTGATATGTGGTTACCATTATGTTTGTACATAACATTTTCTGTGTAGAGCAGTCTATATTAAATTGATGGTTGTTTAAGATTAACCCATTCTTTACTACCCCCCCCCATCATTTAGGTATATGGTGTCCTACTTTACATCCTTTTATTTTCTGAGTACTTTGATTTTTATAAACATACTTATTTTTACTGCTTTTGTGCTTTTCTTAGTCTTTTCTGTCCACTCAAAAAATCTTCTTTAACACTTTTTAGAGGGCTGGCTTAGTGCTCATGAATTCCTTTAACTTGTTTTCTGGGAAGCTCTTTATCTGTCCTCCTATTTGGAATGATATCTTTGCTGGATAGAGTATTCCTGGCTGCAGATTTTTTCCTTTCAACACTTTGAATAGATCAAGCACTCCTTTCTGGCTTGTGATGTTTCTGCTGAAAACTCAGCTGATAACCTTCTGGGGTTTCCCTTGTATGTAACTGGTTTTGTGTGTATGTGTTTTTGGTGGTTTTTGTTTTTTGGTGTTTTTTTTTTTTTTGCTGCTTTAAAAAATTCTCTTTATCATTACTTTTTGCTATTTTAATTACTACGTGTCTTGGTGTGGACCTCCTTGGGTTGATTTTGTTTGGGCACCTTTGTACCTCCTGAATCTGGATTTCTGTTTCATTCCTTCCATTTTGTCATTTCCTCAGCTGTTATTTCCTCAAATAAATATTCTGCCCCTTTTTCTCTCTCTCCTCATTCTGGGATCCCTATAATGCAGATGTTATATGCTTGATGGTGTTGCTGAGTTCTCGAAGTCTACTCTCATTTTGCATATTTTCCCCCTTATCTGGTGAGCTTGATTATTTTCCATTACTCTGTTCTCCAGGTCACTGAGTCATTCTCTGAGCCCTCTGGTCTACTGTTTATCTGGCGTGTGTGTATATATGTGTGTGTTTTAAATGTCATTTGTTGTGTTCCTCATCTCTGGTCCTCTTTTATCTCTTTGATAAGAGTCTCACTGATATCCTTTACTCTTTTCAAGTACAGTATCATTTTGATCACTACTTTAAATTCTCTATCAGGTATATCACTTATCTGTTTTCCTTAAGTCTCTTGCTATGATTTTGTCCTGTTCTTTCATTTAGAACATATTTGTCTCCTTATTTTGTCTAACTCTGTGTGTCTGTTTCTCTGTGTTAGGAAGGTTGGCTATGTCTCCTGCTCTTAGAAGTAGTGGATTTCTGAAGAAGAGGTCCTGTGGTGTCCTACAATGTAGTGCCCCTGTTCACCAGTACCTGTTACCTCGTGGGGTGTCTACTGTGTGTGCCCCATGCAGCCTCCTGTCATGGCTGAGCTGCTTTTTTCTTCAGTCCGGTTGTCTGCAATGGCTGCCTGTCGTGGGCAGTGTTTGGTCCCTGTGCTGGTAGAGGGCCAGTCTGGGGCCACGGTGGGCTTGAGTGGAGTCACACCAGGCATTTGTGAGATGCAGCAGCACCAAACCACAGGGTGCTTTTCCTGTGTTGTCCCCAGAAGCTTTTGTTGGTGTGGGGGCCTATAATCAGAGCTGCTGTCTGTCCCCAGTCCCTTGCTGGGGCTCAGCCTGACTGGTGTGCGTAGTCGTCTTTCCCTCTCCCTAGGGCAGGAGTCTCTTTGAGGGCCCTGTTGGGGCTGCCTGCGCACCATCATGCTTAGGGTACCACCTTGAATGGGCTCCAGCCAAGACCCTACTAGAGGCCATGGATCTGCAGCATGCATCAGGGTGTGCTGGTGCTCTGCAAGAGGGGACCAGCTGCTGCAGGGAGTGAGGCTAACCAAAGCTCAGGGTGCAGAGGACTGGTGGGAACAAGGTTTGCACCACCACCCCCTGCAGGGGACCCATGGTGCTAGAACCGAGGTGGGCATGGCTGCTGGGGGCGGGGGGTTGGCAAGGTAGGTGGGGGTGTTGTGGGGTTCCCACAGCCAGTGTATTTATGCTGGGGGACAGGGGCGGGAAATGGTGCCTGTCTGCTCCTTTGTTCCTGAAGGAGTCCCCCAAACATCTCTGTACCTGGGGCCACACTCAGAGGGGTAAAGAGCTCTCCCTCCCATACGGCCCAGGGTTTCTTCCAGCTACGGCTTCTGTGTTGGATCTCTGAAGGCCATCTCCCACTGTCTCCGTAGGAGGGGACTCTGTTTCCTCCAGCCTTCCCAGACCTGGGCTGCTGCTTTTTCAAATTTCAGAATTCAAGTCCTGCTGGTTGTAAGAACTCACAAAATTCAGCCCCTCTGGTTTCCAAAGCCCAATGTTACGGGGATTTGCCTTCTCCATGCAGCTCCTGGTTAGGGTTTCTTTCCCTTCCTGCGGACAGCTGCCAGGCCTGGGGAGCTTCCCGTCGTGCCTCTGTCCTTCCTGCTCTCTTCCACGTGGCCTCTTCCTCTAGTTGTGGAGTTTGTTCTGGCCCTTTGGTCATTACTTACAAGGATGTGTCACCTAGCTGTATGTGCAGGACAGGAAGCTCAGGGTCCTCCCACTCTGCCATCTTCGCCATTCCTAAGTGCTTTAAACATTATTGATTTGGGGGTTGAGATTTCTTTCTAGAATGTTTACCTAGAATCCTAGTCCCTGGTATCCCCGAGCCTATTTGTCTAGTAAGAGGTGGCTGAAGGTGAAGCCCCCAGGTGAGAGGAAACACATCACTGACAGGGGCTTCAGCTCTGTGGTTAAACTGCCTTTCTCACGCCAAGTGGGAGGTGCTGCCTCCACCCCCCAGGGGCTATCTTCCGGGAGGAGCTTAGTTGTGATGAGACCTGTGAGTCCCCAGGCTGTCCTTTATGCACGTGCTTCATTTTCCTCCCAGCCCCTGGGCACCTACAGTTCCCAAGTCAGGATGGCTGGGTGGGCTCAGGCTGCAGGGAGGTGGGGGGGGGGGCAGGAAGGTGACACTGGGGATGATCAGGGGCCAGTTCACAGGGCCTCGGGGTTCCACTTAAGGTGCCAGGTAGGTGGACTTAATCCCCTGTAAACTTCGAAGCAGGTGCAGGGTTTTAGCAACAAAGTCTGCCGATCTGACTTCAGAAGTGTCGCTCTGGCTATAGTACGCAGATGGGCAGGTTCAAGGGTGGGGTGGGCAGGGAGCCAGCGAGGGGCTGCTGCGGTCCTCTGACAAGGGGTCGGGCAGCTGGTGCAGGGGGAGGCAGGGCCGCTGTCGGGAGTAGGCTGGGGTCGAAGGGAACCCTGGGGTCTGCAGGTGACCTCAGGGACAGGAAGCCTTGTCTGGGGGCAGAGCTGTTGTTGGAGTGGAGGGCCTGCTTTGTTGTGCTTTCCCTCGGGTCCTGTTTGTCTATTGGAATGTTCCCCATCTCCCCAGCCCTTCCTGCCGCCACTGAGGAGAGCTACTTTTAGGAGGCTGAGAACAGGCCGCTCCCACAGGCAGGCTCTCTGCTGGCAGTCAGGCTGTTAGGGTCACAGGTCCCCACACCTGGTCCCTCTCCCAGAGCCAAGAGCCACATGACTCAGCACCATGCACAGCCTCCGTCTTCCCAGAACAGGAGCTGCCTTGGAGGTTGTTGTCAGGGCCCAGAAGTGCTTTGATGAGTAAGAGGGCTGGAACCCCCAAGGGTGGACTGAGGATTCTAAGCTTCGTTCTGGGAACGTTCACTGGCCCACCACAAATAGCTAATGGGGACAAGAGATCAGGGACGTCATGGAAGCACAGAGAAGAGCGAAGAGGACCCCGGAGGGCTCCTGGGCACACCATGTGCTGGGGTGTCCTGAGGGGAGCAGGTGTGCCCTGATGGCGGCAGGGCAGGGGGGACGGGGTGGGGTGGGTCCCCATATGAGCACATGCCTGGGCTGCCGATGGAGGACGGGGTGGGGGTTCTAGGGCAAGGCCGCCATGTTCACACCTCTGCCCACCCCCCACTCTGGCCAGGTGCACCTGATGAAGCCAGATGCGGTCCCCAAGGCGTGCTGTGCCCCCACCAAGCTGAGTGCCACCTCCGTGCTCTACTACGACAGCAGCAACAATGTCATCCTGCGCAAGCACCGCAACATGGTGGTCCGGGCCTGCGGCTGCCACTGAGGCCGGCGCCCACCGCCGGGGGGTCCCCACCAGGGTCAGGCCCCTCTCCGGAGCCAGGAAACTCTCCAGTGCCATCACTGCTCAGGAGGGTGGCAGGGAGGGCCCACTACACCCCTGCCACAGCCTGCCAGGGTCTCCCCGGGCCCCTCTGCCCCTTCTCCTGTGCTTTGTGGTAGACGGGTAGGGGCAGCTCCAGGAGGCCTCACGCACACAGCAGCCCCAGACGCACGGACCGCAGTGGGTTCTGCTCAGAAGTCCTGCCTTAGGATGTGTGCGGGGCCACCGGAGCCCAGAATGGCTGGCCCAGGCCAATCCGAGGGGCATCTGGGGCGTGAGGGCAGCTGGCTGGGCTGAGCAGGGAGGAGGGGTCTTCCCCTTTCCAGGCAGCACACTGGGCATTTCCAGGGCACGCACTCACCTTCAGGACCGTGATTACCAGGCTCAAACTTGGCCCACTAGAAGCACACTAGAAACAGAACCAGCCGGATGGTCCAGATGCCGATAATTCGGGGGCGTCCAGTTCCCTCCGCCTTTTCCACGTGAGGCTCCGCACCGAGACAAAGTTAGCTCTCAGAAGTGACGCCAGTGGCTGCAGCAGGAGGCCCAGGCTGGGAGACCACAGCTCTCGGGCCCCACTCCCCAGCTCCTCGCCCACGGCCAACATCAGTAAGCAGCCCGGGTGGATTTTCCAGTGAACCCGGACAGGCCTCAGAACCTTCGGCCCGGAACTCCAGATACCCAGCAGCTACTCAGAGTTGAAATGAGCTCAGGTCCCCCTTCTGCCACATTAAGGAGCAACCATTTCACCCACAGATGGTGCCTGGGCTGCCATAAGCGAGGCCTGGGGCCAGGGTGGAAACTGCCCAATAGAATCCGGGCCTTGAGAGCAGGCTTTTCAGTCCACACCGCCCTGTATGCTCCAGAGCCCTGTGAGCCAAAGAAAAGGTCCCTGTCCCCGGGGAGTGACAGGCGGTAATGAGGCTGGCCCTGGGTGGGGAGGCTCCCGGAAACCACTGTTCTCCTTGGAGCCGCCGCCACAGGCAGCTGGGCTGTTTATTTGATTTCTGACTTGCTAAGCCTGTAATTTACCTGCTGGCGCAGACAGAGTCCAGCTGCCCAAACTCTGAAATAGTGTGTCGTTAAAAGCAGCTCGTGGGCCCTCCCACCCCCCAGGCACAGCCCAGCAGAGGTGGGTCCCCCCGTGTGCCCGAGGATGCGCCCCACAGCAGTCACTCTGTACCCCGACAGCAGGTGGGAGAGCAGGTGTGGACGCTGGGGCCCTGCTGCGGGACAGCGGCCCCTCCACAGGGACGGGATGGGACTCTGGAGCGAGCGCAGAGGGAGACCCTCCTCGTGTACGCAGAGGTTGGGCCCAGATTGCCTGCAAGGTGGGGAGTTCCCTAGTATTGGGGAGCTTTGACCTCAGGCTGGCAGGGATCAGAGCACAAGGTGGCTAGAGTATCTGGAGCCTTTCTGTTCCAACTTGGCCACTGGCCCGTCTATCTGGACAAGGCCCCTTCCTGATTCAAGCTCTTCTCTTCTGTGACATGGAGACACACAGGACTCCTTCCTCGCCTGAAGCCCTGACCCTCCTCTCTCTGCCACAGCCCAGACACAGCCTGAGCCCAGATGCTGCAGGAAACACAACCTGCCATCTGGGGACTTCAGTTAACGGCTCTCTCCTCCCAACATCAAGGGCAGTGGAGGTTTGGAAACTTTGGACAAATGTCAGTATTTGGTCTCTTCAACGCCTAGCACATAACCTGGCATGCTTTGGAAAGCTTGGAAAATGAATGTTTTAAAGGTGCAGACTGCCTTGCCCATTGGGTGTGCCAGACGGGCACATAAGTATCACGATCTGAATCCCTTTCTGTACAATCAAGCCAAAAGTAGACTGGTCTTGGCCTTTCTGACAGACTTCTACAACCTCCAGCCATCCAGGCAGCCACCAAATGGAAACCGAACAGAAAAGGCCTTGGAGAAGAACGATGGATGCAAAGTCATTGAGGGGTAGCCATCTTGTTTATACCCCCCGGCAGCCCGGGCTCCAATCAAGGCTACACATCAGAAGCCTAAGGGGGGGAGGGCAAGGGGGTCAGCTCAGGCCCACTGACAGCAAAGGAAATGCTGCCAAGAAGAGAGGTCACAGAGGAATAACCAAGTTTGGGGCCCCTAGCATGGGGGGCTGCTCTGTGCACCCCACCCCACCCCCCCCGTGCATCTCCACCATCACAGCATGGCCCTGGCCCGATGCCAGCCCACCAGGCAAAGCCCTATTCTTGGGTCTCTCTGTAGGGATGTGGGTAATGTGCTTCAAGAAATGCCTAGAATTGCTCAGGAAAGGGGGCTGTGACTAAACAGGGTGGATTTTGGAGCCAGGAGACCTGGCACGGAATCCTGGCTCTGCCTCTTGTTAAACTGACCAAATTTTGTCACGTCTGAGGTAGAGGTTTTTCCCCCCGAATGGGGTATCAGTTCTGCCCTTGCCAGGCCATCATGGGATCAGGTGCATCCGTGAAAGCGCTTGGCACGGCGGCTGCACAATGCCCAAGGACCAGCATCGGCCAGAGGTCTCAGTCTGGATGAGGGTGCATATCTGGGCCTCCCCGTCGACCCTGCTGTTAACATCCGCTCCTTCCAGAACATGTCCGGGAGATGCTGCATTTACTTTAAAGCTGCGCTTTTCCTAAAAAATCTAAATGTGGTCCCATCTTGGGACAAGGTGGGGACTCACACAGTCCCTTGCCCGCGGAAGTCCTGGCCTGTAGGGATCAACAGGGACTCACAGTGAGCCGCGCAGCCCAGCACCTCTGCTGAGGATGCGCTGTTGTGTCCCACCCCCTCCCGACGTCCAGCACCCACCTGTGACCTCCAGGAAGCTGAAGGTGGAGCGTTCCGGAATTTCTCTTCTTACTGGGAAGCCTTGAGCAAGCATTTGACTCTTTAAAAAAAAAAAGTTTTTCCTCACTGAAGAAAATTTTACGTGTGCTCCAAGGAAATTTTTGAAAATAAAAAGCAGAATACAAATACACATAATCCCAGCACACAGAACTAAGCATTGTTAATAATTCCTTCCAGCCTTTTTCCTTGACACACATCTGTATTATATAGAATATACAGATATTTTACAAAGTTAGGATCATACTCTATGCACTACTTGATCTGATTTACTCAATTTATATTTCGAAAATCTGTTATTAAATCGTCTTTGAAAACATAACTTGCAGCATTCCATCCCTTGACCTCTGCCCCAGTTCTGTCACCATTCCTTCCCTGGAGGCAGGTGTGGGGCCCCCACGACCCTACTCTCGGGAGCCCTGGCCCAGCCCCAGGAAAGCAGGCAGCCGGGTGCTCGGGTCACGAGCCAGAAATCTCGGGACTGGCATCTCACCACCTGCAGGGAGGTTACGGGCTGACCCGTGTGATGAATTCTGGGGAAGCCCTCGCACAGCAGAGAGAGCGCGGCTGCCACCCTGTTCCCGGTCCGTGGACTGTTCCCAGTCTGCCTGCTGGTCCTGCCTTCCCAGGGCGACCAGAGAAGCACAGTAAGGGACCTGGCCCTCCCCTCTCCTTGGTTCACGGGTTCACAGTGCCGACCGTCGGGTCAGTGACTGAAGAACGGGAGGCCAGATGCCCATCACACTCACGGCCAGGTGTCGGGTGCCAGGGCTCCATTTGTGCTATCCCCGGTAGCAGGGAGGGGAGGGGGGCGGAGGCACTCCTGCACCAGCTCTGACCTCAGCTGCCCTGTGGCAGTCAGGACAAGGGTGCACTCTCAGGGACTTGGCCCGGGCTGGAGGGAGACAGCGGGGGCGGGGTGTGTGTGTGTGTGCTCTGGTCTGTCCCAGGAAGACGGTCCAGTCACAGCTGCGACATCTGCTAACTCCTGGGCCCTGGCTAGCCAGCAGCCATAAAAAAACTAGGATTCACTTTATTGGAGGCGATACCCTCAGAGGGATGTTTGTGGAGACTGTTGGCAGCCCTTCAAGAAGGCGCCTCAGACTCTTGGACAATACCATGTGGAAGCCTTAGTTTTTCACTCAATGCACAGTCAAGGACACGGTGAGCAGAGTTGTTGATATCATTTTAGATCAGTTCGTGCTTTCATTTCTACTTTGTAACCAGGCCCCTGTTAAGCCCCGGGGACACTAGTGCCAGCCCTGGTGTAGCCTGCAGTCTAGCCACTCAGAAGGCAACTGTGGATGTGTCTCAGGAATGCGAAGCTGGTTTAACGTCCAAAAAGCAATATAATGTAGCACATTAACAGAATAAAGCACAAAAAACACAATCATCTCCATAGACACGGAAAAGGCATCTTACAAAACCCAACACCTTTTCATGATAAACACTCAACAAACTAGGAATAGAAGGGAACTTCCTCAGTCTGATAAAGACCACCTACAAAAAAACCCCCACATGGTGAAGACTAGATATTTTCCCCCTTAATATCAGAAATAAGACCAAGATGTCTGCTCTCACCACTTCTATTCAACATTGCACTACAGGGTCTAGTCAGGGGAAATTACAAAGAAATGAAGTGAAATTTGCAGATGACATGATCTGGGATACAGAAAACCCTAAGGAATTCACTAAAAAACTATTAGGACTAATAAATTCAGCAAGGTTGCAGAATGCAAGATCAATATACAGAAATCTATTTCTATAGCAATGAACAATCTGAAATTGAAATCAAGAGAACAAGTCCAGGGGCACCTAGGTGGCTCAGTTAAGCATCTGCCTTTGGCTCAGATCACGGTCCCAGGGTCCTGGGATCGAGCAGGAAGCCTCTTCTTCTCTCTGCCACTCCCCTTGCTCGTTCTGTCTTACTCTCTGTCAAATAAAATAATAAAATATTTTTTTCTTAAGATTTTATTTGACAGAGGGAGAAGGATCACAAGCAGGCAGAGAGAGAGGAGGAAGCAGGCTCCCCGCTGAGCAGAGAACCCGATGTGGGGCTGGATCCCAGGACCCTGAGATCATGACCTGAGCCGAAGGCAGAGGCTTTAACCCACTGAGCCACCCAGGTGCCCCAAAAATAAAATCTTTTAAAAAAGAAACAATTCCATTTATAATAACACCGAAAGAATAAAATACTTAGGAATAAATTTAACAGAAGTATGAGCTTAGACTGGTAACTATAAAATATTACTGAAAGAAATGAAAAAAGACTTAAATGGAAAGACATCCATGTTCATGGATTGGAAAACTTAATACTGTTAACAGGGCAACACTTCCCAAACTGATCTACAGATTCAGCACAACCTCTATCAAAATCCCAGCTGGCTTTTTGCAGAAATTGACAAGTTATTCCCAAAATTCATATGGAAATGCTAGAGACCTAGAACAGCCTAAAACAACCTGAAAAAAAGAACAAAACTGTGTAGGACTCACACTTGTCAAATTCAAACTGTACTATGGAGCTAGAGAACACACGACAGCATGGAACTGGCAGAGGACAGACCTACAGATCAATGGAACAGAACAGAAAGGCCAGAAATAAAACCCTTATATCTACAGTCAACTGATTTTCAACAGGGATGCCAAGACATTTAAACAGGAAAAGAACAACCTTTTCAACAAATGATGCTGGGACAACTGGACATCTACATGCAAAAGAAGGAAACGAGACCCCTTTTCTCACAATATAATACAAAAATTAACTCAAAATGGATCAAAGACCTAAATGTGAGAGCTAAGCCATAAAATTCTTCCAAGAAAATATAGGAGTAAATCTTCATAACCTTAGGTTAGGCAAAACTTTCTTAGTTATGATGTCAAAAATATACGATGGAAGCAGAAACAGATAAATTGGACTTCAGCAGAATTAAAGCCTTTGTGCTTCAAAGCACACTATCAAGAAAGTAAGAAGACAACCCACAGAATGACAGAAAACACTTGGAAATCCTGTATCTGATAAGAGACCTATACCTAGAATATTGAAAGAACTCTTGCAATGCAATAAAAAATGAGTAAAGGATCTGAATGGACATTTTCCCAAAGAAGATACACAAGTGGCCAATAAACACATGAAAAGATACTCAATATCCTCAGCCATCAGGGAAACGCAAAACAAAACCACAGTGAGATGGCACTTCATACCACAAGGATAATATAAAGAGAATATAAAAGGGATAGTAGCCAGGGATGGTGGAGATATACAGAACACTGGGAGCTCATAATACCCAAAAAGTATAAACCCCACAAATGTCCATCCCCTTATGAATGGAAAAACAAATTGTGGTATATCCATACACTGAATATTCATTGGCAATAAATAATTATGTACGGATACATGCTGTATCATACATGAACTTTTCTGAAAACATTACGCCAAGTGGAAGTCAGCCACAACAGGCCACATACTGTGTACTTCTATTTATATGACATGTCCCGAATAGGAAGACAGAAAGTAGATTAGTGTTTGCCTACGGCTGGGGGACAACACGGGGGATGCTAAAGGGTGCAAGGTTTCCTTTTGGAGAAGAATGTTCTCAAATTATTTGCGGTAATGACTACGTAACTATGGGTACAGTACAAACCACTGAGATGTATACTTTAAATGGGTGAACTGAACAGTATGTGAATTGCATCCCAGTAAAGCTCTTTAAAAAAAAAAAAAAAAGAAAAAATCGTGCTCCAGAACAGCAAAGCCTAGAGGCACAGATGCTTCCTCAGCAAATGGAAGCACAAGACACAATCACCTACGTGTGTGCGTCTCTCACACACACGCACACACACGTTACCGTACCATGGAGGGCTTTAGGAGGAGGTAATGTGAGTTTAAAAAGCCCAGGTGTGGTGGGGGCCGAGAGGAGTGTAGTCCAAGGGCCGCGAGTTCGTCGGTGTTAACAAGAAAGCCCACTTTCCACGGCTGGGCTCGAGACTGCGTGCTCCCCTTGGATGGGGACCGTGTCCCCCTCCTCTCTCAGTGCTGGACGTGATCAGGGCTGACAGCTAACAAATCAGCCCAGTGAACCTCAGCTTGAAAGATTCAAGTATTTCTTGACACTGTTTAGAATACAGTAGTGATCGAGTCAGACTCCATCTGTGTGTGTGCTGCCCTCATGAGGCTAATACTAATACATGAGGAAAACCAAAGCTGACGAAAAAGAAGGGATGACAGGAACGCCCATTTTAGAGACAGCGGGCAGGACAGGCCTCTCGCACAAGGTGCGTGGCACCTGAAGGAAGTAAGGGGTGAACCCTGTTGCTGCCAGAGGAAGAATGTTCCAGGAGAGGACCTAGGGGGTCCTCTTGGACCTTGGTCCATGACCAAGGCCCTAAGGGGGAGTGAGCTGTCACACAAAGACTGCTATGGGGACGGAGGGCGAAGTGGCACTCGGGGAGCTTGGGGCGGAGCCAGGCCCCAGGCCAGGCGGTCCCCCTGGATCCTGCGGGCACGAAGCGGCCGAAGCGGCCACGGGAGGGCTCTCGGCCGGGGAAACACGGGAGCGGGCTTCTGTTTGGAAAGGATGCTCTCTGCCCGCCCTGCGGATTAGACCCGGAAGGGAAGGGGCAGGAGCAAAAACGCAGAGACGGGCGTGAGGACCTGGTGCTCGCGGAGGGAGGGTGAAGAGCAGGTGGCCCAAAAAGCGACTCGAAGACACGTGGGTCTGACGTGCGTGGCGGAGGAGCGGGGTCGAGGACCACGCTAGGCTGAGCAGGCAGCTGGGTGGGCGGCGGTGGCACCAACAGAGACAAGGAAGAGGGGAGGAAGGGTCTGGCGGGGAAGGAGCGAGAGAGCCCGTGAGCTCTGAGACGCCCATGGGACGTCAAGGGGAGAGGGCAGGGGGAGAGCGGCACGAGGCTGAGAGGAGGCAGGAGTCACTCCCAGATGTGCCCGGAAGCCCGGGAAGCCCTGGTACGGGAAGGGACTGGCGAGGGCGCTGCCTCTAAATGGGGTAAGACTGCCCCCTCGAGGCGACTTGGAAACTGCAAGGTTATGTTTTCAGTCATCAGTAATCCTGGGGGTGATAGTGCCATTAGTGGGAAGGGAGCAAGGCATCTAAAAGTCTTGCAATGTCCTACATAAGGAAGAATAATTCTTCTTGGGGCGCCTGGGTGGCTCAGTCGTTAAGCGTCTGCCTTCGGCTCAGGTCATGATCCCAGGGTCCTGGGATCGAGCCCCACATCGGGCTCTCTGCTCAGCAGGAAGCCTGCTTCTCCCGCTACCATTCCCTCTGCTTGTGTTCCCTCTCTCGCTGTGTTTCTGTCAAATAAATAAAATCGTTAAAAAAAAAAAAAAGAATAATTCTTCTTCTAAGCAGGCTCCCTGCCCAGCATGGAGCCCAACATGGGGCTTGAACTCATGAGCCTGGGATCAAGACCAGAGCTGAGATCAAGAGTTGGACACTTAACTGACTGGGCCACCCAGGTGCCCTAAGGAAGAATTATTCTTAATCCTCTCAGACTTTCAAATGCCCTGAGAAACATTTGTGTAGCAGAGAAAAATCTGTTCATAATGATCTAAGAACCTAACTCCATTTTACATATAAATCCAAAGACTTATAGGGGCTCCTGGGGGGCTCAGCTGGTTAAGTAGCTAACTCTTGGTTTTGGCTCAGGTCATGATCTCAGAGTCCTGGATCAAGCCCTGCGTTGGGCTCCACACTCAGCGAGGAATCTGCTTAGATTCTTTCTCCTTCTCTACATGTCCTGCCCTCCACTCTCTAAAATAAATAAATCTTTTTTTTTTTTTTTTAGATTTTACTTATCCATTCAAGAGAGTGAGCAAGCAGGAGAGCACAAGGAGGGTGAGAGAGGGGAGGGGCAGAGGGAGAGGGAGAAGCATACTCCCCGCTGAGCAGGGGGCTCGATATAGGACTCGATCCCAGGATCTTGGGACCACGACCCCAGTCGAAGACAGACACTTAACTGACTGAGCCACCCAGGTACCCACTAAATAAATAAATCTTAAAAACAAAAACAAAAACCTTATTTTTGCATTGAAATAGGCCTACCACATAAACTGAGGGAACATTTAAATTTTTTCTTTTGTTTAGAATTTTACCAAGAAATTTTTGCTGTTTCAGAAAATCATGTTACTGTGATCCTGCCAACAGAACACCCCTGTATCAGTCCACACTGCTCACCGTGGCTCTAGGCAAAAGTGCACATTTAAATATTTCACGTTTAGCTGTGTCCAAGTGTTTAAATACTGAAATACATACTATCTTATAAATCACTTCCATTTTCTCTCATAATCATGACATAACACTATTTTTTAAAAACTATGTGTTGGAAAGATCTAGGAGCTGGGACTTTCATTTCTACCTAGTAAAGAATCAGGTCTAAAAAAAAAAAAAAAAAAGAATCAGGTCTAAGAAGCAGGCACTGGGCTGAGAGGTTAAGAACCACAAAGAGTTGAGCTCTGGGTCCCGGCAACACCTCAGAGGTCGGGGTGGGGGGTAGGAGACAGGAGACTGAGGCGCAGCAGCCAAGGAGAATCTGAGTGGGGGATGAGGTGATGCCCGGGGAAGCCACTTAGATTTCCTTCAAGACCAACACCCTCACTCTCTCGCCTCCCAGGAGCCTGAGACGCTACCCGCCCTGGGAGAAGTTCCATCCCAGGAAATGTCCTCGGCAGAAGGGAGCCGCTCACCCCTCCTGGGAATTGGCCAGAATTCATGACCCGAGGAGGGCGGGGTTCAGAGGCCTGGCCCCAGGCCTCAATTCAGAACAAGGGCTATCAAAGCTCCGGTGCCCCCCAGGACCAGCTGAGGCCTCGTTGGGACCGCACGGGGGCTCCATTTCACTCTCTGCCCAATCTCTGCCGTCATTCCCCTGCAAGAGTGGTCCCTGAGGTCTCTCCCTGATAAGCTTTCTGCATGTGATCCTCCAGCAGCCTGTTTCCCAAAAAGTCTGACCTAAATTATAGCCAAAACTGAAGGAGGAAAAAAAAATCAAGTAGCAGTGACATATGTCTCTCAGAGATATAGCAGTAGAGGCCAAAACAAACATCTGAAAGAAACGAATGCTGCCTTTGGCGGGCAGAAAAGTCATCCTGGGGGGCGGGGAGCAGAAGAACATCACATTATAACAAACTTCACAATGATTTTCTTTAAAGTGTGTGCAATGATGACTTCAATAAACATATTTTAAAAGGCTAAATTTAAACAAAAAAAGGATTATGGGTAAAAATGATCATTAAGAAGATTTAAGAAAATAGGAAACACACAAAACCTGTGAATAGCGGTTACCTCAAAGAGATGAGCGGGGAGGCAGTGAGGAGAAAAACTGTTAGCTTTCAACTTAAAGCCCTACACGTAGTCACTTTAAAGTGGAGGAAGTTGGCAGCCATCTGCTTAAGCAAGCGGCCGAGGTTAATGTCACATATACTAGGAGTGCCATCCTCGCGCGCGTCCCTGCCTGATCACCAGTGAGGGGTCCCTGAGAGAGACCGTCACCGGGAAGTACCAGGCAAACACTGAGAAACCGTCTTAAAAACAGGCCTGTTCTCTTCAAAGTCCTTGAGATGAGGAAAGACGCCGAGAACCAGTTGCAAACAGAGGGAGACCAGCAAGTCTTGACTCTGCCGGGCAGCAAGAGTCCTCACCAGGGAAGGACGATCACTACGGGGAGCAGAAAGGACGGTCCTGGGGAAGGTGACCAAATCAGAACCCAGCCTGAAGACTGGTAAACAGCGCACAGATGTTTGACTTCCTGATTTTGATGGTCGCACTGTGATCACATAAGGGAACATTCTTGTTCTTAGGAAATATATACTCAACTATTTAGGGGTCAAGAGGCATGATGTCTTCAACTTCCTCTCAACTGGCAGAGTAGGGGGAAATATATCTATGTTGTGGATAAATCAAATAGAGAAGAGTAGGAGGCAAAAAATAATGAGTGGATAAAGGATATATGAGTTCCCTGTACTATTCTTACAGAATTCTTATTCTACCCATCTGTAAGCCTGCAAATATATCAAAACTACAAAAAAGCCCACAATTTATAAGTTTCAACTACCAACTCTTTCTAATGGTCCTAAGCCTTTATAGAACTTCAAAAATGCGTGCTCAGGCTCATGTGATGAGATGCTGGGGTCCCGGAGGCCTCAGAAGCACTCAGATAAAAGGTGTTAAAGTCTCCGATTCCAGGCAGCTTCTTCCCCAGCCTGCTCGGCCCCTGCATCCTGCCCCAAGTCCCGCTCACCTGCTGTCATGGGGACAACGTCCGATCGCAGCAGCATCTGGATGCGGCTGGCTGGCTTGTTCCCAATCCTGATGTCCATGTACACCTGAGGGTTTGAGCGGGCCTTTTTTGCCGTGGGCTCCCCCTGGGCACAGAAGAAATGGTTTGGTTGGAGAGCACCCCGCCTCCCCAGGTCGGAGAGCGAGTCTTCCGCATCCACACCGAGAATGGGCTGCAGCCAGGTGCCACCAGGGAAGGCCCGGGGGCCGCGGAAGGGGAGGAACCCCCAGTGACAGGGAACACCCCCCAGCACCAGCTAACTCAGCCCTGCCCCGCAGGCTCACGACCCTCAGCCGCACCAGCTCGCCGCAGCCTGGCCCGCGGTCACAGAACGCCATCTCCCGGGCCCGCAGCGCACGGCTCTCCACACTTGTGAACCCCAGTTCAGGGGCGCCTGTATGGCTCAGTCAGGGAAGTGTCTGCCTTCGGCTCAGGTTATGATCCCAGGGTCCTGGGATTGAACCCTAGGTGGGGCTCCCTGCTCACTGGGGAGCCTGTTTCTCCCTCTCCCTCTGCAGCTCCCTCTGCTGCTCCCCCTGCTTATAGTCTCTCTCTGTCAAATAAATAAAAATCTTAAAAAAAAAAAAAAAAAACAAAAAACAAAAAAAACCGAAATGAAAACCAAACAACCCCAGTTCAAGCCCACCCACCTTACTCGCGTCACAGGGACCCTGTGACTTCCTGCTAGGCGGCGCCCTACAGGTTGTCACAGCCTGGCTGCAGCAGAGCCACGCTGGGCTGTGCCGGGCTGGGGCCTGAGCGCCCAGGAGACGGCGAGGGGGTCAGGCCTTGCCTTGTGCACCGGGATGACTCGCTGAGAAATGCAACATTCAGTACAAACCCTCCCATTCGCTTGCTAGAGAAAACCATGGTCTCTGAGCTATCTGTGCTGTGGACAAACAGGCCAACGCATATGTGTTGAGCTTGCAGGCCAAGTACTGGGGCTGTTAGATCAGGACCCTGGGGCCTGGGGACCCGGCGGGGGAGCAGGAGGCGCACAGACGCTGCCATCGCAGGTCCACCATCACTTCGGAGCTGCGACGTGTTGGCCAAGTTATTGGATCTCCCCAGGCTCAGTTTTGTCACCTGGAGTTGGAGACAGTATTAGTACTTATCTCCGAGGATCACTGGCAGGATTCAAAACTTGTAAAGCACTTCGAACAGTGCCTGGTGCAGAGTAAGCAATATGTAAACATCTCTTATATAAATATTGTCAAAATAATGCCGTAAGCGCCAGGACTGGGGCTGCCACAGGGGCCCAGAGGCCATGGAAGC
The DNA here is from genome assembly GCA_028646535.1 of Procyon lotor. NCBI lineage: Eukaryota > Metazoa > Chordata > Mammalia > Carnivora > Procyonidae > Procyon > Procyon lotor. Next base: position 25,641,844 of record CM053606.1, read on the forward strand.
CCAGAAGGGACCTCATCTCGCTCCACTGGAGGAGTCAGAAAAGTTTCCTGGCGAAGGTAGCAACTGAGCTCAGCGATGAAAGGTGAGTAGGAGCGAGCGAGATAAAGTCGGTTGGAAAGGGAACTTCTAGGCCAAGAAACTGCTTATGTGAAAACACAGAGATTTCTAAGTACCTATAAACTGTCCTAGAATGCCAAACGGGGACACAATGTGGGGAGGTGAGCGGGGTCCGAACACGGAGCGTCCTTCTGGGCCCCTGAGGGAGCCTGGACTCGCCCCTGCAGAAGAGGAGTCCTCAGACAGCTCGAGGAGGGCCATCCGGTCAGCTCTGAGCCTCAGAAAGCTCCTGCTGGCGGCTCAGGACAGGAGCAAGCCGGCCCAGGGCAGGGAGACCAGCTGGGGAGCTGCCGGCACCCTTCGTGGGAGAGAGGCTGTGCCAAGCCCCCGAGGCGGGAACACACAGGAGGGGAGGTGCGGGCAGATGTAGAGGGGAACATCGGCAGGACGTATGGCAACGCGGCAGGCGTGGACTGTGATGAGGAGCCGGAGGGGACACGGAAGTCCCTGCTTTGGGTGACTGCGGAAGACACGAGAATTCACTCAGATCGGGACTCAGGATGACCAGGGCAGAAGGAGAGAGGAAATCCACTCAGGATGTCCTGTGCTGATTTATGGTGACCGGGAGAGAGGAAACCCACTTGGGATAGGCTCTGATTTATGGAGAGTGGGAGACCTGCAGGCAGAGACGCGTGAAACTCAGGAGAGAGGTCAAGGCCAGCCCTAGACATCAGGAAACGAGCAGCAGGCTGAGTGGCTGTGATAAGCCCAGACATGGGCCACAGTGGCCGAAACTGCAAGGACAGCTCGCAGAGACGAGCCGAGGGCTAAGGGAGGAAATCCCAGAAACGCCGCTGCTCCGAGGGTGGACAGACGAGTTGGGGGAGCTCGCTTATTTATTCCCAGAAGCAAGGGTCACGATGGGGTATCGAGACGCAGGAGAAAGTGCTGAGGCAGGAAGCGCCTGGCACCTGGAACATTCTGAGGGGCTGGGGCCTCTCTGGAATCAGGCCAGGAATAGGAAGACAGCGAGCTGGTGCCAAAGGCTTCAGAGAGTGCGTGGGAAAGGTCAGGAAGGCGGCGGATGCTGGTGAGGGGGGTCCTCTCGGTCCTTCCTCGGCTCAGACCCCCATCTAGTTCAAGCGATCACAAGTCGGCACCCGAGTGCGCACAGGACACTTCTCACCTAGAGCCCTTCACGGACTTCTCGAGAAAGCCAAGCTTCTCCACTCAACTCACCCAGCGCTGCCCACCAGAAGCGCCCTGGGTGGGAAGAGCCAGCCCCTCCTGGGGAAGGCACGTCTTCATCTCACCTCCTGGGGCTCCCCTCCAGGAGGCTCCGACGCGTCTTCCTCTTTATTCTCTTCGAGAATCTTCCCAGAAACCTTCTTCAGCCAGTCATCCTCTGCCCATGCTGAAAGGAAACGAATCGAATAAATGCGCAGAAACCCAAGCTGTTGGCCCACTGCTCCCTAACTGTGCCCAGGTCTTCGCCGCTGTCAGCCAAGTGGACGCCCCGGGGGGCTCTCACGGGCACAAGTTACCCCTTAGGAGGGGAAGCTGCCACTGGGAAGCATTGGGCCTCCGGGCCCAGCTCTCCACAGAGGCAGATGAGAGAAACAAAGGAGGACGGAGCCGAGCCCAAAGGGGAGTCCCAGCCGCTGTCAAGGCTGGGAGGGCGCGGTCTGTGTCTACCTCCCAGAGCAAGACGTGCACGGGGACAGTGGCTCTAGCTTTGCAGAGAATCTCAACCCATGTCCACGGAGGTACCGCACCGTCTCCACTATCCACCTCTCTACCCGCAGACTTGCACCACTGCGGCAGGAAGTGAGACAGGGATAAAAAGGGTTAAAAAGGCAGCAGAGGCCAAATTTGAGGACGTGGGGTCCAGGAATCTGCAGTTGCCCCCCCTTGCCTGGTCGGGATGAGCCTTAATCCTCACCAGGTTGGCTAAATGGACACGAACTGTCTGCCCAGAGTTCAATTCATTCTGAAGACTGCAATACAACTCAGCTGCTTAAAACTTGTTTAATAAAAAAAAAAAAAAAAGATTCCATTTATTTCTAAGAAGTCTGAGACTTGCTCATGATTAATTCTAGGCAGGGAGCCCACACTCCCCCAACAGCAAGCTAAGCGCAAAGCTAAACTGTCCCTGAGCCACTGCACACTCCTTTTCTTTCAACACCAACAGGAAGTTCTGTGCTGGCATCTTTGGATCTGAGCTCGGAACTCGGAAATTATAAGGGTAAATGCAGATACCGTGTGTTGAGTCCACTTTAAAAAATCAAGATCGGGGCGCCTGGGTGGCTCAGTGGGTTAAGCCTCTGGCTTCGGCTCAGGTTATGATCTCAGGGTCCTGGGATCAAGCCCCGCATCAGGCTC
>CM053606.1:25644782-25665293 GCA_028646535.1 Procyon lotor
GGGCGGCCGGAGCGGAGGCGCGTGGACGCGGGCGGGCGGCTCACCACCGGACCGACGGACGCCAAGGTGCGGCGGCGGGCGCGCGCAGGCCGGAAGCGTGCAGAAGTGACTTCCCCGCGGGTTCTCCGAGGAGGATGCGCTTTTTTCTTTCTCTCTCTTTCTCTCTCTTTTTTTTTAGGTTTTAAAGCATTTTCAGGTTTTTTTTAATCTTTTCTTGTTTTTTCTTCAGGCTGCTAGCGCCCGAAAGCGGCGGAAGCTGCGGCGACCCGGGGCGGAGAGAGGCGGCCGGGGGAGCCACCGCTCCATTTATACCCGCCCGCCCCGGGCGCTGCTGGTCGAAGGGCGCCTCGCGACCTGGGCGCAGTCGTGCCCGCCCACTCGGCCCGGGGGCCCGAGGCGGGGCGGCCACGCGAGAGCGACCCGGCGCGGCCGCGCGGCGCCACAGCGACCCCTGGTGCGCGGAGGACCGCTCCGCTGGGGTCTCCTCGGGACCCGGGGGCCGCCTTCCAGCGCGGGCCGCCCGGCCCTCCGGGAACAGAGCACCTGTAACCCGCCCGCAGGCGCAACGTTTATAATCCATGTGTTGCTTATTGTAAAATAAAGATGACGTAAAATAGTTATAGTGATATAATAAGTGGTTCAGCATGTGAATGGGCGCAAATACAGAAGACATTCCGAAGTTTTCAGAGTACTGGGACGTAGAGGTAGTTACCCAGACCCCGACAGCCACAATCTGCGGGAGTATCCATGGGTGATGGGATTAAATCTCGGTAAAGCCTCCAAAGAACAAAATACGACCATCCCCCTATCTACATGATGGTGGCCTTCCTGGAGATTCAGTTGACATTTAAGGGAGCAAAAATGTTTCTGTTAAGGGGGGAGGAGAAGAGGATAGATGAAATAGGTGAAGGGGATTAAGAGGTACAAACCTCCAGTTGTGAAATAAATTACGGGGATGAAAAGTACAACATAGGAAATACAATCAAGAATATCGTAATAACTTCGTGCAGTGACAGAGGGTGAATACACTTACCGTGGTGAGCATTTCCTAACTGTTGAACTGGTATGTTGTACACCTGAAACTAATGTAATATTACATGTCAACTATTTTTTTTTTACTTTAGTAAAAATTTTAAGAATAAAAACTAAGTTAAAGATGTTTTGTTTCTACATAAAAAGGAGTCAGTGTAGGCTACAACAGTTAAAAACTTTTTTCACCTACATGAGGTTCTAACAGGTGATTTGAAAGTCATGTGTGTGCGACAAGTCTACATTACGTGGGACTGTCTCCGTGTGTTGCAAGATATACAGCATCCCTTCTTCCATAAATGCCAGGAACCACCCTCCTTATCATCGTGACAAAGGAATCCAGAAATTGCCAGAAGGACACAGACACTCCCATTGAAAACCACTTATTTGAGTAAACAATGAAGAACTACACGTATTTATAGATACATTCACTCAAAGAAATGGTTGATTGGGCCTCAGTCTATGTCAGGGCCAGAGAAGTACCAGAGGATACCATGGTAGACAAGGCAGAGGAAGGCCCTCTCTGCCTCATGCAGTGCGTAGTCTAGTAGGTGCTTAAGTCAAGAAACACCTTTGTGGGATACTCCTTCTGTAGATAGACCTGCTCCTAAGGGAAGCCCTCCCAGACTACCCTGTGGTCTAAAGCAGCCTGTCAACCCTGTTCATCGTTAACACACCATCCTGTTCTCTTGTTTTCAAGGCTCTTATTAACTACCTAAAATTATGTTGCTCAAATACATGTTTACCTGCTAGGAATGTCTTTTCCTCACTGTATATAAGTTTCATGAAAGCAGGGACCTAGAACAGTGCCTAACATGGCACACTCTAAGTGTTCAATCAATATTTGTTCAATAAACCAATAAATACTAGGCACCCGTGAGCAAAGCCCACACCATCCCTGTCCTCACGCCGCTGACTGCCTAGAGTGGGGGTGGTCTTGCTACCTGTGTGACCTTGAGCAAGAAGTTCGCATCTGCCTCTCAGATTTCCAATCTGACAGTAAACTAATAAAGGTACCCACTTAGTAGGGTTATTGTGAGAACGAGCTAATACAAAGGAGTCGTTTGTGTAAATGTTAATTGCTATTATTCTCAAGCTACCCTTGTACTAAGACAGGGGAGTTACCCACAGGAAGACTGGGAGAACAGCATGTGTTAAGGCCCGGGGTGGGGGGGAGTGGGCGGGAGCTGAGCCTGCAGGACTGCCGCCCAGTGGGAGGTGGAAAAGACCGCCTGCTCCTGGACACTTGAAACACTTTGGACTTTATCCTGAGATCAAACGGTGGAACTGAAGGATTCTAACAGAGAAGTGCCTTGGCTCAAATTACATTTTTTTTTTCAAGTTACATTTTTAAAAATACTTCTCTGGCCACAGAAAGGAAAAGGATTGGAGGGTGGGGACGGGGAGACCTGGAAGTGATGGCCACTGGGACAGTGGCTGTGGAGATGGAGGAAGTGGCTTGACTTTTTAAAAAAAATTAGTATGATTTGTGATTAATTGGACATGGGGAGTGAAAGGATAGGCATCACAGATGGTTCCCAAGGTTCTGAAAAATCAAGAAAAATTGGGATTCCCCTGCGGCTAAACACTGGGGCATCTCTTGGATCATTGTAGAGGGGAGAGATATGCAAAGTCACCAAAAAAGCCACCTGGACCCCAGATCTGCAAAATTCAAACAAGACTTGATCTGAGTTAAAAGCAGGCTGGGAAGAGGCTGGACAAATGACCAGGTCAGTCAACCTGCTGAATGGGAGAAGATATTTTCAAATGACATAGCCAATAAGGGGTTACTACCTAAAATATGTAAAGACTTAGACAATTCAACATCAAAAAGAAAAAAAAAAAAAAAAACCAAATGACCTGATTAAAAATGGACAGAAGTCCTACATAAACATTAAAAAAAAAAAAAAAAGACATACAGAGGGCCAACAGAAGCATGAAAAGATGTTCAACCTCACTCACCATCAGTGAAATAGAAATTAAAACTACAGTGAGGTATCACTTCATACCTGTCAGAATGGCTAGAATCAAAAAGACAAGAAATAACAAGTGTTGGTGAGGGTGTGGAGAAAAAGGAATCCCCCTGCACTGTTGATGGGAGTGTAAATTGGTGCAGCCCCTGTGGAAAACAGCAGGGAGGTTCCTCAAAAAGTTAAAAATAGGAAAACTGGGCGCCTGGGTGGCTCAGTCTGTTAAGTGTCTGCCTTCAGCTCAGGTCATGACCTTGGGGGTCCTGGGATGGAGTCCCCTGTCGTGTCGGGCTCCCTGCTCAGCGGGGAGTCTGCTTCTTCCTTTCCTCCTGTTACCCTCATGTGTGCACTCTCTCTCGTGCTCTCTCTCTCTCTCTCTCAAATAAATAAATAAAATCTTTAAAAAAAATGAGAAAACCAAAAGATCCAGTAATTCCACTGGGTATTTACCCAAAGAAAAGGAAAGCACTAATCCAAAAAGACATGTACACCCCTATGTTTATCAATGCATTTTTCACCACGGCCAAGACATGGTGGCAACCCAGGTGCTCCTTGATAGAGGAATGGATAAAGAAGATCTGACATAGATGTACACTGTGGAACATTAGCCACAAAAAAAGAACGAGATCTTACTATTTGGGACAAGATGCATGGACCAAGAGGATACTATGCTAAGTGAAGTAAGTCAGACAGAGAAAGACAAATACCGTATGACTTCACTCATATGTGGAATCTAAAAAACAAAACAAACCAAAAGCAGAAACAGACCTGCAAACACAGAGAACAAACTGATGCTTTCCAGAGGGCAGGGGGCAAAATGGGTGAAAGGAAATGGAAGGTAAGGGCTTCCAGCTATGGAATGAATGAGTCACAGGGGTGAAGCGCACAGCTTAGGGAATACGGTCTGCGGGATCGTGCTAGCCTTGTATGGGGACAGATGGCAGCTACGCGTGGGGTTCGCAAAGCAGAACGTACGGACTTGTCCTATCGCATGTCGTACACCTGAATCTCATGTAACACTGTGTGTCAATTCAAAAACAAAGTAGGAAGGGGTGCAATTTTTCCCCCCACTGGGGTGGATGCTACTCTTAGTAGGTCTGTGCTTGATAGCAAGAATGGGTCCAGGGTTGAGAAGAGGAAGAAGAAAAAAATTCAAAGTAAGGAAATGGACACGGGTGTAGGTCTCAGCAGCTGAGGATTTTGTACTATAGCAGAAATATAAACGCTTTGCCTTCCCGATCCATCCATTTGTCATTCAACGAACTCTCTGTGGCATTCCTAAGAGCCAGGCTCACTCTGCTCTGGCTAATGCTGGGGATAGAACCATGAACTAAACACTCACAAACCAACCTGTCCTTCTTGGGGAGAGACCTAAGGAACAAGTTAAGTGTATTGTGAATGTCTATGGGGGGGGGGGATAAAACTTGTGAAAAATGCTTTGAATCTAGAGACTTTTTGAAGGTAAGAACAGGGGAAACCCAGCCCCATCCTCCCAGCAGGGGGCCGACTCTACCTACAAAAGCTCTCTTCTCCATAAGGAACAATGGTCCTGCCCCTCAGGAAGGAAGACCTTTCCTTGTGCACAGACAGGGTGTTTGAGATCTTAGAGGTTTGTTTCAGACACCAAGACAAGCTGCGAACTTTGGACAGCGGCTGTCATATCTCTGGGCCTCCCCATCGGTGTGATGGGCTCAGTAGACCTTTTAATGAAGAGGGGGGCCTGGTTTCTGACCACTGGAGAAAAGACATCTTTGTTCTCCTGTCCTCCCCAAATTGAGAGCTGGGAATCTGCATGACCCCTTGCTGGCCTTTACGGTTAGTCAGAAAACGCCACGAATAAACTGTTAACTGAACACTGACTATGTGTAACACATCCCCTTCAAACCCCAAACCAGGACTAAACGTGTGTGGCATGGCCAAAGACTAGGTTCTTAAAAGCTGGAACTGACCTAACCCACCATCTTGTGGAGGTCAAGGGTATAAATGAGGACCTTCATAGCTGCTATCTTCCTGTTCAGGGCCCCGGGTTGGATCCCAACTACAAAGATAGAGAAGACATTATCTTTTCCCTGGAACTGGTCACAATCCTGTGGGGAAAAAAATGACTTCGAGATCAATTATTACAACCCAATGCCTATGGAGTTAGGTGCCGCAGACAGGGGACAGGAGCCCCAGCAGTCAGGGAGTGATTACACCGAAACTGACGATCAAGGAAGGTTCCCTGGAGAAGGTGGCAGTGGAGGTGGACCTTTAAAGGAAAATAGTGTTTTAGAGGGTAGAAATGGAATGGAGGCAGGGAGAACATTCTACAAGCAGAAGCCCAGAGATGGACAGGCCATTTATTGGCTTGGATAAGTCACTTCACATTCCTGGGCCTCAGTCTCTTTGCTGATAGAACAGAAATGATATATGTAAACTTTCACACAGTGCCAGACATAAATAAGCACTTGGCAGATAGTGGTTTATACAATACTGTGTTATGACAGCATGACATTTTCAAGGCTGCTGTGAGCGGCCCAATGAGGCTAGAACTTAGGGGTGTGTGCGTGCATGCATGTGTGTGTGCACGTCAGTGTGCATGTGTGTAGTGGGGAAGGAAACTGCAAAGTAGAGTTGCGAGCTTGCAGAGGTCCTTGCATGCCATTCTAGATTGTGGTCTTCCCCAGGAGTAATGGCCCCGATGCTATTATTTGGAAATGATGACATTAACAACTAACATTGCACAGTCCTTCCTCCATGCCAGGCGCTATTCCAAGCCCTGTAGAGTAACTGGCCGAGATCATAAAGCTGGCAGAAGTGGGCTGAGACTTGAGCTTTTCTTGCTCTAAATCTCATGCTGTCAAAAATAACACTAATAATAACGATGACTACATTTTTCGAGGCTTACACATACCATTTCATTCAGTCCTCACCATGGTCATGGAAAGTCGGTGCTCTCACCAGCTTGACAGATGGGGAAACTGAGGCTCGGGAGGTTGTGTGATGTCTGCAGCCTGCCACTGGTAGCTGGAAGAAAACGGGGAGCCATGGAAGTGTGCCCCTCCTAAACTCCTTCAGAACACCTGCAGTGGAGCATATACTTGATTGACAGCTGTTGCCACTTTGGCTCCACCGTCATGTTCACACAGGGGCCACAGCCAATGATGAGCATGGTGGAGGGATGTCTGAGTGCCAGCCTTTTCCTGTCTGGCAGTGGACTCTTCTAATGCCTTGGCTCATGGACTCCCTATCTGCCTAGTCGAGATTTCCTCAAAACTGTGCTACAGTCTGGGGGCTCCTGGGTGGCTCAGTTGGTTAGGCGTCTGACTCTTAATTTGGTGGCTCAGGTCGTGAGAATGTGGTGCCTGCTTAAGATTCCTTCCCTCGGGGCGCCTGGGTGGCTCATTTGGGTTAAGCATCTGCCCTCCACTCAGGTCATGATCCCAAGGGTCCTGGGATCAAGCCCCATATCGGGCTCCCTGCTCAGTGGGGAGTCTGCTTCTCCTTCTCCTTCTGCCCCTCCCCCATGCTTGTGTTCTCTGTCTCTCTCATAAAAAAAAAAAAAAAAAAAAAAAGATTCTTTTTTTGGCTTCCATCCCCCTCATCCTTCACAGGCGTTTTCCCAATAAATGTCTCATATGCCTAATCCCACCTTGGTGTCTGTATCTCGGAGGACCCCAGCTAACACATCGACCATATACTACAGACTCCCAACAAACCTGCCTCTTGCAGATGGCCCTAGAGGTTGACAAAGCAGTTCATACCCACAAATTCATTTCATGTTGACAAAAAGCATGGTCAGTAAGTCCGTGTTTGAACACCTGGGAACAGGAGTCTGTCATGAAAGTCTGGTGGCCGTACACAGGGAGAGGGGCATCCAGGAGGGACAGGTACGTATGTGCTGCCCAGGGTGGCTCTGCAGGCAGGCAGCTTGCTTCCCCGACCTGCGATCTGGCCCAGAAATAGACCCAGATAAAAGAGGAGGCTTCAGCAGGCTCCACTCAGAGATTGACCAAATCATCCCTCAAATGTAGCCATCCACCCGCTCTAATTCATACTCATTGTGCTGACTTCTCACTTGAAATTTGATGTCTGGAAAGAACTCACTCACTGTGGGGATGTGATCTTGGCAGCCAGCAGAGTTAAAGCAATGTGGATACCTTATATGAGAAAGAGCCCCCAGGTCCCTGACCTTTAGATGGCAACCCTCTGTGTCATTCAATATCACTTGGGAGCTTAGAAATGCAGCATCTCAGGTCCTGCCCCACACCCGCTGAATTAGGATCTGCATTTTATCAAGATTCCCAATAAAATTTGGGAAGCTTCATTCTATTGTGCTCCACCCACCCTGCCCTTCCCTGGTCTAGGTAATGGTGACATCCAAGCAATGCAATATTATTCAGCAATTTTTAAAAAAGTACTAGTACATGCTGTAAAATGAATCAACCTCAAAAACATCATGCTAAGTGAAAGAAGCCAGTCACAAAAGATAGCACCTTGAAGGATTCCATTTACACAAAAGGTCCAGAAGATGTAAATCCATAGAAATGGAAAGTAGACTGGTAGTTCCTAGGACTGAGGGTGGGGAGAAGCTGAGGGGAAATGGGGAGTGACTGATAATGGGTAGGGGGTTTCATTTTGGGAAGACCAAAATGTTCTAAAATTGGTTGTGACGATGTCTATACAACTCTGTGAATATACTATAAATGAGTTATGTGCTTTAGATGGGTAAATTGTACAGTTTGTGAATTACATCTCAACAAAGCTAGCATATATATATATATATGCTAGAGTGTCTATCAGAGTGTCTGATTCACAAAATTGTTATGAGGACTCAATAAAACCATGTGTGTAAGGCAAGAGTAGCTACCATGGAGAAGATACAGACCCTGCCCTTGAGTAGCTCGTAATTTATTGAAAGAAATGACAAAGGCATAAAAAACAAAACATCCAAAAATGAATGAACAATGATTTCCGAATGAGGCACAGATAACATGTTGGGCAGCCCATAAGAGAGAGAAGTGACTTGCCTATTTATCCATCAATCCATCTATCCTTCTGTCCATGCATGCAATAATTACCTGACACCTATCATGTGCTGGTCATCCATCCATCCATCCATCCATCCAATAATTACCTGATAACCTATTATATTTTGGATACAGGGAACCAAGATAACTTGCATAGGAGACAGGCATGCAAACAAATATGTTCCTTTGCAGTATGATGAGTGCCTTGGAGAGGACACAATGTAGGTCCAAGGGAAGGAATGGTAGTTAACTGCAAAGGCCAGAAAAGGTCTCTCCAAAAGTGGACATCTGGGCCCTTCTCTTTGACCTGATATAACTTCCTTACTCTTTCAAACAAAACGCAATTCTTGTTCATCGAAACAAGCCAAACTCTAGGAAAGAGAATAAAGATTGTTAACCTTAAAAATAAATCTGTCGGTTATTTTACCAGCAAAAAAGGGAGGGGCTTATTCAGAAAGAGCAGAAAATTGCTATTTGGAACTCTTGAAAAACAGCAAATGCAGGAAGAGGCTTTCTCTGAACTCCCCTTATCTGCCTAAAGACTGATCCTCCAAAAGGACTCAGTGGTAATCAGTTCTCTCCCCGGAGTCTGATCAACAGAAAAGGATTGACTTATCACAGAAGAGGAGACTAGAAGTCAACACCACGCCCAGATAAACTTTGTCACAAACTATTATGTCTCTAATCTCTTCTTCTAAGGGACTCATCTTTCCTAAAAATCATTTGTTCTCCCTTAAGAGGCCTATATCCTTTCTTCCCTTCCCCTATCAAAATGGGTATTTAAGCTTGAATTCTAAGCCACCTCAAAGAGTTATTTGTTTTTCCCCCCAAGTATCTCCTGTGTATGCGTGAGGTATACATGTTAGCAAACTTGTACGTTTTTCCCCCCTTGTTAATCTGCCTTTTATCGCAGGGCTCTTGGCCATGAACTCAGAAGAGTAGGGAGAAAATTATTTTGCCTCTCTTACAAATGCAGTGGAGGGTGAGGGAGAAAAAGACACTCCCAGGTTTCTAGCTTAGGGTACTGGAGAGATGGCAATGGTTCTGTGAAAGGTGGGGATTCAGGATGGAGAGAGGATGACCAGGGAAGAGCTGGGCATACAAGCCTTGGGGGCCCTCAGAAAAGACATGGCAGGGCAATATTTGTCACGATGATGGACTGAGGGCGGCTCGACCAATGTAATAGTTGGTGGAGGGGAGAAGAGAAAAGCCCAGGGAAGGCCCATGTGGAAGGGACAGTGGAGGAGACTGAGCACTATCTAGACATATGGGAACAGTCACAGTGGTGCTAGCTAGATGGGATTTCAAACTGTAAATCCACCAGACAGGCTTTTAAAGATGAAAGTGACTAGAGGCTTCGCTGCTGAAGGAGATGAACCCATAGAAGAGATGGAAGATCCCAGAGGGAGTGAAGAATCATGAGATAGGGTTCCCGGGGAATGAGGAAGGGTTGGGCTCTGAAGCTCCGGTGGAGGACATAAGCTGGGTCAGAGGAATGTGATTCCCTCCATTGTCCCTCCTCAGAAGGAGAGGAAAGGGTCCCCAGGCAGTGTCTCCAGGCTCATCTGGAAGCGCCCCCCACCCCCCGGCCCCCAGCTTCCTACACGCACTCCAGTTACACTGGCCTTATCGCCCTGTAGGACCTTTGCATTAGCTGGGACCTCTCCTAGGACTCACTTTCCCTGGCTAACACCTTTCTCACCCTCCAGCTCTCAGCTCGGTTATGTCATCCTCAGAGAGGCCGCTTTCCCTAGTGGATGCCTCTGTGATTCCTTCTCAGGGCACTCTGCTTCTTACCTTCCCGGATCGCATGAAACTCTAGAATGTATTCACAAATCTGGAGCACGTGATCTGTGGGGACGGGGCCTAGTAGGTCTTACTCATGCTCGTGTCTTCAGTTCCTACACCCAACAGGTACTCCACCACCCTTCCCACTCACCCAGTTGCCCAAACCAGGAGAATCCAGGCATCGCACATTTCTCCTCTCAACCCATCCCCCAGCCACATCCAGCCAGTGACAAGCTCTAGATCCTGATCCTGGACCGACCCAGCTCTGCCTTCTACGCCAACTGATCTCAGCCTGGGTCTCCCCTCCACTCCCTTCCACCCTCTGCATAGCAGCCAGACTTATCTAGCTAAAAGTGCCAATCCCGACCTGCCACTCCCGGGCTTCATCACTTGGGCATCTAGTCTTTGCCTTCAGAACCAACTTCAAACGTCTTAACAAAGGCTAAACAAAGGCCTCTGCTCTTCCCGCCCCCCTTATCTGTAGCCCACCCTCCGCCTTCGAGTATAGCTCCAGGCTTTTCATAATACTCCATCTTGCCTCCCCTCCCGGTGTGGATGTGCTGGAAGTCCCTCCTTCTGACCTCACGGGGGCGCTAGTGAGGAGGGGGCGCGGTCGTGTTCCTCGCGGTAATCCTGGTAATTTAGCCCAGGGCGGCCCCTGGGGCAACCCTCCTCCCCAACTCGCTCAACCAAAAGCTGATGGAACTGGAGGAGCAGAGGGCAGTTTTGCAGGAGCCTTAAGAGCGGACAGGTTTTGTTGTTCTGCAGAATGGAGGAATCATGGTTCGGAAGCAGCGATGGAGAAGGCCACTTCTGGTCGAGGACCTGAGTACAGACAGGTCCTCAGGAAAGCAATGCCAGGGGGAGTCGAATTTCCCAGGAGGCACAAGGTGTGGGAGCGAGGCAGGCCCTGGGGACTGGGTCCAGTGGTTAAGTGTGCAGACTTTGGGTCCTACAGGTTTACAAGCCATGCATGTGCAGGTGATAGAAACCCCGTAACCCACTTAGTTCCTGAACCGCCGGCAAAGTAGTGGGTCGAGGGAGCCCTTGCTGTCAGACTAGAGACCACAGGGCCTGATAGGATGTGACGCAGAAGTCCTAACTGTGATCAGCCTGAACTGGGCCGTGAAGCCAGGCTCTCACGGGTGCCCTGGACACTCTGTCCCGATTCCCAGCAGCGTGGGCGCTGATACCGAGGTGGGAGGATCCACTTATCTGGGAAGGCCTTGAATCAGCACAGGGACACACAAAAAAGGAGCTTTGGGTTCGGGTGGAGGGTGGGGCTTGTGTGGTCGCTGGTGGGGAAGGCCAAGCCACCCCTCCGCACAGATCCCCACGGCTCGCCCCCCCAACCCCCCACCCCCACCCCATGCATGCAGCGGTGTCCGCGTTCATCTCCTTCTGTCCCTCCGGCGCCCTGACATCCACTCCACACGCAGCAGCCAGAATCATTTTTCAAAACTGTAAATGAGCCCGTGCCCCTGGCCTTGCACAGCTGAAATCCTCTTACAGGTTTCCCCGGGCTCTGGAGGCAGGACCTGGTGATAGTATTTTCCGAACCGCTGTGGTAAGAGAGATGATTTTAGGTAGCGTGTGGAGGAATTTAAACTTTTTTTAGATTTCAGCTGTGTCTGAGAAAAAAATGTAAGTGGTACGTCAGCCCTTTGATTTCGTGAATATTATTGCTCAGGGTAAGGATACAAAGGGAGCCAATTTAGAGACAATTTTAAAGGAAATAACAGTACAGATGGGGTCCCATAAACGAGATGCTCAAAGGATAGAGGCCCCTCCTCAGTCTCATCGGGGCCTGCCTGGCTCCCGCTGTATGGCCTGCAAGTCCTTGAAGATGTCACCCATGAATCCACCAGGAATGTTCTGGATGTTCTCCCCAGGCTCACCTCCCTCCCCACCCCATCCCATCGATCGTGCCTGGGATCTCCACTGAGGCATCACTCTCTGGTGGGGGTTTTCTTGTGGTCAGGGGGTCTATCTCACAGGCCCCGCCATTTGCCCTTCCCAGCACCTCCCGTGGTTTGTGATTATCTGTTTTGCGTCTGGGATTAAATCCACAGCCCCCACTAGAACGCAGGCTTCTGGAAGCTGGGCTGTGCCTTGCTCACCATTGTGTGAGCACCTAGCATAGAGCCCGCCCCATAGGAAGCACTCATTTGAATGAATGAGTGAGCAAATGAATGAGCCCAGGGACTTGACCTAGAGGCTCCTGATGGTTGACACCACCGAATTCATGGCTGCCTCCATGGAATTAGGAATTGTGCCTGCACTGGCCTTTGAACAAGGGGTCCCACATTTTCATTTTGTACCAGGCCTCACAAATTATGTAGCTGGTCATGAGCAGAGGGTTCAGGAAACGAGGAAGTGAGGGTGATGGGGGTCACATGGGGGGGGTATGGTTGACTTCTTCCAGAAGCACGGCTGATAAAGAAGGGTGGATAGGGTTGTAGCCTCTCTCTCTTTCTTGACCTGGTCCTGGCTCTGCCGATAGGGATCAAGGAGACCAGACCTCTTCCGGAGGGGCCCCAGGCGTGAAAAGCAGGCAGGGTCAGGGGCTTCTGCCTTGAGTTTCCAAGTGCCTCCACCACTCCTCCCGGGCCTCGGGCCTGGCCTTTTGCTCTTGGCCTCTCCTCACCCCTCATTGTTTGCTCTTCTCAGACACCTCAGATCTCTGATGCCAGGCCTTTGCTACAGGAAGGTTTAGGTTCTGTGTGTGTGTGTGTGTGTAGTTTTAATTTTTAAATTCTTATACATTTTTTAATTTTTATTTTATTTTATTTATTTTTTAAAAGATTCTATTTATTTTGAGAGGGGGCGCGAGAGCACACAAGCAGGGGGAACAGCAGAGGGAGAGGGAGAAGCAGACTCCCCACTGAGCAGGGACCCCCGATGTGGGACTTTATCCCAGGTCCCTGAGATCATGACCTGAGCCGAAGGCAGCTGCATAACTGACTGAGCCACCCAGGCGCCCCTTCAATATTTTTTTAAAGCCTGGAGAATAATGTAACAAACACCCACACATTCATCACCCAAAATAATCAACTGTTAACATTTTTGCTCCAGATGTATTTTTTACATAAAATAAAGAGAACACCACAGATAAAGCTGAAGGCCCCTTTGTACGTCTCCTAGGTTCATTCCTCCCCCTCCCTTGATTCCCAGGAATTGTTGTTATTATTAATCCAATGTGTATCCTTCTAATCTATTTCTATTAACAAAACAGAGTGTGTGTTCTTAGGAGCACTGTTTGTAATAGCCAAAATGTGGAAATAACCCAAATGTCCATCAGCTGATGAATAGATCAACAAAATGAGGTATATCCACATAAGGGAATATTATTAAGCAATAAAAAGAAATTTGCAGGGCCACTATGTGCTAACTTGGATCAGCCTTAAAAACATTATAAAGGGGCACCTTGGTGGCTCACGCAGTTAAGCATCTGCCTTTGGCTCAGGTCTGGATCTCAGGGTCCTGGGATCCAGTCCCACATTGGGATCTCTGCTCAGCCGGGAGTCAGCTTCTCCCTCTTACTCTCCCTCTGTGATCTCTACACCTACCTCAAATAAATAGATAAGATCTTAAAAAAAAAAAAGCCACCATTATAAATGAAGAAACCAGACACAAAAGGCCACAGATTGTAAGAGTCTATATCTACAGAGCAGGCAAACTCGCGGAGACAGAAAAGAGATTAGTGGTTGCTAGGTGGGGGGAAAAGGGGAAGTAGTATGTGACTGCCCAGTAGGCAAGAGCCTCCTTTTTTGGTTGATAAGAATGTTCTGGAATTAGAGGGTGGTGATGGTTGTATAACTCTGTAAAGAGAAAAAAGAAAAAAACACTGAAATGAGGGCGCCCGGCTGGCTCAGTCAGAAGAGCATGCACCTCTTGGTCTCAGGGTCATGAGTTCAAGCCCCACAGTAGGTGTAGAGATTACTTAAAAATAAATGAAACTTAACAAAAACCACATTGAGAAGGCAAGCTGGTGCAGTCACTCTGGAAAACAGTATGGAGGTTCCTCAGAAAGTTGAAAATAGAGCTACTCTATGACCCAGCAATTGTACTACTGGGTATTTACCCCAAAGACACAAATGTAGTGATCCGAAGGGGCACATGCACCTCTATGTTTATAGCAGCAATGTCCACAATAGCCAAACTGTGGGAAGAACCTAGATGCCCATCAACAGATGAATGGATAAAGAAGATGTGGTATATATATACAATGGAATGCTATGCAGCCATCAAGAGAAACGAAATTTTGCCATTTGCAATGACGTGGATGGAACTAGAGGATATTATGCTAAGCGAAATAAGTCAATCAGAGAAAGACATTATCATATGATCTCTCTGATACGAGGAATTTGAGAGGCAGGGCGGGGTGGGGGGGTTGGGAGGGGCAGGGAAGGAAAAAATGAAATAAGATGGGATTGGGAGGGAGACAAACCATAAGATAAGAGACTCTTAATCTCACAAAACAAACTGATGGTTGCGGGTGGGTTGGGGGGTAGGGACAGGGTGGCTGGGTGATGGACACTGGGGAGGGTATGTGCTATGGTGACTGCTGTGAATTGTGTAAGCCTGATGATTCACACACCTGTACCCCTGGGACAAATAATACATTACATATTAATTAAAAAAAAAAGAAAGAAAAAACACACTGAAATGTACATTTCAAAATGGTTATGATGGTGGATTTTGCCATGTAAATTTTATCTCAATAATAAATGAGCTGAACATGATTTTTAAATGTTTTTCCTAAGTTCTTCCATGCCGTGGATTATTTCTGCACCTTGTTGACTTGCTCAACATTATATTGATACATGTGGGTCTGTTTGGTTCATTTATTTTGCTGCTCAGATGTTTTTTATCGTAGCACATGCCATCCTTTTTCCCCCCCCTACTGGTGGACATTACAGTTGACGCAATTTTTTCCACTAGCTGTGCTGTCATGAACAGACTTGACAATGTCTCCTGGGGCACATTTGGGAGAATTTCTCTAGGGGTCTATAATTGCTAGATTATAGGGAATACAAGCTTTCAAAATATTGTCACATTGCTCCCTTAGTGGGGGTATCACTTACACTCCTGTGGGCAGCCTGTGAGTTTACTCGAGTCCTTACTGGAAGCCTGTTATTATCAGACTTTGATTTTACCGATCTGATGGCTCTGCAGCAGTATTCTCCTTATTTCTAGTTATCTTCTTTTTTCGTTGCTTTTTCCTTTTTTCTTCTTTCTTTCCTTCCATCCTTCCCCCCCTTCCTTCCTTCACTCTTTTTTCCTTTTGTGGTATTTTCCAGGCTCTTTGGACCTTTACACTTTCGAATGGACTTGGAATGAGTTTGTCCAGACCATGAAATACCCAGTTAAGTTTTGTTTTTTTTTGTTTTTTGGAACAGTTTTGAAATCATTGACTTATTTGCAAGGTACCTTGCATCATCACTATATTGAGTATTCCCATCCACGAACAAATGATGTATTTCCATTTCTTTTAGGTCTTCCTTTACTTCTTAAAATAGACTGGTTTTTTTAGAGCTGTTTTAGGTTCACAGCAAAATTGAGCAAAAAATGCAGAATTCCCATATGCTCCTTGCTTCCCACACCCATAGCTCCTCCACCGTCAACATCCCTGACATCTGCGTGTCCCACACCAGAGTAGTCTGTCTGTTACAGCTGATGAACCTACATTGACACATCATTTTCATGCAAAGTCCATGATTTACATTAGGGTTCACACTTGGTGTTGTAGATCTTTTGTGTTTTGACGAATGTACAATGGCATATATCCACCATTACAGTATCCTATGGAATAGTTTCACTGCCATAAAAATCGTCTGTGCTCTGCTTATCCTTATCTCCTCCTCTCCCACAACCCCTGCAGCCACTGATCTTCTGTCTGCATAGTTTTGCCTTTTCCAGAATGTCCTATAGTCAGGAATCATACAGTGTGTAGCCTTTTCATACTGGCTTCTTTCGATTAGTGATATGCATTGACGTTTCCTCCATGTCCCATGTCTTTTCATGGCTTGATTTTTCATGGCTTGACTTTTCATGGCTTACTTTTTAAAAAAATTTTTTAAATTTCTTCTTCTTTTTTTAAGGATTTTATTTATTGATTTGACAGAGGGAGGCACATGGAGAGAGAGAACACAAGCTAAGGGAGTGGGAGAGGGAGAAGCAGGCTCCCCGCTGAGCAGGGACCCCAGTGCTTTGAGGCTTGATCCCAGGACCCTGGGATCATGACCTGAGCTGAAGGCAGATGCTTAATGACTGAGCCACTCAGGTGCCCCTTACTTTTTTTTTTTTTTAGAGCTGAATACTATTCCATTGTCTGGATGTGCCACAATTTTCCATTCATCTACTGAAGGAGATAGTGGTTCGTTTTCCAAGTTTTGGCAATTATAAATAAAGCTACTACAAGTATCTGTGTGCAGGTTTTGGCATGGTCATAAAGTTTTGGCTCATTCAGGTAAATAGCAAGAAGCCTGAATGCTGAACTGTATGGTAAGAATATGTTTAGGTTTGTATTCCTTTACATTAAAAAAATTGTACAATTTTCTGAGGGAGCACCTAGCAATTTTCTGCTATATGTATTCCTAGAATTCCTAGAATATATATAGGAATATATTATTCCTAGAATATATATTCTCTTATAATTTTTGTTGCTATTGGATGCTATTGGAAATGGCATCCTTTTGATTGTGTTTTCTTGTTTCCTTGCTAATCCAATAAGCATTCAGAAAGAATGCTACCAATTTATGTAGGGTCATCTAGTATCCAGCAATCCTACTATTTTTTTTAGTTTAATACTTTTCATGTAGATTCATTTATTTTCTAGATATAAAATAAATCATATGCATATTAGGATGATCTTAACTCTTCTTTCTATTTCTTAAACTTCAATTCTTTCTACTATTTTATTACATTAGCTAGAAATGCCAGTAAAATTGTGACAAGAGAACATTCTTATCTTTTTTTTACGGGAATGCTAGAGTTTTAGCCTTAAGTATAATGTCTACATATTTGACAAATATCCTTATCAAGTTGCTGTATTACCCTCATCTTAATTTTCCAAGATTAAGGAAAAATTGTTTAATTTCATCAAATGATTTTTGCACATTTACTAAAGTGATCATACACTTTTATCCTTTTAACGTATTTAGGTTCAGAATATAGGAATTGTTTTCCTGGTGTTAAACAATCCTTGCATTTTGGGCTAAACTCTATTCTTTTTTATATAATATGAATTCTATTTTATGTTTTATTATTTAGGATATTTGCATCTCTAATCATAACTAAGCTTATTCTGTAATGTATCTGTAACCTGTAACCTCAGATTGCCTTTGCTTAGGCTTGATGTCAAGGTTATACTAGTATTGGAAAAATGAGTTAGATGGCTTTCCCTTTTTTCTACTTTCTAAAACAATGTGCACAAAACAGGGTAAATAATTCAGGGTTCTGCAAAGAAAGAGAACCAATAGAATGTATGTGTATATTCAAACACACACACATACACACACAGAAAGAGGGAGGGAGAAACTTATTGTGAACAATTGGTTCACACTTATGGAGGTTGAGAAGTCTCGAGATCTATGTTCTCAAGCGCAAGACCCAGGAGAGCTGATATGTAGTTCCCCTCTGAGTCTAAAGACTCAGTCAGAACTGATGGTGTAAGGATTAGTCGCAAAGCCAGCAGTCTGGAAATCCAGAAAGGTGGGATGCTTCCATTTGAGTCAGAAAGTCAGAAAAGACCAGCATGTCAGCCCACAGAGCAGCAGGCCAAGTTCCCTCTTCCTCAGTCTTTTTTTTTTCTATTCAGGTCTTCAACTGATTAGACAAGGCTCACCCACAATATAGAGGGCAATTTGCTTATTTGGTCAACCAATCCCAATGTTAATATCAGCCAAAAATACTCTCAGAGATATACCCAGAATATTGTCTGACCAATGACCCAGTCAGGTTGACACACGAAATTAACCGTCATATAGGGAGAATGTGTTCTTTGAAGGTGTGGAAAACGCATTGTAAAACCTCCTGAGCCTGTTAACCTTTTTATGTGTGTTTTTTTTTTGGGTAGGGAGGTTGGGTAACTTATTTTTCATGAGGATCATTTCTTTGGAACTATTCTGCCCTACAGGGACCAACACAGGCTAGTCTTTCCTATTTCCCTTTGAGGAAGCCTGATCTTCACTAAGTCCCTGAAGACCAATAGGATCCAGGGCACAAAAGAAACCAAGAACCACGGGCTATTTTATTTTGTAGAATCTACTGGCTTTGGGGCTAAACTTAGCAAGGCGGCATTTTGTATTTAGCATAGCAGCTAAAATTATTATTTTAACTGACCACAAGAGGGCAGTAATGGATCAAGAACTGCACAATATAATAGAACAGCTAACTTTTGGTAGATAAAAAGATCAATTTTTGGGGCACCTGGGTGGCTCAGTCGTTAAGCGTCTGCCTTCGGCCCAGGTCGGATCCCAGGGTCCTGGGATCGAGCCCCGCATTGGGCTCCCGGCTCTGCGGGAAGCCTGCTTCTCCCGCTGCCATTCCCTCTGCTTGTGTTCCCTCTCTCGCTGTGTTTCTCTCTGTCAAATAAATAAAATCTTTAAAAAAAAAAAAAAAAAGATCAATTTTTCCTCTTCTGTTCATAAAAACCCTGAGACTTCGGGAAACTCAGAAATTTGTCTGAATCACATATTCTAATATAGAGAGAAAATTTGGAATTTAAACTTAGCTGCGACTCCAAAAATTAATTGTTTCTGGTATAGGTGCAGTAAATAATGACTCTTACTCATTCACATTTTCATTCATTTGAGAGCAAGATACAGAGCGGCTAAGAGTTTAGTCTTTGGGGTCAACTGACATGGATTAAAATTCTGACTCCATCACATACTAGCTAGGACCATGAGGGCCCTGTGCCTCAGCTTCCTCATCTGTCTTTGGGGTTATTAGGATTGACCTCATAAAACATGCAAAAATGAAATGAGACATGAAAAATGTTTAAAACAGCACCTGGCACTTAGTAAGCACTTACTGAATTTGAGCTACTGTTATTATTAAGTTAACCAATATTTATTAAATAACTACTGTGTACTTTAAGACTAAATTTATTTGAGAAAGAGAAAGAGCGCATAGGGGAAGCGGCAGAGGGAGAGGGAGAAATAGGCTCCCTGCTGAGCAGAGAGCCCGATGCAGGGCTCCATCCCAGGACCCTGAGATCATGACCTGAGCCGAAGGCATATGCTTAACCAGCTGAACCACCTAGGCGCCCCTAAACAGACTACCTTGCTGTCATGCCACGGCGGCAGGTACTGGGGACTGGGGACGGAGCACTGGTCTCCCTGCCTCCTACAGCTTACATCCTAGGGAGGGAAATCCACAGTAAACAAAATTTAAAATTTTAATATTTTTTTCAGTATGATTAATGAAGGTGGCCAAAAACAGAGCATGGGGGGGAAGGGATCAGTGCCAGGGCTAGAGGGGAGCTTGGGATTGAAAATGGGCTGTCAGAGAAAGCATCAGGAGGGGACATCCAGCAAAACCCACGGGAAGTGAGCGGGGACCTTCTGCACATCCAGGAGGCCCGTGGAGCAGAACGCTGGGGCAGAGAGAAGAGTGAGGGGAGGGCCTGAGACAGGCCCATACCTGTCTTCAGGGAACCGCGAGAGACCACGTGATGTCAATTTTATGTGTCGACGTGGCCAGGCCGTGGTGCCCGGTGCTTCCGTCCAACTAGCTGTTTCTATGAAGGCCCTTTTTGGGTGGGATGGATGTTTCATCAGCAGACTTCGGGTGGGCCTCATGCAACCAGCTGAAGGCCTGAAGAGCCAAGACTGAAGTCCCCTGAGGAGGAAGGGAATGGCGCCCCCACGCGGCAACACCGAGCTCCCGCTGGGGTTTTCAGCCTTCAGACCCCAGACCGCACCAACTCTTGCCTGAGTTTCCAGCCTGCCGGCCGGCCCTGAAAATTCAGACTGCCCTGCCCCCACCTGACGCAGGAAATCTCTCTCCACACAAATGTATGCATCCTCTTGGTCCTGTTTCTCTGCAATAGGCTGCCGAATGCGGGCCGGGGTGGCAGGAGAGAGTGGGCGCCGTGGGCCCGAGGGGAGGCGTGGGGGCAGGGAGCCCGTGGAGCGGGCCTCGCGGCCCCGCGGAGGGCGGTGGCCTCTCCGTGGGCCGGGGAGTCCTCAGAGGGTGCCGAGCAAACGGGGGTCTCATCTGACTTGCGAGCTCATGGCCGCTCTGGCTGCCATTGAGGACAACGGCCTGCAGGGCGAGGGCGGGGTCCGGGGTCCCCGAGGAGGCAGCTGCAGGGATGCGGGGGGACAGACGCACGGACACGCGCTTCTGGCCGCCCCGGCAGACACAGGCGCCGCGGTGAGAAGTGGCGGAAGGCAGGGCAGCAACGACGGGGTTTGCCCACGGACAGGGTGCGGGCTGCGAGGGAGAGAGGGGTCAGGGGCGACCTCGGGGCTTTGGGACGGAGCAGCCAGAAGGACAGAGCGGTCGCTTCCGAGACCGGGAGGAGCTGGGGAGGACGGCGTCAGGGAGGAGGTGGCGGTGAGGAGTTCGGCTTTAGACACGCTAGTTGGGGATGCCTCTCAGGGACCTGGCCGTGGGGAGTCCGCCCCTGGACTCCGGGGGCTTGGGCGGCAATGCCCAGCTGGCAGCTTGGGGCCGCCGGGCCCGCGGCCGCACAAGGGAGGCAG
>CM053606.1:25665793-25689582 GCA_028646535.1 Procyon lotor
AAACCCCATATTGGGCTCCACACTCAGCAGGGAGTTCGATTGAGACTTTCTCTCCCTCCCATGCCCCTCCCCACCACTCTCTCTCTCATAAATAAATAAATCTCTAAAAAACCAAACATGGTACATCCACACAGTGGAGTACTACTGAGCAATAAAAAAGGGAGGGAACTTATTCACGGAACTTGATGGATCTCCAAACGATTATGCAAAGTGAAGGAAGCCAGACTCCAACAGAAGGCAGATCAAACAATGTTTGCTAGGGGCTGGGGCAGCACGAGGTGACTGCCAAGAGAACTTATTAGGTAACAGAAATGTTCTATATCACAAATATGATGACCTGAGTGTGTAGCTTGTCAAGACTCATCACGTTGCACATTTAAAACTGGTGAACTTTGTTGTATGTAAATTACACCTCGATATTGTTGCCTTTTAGAAAATAATACTATTCTCGAGGTTGCCCAAACCGCCATATTCCTCATGAGGAATAAAGCAGGATCGCTCGAGGCCTTCTGAGAATGGACAGGGAAGGGGAATGGATTGTGAGGAGAGAGGCCAAGTCCCAATGTGCTTCCTGGAGAGAGCCACAGCTGGTGGACAGGGAGCGTGGGCTCCCGTGTGACGATTCTGACTGTGAGTAAATCAGACCAAAGTCTTCTCTAGTCAGTTGAATTACTCTTGTCCGTCGAGTGTAGAGCAGGCAAGAATTTGGTTGTAACCCAGATTTAGGTTTCGCCTGGTGTATTTTCCATCACTGTGTAGCAATTACCACAAACTGAGTGTGTTAAACAACACGCATTCATTACCTCACAGTTTCTGTGGGTCAGGAGGCCTGGCACGGCCTGCATGGGTCCCCTGCTTGGGGTCTTACAAGACCATGATCATGGTGAGGCCCAGACTCCACTGGAGGAAAACCCATTCTCAAACTCATTCAGGCGGTTGTCAGAGTTCACTCCTCTCTGCTCTGTGATGGGGCCCTGGGTTTTTGCTGGCTGCAAGCTGAATCCTGCCCCTGAGGGCCCAGAGGCCACCCATAGCGCCTAGCCACACGGGCTTCTCCAACACGGCCATGGACTTCATCAAACCTCTAGGGAGAGT
This sequence comes from Procyon lotor, assembly GCA_028646535.1. Classification (NCBI taxonomy): domain Eukaryota; kingdom Metazoa; phylum Chordata; class Mammalia; order Carnivora; family Procyonidae; genus Procyon; species Procyon lotor. Next base: position 25,666,889 of record CM053606.1, read on the forward strand.
CCCTTTCCCCAGATAGCCAAGACAGAGTCTTAAGTAAGGTAAGATAATTGTGCGGAGGGGGACATCCCATCGCCTTTCTTGTAGGGTGTAGCTTCACCATGAGGGTGATATCCCTCACCTTTGCCATATTCTATTGATTAGAACCAAGTCACAGGTTCTGCCTGCACAGAGTGGATGGGATTGATTATACAGGGTAGGGACACCAGGAGGCGAGGGGTCATGGGTCTATAAAGTCTGTCCCCACACCTGGTGACTGCAATGGAGGGAGGGTATGGGACAAGGACTTAGGTTACTTGAAGGGGTGGTTACAGATATAAGGGTCCATGGGCCCTTAGCAGGGTAAGGAAAGAAGTGGAACCAGGAGGTGACCGATGGCTGGGAGAAGGTGGTGGGGTTGACAGCTTGAAGAACTATATGAGGTTGAAGAGTTTTTGCCTTGGGAAGGCTGAGCAGAGGGAGCTCGGAGGAGAGCACATGGTGGCCAGAGAAAGGACTGTTTGAAATCAGGATTCTCTGGCGGAGCCGTTCTTGGAGATGGCAGGTTCTGTGGGAGTGGGCAGTTGAGGCAGTGTGAAGGTGGTCACTGGAATTGGGGAGGTGTGCATGTGCTCCCTGCCCCGCTCTTGTCCCCTCTCCGTCCGATCTTCACACTGTGACGTCTAATGTGTATGTCAGATCGAGAGTCTTCTGGACATTAACCCTCCCATGCCTTCCTGCCTCACTCAGAGTGAAATCTAACATCCTCCCATGACCTGTCCCCCACCTCTCTCAGACTTTATCTCCCCCTTCTGTCTACACCCCGGCTACACTGGACTCTGGGTAGCCTTTGACCCTCACTGCCTAGGACACCCTGCCCTCTGATCATTGCTTGTCTCCCTCCTCCTTCCTTCTCTCCCTCCCTCTCCTTCCCTCCCCCTATTTTCCCCTCCCTCCTCTCCTCTCTCCCCACCCCTCCTTCCTCCCACTAGTGTCAGTTCAGACTTCCATCCTAAGTAAAATAGCACCTTCCCCCCATCACTCTCTGTTCCCTTATCCACCCCTCCTTCTTCCCCACCAAGCATTCCGTGTATTTATGTATTTGTCCAGGTGTTTATCATCTGTCTCCCTCCATGAATCTGGGGCTTTGTTTTATTTACTGCTGTATCCCAGCACCTAGATGAGTGCCTGGCACATAGTCAACACTCCCTCTGTGTTGTTGAGAAGGCAGACAGAGCTGGTTTCTATGTCCTGAGTTGATACTGATGGGTGTGAGGCCAAAGTCTTGGGGTGTAAGCCAGGAGTCCTTGTGGAGGTCTGGGAACCCCTCCCACCCCATTATGTGGAAGGGGTGAACACAGAAGATGGAGCACTTAGGTAGGCTGTAGAAGTTTGTAGTTAAGAGCTCTGCCCCCTAACAGCTGTGTTACATCAGACGAGTCACTTAATCTCTCTGAGCTTCCATTTCTTCACCTGTAAAATGGAGATAATAATATAGAAACGAAGACTAAACTGTGGAGTTGTGCAGACAAACTCAGACCCCACATGTAAAGCACTTGGAACTGGGCTTGCACAGGGCAAGTGCCCAGTAATGGTTGGATAATGTTTCAGGACTTCTGTGTGTCTGCTTATGGTCCATGACTCTCTATTACTGTCCACACAAGTCCTGCCATTTGCTGTTTTTCTGATCTGGAAGCAAGTTATTTTCCTGAAATATGACTGCATTTCTTATCTGCATTACAGAGATAATAATTCCTGCCTTGGGTCTCTTGACCAAGTTGTCAAGGGGTGTGAGTGAGGTAACATCCTTGAAGGCTCTTGAAATGTGACATGCAATGCTTTATGGAGCATTCTTACTGTTCCTTCTCTTTGACTGATTCCTTTTAGGGTTGCTGGAGCTGTTTGTTATTTTATTGGGGCTTCAACAGAACATCCGGGTACCTGGGCTGGGGTGTGACACACTAAACTTCCTTGAGCAGAGTAGGGAGCCCAGATCTTGCCCAAAGCCCTGAGCCAACCTTGACTTTAAAATGGCCCTTGGGCTCAAGGTTGGCCCCTGAGGTTGGCCAGTCAGCTTTCTGAAACCCATGAGCTGAATGACACTCTTGCTTCTTTCTACTCTGACGTGAAGCTTAAAAAAAAAAAAAAAGTCCTGAGAGCTGGGGTCTTTGGAGACCCAACGCCTGGCCCCTCCTCAGCCACCACTGTCAAGTAATTAATGAGGGCCATCTCAGCAGCCCTATTCATGAGAGACTCAACTTCCACAAATAGAACCCACAGCTCCGTGAGGCCTGGCCTTTCACCAGAGCTCTGGGCAGGCTGTGTGCTAGGCAGTTGGAAGAGAAGCAAAAAGGACAGCTAGTCTGGGTCCAGAAAGGTATGAACATCTGTCAGGGCCTCCTCCCCATTGGGGAGCCAGGATGCTGGAGGGAGGCCCTCAGGGCCACATGGGCCTACAGGGGAGGCTGATCACCTGTGGGTGAGGCCCACTGGCAATAAGCCCTCTTACTCTTACACTGTGTTTTCTGGGGGAATTCTCCAGAGTACTGGGCCCAGTGCAGACACAATTCCATTTGAGGGTATTTAACCTACCCTTGTGGAATCAGAGGGTGGTAGGTGAAGTATCTATACTTGGTTTCTTAAACTCAAAGTAAATTGACTTCCAGATCATGCGTGCACATGCACATGTGCAAACACACGCACACACAGTAGCTTCTTCCAATGGCCCTCCTGGGCTGGGCGGGACGGGCCAGGCTATAGAGACTGTCAACACCCATTCACACCTATTGCAGAAAACAGGACTAAAATGCATTTCCCAGTCTCCTTTGCAGTTTGATGTGGCCAACCATCAAAGTTCTCACCAAGAGAAAGTGGATGGACATAGACATGCCACCCCTGGGTCTAGGCTTTAAGATTGGTCAGGCCTATGCCAGGCTCCTGTTCCCTTCTTGCTGGCTTGAACCCATGGAGACCTCGTTTCTCCCAGGTAGGCACAATGCCCTAGGGGATGGTGAGGAATCAAGATGGAAGGAATCTAGGTTCTAGAATGCCTGCACTGAGCAGAGCTTCTGGCTGACTTGGAATATTCCCCAGGCAGTTATACAAGAAATAAATAAGCTTCTGTTTTCTTTCATCCACTGAGTTATTTATTTCTGGGCCTCTTTGTTACAGCAGCCAAGCCTTACTATCACTAGTACAGGGCAGAAAAGCACTGAATTTTTTTGACTTTGTAACAGGAGGCAGCTTGGGAAGGAAACAGTGTACTACTGTACTGGTTAAGACAATCAGACAGGGGCACCTGGGTGGCTCAGTGGGTTAAAGCCTCTGCCTTTGGCTCAGGTCATGATCGAAGGGTCCTGGGATCGATCCCCACATGGGGCTCTCTGCTCAGCAGGGAGCCTGCTTCCCCAACCCCCTCTGCCTGCCTCTCTGCCTACTTGTGATCTCTCTCTGTCAAATAAATAAATAAATCTTAAAAAAAAAAAAAAAAGACTGAATCAGACAGACCTTCATTTTCATTTTGACCAGACCATTGATTATTATTGTAAATTTTGGGTGCTTTCACTAACAAATTGAGTCTCAATTTCCTCTTTGGTAAAATGGGAGATAATAATGTTCTTGCTCCCAGGGCTATAGGGAAGATTATATGAGATAATGTAAGTCAAAGGCTCACAATGTTTACTGTTATTAATGGAATCAGCGGATACCCAGGCCTGATTTTTCCTACCCTCTTTCCCCAGGAAGAATTGAAGGAAGCTAATATCTTGAGTTTTTCACAAAGTCAAAAAATACTCAGTGACTCTTGAATGATTTACAAATCTCCAAAGCTTTCAACACAAAGTGTTTCTTAGACTTCTACCTTGGTCCAGGGACTAGGAAGGACTTGGAGGACAGAGATGCCCTTCTGGAAATTAATTTCTGCTTTGCTTCTCAAAAAGTATCAGTTCTTTTTAGGCTCACAAACTAGAGTCCAATTCACCTACTGAATGGAAATTTATGTTGACTAGGAAATTTATGTTGGGAAAGAAATCCCAACTCTTCTTCACATCTCCTTATGGGATGTCTGGGCTCTTTTGCACACAGGTTAAATCATCATCTCTGGGGCCTGGGTGCTGATGTTTTTGAAAACATCTAAATGTTTCCAATGAATAGGTAGACTTGAGTCTTCTCCCAGTCACTACCCTAATCAAGACTTTCTTAAATGGGTCTGACCTTGACATTTACCTTGGCATTCACCTGGCAAAACCTTCCATGGCTTCCATTGCCTAGAAGCTAAAGCCCAAACTCTGCATGGCACCCAAGGTTTCCCCCAAATTGGGTCCGGTCTCTTTTTATTAATGATACCAATAAAGGGCTAAGATTGACTCAGTGTTTCATATGACCCAAACCCTGGGCTGAGGGCTTTCTGCGTGCTACCCCATTTGATCTCCCCTAACTTTAAGAGATGGTGTCTTGGTTTAGTTGTCTCATCTGTAAAATGGGAACATTCCACAAAAAGCATTACCAACAGTGTCTGGTACATAGTTACCACTCAGCTGAGAGCCTTTACTGCATCATCCCTATTTTATCGATGAGGAAGTTGAGGTTTAGGGGTGTTAAGTAACTTTCCCAAGACCACAACCCAGATAAGTGACAGAGGTGAAGGCTGAACCCAGGAAGTCTGGTTTCGATGCCCCAGCTAGCCCACGTTCCCTTTGTCGCTGAAGGCCACACTCAACTTAGAACCAACTTGCAGGGCAGCCCATGACATCTCCAGGTCTTTGCACAGAGGTTCCCTGTGCTGGTAGAATGCCTCCTCCGGTGCTCTTTCAGGAAGCCTTCCTCCCAGCTGTCCCCTCCCCCCGTGGCCACCACGGGCAGAGGCAGACATCTCCTCTGGGTCCCCTGATCCTGCTCAATAGGCCCTGCTCCTTTCTCACCTCTGCACACTATTGCCAGACAGAGGTCCCAGGCCCTCGGGGCGCCGTGTGTGCTCATCACCCCTGGCTCTCCCACGCCTGCCCTGGCACGGAGCAGACCTCTGCACATGTTTGTCGGATTGATCACAAGCCAGATCCAGCAGGGCAAGAGCGGAGGGCAACGCCTGCTGGAGGGCCGTCTGCCTATACTCAGCTCTCCTGGAGGAATTGGCATTTTCGATGCCAGCGTGAGCACACTCACACTTTTCTTTGGCCAGAGCCTCCTCACCATTTGCCAGAACTTCCAGTCCCTTGGCGCTGCCTCGTGCTTTGCTCTCCAGCCTCCCTGCAAAGTTGGCCAGTCGGGGGTCCACCCCTCAAGGGCCTGTGTCATCCAGCAGCTTGAGTCTGGAAGATTCCTCACCTCCCCAGGTCATTTATTCGATAAATATTTGTTGAACACCAACTCAGAACCAGGTACGGCGCTTGGCGCTGGATCCAGGGTGGGGAGCAAGCCACACGTGGTCTCTGGCCTCACAGAGCTTACGTGCTGGTGGGGGAGATGGTCAACCAAGAAGTAAACACACACGGATGTGCGGATGTGCGATGGCAAGTGCCTCAGGGAGGGAAAGAATAGGGGACTTTGAGATAGATGAGTGAACTATTCAAGCACGGTAGTCAAGGAGGACTTCTCTGAGGAGGTGAATTTAAGCCAAGGGTATAAAAGAGCTCAGCCATGCAAAGGGTAGGCGAAGGGCATTCCAGGCAAGGGAACAGGGTATGCCAAGACCTGCAGGTGGGAACAGGCTGGAATGTCGAGGAAATGAAGGAAAGCCGGGGTGGCGGAAGCACAGCGAACGAGATGGAATGGGCTGGAAGTGACCGATGGGATGAGAAGAGTAACAGCTTGGACTGTATCTTGGGTTTTAAGCCAGAGTTGGTAGGATATGATTTGCATGTTTCAAGCTCTCTCTGGTTGCCTTGAGAAGTGAGTGACAGAGCAGGAGGGAAGCAAGGTGACCTTGTGGAGGGCAGTGATCTGGGGGCAGGTGAAGTGGCCAGACCAGGGAGACAGCCATGGGCTCAGAGAGACGTGGATGGACTCCAGTGATCTCAAGAGGTTTTTAGGAGAACTGAGACAACTTTATTGGATGCCTGCTACAGCCCCAGCATGGGGGTAGGAGTCGGGGACGCCAGAAAGGCTTGGGAATAGAAACGAAAGATACAAGTCCTCAACCACGGAAACAAATACATAGTCACCTTTCCCACCCGCCATCTCTTGGGGGAAAAGGAACCCAAGATCAACTCAGATGCTGAAAGTTCTGGGCCATTTCTACTTCATTCAATGGTGTCAACAGATTCCTCTGGAATTGGGTCCTAGAAACGCGGAAATGGGTTTCCCATATTCTCAGGCTGTGAAGCTGCCAAACTGTGGGACTGCAGGGGGGTCCTGGAATCCTGGGAGCAGGGATAACCCAGGAGAGGAGGAGGAGGGGCGGGAGAAAGATGAGGAGCAGGAGCCATTCTTCCTGCCCTCTGTGACAAAGGTGAGGTCTGGCTCCAACTGCTGCCATGTCCCCCTGCCCACCTCTCCTAACTCCTGGGAGCCTGCTGACGTGCCCTGCCCTCCCTGTCTGTCTCCCCTAGGAGCCCTCCTGGTCGGGGGCCCACTCCCTGAGATGCTGCCCTCACTCCCCGAGGATGCACATCTCAGATGCCTCCAAGGGCACAGAAATCTGATTGAATGAACACTGAATACGTTAGCTCTTCATGCCTCCTGGAGGAATCGGCATTTTCAAAAGAGATTTCTGGGTCATTTAAATGATCTCTGCCCTGTGCTCCATTTCTCCAAAAGGGCCCTTTCCCCCAGGGTTTTAGCAAAGTCCATGTCTGAGCCCAACGATCTCCTCAATTTAGTCTCTCGGGGAGGGTAGTTCCATCAAAGGGCAGGGGTAAAAGAATCTTCCCAGGAGTGACATTCAAAAGAAGTATTTACCAACCAGCGCGAGTAAGCACCAAGGAATTGACAGCCCAAGGACGGCGTAGCCTCCGGTCCGCCAGGCATTAATCAGCGCAGGGTCCTGGGGGAAAGCCACACGGGGCAGGGTGGCATTTGGGGGCCCTCGAGGGAAGCAGATATTTGCCAGCAAGCACAGAAGTGACTTTACATTTCAACAACAGGTCTGGCAACACGGGTGCAGCTGAACGTCGGTCCCGGGTCTGCCCTGAACTCGTCCGGTCTCGGCTGTTCCGCTGGGAATGGGGGCCAGGCCATTGTTCCCTCTGCTAGAGGACAAGCGGCCAGGGCTGGAGCTGGGTCATGGAATGGCCTCTGAGCAGAGCCGGCCGCGCGGTATCCTGAGTGAACAGGATCTCAGGCCCTTGACCCACTGCGTGACCTTGAAGGGCCGAGCCGCCTCCGACTGTCCTTCCTCTCGCCCCTCCTTGTAGTTATTTTTGTCCAGCCTGACAGCCCTTGGCTGTCCCACAGTCTGGGCTCTGTGAGCCGGATGCAAACCAGGCAGCACAAACGTCTGGTGCTGAATCCCAAGAGGGCTCCTCCCGGGGCGCCATCACATGGGAACGTGACCCTCCACACTGCGCACCCAACAGGGACCAGGCATCTGGAGGACAGTGACAGTGTGAGAGGCAGGGAGCTGGGGTCTCCGCTCAATCCCGGCTCTTGTCTGGAAGTGCTGTCCCAGGCCCGGTGGTAAGGACCCCCTGTTTTGGAGCCTTATTGCTGCCCAGAAACCTCCCGTCTCTATGCAGGGAACTTTGGGCCAGCTGGAAGGGAAGGGTCTGCAGCGAGCAGAACACCTGAGCAGGCCCTCCTGGGCCCCAAACCCCCGGGCCTTGGCTGCAGTGGACAGGGGGGCCTGTCCTGCGGTTCACTGCAGTGGGGTGGGCAGGGGCAGACGGGGGGGCCCCCAGAGACCACTTTGTGGCCCCTGCTCTGTTACTGTCTCCGGAAGTGAGGCAGACGCTCCCTGGCCCTGGGAGCCTGGGAAGGCTGCACCAGTCAGTCACTGCACAAGCTGGATTCTGAACTCTCTAGACAAGCAGCAGGCCTGAGGCCGTTGTGCCTTTTAGGGTCAAGCTTTGTTCCCAGACCTTAGATTCGTGCCTGCTGCTCCCTGTGCGCCGGGGCAGGAAAGGGTCTGGGCAGAGCTTGTCGGGGCCCTCCCAGGACCTATCTGTCCCAGGTAAGAAATGAGACCAGGCCTCTGGATCCGAACAGCTCCAGGAGAGCTGGGCCGACAAGCTGGGAGGGCAGTGAGGAGGGGAGGTGGGCCAAAGGAGGAAGGGGCCTCTGATGGGTGAGGGAGCTGCCTTCACAGACAGAGGTGCTAGGCCAGGAAGCAGGGCAGAAGACCTGTTTTCAGAGCTCCTGGAAATAGAACCCTCCTCGCTCCTGGGGAGCCACCAGCTCAGAAAGCCCCGATTTCAGTGACTTCGGAGACCCAGGAGTGGCAGGGCCCAGCTCCTGCTGGCCTCCCAGCTGCCCCTGGGGAAGAAGGCGTGGGGGCAGGAACAGCCACATAAGCAGGGGACCCCACGACGCCGCGGGGCACGGCGGAAGAAGATCGTAGGAGGGGTGCTGTGTGGCCGCTCCCGGCAGCCCTGATGCTGGGGGCCATGGGCAGGGGGGCGGCCGGCCTCTCCAGGGGGCGGGCCCTCCGCATGGAAGACGCCCCTCGACTGGGCAGCAAATTCCTGCGGGCCGGCAGGATGGTACTGGCAGCTCTGCGGACAGGAGTGGTTCGGAGGGCTGGGCTGGGGTAAGCGAGGGAGGGGGTGCCGGGCAGGATGGGACCAGGCACTCTTCCCAGGATGGTGAGCTGGCTGCTCGGAGCCGACAGCCCCGGACAGCCATGGAAGAAGGACCAGGGCCAGGCAGGGAAGGCCAGGGGCCCAGCGGGGGTGGGAGAAGGCTCCATCTCGGCTGCATAGCTGTTGAGGTGCGAGAGAAGACGAATCCGGACGGGGTCTGCACGGCTGCTCGGCCCTTCCAGGACCCCCAGGTACCTGATGACCTCGGTGAGGCACTCCCGAAAACCGATGCTGCGGAAGTCCACGGCCAAGGCTCGGGCATCAAAGAATCCTGCGAAGCGAGGTGTGATGAGGGTGTGGGCCGGACAAAGGCCAAGCGCTGATCCTGGGGTCAGACTTGTGTGACCTTGGGCCTGCCACCTCACTTCTTTGAGACCCAGTCTCCCCATCTGTAAAGTGGGACTAATCACCCCTACCTGGGGATGCACTGTGAGGATCAAATGAGATCACTGAACTAGGAAGCCCGGTAAAACGAAGACTGCCGTTTGCACCGCAATTCATTCGCGATTAATGCAGGGAAGAAACTCGGCGACCGAGATAACGTCATTTAAGTGAACATTTGCCAGGGGTGAAAGGCTTGCACCCGCCCACGGGAGGTGGCAGCCGCAGCCCTTAGGGCGGGGCGAGGGGCTCCTCAGAGAAAGCGGCATAGTGTCATCCTGTCGCCTGAGGTCTCTAGAGGCCAGGAGAGCGGAGCTCAAATCCCAGCTTTGCCACTTAACCAGCGGCCTGGGCGCGGACGCGTCTCTTAATCAACCTCAGCCTCCATTTCCTTGGCCGTAAATGGGCGTAGAGTAATACTTGCCGCACAGGGTCATGAGGGGGAAATTAAACACGATGGTGGACAGAAATAGTCCCTGAATTCGAAGTTAGCCATCATTTACACTTGACCCACGGACAGCATGGGGGTCAGGGGCACTGATCCTCCCCAGCGCGGTTGAACACCTGAGTGAACTTTTGACTCCCCCCAAAACTACCCCAGAGATCACTTTTTCCTGTGATAGCAGCCTACTGGAGAGACGGACAGCTCTGTGCCACGTGGGGTCGTAAACAGTACTCGAAACACTTGAGCTCCCCCCATGAGTAACAGGAGGGGGAGCTAGGAAGCTATTACTGGGGTATAGCCTGTACATACCACAGTTAACTCGATACAGTTATGATTATACCACATCTTTCTGTTTACATTTCTCTCCGCTGCAAATAGCTCCAAATAGACCTTGTAAGGTTTTCTACAAGGGTTTTTATGAGGAAGTTTCGCTAAATTTTAACTTCAGTAATGTGTGCATATATTATGATAGTAAGTGATAAAACAGACTCATATCTCCATTTACTTTATGCATTCATGACACACCTAACTTTTTCTTAATGTTTTCAATAGTTCTAGCCTATGTGGCGTGTCTGCCATTTTTTTTTCAAATGGTCGCAAGTCTCCAAAAATGTTTCCACTTAGTACAAAAACTCTGCACATAAGTAGAGCTGCACTATTCAAACCTGTGTGCAGGGCTCAACTGAGTATTACTGGCCTGGCCCCTGGAGGAACGTGAGTATGTCCCCTAGCCTGCAGGGTGGTCAGGAAAGCAGGACCCCGCTCTGGTCCTCTGCTGCCGCCATCAGGCTGGGATCCTCAGTTTGACTGGTTTCAGTGGGGTCTGACTAGGTGGCCACGAGGTATTCAGTCCTCACTGCCCTTCTACCTGCCCCTCTCTCAACCATCTTCTGTGCAAAGGCAGACCAGCCTCAGTGAGCACTGGCCTCATGACTCTGGCTGCAAACATCTGGTCCCTGGTTGATGACTGAGGCTCCCACAGAGAGATAGCTCTGCAGGAGACGGTGTTTAGAGTCAGGCCTCCTTGAGGGCAAGACCTTACTTTGCTGTATACTCAGCTATGTGATTTTGAATAAATCCCTTCAGTTTCTGCATTGGCTGTTCTTTTTCAACTAACATATTCTGAGTTCTTATTAAGCACTCAATTCGCATTATCTGACTTAATCCTCAGAAAAATCCCATCATACCCGTTCTAGAGATGAAAACACTGAGGCCAAGAGAAGTTAAGTCACTTGGGTGTCTGGGTGGCTCAGTCGTTAAGTGTCTGCCTTTGGCTCAGGCCATGATTCCAGGGTCCTGGGATCGAGCCCCACATCGGGCTCCTTGCTCAGCAGGAAGCCTGCTTCTCCCACTACCATTCCCTCTCTCACTGTGTTTCTTGCTGTCAAATAAATAAAAAAAATTTTTTTTAAATAAAAAAAAAAGAAGTTAAATCACTTGTCAAAGGTCATGAAGTTAGCGAGTGATGGAGCTAAATTCATCATTCATGGGATTCAAATCAATTCGATTCAGGATTCTAACTTAAAGCCAGGGCTCTAAGCCAGTCCTGTCCTCCCATTAGCCCTTGGCCAGAGAAGGGTGATGCCAACAACCCCCAGCCTCGAGATTCTTGTGAGAATCAAATGAGATAACATTGGTGAAAGCATTTTGAAACTATAAAACGCTGGCCAAAATATTAGTCACTATTTTTCTTTGAATTGAATACCCATAAATGTAGTTGGAGAGCTCTCCCCCACTGGTTGATTAGAATCAGAAGTTTTCACTGTTAGCCATGCATTCCTTTGGCAGAAGTCCTCAAAGTGACCACCTGCATCAGGGTCATCAGGCATGCTTGCTAAACACGCAAATTCCTGACCTCCAGGCCAGGCCTCCTGGCTCAGCATCTCTGGGGTATGCCCCGTGGCTGTGTGCCCCCAGAGGATACCATGGCTCACTGAAGCCTGAGAAGCACCAGGCTGGGTCACTTGAAATGCAACTGGCCTCTCCAAAGGTGGCCAAGTTAAGGTTTTAGGACTTAGGTCTTTGTGGCCCAGGTCTGCAGAGCTTTCAAGATTTCTCAATTGTGAAATCGCCAAAATACATGGCGAGGCTTCATGCAGCCAGATTTTCATTTGTCCAGAAGTCTTTTTAAAGCCACAGTTCCATGACTTCACTGTAACAGACCAGCCCAAAATAACGGCACGAGTTACATTTGGGTTCTACTGCAATCCCACAACGGATCTTCAACTGTGTGACCTATGGTCCCAGTGCTGCTAAGGACACCACATGACTCCAGCACTAGCCCACGAGGCACACTAGGGAACAGCTGTGGCTAAACATCTCAGGGCCGCCCCTCACAGGGTTTCAACTGGGATCCCAGTGAGAATGAGTTCATTCAGGCTAATGTTTAAGGAGGGTGGGGGTTAAGGTGAGGGAACCTGTAGGGATTCCCTCCTCCAAGGGCTAAGGCTGGAAGGACTAGAGGACGAGGTGGGCACCAATGGGGACGCTGTCAGTGGAGAGGGCAATGCTGAAAGGAGAGAGCCAGGCTTAGTGACCTGCCCCTGGACCTGCTTCAGCCCCACCATAGACTCTGAGCTCCTTGAGGCCAGGGACCGCGTCTACTTTGCTCACCAGTGGACCTGCAGCACCCAGCCCCCAGATACATGTTTCATGAATGACTCCCGGGAAAGAAGAGCATGGGTACCTGTCCCACCAGTGGCGTGGAGCATCTTCAAGTGGTCCACTGTCATCTGCAGGACCTCAGCCTTCTCCAGCTTGGAGGAGCCCTGCGTGCACAGAAGACAGAAGTGTGAAGGTCTCCCGCTGACCTCTCACTCCCCACCCTGCGCTGTCACCAGCCCTCACTGGCTCTACGTCCCCATCTTCTTCCCACTCTACCACGGCCTGCAGGTGGGCTTCTGCTCTGGCCAAGGTTTCCAGAACGAACAGAATCTCTTCCATTTCCGTTTTAGTCCAAGTGCACCCGCTGTACCGCCGAGCATCCTTCCCGAAAACCTTCCTTCCCTTGACTTCCGTGACACGACTTTTCCTGGCTGCTTCTTCCACCTTGCTCTGCCTGTTCCTTTAAAACGGGGCGGTCCCCCGTGGGCACTGGCTCCCTTTTCTCACTTGGCATATTCTCCCCAGAAGGTCTCATCGACCTCCATGGCTTAGCACATCATCCACAGAACCCCACTCCCGAGTACACACCTGCCTCCTAGACCAGCCTTCCTGGGAATCCCAACTTTATGCTCACCATGCCCAGGGTCTAGCTCATCCTCTTAGCCCCACAGCACTTGCTCTTCCTCTGTTCTCTCTCTTGAGCAATGTCTGCTATGCCTCTAGCATCCCCTGGTCTCCCCGGGGAAACCCGAAGGCCAGACTCTCCCCATGAGCTTCTGAGGGCAGGTACCAGGCCTAGGTCATGGCTGGGCCTGTGAAAGTTTCAGCGAATGCCTGTGGAATGACCAACTAGTTCTCACCAGCGTAAAGGAAGGCACATGACCCCTGACCGTGCCTTGGAGCACAGGGTGAAGAACCTTTGAGACTGTCCGATTGATTTCACCATCTGACTCCCTTGCCACTGTCGCCTTCCTCCCCCACTTGTGCCCTGAGCAGCCCGCTCTGTTTTCAAACAGCTCTGGAACTGTCAGTGCAGAGGGCGAGGGGACTCGAGAGGCACACAGTTCTGTGGTCCTGTTCTGTTCTGCGACTTCCTAGCTGTGTGATCGAGTGTAAGGTATGTCAGCTCTCTGTGCCTCAGTTTCCTTACCTGTGCAACGGGCATAATCATCCCTACCCTTCAGGATCATTTTGAGGATTCCCTTCCAGGGGTGATGGGCAGAAAGCCACCAGAGTTAATATAAGTTTCCATCCCCTTTCTCCCTGGCTGATACCAGCAGGTGATAGGTATCAGCAAATGAGGCACTTGTACTTCAAGCAGCTGCTGCCAATCAATACGACATGCTGCGAAGAATGGGCCATATCTGCCACCTGTATGGGGTTTCCTTGGCACCATCAGGAATGTCACATACCTGTTTCTCAAAGGCGGTGGGGACCAAGCGTCGCAACTCAGAAAGGCTGCTGTTGATGCGGTCTCGGCGCCGCTTCTCGATGATCTAAAACACAACAAGAGGAATTTACTTGCAGGCACTTCGCCGATTTCCAACGCGCTTTGAGGGACACAGACTCTTACCTTCCCTCACAATACTTCTGTGACAGAGAGAAATCCGTTCTCACTTAACGGAGAGGAAACCGAGGCTAAGAGGGGGGCCGTGACTTGCTTAAGGTCACACAGTAAGGAAGTGCAAAGCTGGGAGCGAACTCCAATCTCTCTCGTCTTGCAATGCAGGGGTGATGTCCAAAATGCTCAACCACAGGCACAGCAGGGGACCAACCCATCAGAGCTGGGACATCGGCCCTGCAACAGGCCCCGGGGGCTCCAGCAGGCCAAGCTTACCCCTTCAGTTGCTAGGTGGTGAAGAGGCTTTGCTTCCAGCTGGGAAGGCCTCGCATTCACACGACCTCATTCTCACCTCACCCTCCTGGTAGCTGAGTACTGATAGCGGGGCAGACGTTATAACCCCATTCTGCAGATAAAGGTGAGGGCTGGAAGGACGCGGTTGGCCTAAGTGAGTGGCAGGGCGGGTCTCTGCCCCATTCCTGGTCTTTGGATGCCCAGGGCAGAAGCACAGCTGCATCCTGGGCGCAAAAGGGGGATGAAGCGGCAGAGAGCCAGCCAGGGAGCCTCCTTCTTCTGTTCCCCTCCCCCATCCCTCAGCACCCTGAGAGGAAATGAAAGTTCCAGGCTTGGAGAGGAGCGGGGTAAGGCTGGAATAAACAGTAAGGCGTTACTGTGTGTCAGGTATTGTCTGCACTGTATTACACTAATTCATTTAATCTTCAAAACAGCCCTCATTGGTCCAGTTACACCGTTGAAGAAATGAGGCAGGGAGAGGTTAAGTGCCTTGCCCAACGTCTCTCTGCGGCCTCCTGGCAGAGCCAGGGCTGGCCCTCAGGCGGTCTGGATAGGGGCGATGTTTCTGACCTGGGTTCTCCTGGGCTGTGCCCCTGCCCCTGCCCCTGCCCCTGGGGACTCAGGGCAAAGACTAGACGGGCAACTCTGCCCAGACACTCACCCCTCTGCGTTTCTTCCTGGCCTGCATCTGCGAAGGGCTGGGGGTGGACAGCGGCCTGGCCATCTGGCTGCAGAAGAAGAGAGAGGTCGGTTTTTCAGAGCTCGGAGACCATCTCCCCGGCCTGGGCTGACCTCGGAGGAGGCGGGGATGTGGGCGGGCACCGCCTCCTCCCAGGCTGGTCGTGGTCTCCCCGACCGCGGCGGCCGAAGACTCCCAGGCGCGGAAGCGGCGCAGGGCAGGCGTGGGTGGGGGCACATCGCTCCCCGGGCCAAGTCGCCCCTGCGCTGGGTTTTCTGCCCCAGGGTCGCGCGGCGGCTGGGCCGGGGGTCGCTGGGCTCTCGGCCCCGCCGGCTTGGGGCTCGGCCTCGCCCCCTGCCCCTAGCCGTGGGCGTCGGGGAACCGCAGCCGGCCGCTGCGCTCCTGCAACCCGATCCCGGGCGGGGCGGGCGAGGGCACGGGCGGCGGCGGCGGCGGCGGCGGGGCCGGGCCGGCGGGTTGGGTTTCAGAGGGAGCCGCTGGGAAGAGCGTGGAAAGAGCAGATGCCGCCGCTTCCCACGGGCCGGGCGCGCCCGCCGCCCTCCACCCCGCCGGCAGCTGCCGCCTCCTCCCACGCAGCGCGGCCCGGACGAGGGGGAGGCGGCATCTGGGTCACAGGCCCCCTCGGACTCTCGGGACGCTGCCCGGGCCTCCCCCGGAGCCTGCAGGCCCGCATCGCGTCGGGTCGCCCCTCCGCAGGCCTGGCACAGGATGGATGTTTTCTCGCACCCCAGGAGTCCCCATTGCCGGGAAGAGGTTCCGCACCGTCCCCACCCCCTGGGGCGGGGGCTCTCCTGCCCTGACTGACCGAAATCTTCTCCAGCTCAACAGCTCGCCCCGCTAACGGTTTCCTGCTTCAGAGGCTCTCCCGGAACAGAAGGGATTCGCGGGTTTGCACAGAGGGCCATTCATTTGGCCAGCACGCCGGAGGTCCCATTCAGGTCCGGGGCTGGACTGGACGCGGTCAGCCAGGCCCCAGCCGTCCAGACGCTCTGCTCCCAGGGGGGAGATGCCCTATCAACGAATAACTTTAGACAAGGGGACTCCCCTGCCATTTCCAAATGCAGAATGCCACACATCTGAACACGTATCCTCGAGCTTGCCTCTGCTCTACCACCACCCCTGTCTTCCCCCTGGGCCCCCATCTCAGCAGAGGCACCCCACCTCCCAGTTCTGCGAGGCCATCTGGCCACCACTACCTTTGATTCCTCTTCTGTCCTCACCCACCTCATCCAAAAGTGCTCATTCCATGTGTGAGATACATCTCCCCTGTGTCCTGCTTATTTCCACGGCTGCTCGGAGGACGAAACCTCTATCATCTCTCACCTGGACTGCTGCAAGTTTGTCTTGCTGGGTCCCTTTGCACCCCTTGGACCCCCCGCCCCCAAACAGGCCCAGTGATCATTTAAATACACATTTAGCCACTCTCTTAAAACTCCTCAGGGCCTTCCCAATGCTTTTAGGATCAAGGCTGTCATCTTTCAGGTGGCCCAGCTGGCTCTGGTCACCTCCTAGACTCAACTCGCCTTTGCTCTGTGTGCTCCAGCCTGTGAATACTCTACTCCTCCCTGAGGTTGCACATTCTGTTCCCCTATCCTAGCGTTCTCCTGTGTTCCCTGTCTCCCCACCCCCAAACCTCTTTGCCTAGTACCTTCTACCACTGTTCAGATCTCAACTCAAATGCCACCTTCCTGGGGGAACTTTTTTTGACATCCCCTGTCCCACGAGATAGCCCCTGATCTACCCTCTCCTATCATCCTGCATTCATAGCATGGATGCCCATTTGTTGTTTTTTTATGTATATGATTCTTTGATTAATGTCTATCTTTCCACCAAGTGCGTAGGCTCCCTGAGGCCACAACCCATGTCTGTCCCATTCACCTGCAGTGCCAGTATCCAGCAAGTGCTTGGAGCACAGCAGAGCCCATGGTTGAGCCCCCTCCACCTGCCTTCATCTTTGGCATCACCGGGGAGCAGAGAAGTGACACCATAAATGCTACCTCCTAGGTCTTTGTGGAATGGGGGCCTATGTAGCTCATCAGGAGGGTCCCAGCCCATGGGACTACCCTCTTGGCAGGAGAGGTTAGATCATTTTCATCAACTGTTCAAAGAGAGAAGTTTGTAGGAGAAACCACATCAACAGTGATCAAATCCCCCTGCTATGTCCCTGGCTTTGTCCAGCTACATCTGGAAAAGGATATCTCCTTCCAAACATCTGGTTGAGAAGGGCTGGTAAGAGGCCTAGGAAGCTCCTGGGAGGAATGGCCCAGCAAGCTAGGTCCAGGGCTCAGATGGCCAGATCCTGAGATCTGCAGGGCAGCTTGTTTACAAAGCTACACTCAGCTCAAGCCCCAAGAGCCAAGGGATACTAAAACATGGCCTTTGTCCCGCCCCCCCCCCCCAGGCTGGATAAAGAGTCTCTAGGGGTATTGGGTTAGCACTGCGCACGTCACTGCCCCTCAGCCTGATCCCTCCTCAGGGACCATCTGTCGGAGACTGGCGCGCCCCTTGCAGGACACAGTGGCTCTGCAGTTCCTTTATCCACTGTCCTGGTCACTCGTTCTCTGTAGTATTATCCCCTTCCCTATCTCACAGGCAAACCTCGCTTTACAGTTTTCTTGGGATCGCTACATATATTTCTCTCCTTGGAGCCTAACAAAAGCCCCATTTTACAGATGAGGATGCTGAGGCTTGGAGACCAAAGGCAGCTTGCCCAGCCTACGCAGCTGCTAAGGAACAAAGCCAGCATGGGAATCCATGTCTTCTGGCTCCAAAATCAGCATTGTTTTCCCTCTTAATTCCTATTTCCTGTCTGTCTGAATAGCCCTCCAGTCCCCTTATCCTTAAAGCTCCCAAGAGCTCAACCAGAGCTCACTTCCAGGCTGTGATCCGGCCCTGACACTGGGGGGAGGTGTGAGAGCTTCTTGTCTGACAGTCTGAAAAAAAGGCAAATTTGCACGGACCCAGAAAAGATATGCCGACCACCAAGATCTGCTCCATGGGCCTTGAGTGCTCCCTAGCCAGATTTCCGGGGAGGTCTCTTGGGGTGGCGTTAGGGGGGGGACCAGCTTTCTAGGTGGTCTGGCTGCCAGTCCCGACTGCCCTCAGCACTCACCCTCAGGCCCCCCGGGGCACTGCCCCCCAACCCTTGCAGATAGATGACTCCACTCATTTTGTGTCAACCAAAGGCAGAATCATGAAATCCCCAATGAAGGT
Source organism: Procyon lotor (assembly GCA_028646535.1). Lineage (NCBI taxonomy): Eukaryota > Metazoa > Chordata > Mammalia > Carnivora > Procyonidae > Procyon > Procyon lotor. The sequence continues at coordinate 25,684,795 of CM053606.1, forward strand.
TTTCAGGGGCGCGGAGCCCACTTGCAAGTCTGAGAGGGGTAGGGTCTGTTCCAGGCCACACAGCAGATTAGAGGAAATTCCAGAACCGGAGCCAGTCTCCTGGCTTTTAATCCAGTGCTCTTCCCAGTGCACCCCGTATGGTCACCCCTCCCCCACCACGTGTGTCCCGGGCCAGTACTCCTTGTTCTAGACCGTACTTCCCCATTCACTTTTCTCATTCGTTGTACAACGGCCCTGTGAATTAAGTCTTGCTGGGGCTGTTTCACATCAGGAAAAATAATCATTTGATAGACGGAGTGACGGAGACACAAAGAGTTAAGAATCATGCCCAGCAAATCAAGTCTTCGGGCTTCTGATCTTTTCATTAGACCACGCTGCCTCGTGAACGTGGCAGCCCCTCCAACTGAATGGTGACCCCGTCCAGACCAGCACTCGTTGGAAGTTACCTTGGGCTAAATCAGGGAGCTATGCACTTTAGGAACATTGTCTCATCAAACCCCCCCCCCCCTTTCCACGAGGTAGGTTTTAGCTTCCTTGTGCTCTAAGGGAGAAAATCCGAAGTTCAGAAATGCCCATGTTAATGGTGGTGAGAATCAAACTCAAGTCTATCTGACATCAAAGGCCACCATGTGCCTTAACTCATGTAGGAAAGACCCAGTGCCTCAGATACAACAGGTGTTCTATGAACGTTCACGGGGTCGGCGTCGGGGGGAGGCTGTATTCTCCGTTGGGACCAGCATGTCTGTCAGCGGAGTGGTGGGGGGAGGGTTGCTGGGTTCAGATAGGAGATCTGTGAGAGATTTTCTCATATGGGGCAAGATGTCGCCACCAGGCAGATGCCCACAGTGACAATGGAACACACCCTGCTCCTTATTCTCACATCTCCAAGTGTGGGGGATTTTCACCCTGCCTCTGACCCCAGGGACGCTGGCTGTCCCAGTCCCGTGGCCCTTGCCACTGTTTATCTGGCTTTCTTTGTACATGAAGCTCTTCTTCTCTGAGAGTTCCCTGAGGGCAGAGGCTTAGCAGGATACATCTGGGCCCCCCACGCCCAGCCCAGGGTCTGGGCCACAGCAGGCATCGTTCAGCATGCCCTGAATCGAAGCATTGATGTCTGCTAGGGGGAGGGCCCTTTGGTGAGTGCTACAAAGAGGGGTCTATAAGTCAGCCTCTGCCAGATGTCCAACTGCTTTCTCTGCTCTGAGAGGGTCTGCTCCTCTAAGAATCTAGACAGTCTCTAAAAATGGGCTCTGGCTAAAAAGACAAAATGCCGTGTAGGAAAAATCTGCCCCCTGATCCTTTATGCCATTGCCCAAATGACGCCACCTTTAAGAAGCCCTCCCTGATGCCTCTGCCTATAAGTGACCTCTCCCTGCTTGGGTGCCCTCACAGCCCACAGTCTGTCTCTCCTTCTATCTTCCATTCTGTCCATGGTCTTTGTGTGACCTGGCAGGTCACCGGCCAAAATGCAAATTCTTGGAGGACAGAGCTAGCTCCCTGGCATCAGTTTCATGCCTCTGATTCATGAAGACCCAATGACATTGAATTTGAGCACATGGTGCTGGGCCCTTCCCCTGCTCCTAGCAGGCCCAGACTCAGAGAACTGCTTCTCTAAATAGCAGTTTCTGCTAAACAGTTTAAGAATGCTAATAAGTAGCATGGGAAATTGTATTATATAGCACCAAACCTGATTAATGTACAGGATGCAAGGGGGATATCTGTTGTCCTACCTCCTGTTATAAGCTATAAATACTTGGAAGCTGGTGGCATTTTACCAGGATTTGTGATTGAGGTAGGATCTCCTGGTCTCAGAAACTGGAGTCATTGAAATGATGAAATCCCCTCAAAAACATCCCTAAGGATGAACTGAATCCCCCTTTCAAATTTATTCTAGAGAGTCAGGTTCGGATGAGTCAGGAGAGATCAGATAGCCCCCTCTCTTTCCCACGCCATGTCTTCCTTCTATTTTATTGATGAGGAAACAGGCTCAGAAAGAGAAAGCAATGGCCCCAAGTCACATGGTGAGTTGGTGGCAGATTTGGGTCTGGGACTCAGGCCTGCAGACTCCCACTCAGTCCCTGCTGCTCTCTCAGGGCTCTGGGCATCACATGTCGGGAGCCTGACACGAATTAAACATTTGCTCTGTGCTAAGCCCTCTGCTAAGCCCATGACATGCGCCATCTTATTTGATTTTCCCAGTAAACCTAGGATCGGTTCTGTTATTTATATCCATTTCGCTGATGAAGAAACTGAAGCTTAGATTGTTCACAGAGCGGGGGGGACATAGAACAGTACCAGGGGAGTTCATTCCACAGGTTTGAAGCAAGTCAGAATATTTATCAAGAGCCAAGAGACACTGGCAGCAGGGTGTGCATTAGAAAGAGTGTTGGAATTGGTGTCTAGGCCCCTGCACTGGCAAGTCAGCTATTATTTCCTTCGGTACCAAAACCTTAATTCTAAAGTCCAATTTGCTCAAGGGAGGGGAGATTTTCCTTCCCCCTGGATGTCTTTTGTGTACTACATGGAAAGTGCACCCATGCTAGGGTAGAATAGAGAAAGTGCGGCTATTCTGCCTACTAAGCAAGGGTGTGGAATTGTGAGGGTTTCCTAAGATCTTCAGGGAAAACTCCTCGCCAATAGCCTCAACCTGGCGCTTCTACAGAAAGACGATCACCAACTGGGCATGAAACCCCAGAGCTGAACTCCACTGCCATCCCGGCACCCTGAGCCCGAAAGGGCCCAGAGAGCAAAGGATCCAGACATTCGTGCACGTCACGGCCCACGCTGCACACGCGCCCCCCACTCGCACCGCCCCCACCCCACACACACCTGCGGGCTGTCACCCACACCTGCATCTCCTGAGGCCTTACGGAGGACTAGTCCTAAGGCCCGCTGAACCCGTCCAGGCACTCCCAGGATTCCCAACCCGGCCCTCACCTCAGCTCGCCCTCGCGGCCCACGTCGATGGGTCCGTCGGACTCGCTGTCAGACCCGCTCGGCTCCCTGGGCCGCTTCATGGCTAGCGCAGGCTCTGGGTCTCCGCGCTATGGTGCGGGCTCCAGGCTGGGAAGTCGGGCCCCGCCCCGGCCCCGCCCCGGCCCCGCCCCGGCCCCGCCCCGGCCCCGGCCCGGCCCCGCCCCGGCCCCGCCCCGGCCCCGCCGCCCTTTCCCAGGGCCCTCTCCTGCGCCGCAGCCCCTGGCGCCCCGGCGCCCCTCGCCCCCGCGGTGACGCGCAGGCAGAGCCGTGGGAAGGCCCCGGGCGGTCACCGCCCCCTCCGACGGCTGGGAGGTCCAGCTCCACTCCGCCGCCCTGGCCGCCGCGCGCTGGGTGGCCTTGGGCAGGTGCCCTTGGAGGGCCACCTCCGGGGAAGCCAGGGGTCCTCGTCTGTCCCTGGTTCGCCCAGGGCGCTGCGGGTCTCTGGGGGCGCCCCTCCGCGATGCCCCAGTTCCTGAAAGGGTCGAGCCCGCCGGCTCCTGCCTCCTGGGGTTCTGGGAAGAGGCAGACACATCGGGTTTGCTGAGGTTGGTGGGGGTGGCTGTGGCTGATGCTTGACAAGAATCCTCCAGCAGCTTTTCCCATAGGGGTCCAAGGCATGTGGAATGTGAGTGTGTTGGGGCGGGGCGGGAGGGAGGCTCCAGCAAGAGAGAGGCGTCTGTCTTCCCCCACAAGGGACGGCTGAAGTTGCGGCTGTACCGCGGCCCTAGCCAAGAGAACCGAACTGGGTGGTGGGGGTGGTAGGTGTCCCTGGGAATCAGTTCCCCATTACGAGAGGCAGTGCTGGCCTGGGAGGCCAAGAGCGCCAGGAGAGGGCTCCATTCCCAAGGCTGTGGCAGGGCCTCAAAAAAGAGGGTGGGGGGGGGGTGACCAGTGGCTCAGTCCTTAAGCCTCTGCCTTCAGCTCAGGTCATGATCCCAGGGTCCTGGGATGGAGCCTGGCATGGGAGTCCCTGCTCGGCTAGAAGCCTGCTTCTCCCTCTCCCACTCCCCCTGCTTGTGTTCTCCTCTCTCTTTGTGTCTCTGTCAAATAAATAAAATTAAAAAAAAAAAAAAAAAGAAGTGGGGAAGTACTCTTCAGCCTCCCTTCCTGAGCCCCCTCACACAACCAGACCAAACTGTTCACTCAGTAGGGACTTCAGCTGAGAAGGGAGACTCAAGGAATATTCTCAGGGATTCACCAGTCATCCTAATGGCCCAGGTACCTCAGGGAAGCTTCCAAGGCTCAGAAGGAAGCAGAATGGGAACAGCCTGCAAGGTGGACTTCGAGGAAGGCGGGGAGGAAGAGACGGGAAGTCTTGATGTGGTGGGTCGGACACCAGAGAAGGTCTCTCCCCTCTACCTGCCCACCAGAACACAGAGGAAGCCACCCCTCTGCTTGGGAGAATAGGGTTGGTCATGTGAGAATACCTGCACTTTCCAGGCCTGCTTGGGGACACTTGATTATAGTAGTGTGCAGTAACATTCCTGTGCCTCCTCCCACACATGTCCACAGGCACAACCACATGGCCAAGTACGCATTCATACACACTCTGAGACATGGGTAGTAGGAACAGTCAGAACCCGCATGCAACCTGTGCTTTCTCAGGAGGCCCTGGCGGTCACCCCAACCACACCTATGGACTCAGTCTCTCTCTCTTTTTTTTAATTTTTATTAACATATAATGTATTATTTGCCCCAGGGTACATGTCTGTGAATCGTCGGGCTTACACATTTCACAGCACTTAACAGCACATACCCTTCCCAATGTCCACAACCCAGCCACCCTATCCCTACCCACCCACACCCCACCCC
>CM053606.1:25697522-25738302 GCA_028646535.1 Procyon lotor
AACAGGAAAAGAAAGTAGCTTGGTCCTTACCAGCTGTCAAGGCATTTCTTAAACCCAGGAAACAGCCACTGTTTCCTTTCCCTCACCCAAGGCAGCCAAGCCAAAGTCCCACTGTACAGACGGGGAAAACTGAAGCCCAGAGAAAAGAAATTAGCAGTAAATACTGGATGAGAACTGAGGGCTCCTACCCCAGTCTGGAGCCCCAAATCCCTTTTTCCTACCCGTAACTCCCTCTTGGAGGTTAGAGCCGGGAAGTGATAAGGGGGTCAAGGCAGGGCCCTTCTGGGTTGAGTGGGAGCCCTGGACTTGGGAAGCAGCTGTCCCTCACCTCTGGCCGTGGCTGGAATTGGGTTCCACCACACTCCCTGGTATTGACAAGGACACCTCCGTCTCTTGCAGCACTAGTAATGGTGGAGAATTTTAAGACCACCTTGGGGCAGATGGGCTTGGGCCCATGGCCCACAGAATATGTGTCAGCTCAGGTCTTCCAGGAGACAGATGCTAAGGCAAGTTAGAGGTGAAGATTTATTGGGGACACCACCTGTAAGGATAAAAGGAGGGAACAGGAGTAAGACCAAAGAGCCTTTTTTGCCTGTGATAGAGAGGGAGCAGGAAGGAAGATTGTAGAAGAAGAGCCTCAGACTGCACTATAGCTCTGACAAGGTCCTGGTCAGGCCCGGAGTAGAGAGTATCCATTAGGAGAGTCCCATGGTGAATATAAATAGCCCAGCTCTGTTCTCTCCATGGCGCCCAGTCACCAACTGGGATTGGTCCAGGGAGACCCTGTCATCTGCTCCCTGAAAGTCACAGCGGATTTGAGTTACAGCTGCTGGGGGCTGTTGGCTAATGACGCTCCTCACAGCAGCTTCTCTTGAGGACACATATGAGTGATGCACCCCCCGCCCCTGCAGCTGCCGAGGGTCCATGCTTGGCAAAGTCACCCAGCCAGTGTGCAAGTGTCAAGTTCATGCTCCTGGATTGCAATCGTCCTAACCTTTAGACCACTTGGATCTCTGCAGGGCTTGGTTGGGGGTGGCGGGGGGGGGGAACTTCACCAGAGGAAGGGAAGAATGAAGGTTCAGAGGAAGTCAGGTGGGAACATTCCAGAGGGAATAGCTGTGAACCTGAGGCCGCTGGTTGACATTACACGTCTTTTTGGCCTCCACCAGCGTGTGTCCTCAGGTGAGTTGCTTCTCCTCTCGAACACGCGACTTTCACCTTTGCAAGACAGGGATGAGAGACTATCTCGCTCACGCCTCCCCTGCCTAGAGCCAAGAGCAGTGAGGGGAGAGGATCAGTCACTTTGTGTCTGGAAAGACAGCTCTGTCTCTTACAGAGGTGCCCATGAAAGGCCACTCCTGAAACTTTCTCCCTGGAGGAACCCAAGTGGCAGAATATTATTTGTACTACCTCTAAGGCTCAAGGGGACAGAGCTCAAACTAGCAATGAAAGCTCAGATTTTATGTGTGCTTTATCTTAAAATGATACATGAGAGAGTCGGTATGGTGTAGCACTGAAGAAGCAGAAGACAACTTGAGTTCAGATAAAGCTCTGCAATGGACCGTGGTTCTCTGAGCCTCCATTTCCTCCCCTGTAAAATGGGATAATAATGGTACCTACTTCATAGAGTTATTGCGAGGATCAAATAAATCGATTTAGAGAAAGCATGTAGGACAATCTATTCTGTTTATTGTCATGACGTGAATTTGTCATTTATTCCTCGAGTTACCTGTTTATAAAAAAAATTTTTTTAATGGCTTACTGGCAGAGAAAACCAACCACCAATGAGGAAAAGGAAAGAAAGGCAAAGAAAGAGAATGCTTAGCCCTCAGGTCTTGGCCCTCAGTTCTTTCAGCTTTGCAGGTTGAAAAGTAAGGACACAACAGAGGAAAAAGAATTACAGCCATGATTTCTCCCTTCGGTCGGTCCAAGGCACAGTCACACTTCTTCTGTGTTGTGGGGTTTTTGCTCCCAGATCCAGTCCAAGATCCTGTCAGAAAGTGGAAGACTCAGTTATGGCACCAGTGGGCTGCGTCTGCCCGCTCCAGGCCCGGGCAGGGGAAGGTGTGGGGCCATCACCTCTCCCACCACCCCTCTGTACCCCCGCCCTTTCCCTCGCCTTAGACATGATCCATCACCTACAGCCAGTGCGAGCAGCTCTGGTACTACTGGCCTTACAGACTTTATAAAAACTTCACAGTGAGACGGAGACATCTCAGAACAGAAATTCTCCATGACGTTCCCAAGTAGGTGACCTAAGGGCCCCTGAAGGAATCTGCTGGATGGGAGCTGTGAGGAAGGATGTGGACGAGGACTCACATTTCTCCTTTTCCCTGGTGACTGGCTGGGAAGGTGGCAGACCTTCAGGTGGGAGAACCAAGGAGGCACATTTGGATCTAGTCTTGCCTGGAGGCCGGGGAATGGCTAAAATAACGTTGGAGGCCCCTAGTGATATCAGGCAGATGGGAGTATAATGATATGTGGGAGTCGACCTCCAAGATGGCCGCCGAGTCCCTCCACTTCCTGGTGTTCACATCCTTGTGTAGTTCCCTCCCACGCTCTAGCAGGCTGGTCTGCGTGACCAATAGCACATGGTAGAAGTGATGATATGTCACTTCTGAGGCCAGGCCTTCAAAGACAGTCTTTTAAAAGGAGTTTACCTTGTCCTCTCTTAAATTACTCTGGGGGAAGCCACAGTTATGCCGTGAAGACACTCAGGCAACCGGAACTAGGGCTGGCTGCCAACAGCCATGTGCATGAGCAGACCCCCGCCCCCCCAGCTCCTGTCAAGTCTGCAGGTGACTTCAGCCCCAGCTGACAGCCTGACTGTAACTTCATGAGACACTCTGAGCAAGACCCACCCAGCTAAGCTGCTGCTAGGTTCCAGCCCCACAGAGACCGTGAGATAATAAGGGTTTGTTGCTTTAAGCTGCTAAATTAGTTGTGGTAATTTGTGACACAGCAGTAGTTAACTAATGTGCCGTAAGATTCCCATGCCTTTGGTTTCCTACCCAGATGGGGCGGGGGGTGCTTCGGTGATCTTTTTAGGAGAGCTATTCAAAATATCTTGCAACCAGTTCAGAAATGACATCGACTACAAACAGCAGACCCAGTCCTAACAGCCCTGAATTCGATTGTTCAATTACAGGCACCTTTTAAAAAAATTTTTAAAGACTTTATCTATTTATTTTTTTAGTTTGAGAGAGCAAGAGAGAGGAAGGGGAGGGGTAGAGGGGGAGGGAGAGACAGAGAATCCCAAGCAGACTCAGTGCTGGGCACAGAGCCAAATGCGGGGCTCGATCTCACAACCCTGAGCTCATGACGTGAGCTCCAGAGTTGGAGGCTTAACCATTTGAGCCACTCAGGTGCCCCCAATTATGCACACTTATTGAGCCCCACCTCAATCAAAGCCCCACTGATCTTCAGTCGGTTCTGAAGGGGTCACTTTGGGAAGATCAAAAAAAGAGCAGGAGATTCTCCTTTGCGCCATGGGAGAAAGAGCCGTGGAGCTAAATATGGTGCACGGGAGAGAGTAATCTCTCCCTCGAGCTGTACCAGGTTTTGAGGGAGCCCAGCTGAGGAAGTTGTTTTGAGGTAAGTCTTGACAGGACCTCAGCAGACGGAAGGGAGAGCGGGTAGCAGGAGAAATGAGAGTGGTGGCCAGGTGGGTCGAGGTACTGGCCCCAGGTCGGGTGGGCTGTAGGGGGGACTGGGGTGCAGAAGGAAGTAATAGGAGGGCTGAGGCTAGAGACTGAGTCAACCCCTTCCTCCTCCTTCTCACACCCTCTCTTATCTCCTCTTCTTCCTCCCGCTCCACCCCCCCCTTGCTAGTTCCAGATGGGGACATTGAGTCTGCGCCAAGAGCACCTCTGGGAGAAGCTTGCCTTCTGACGGACTCGGGCTGCAGAATCTCCCCCCAGGGTGGTCTTCATGGAGGGGGGTTTACAGGGAGACACTGGTACCCCAGGATGGAACTGATCTCAGGCCTGCTCGCTACAGGCCTCGCCATTGGCATTTCTCAAGGGGACCCGTCAGTCAGCAGATACAATTGTGAGGAAGGCAAATAAGACAACATAGGTTCATTTTAAATGTCTCCTGTTTATTTAAATGGCTTTTAAGAGGCAGAAGCACATGTTGTGAAATTCAGTTACGGGACAAGCATCCACACAGGCAAGCACGCAGTGCCCTTTATCACGTGACTGGGAGGCTGCTGGGAGCCAGACCGAGCGGGGGCGTGGGGAGGGCTGATCGCAGACCAAGGAGGGGCAGAGCCGAGAAGGTATGAGCTGTCTTACCCCCTCTTCAGATGAAGGAACTCACAGAGATGAAGAGGAACATGCTACAACCGTTTAAGGAGGCACTTAGGAGATTTACCATAAAAAGCAACCCAAGGAGGTTCAGTTGTAAGGAAGACCAGGGCAGCCTGTGTTTGCAAAAGATATAAATAGACCTATAAAGATATAAATAGGGCTTCTGACAGGTAGATACAAGCACAGGACATGTAAGGCTTCACTTTCGATCCTGTTCTACACTGGGTGGCCAGGGGGTGGGGGGGGACGAGATGCTTTTAAGTAGAAACCAGAAGCTAAAGATACATGTGTTAATAAAGAACTTTATATGTACACAGTTTAAAGCACACAGAGATGAACTGGGCTATCTCTGAGGTCTCTCAGAGACCTCACACTCTGTGAGCCTGAGGACAATATCCTCACACGCTCAGTTAGTTGGTTCTGAAGAACTCAGTTCACTGGGCCTGGGCCAGAGGGAGCAGACAGTAGACTCCAGGGCTGGCTTCGGCCTGCAAGATGTGTTTTGTTTGGCCTGCACGATGCTTTCCAAATTCAAAATAGTTGCCAACATTTGAAAGTCCAGATTTTTAGCTTCCCTTGAAACATGGGGTGGGATATCTGGCAACAGACCCACGCATTCCCACACGGCAGCAACCATGTCCGGCAAGAGCATACGTATGCTCCATTACCCAAAAGACCCGGCCTCGTCTCCTTGCTCACTTACGTCTCCTGCCTGGCCCTGGGAGGCATCAGGGTTTGGGACCAGGCCCAGGCATCCAGTCTGCGGTGACCTCAAGATTTTCTACTTGGTGGCAGCTCCAAGATTAGCCTAAGCCCTTACCGGTGGGCCCATGAAGGCATCTTCCCCCACAGGCCAAGAGCATGGGAGACAGTAACCCTAGTCTATAGAACCCCACTCTGTCTTACAGGGACCACTGCAAAGATTGGTCACTGAAAAGTTGCCAGGCGTACTTCACTTTCATAAATTCAATCCCAAAGGCATCAAGGAGGTATTTCCTGATCAAGGTCAAGGGGTAGTCACTTCTGGGCCAGACTAGAACACCCAAGCAGAGGAAAATCCCAGCCCAGGCTGGGCTGGGTCAGGGGGGCAGGGAAGAAGGTAACGTTTTTGGCAATGATCATGAGATGACCAGGGCAGCCATGGGAGGTTGGTAGGTTTTGCAGGTGTTTAGAAAGCTCCATTCAAGTCATAGTGTGAATGACTCCATCTGCATTTGTGCAGTATACAATCTGCTCAACTGCACACGTCGGCCCTGCACACGTTTCTTTCCTCCTATCAGCAGGAGGAAAGAAACAAATGGAGAAGCAGGTGCAGCCTAAACGTTTAAAAGCCTAAATCTGCAGCACAGATTCTGCCACTTCCTTTCCAAGGCTGCAAGGGGTAGGGCTGGGAGGCAGAGGCTTGGGAACCAAGACTTGATTGGCCAAAGTCTGGAAGCTGGAAAGAAAGATAAGAAACTTGGCCTCAATGGCTCCCATGCTGCACATGTGCAAATGCCCATGAGATGTTGGGAATGGCCAGAAGCAGTCCCAGGAAATGGGGCTGGCCATAAGTATGTGGGGCCCAGGATCCTTAGTTAATAGAGATAACCATCCTGTCCAGTGTCCGTCCACACACACACACACACACACACACACACACACACACACACACACGTGTCACCAGAGATAGCTGACCCATTACAGGCCCACGTAAACATGGACACATGCAGTTTTTATCCTGTTGCACACGCTCATATGAATGTGCCCACACAGTCACAGTGGTTGCTGGTAAGAGCAATCAGCTTGTCACACAGGAAATTTTCAGAGCACCTCTAGTGCTTTTAGGCTAAGCTACTCGCAGAGGTCTACCACAGCACCAAGTACCACAGAGAGAAAACCAGCGAAGAAAACCAACTTTGGCCAGTGGCCAAAGTGCTGGCCACTAGCGCCAGAGTGCTGGCCTCTAGCGCCACCTACTTGTAGGAGGGGTTTTCGCGCTTTGCCTTGAGATGGTGAAACCCAGAGAACGTGGACCATTTCAAAGGCACCCAGTCTGGGGAAGCCAACCCCAGGATGCCATTCCCCCTCCTCTTCGTGTCCTGCCCGAGTAGGGTGAGACCCCTGCATTCTGAGTGGTACCGTGCCATCAGAGAATAAACAGGGCCTTGCACGCCCTCTGGAAAGCAGTACCCCACACCAACAAGGATGTCAAAATAGGGTTTCATCTTCTGTGCCAATTCCGACTTGCTGGTAGAGGCTGCCTGGAATGTTGGGTTGAGAAGGATTCTGAGGCCAAGTCTGGGCTTAGGAGACAACAGTATCATGATGGAAAAGTCATGTGTATCAGTGGGACCACTCCCACACTTGCCTTGCTTGCAGTGGACCCCGGAACTGGGCAAACTTCTATATCTGTAGAGTCCTAGATTTCTCTCGATCCGCAGTTCCACCATGAGGGTACGTGTGTGTGTGGCTCATACCCACATAGCACAAGAAGATTGATGTTCTGACTTTCTCTGGAGTTTTAGCCCTAGCTTGATCAGTAACTTCTGGGCCAGCTAAAGCCCTCCCTGGAGCTGTCTTCATGAAGAACTTGTTCTTGCTTCCACGGAGAGCATATGGGTGACTTGTTAGATCAGAGTGCTGAAGTCAACATCGGCCGCTCCATTATATCCCAAACCAATATTTAGCTAAAGCCCATCCATCAGCACTTTTCACTTCCCAAGAGGCCCCAGGAGGGCAGTGACGAGCTGAGAACCACAAAGGCACGCAGAGCAAGTGCTGGACAGCCAGCTGGGCTCAGCCCTAGCCAGGGGTCCTGCTCCTGCCCCTCACCCACCAGTGAGGAGGGCACACTCGAGTCAACTTTATGAGTCAACAACATTTCAAATTACAACAGGCCATGGGGCACTTGGAAATAGTCAAAACCTGAAATCTGAAATCCTCCAATGCCAAGGATCTCTTGTGTTCAACATCACAGTACTCAGCTAGTGCCTATGATTTTCTGCTGCCCTAATGATGCCCGCAGATGGGCATGGAGCCCGCCCATGCTGCCCCCCCCCCTCCGCCGGGCCATGAACCCAGGCTCTGCTTCCAGCACTCAGGTGGACAGGAGCTGGTCTCTCCCACGAAGGGGCAGGCTGAGGATGATTGCCTTAGCCCAGGGTCAGATAATTATCTTCAACTCCTTGGTCTCTGTTGAAACAACGCGACTCTGCTGTTGTGTGCAAACCAATGGGCATGGCTGTGCTCCGATGAAAGTTTCTTTACAAAAACAGGCGGTGAGCGAGATTTGGCCCATCATTGGCCAGACCCTTCGTGAGCCCCACACGAGGGCTTTCAAACTGGGTTCCAGAGAACTTGGGTGATGCTTCAGCAGCTCTGCAAATGTCTGGCTCTAATTTCAATTCTTCCCAGCTACTTAGGACACTACAACAGCAACGTACCACGTGTTGCATAGCAGTTTAATAGGAAGGAGGTCAACATGCTAACTGCTGGGCAAGCTCCTTTGTCCCAAAGCTTCTCTTGTGGCCTCTATGCCAGCTGGGCTGAATGGTAGAATGGCTAGGAGCCTGGGTCCCAAGGGACAGACATGGGCTCATGGCCAGCGCTGCCGCTCACTAGCTGAGCGACTTTGGGCAAGTTACTCGCCCTAGACGAGCAACTAGAGAGGACGACGGCCACTGTGCCAGTGTAGCTTCCCGGATGCCCCTTATGCTGAATTGTGGGAAGATGGTGTTGTCACAGTGGAAAGAGGCCAGTGAAGCGGAGGCCACGGAGGGGCACTCAGGGGCTCAGGCCAGTGCTGTTTAGCAACTGTCATAGAGGTATTTCCATGTGTTAATCACCAGTTTGGTGTGTGGGCACCCACCAGTCACACCAGTTGGATATCATTATGATGACGGATCCGTCTCGGGGTTGAGCTTCTCGCAGATTTTGGTTTCTCCTGGCGTTTCCTGCTCCATCCCTGCCATTCTGATTGGGCATCTGGGGAAAGGAGGGAGCAGTTCTGCAATGATCTTCGCAGTCTCAGCGCCTAGGCACAGGGCTTGCTTTCCTGCTCACTGGCAGTTTCCACCGGGTCTGGGACAGCGTGGGCAAGCATTTCCTGGGAAGCATTCCGGGGGACTTGTTGGGGGGCAGTGCCATGGGCTCCAGGGGTCCAGCATTTCGGGAACTGGGGCCCCCCCGCCCTAGTGCTGCGGTCTGGTAGGGCTGTGATGCTTTTCTGGTGTTTCAATTTGCCCGGGGAGCCAATGCACAATGCTCCTTGCCTGGGGCTCCTCCTCACCACTGCAAAGACAGAAAGTGTGTCTGGCCGCTGCCTCGCCTGCCCCCAAGATTCTGGCGTTTTACTCCAGCCCCCGAAAGCTTTTGTCCAGGCCCAAGATGCTCATTTATGGTTTCAATAATAGAACCGGACCCTAGTGTCACTGCCCAGGGCTGTCTGTGTCAATTACTGGTGGCTCTGGTGAAATCCACAGCTTTTACTGCACCTTATCTTTCTCCTTCCAGCATCATATTTTTGGGCTTCCTCAGAGACCTGGAAGAATCAGGGCTATTTATCACCGGGTCCTGGAGGCAGGACCTCTTGGTTCCCAGAATCCCTGGGGTTTATCTTAATTAGGCGCCATCTGGTGCCTAAGGTACATACCGATTCTGGTCACGCAGACTAATACTATTCTTTGAACGCCGACTATGCCAGCTTTGCAGGCTGCGTACGGCTCTGACTGGCTCTGTGAGCCCTAGAGGCTCATCCAAGGGGGTGATTCTGACTGGGGGAAGGACAGAGGGCCTTTCATGGTTCAGCCAAGATCAAAGATGACTCCCTCTCTCACTCTCTTTCCTACAGGCTGTTCTTCCATCTCCTATTATCTCTGGCCAGGCTTGGAGCAGAGGGAGGAGCTCAAAACCAGGCCCCCTGCCCTGAGCCTCCTCTGTTGGCCAGATGGATCCTGGCTGTGGGTGGAAAGACCTGTCCGAAGATATCATCATCACATGCCCCTCCTGTGATAAGGCGATGTGGGGTCTGCCCCAGAAATTCAGCATGGCCTTGACCTCTCCGCGGCCCCGAGCCCAGCTTCCCACATGGAGAGTGAAAACCAAGACAGACACTCCTCCCCTGGCCCAAACTGTTGCTCACCTTGAAAACCACCTCCGTCTCCTCACTTTTTCCTCCCTCCAGGACTATCTCTCTGCAATACTACCCTGCCCTACACTGCTCTGAACTTGTCCCCATTCAGATCCTGTGCCAAGTCCTCAAAATGACAAAGGTCAGGCCCCAGGTAGCCCTTCACCTCCTTTTCCCGCCCTCACCAGCGGTCCAGGTCTCCCACATCCACCTCCAGGCTCCTACTCCCTATGATGGGACCTTTGGCTTCCTTCACAAAGTGCTTGCTTACTACCGGGATGGCCCAGGAGCCAAGCAATCAGTCGCCCTCTCAGACGGCTGCTCACCCTCTCTGGGTCTTCCTGAGGAACCAGCCATCCACGTTCCCACCCTCCCTTCATAGAGAGAGCCAGGCTCGTTAGCAAAAAAGGAAGCAGACTCATCAAAGAGTGAGACCCTCCCCTAGAAGTGGTGACAAAGGGGCTGCAGAGGCTCCTGCAAGTGGAGAATTCACTGGCATGCTGTAGGGGGAGGTCACCTCATTCTGGCATCCCTAGCACAGCATCCCGGTGACAGAGAACTCTGTGCTTCCACTCACAGTCCCATAGCTTGAGGATCTTGCAAGTGCATCTTTCAGCTCCTTCCTGTCTAATGGGTCACCGTCTCAGACCAGACTTTCCCACGTCACCTTGGGCAGGCCTTCCCTCGGGGGCAAGCAGGACGCCCTCCACTTCAGCCACTGAGCTTTCTTCCCTGCATTTGGGCCCACAACAGCGAACCCCAACACCCTACCTCTTCCCCACTGGCAAAGCTGCTTGGCAGCACAGCCTAACGCGGTAATAACGCGGTAATCCAAGGGCTGAGGACTGAGGTGAGGGGGTTGGCAGGCAGGAACAACTGAACTTTGGCTAAAAACGAAAGCAAAGGAAATCCTGAGCAGGCAGTCCCGAAAGATCCTCCCAGGAAGAGCCCGCAGTGCCCCCTGCTGGCGGAAGGGGAGTTTTCGTGCAGGTTAAATTCACTCTTCTCTCCTTCCACAAACCCTGCCCCGGGCAGCTGACCCCTGATGGGTGACTCACAGTAGAGGATCACAGGAAGCAGACAGGTCGTCTTGTCCTGTGGTTTCCAAACGTGCTGAATGAGAGGTAGGGTTGCTGCGGACGACTGTGCATTTTGCCCCTTTGACAAAGGCCCCCCGAGCTGAGGAGCCTGCGGGAGCTGAGATACAGGCTACATATCTGTTTAGCAAGCCGCGTACCCCAGCATGGGTCTGGGTCAGCGCAGAGCAAGGGCCGTCTTTTTGAAATTCATTCTCGAGACAGTGTTCTCCTCTAACTGCACAAAGGTACCTTATGGTCTAGCAGCAGCCCTGGGCAGGCATGGTTATCTTAATAAACCACACTTATGCAGTGCCAAGAGAGTTGGAAAACCACCTCCAAGACGCCGGAACTGAGGCTCCTGAAAGGGAGGGACTTACCCCAGGTTGTCAGCTCATGCCGGGACAGAGCTTAGAAGCTGGATGCCTTCTCTCTCAAAGTCAAGTTCTTTGCACGGCACTGAGCTAGTCTTCAGCCCAAGCTCCGCTGGAGGCAGCCTGGCTCCTCTGACACTGTCACCCTCATTCCCATCAACGCCCCTCCCCCAAACCCAGCTACTCTGCAGTTTTACTCTCCTAGCTGGGCTCCTGGCACAGTGTTTGCCCTGCAGGAGGGCTGGGGATGGTGCCGGCTAGGTCTGCATAATACCCTACAAGTTCCTCACTCGTGGGGATGAGGGCAGACGTGCAGGACAGAACGGTGAGGAACTAGAAGGGTCCATTGGATGACATGGTGGAGTACGGGCAGGGAGCCGTGCCCGCAGCCCTGCGGGTCAGTGAAGCTGGTGGCTCACTGCGCGGCTGGGGCCGGCTTCAGAGGCACAGGCGGCCGGGGCGTCTGGGCCACACCATAAGGCACATGGGCGGCCACCGTGCCCATCTCCTGAGCCCCGGCCACGTGGAACATCTGGTCATCGAAGAAGATGTGTGGGCGGATCTTCTCAAGGAGGGGGCCCTTGGGTGCTCCTGCAAGGAACAAGGCCTCATCTGTCTCCAGGCCCCAGCTGCGCAGGGTCTTGAGAGCCCGGGCCCCCGAGCTGGCCGCGCTGCGTGCCGTCACCAAGTAGGTGCGGATTGGGCACTCCAGCCGCAGGCCCTTGGAGTAGAACTTCTTCTGCAGCCTCCCCAGTGCCTCCAAAAAGCCCTTCAAGGGGCCCTAGGAGAAGGCAAGGGAACACGGTGAGTTTCTCTGTCCCCCAAAAGCCCCCTCTCCAGTGTGGCTCCTCGTGAAAGCACTAGGGTCTTGCTTGGGGTGGGAAAGCTTTTTTGGGGTAGGAAAGCTTTTTTGGGGTGGGAAGGCTTTTCGAGACCCCCTCCATCTCCCAGCTCTGCTACACCTGCCGGGGCAGCTGTGTGTCAGTGGGACTGTAGGTGCCTCCGTCGGTCTGGGCGTCCATACTGCTGTGACTGGGGATGCCTGGGTCAGAATAACCATCCCAGGACGACTGTCACTATGATGTCTGCCCACGTCCCCTGCAGGTACATAGTTATTCGTGCAGCTGCATAAGTGTGACCTTCTGTGTAGTGTCAGCTGGAAGGGTATTTTAGTAACTGTGGGATGGGCACCCTCCGATTAGAATGGACTCCAGCTGCAAACAACGGGGACAGACAGACCCAAGTGTACCTGCCAAACGTCGACCCTGCCATTGGGCACAGGTGGCTCAGGGTGTCATGCCCCAGCTCTCTAGGGCCCGGGGAAAGATTGACTCTCTGCTGTGCCCAGGACAGCAAAGCTGAACGGGGATGTGCAAATAAAGAACCAGGTGCTGATGAAGAGGGAAGCTGCATCGGTGGCCGGAAATGAGGGCAGGTGGGCTTCTAATCTTAGAGACTCCTCGCTGGCTGGGTGACCTGGAGTAAGTAGTGGTCTCCTGGGCCTCTGCCTACCACTTAGTGGTAAAACCAGCCCTGCCTTGGGTTTCCATAGATTTCAGGGGGCCTCCACAAGAACAGAAGCCAGATGAATATCTGGGACCCACAACTAAAATCCTACTGAGCTCTTGGGGAAAGAGTTCTGGGATTATTGCACACCCAGATTTCTGTTAAAAGCACAAATAGGAGCTCCCAGGAGGTCTGCGGATCCCAACACCTCCAACCCCAGGGAATTTTCTCCAAGCTCCCTGGCATATTCTACTCTCGGGGAGACTCCAAGCAGTGGGAGGCCAAGGGATGGATGGCAGGAGGCAGGAGGGCTGGTGTGGCCCAAAGCAGGTGGGTTACTCCAGACCCCAAGACCAGCAGGGTCTCCCCTCCCTGAGGAGCTGCCCAGCTTTTCTTCTCCTCTAACGAGGGAAACAGGGGCTGCTTGAGGACCTGGGAGATTACTCAGAGGGGTGGGTGAATCTCAAAGAGGGAAGGAGGATGCCAGAGAGAAGAGGGCAGCTTTGGGGACAGAGAGAGCCCTCAGAAAGGGGAAGGAAACTTCAGAGGCAGGGGAGCTTAGAGAAAGAATGGGGGCTTCAAAGGTGGGGGAGAGGACTACAGTGAGGGGGATGAGGGTCAGTGAAGGCATAGAAGCTCATTGCAGGGGCCAGGGGTCTAGTGAGAGGGATGAGGGCTGGAGGCCTGGTGAAAGAAACCCACTGAATTCTGGATTGAGCCTGGGGTTTGGTTCTGAGCTTGAAGTTCTGGCCAAGGGCAAGTTTAGGGGACCCGCCTTGCTCCTCTCAGGGGTTCTGGGGAGTGTGTGCAGCACCTGGGCCAAAGGTTTGTTCTCGTGGGCCTTCTCATGCTCAAAGAACCTGTCCAGCCCGTGGGCCTTGACGATGCGCTCCGACTCATCCGAAAAGAGCACAGCATCCCCATCGAAGGCCACGCGCAGCTGGCTCTGGGACACAGCCACGTCCCTGCTGGGGCTGAAGATGGTGGCCGCTGCGATCCCTGGGCAGAGAGAGGCAAGTGTTGTCTGCCTTCATCTAGGCAATACGGGGCCCTGACATCTGCCTCAGTGGCCTGGGGCCAAGAGAAGGCCATCTCAGGCTACTTTTACCCCACCAGCCTCACCCAGGACTCAGGGCAAGGATATTTTTAAAATTTATAAATTTATGAATATTTAAGTAATATTTATAAATTTATAAATATTTTAAAACTGGTCAATAAGAATGGACAGTGTGTTTTGCTCTGAAGAGGGCTCTGAGGGTTCCGGCCCATGTCGGGGTTTCCCTTTAGTTGCTGCTTTGTGGGAAGGTCTGGGGGAGCCCCCAGGAGACAGAGGTAACTCAGAGGACTCAGGAAGCTGTTTATCAATCAGTATGGAGAAGTTTCAACTCCTTAAAATCTAGTAAGGTTATGCTGGTGTGGACCAGCTGAATGTCAATCCTGACCAGAAGGAAGGGTCTCACAGGCCACTGCTGTCCTTCTAGGAGGTCCTCACAGGCACCTGATGTAGATCTACGGGGAGGGGGGGAAGGGGGGAGTGTCAATGAGCCTGAACCCTGGCTTGGCCTCAGTTACTCTCTACTGTTGATTCTGGCAAGTAATCAACACCCTCTCTGGACCAAGGTAAAATGAGGGGTGGTCCAGCTCTGTCTGGAGCTGAAATCCCAGGCTGAGGTCTATGGGTGCCCCCAGGTCACCGCCACAATGACACCAGGTACGCCCCACTGAGGGTTCCTTGAGGCAATGTGGGTGACCATCGAGGGCAGTAGCAATGCCATCTGACCGTGTACAGAGACTCTCTGCAACCCTGGGCTTCTCCAGGAGTCAAGGATGCCCGTGGGAGCCCAGGCCCCGGACTGGAGCTGCACTGGGCAGCAGAGAGCCAAGGCTAGGAGGCTGGAGGCCTGGGGGTCTGTTCTCTACTGGTCATCTCCCCAAGGGCTGCCTCAGCCCTGCTCTTGGGACTCCGGGCTCACAAGGGCTGGGCTAGGGCAGAGCTTCTGGGAGGAGAGAGCAGCGTCAGGCTCCCGGCAACTTCAGCAGCCAGAAGATGCTCCCAGGCATCAGGCCGGGCACCTTCTCAGGGCCTGCAACTCAGGAGCCAGGAGGAACCAGGACCGCCCAGCTCAGGGCAGGGCCTCCCTCTTGACCATCCCTGCTCGCTGGTCGGCGCTCAAATTACAGACGTAGAGAGGCACACGCTCAGGTCAGCACCAAGGCCCCAACCAGAGGGTGTGACACCTGCCTAGGGAAATCACTTCTGGTTTCTGGTTAAAGAAAGCCTCTTGCAGCCCAAAGCAACTCAGAGGAGTGAGGTATCGAGAGGTAAGACGCCTGGCTTCTAGGTGGGAGACAGCATGGAAGAGGAAGAGAAAAGTGGATATTAAAAAAAAAAAAAAAAAGTAGGGGACCTGGTTAAGCATCTACCTTCAGCTCAGGTTATGATCCCAGGGTTCTGGGATCGAGCCCCACATGGGGCTCTCTGCTCAGGGGAGAGTCTGCTTCTTCCTCTGGCCCTCCCCAGCACCTGTGCTCTCTCGCGCGTGTGCACACTCTCTCTCTCTCGCAAAAATAAATTTTTAAAAATCTTTAAAAAAAAAAAGTGAATATATTGCTGGTTGATAGAGAAACCTGCTGGCAGTGTTGGGCCTGAGGAGCCCTCTTGGGCAGTGGGGCAATCCTTCCTCCCCGGTGGGCCTGTCTTCTTCCATGAGCAATAGGGATACACACCATGTCTAGAGAACCAGGACTGTGGGGGACCACCCTAAACTGCCCCTTGACAGAGACCCATGGAGGGAGATTCCCTTCGTCAGTCCTGGCGCCTGGGTCTCCTAACCTCACCTCAGCACTGGCGGAGCCAGCTGCTGGAATGCAGCCATTTCCCAGACCCCAGTGCTCAGGAGGAACAAGATACTGACCTTCCTCCCCACTGGCCCAGACGGGGGGCAGAGGCTGCTTCTGGTCACACAGGCATCAGAACTACCCACCTGGAGGATTCTTAGAAGGGAGCAGCCTTCCAGGCCAAAAGGAGGGTTTCCATGGGAAGAGAAAGCTCGGGGGCGCTGATAAGTAAAGGCAGCCTTACCACGGTAGGGCAGAAGGTGGGCCTTACTCTCAGAGTTTACCTGACAGGTCACAGGAATTAAGGGAGGTACTCCCTTTCCAATTACCATGGTAACCCCTAGCATCTGCTTGGAGCTTTAGGGCCAGCCCCCCGCCCCAGCCTCTGGAACCCTGCTGTCAGACTCCCCGTGTTCTCCCTCCCCGGCATGACTCACCTTCATCAATGGCTTCCCGCACTTTCTCCGCATCTGCTGACAAGTAGAGGTTGGTGTGATAGGCCTTGAGGTAGCAGATGGGGCTATTCCCACCCGTCATGCAGAACCTCTCAATGAACAGGTCTGGGGAGGAGGCAGAGAGCACCTAGGTGATGCCTGAGTCAACCCTCAGGGCCTCAGAGCGGTCCCTCCGTGTCCAGTGGGCTCCATCTTGGTTCTGAGTGGTGATGGGGCAGCAGAGGAATTCTCAGAGTGATTACAGTTCACCCTTCCCCTCTCTGAGCCACTCCATCCTTCATCCATGAAATATGGATGACCAACCAAGAGTGACCGCCTGGCCCACGGTAACGTTCTCTTGTTAGATAAATCACACAACTAGAAAAGGTGGGTCTCCAGCCAATGCCCAGCCCCTCCCCCGCCCATAGCTGATTGGATAGGGGCAGACACCTGACCCAAGCTGGGCCAATCAGATCCCCTCCAAGCCCGAGCAGATGGTCACGTGGTACCCCTGCGGGCAGAGGCTGGAGGAGACTTGCTGGTTGGTAAGAGGCTGCAGCTCCGGGCCCACTGAGTCACTCCATCACTACCCCAGCCGCCCCCGGCCCCAGCCCCCGTGCGGGACAGTCCACAACGGAAGGCCTGATTCCTGGCGCAGCAGGGGCCCTTCAGGGTTCTGTCCAGTACTGTGCCGATGTCCTAAGGTAGTTAAATATTTTGAGTATCCTCCTGCTCCCAGCAATTTGAAATTAGGAAAATGGCACGAAAATGCCACTGAACTCTGTTGGTTGCTTAAAACAAAAATTTGTAAGCTTATAAATTTTGGCCATATTCAGGAAAAGCAGAGAAACCTAGGGGGATGGAAACAGACATGCTGAGAAAAGCAGAAATAAGGGCTCACGTTGCCCGGAGAGGAAAAGGCCAGGAGAAATTAACAGTACTTGGATTCGGGCTGCTCTGGGCCCAATTTTACTTCCTGCCCTGTGGTTCTAAGAGACATCCTTCTAACCTGATAAAAAAATTACTGTATTCTTGGGGTGCCTGGGTGGCTCAGTCGTTAAGCATCTGCCTTCGGCTCAGGTCATGAGCCCAGAATCCTGGGATCGAGACCCGCATCGGGCTCCCCGCTCTGCGGGAAGCCTGCTTCTCCCGCCACCATTCCCTCTGCTTGTGTTCCCTCTCTCGCTGTTTCTCTGTCAAATAAAATAAAATCTTAAAAAAAAAAAAAAAAAAAGAAATTACTGTATTCTCTTCAGCGTAAGCTAGCTCTGGAGGGTTTCTTACTTTCCATCAAGAGTTTGGACTAAGACACAAAGTCCCTTCACTCTGACAACAGCACCTGCTTCTCCTAGCAGCCTTGTGAGGCCTGTGAGCCCCGTTGCCGATAGAGAAACTGAGGCAGGGAGGCAGTGGGGCCTACGCAGTGGTGTGCTGGAGCTGGCTTGAACCAGCTTGCAGGAGCCAAATGTTAAACATTCAGGGATTTTTTTTTTTTTTTTTTTTGAGCCAATTGGAGTGTTCAACTGTTGATAACTTGAAATCAGCCAGGGAGGGATAATCACACCCTAAGATGACAATGTTTTGTTTTTTTTCTTTCGGTTTGTTTTGTTTTCTTGAGGAACCCGTTTACCAGTGTACCTCTGGGCTTAGGTTCTAGTTGGTATTCCCTACCCCCTCCCCAGAGGTGTGGCCCCATCTGCAAGGGTCTAGTAGGAGTGTCCAAGCCCCTGATGCTCACCGTAATGGTTGATACTGTTGATCAGACGGACACCCACTTGGGCGTGGTTGTTGGTCACGAGGACGATGTCGAAGATGTCCTCACTATCGGGGTACAGCTCTCGCAGCCGCCTGTTCACAGCCTCCAGAGCCTGGATGGGAGAGGGGACCCTCCTGCTCAGATCCCCAAGGACTGACATCTGGAGTTGGTAGCCAGCACTGGGGAGGAGGAGTGAGCTGGGATCTAATGGGGGCGGAGAGGGATGGTCAAGGGCTGGCCTTGGCCATGGACCGTGGACCGTCTCATCCTAACCTCAGCCATCGTGCTGGCTGATTGCTGCACAGGGGCACCTCCATACAGGGTGAGTGGGGGCCGAAAGCCAGCCCAGCTCCACTTACCAAGCTAGTGACCTGGAGTGGGGCTGCAGTAGTGCAGGGGACAGGGAGGCTTCTTCCCACGATGGCTCTGTCCCCTTGCTAAGCCGTGTTCCTGCAGGCTGGCATCTGCCCAGAGGAGGCGCCCTTTCCTTATGGGGACAAAGGCACTATATGGCACCCACCTTCACGAAGGGGAAGGCTGGCCCAGGGCTGAAGGGCTCGTTCTCGTGTTCCAGCTGGTAGCGCACATACTCCTCCACGCCCTGCTCCGTGTAGATGCGCTGCTCCTCATCCATGCGGAACAAGGCTCGGGAGGACACAGCAATGGTGACAGCATTCTGAGGCTTGGGCTGTGGAGAGGTGCAGAAGGAGGGCTGTTACTCCCACTCCCTGAAGCAGGTCTCCCGTGCCAGCCTCTCTGGGTGCTCAGCCTTGGGCAGGGGCACACCTGGGTCAGGACCCCCTTCATGTGGGACCCAGAGAGGACCTGAGGGAGATGGGGGCTCCCCAGCAAGGAGCACGATCCAGTGGGAGGACCTGCCCTCAGGGAGTGTGCCATCTCGTGGGCCATCTGGACACAATGGAAAAATGAATACAGTGCACGTAGCCAGAGTATGACTGATGCTTGAGATGGCCTCCAGATGGCTTCCATTATAAAATGAGAGCTACATGCCCCGTAGGAAGAAATGGTGCCCAGAAACATGGCAGTTACGTAAGAAAATTTATCTCCAGCCCAGATCTTTCTCCTGAGATCCAGACTGATCTATCTCACTGCCCCAGTTGACTAAGAGACACTCAGACTCAACATGCCCAAGGTTGAATTACCACCACCCCTGCACCTCCAAACCTGCTCTCCCACCTGCCTCCTCTTCTTAATGCTCAGCACCACCATGGACTCAACACTGAGGCCAGAGCCCAGAAGTCAACCTCAAGTCCTCCCCCCTCTTCAACTCCCCTCCTTAAACCAATCAATCAATCAATCAATCAACCAGCCAAACCTATCAACTCTATATAGAATCCGTCCATCCACTTCTCTGTGCCTTCCCTGCTAAAGTCCGGTCCATCACCATCTTCCACCCCAGGTGATCCATATTGTTGTTAGGGGATGTTCTCAAGTTCACATCTGATGATGCTCCTCCCCCTTTCAGGGGTACCCACTCCTCTCAAACTGTTCCACATCCTTGAGTATGGAGTAGGAAGCCCTTGAAGACAGACGCCTACCTCTCCGCACTGTCACCTTTCTACTGTCCCTCTTTGCTCGATCTGACCTTTCTCATGTCTGAGCATCCTTTCCTGTCTGTCCCTGAGCCTTTGCACATGACATGCCCTCTGCCTGGCTCTTCATCTAGCCAACTTCTCCCCACCTGGCAGGTTTTAAACTACATGTCACCTGCAGGAAGCCTTTTCTCGCTCCTAGTCATAGGCTTGCTACCTCTCCCATAGAATTCCTTTTTTAGTCAAATTTAGCACTGCCCTAATTGCTTATTTACCTATTTCTATTTCTAGACAGAGTCCTGGGGAGGAAGCAGGGTCCATGCTTAAGTTCAAAGGGAGCATGAGCCAGAACTATCTTGTTCGTTTAGAGTATCTATAGTGTTTTTTTTTTTTTAATATTTTATTTATTTGACAGAGGAGAGAGGTCACAAGTAGGCAGAGAGGCAGGCAGAGAGAGAGGGGGAAGCAGGCTCCCCGCTGAGCAGAAAGCCTGATGCGGGGCTCGATCCCAGGACCCTGAGATCATGACCTGAGCTGAAGGCAGAGGCTTTAACCAACTGAGCCACCCAGGCACCCCGTATCTATAGTGTTTTAAACTGTGCCCAGCACCTAGTAGATGCTCAGTAAATTTGTAATCCTCCTGAACTCTCACATAATCTCTTTCAATGATAAACAGTATTTGCTATTTAGATGTATATGTACAGATGTAACATGTACTGGATGTCATGTAACATGTACATGATGTAACATGAACTGGAAACCCCAGGGCAGTGCCCTAATCTATTCAGATTGCTTCACATACAGTAGGTGTTCCCAGGATGTGCTCTGAGAATTCTATAGGTGCTCTATTTTTTGGTTGATGCAAATTTTACAAACATTTACTGGTTCTTTGCATCAGGCCTCTGGGCTCTGCCTGGGAAGTGGTCCTGGTAGCGACTTGGCTTCTGCCCTCAGAGTCACATGCTGATAGGGAAGAAAGGCAGGAAAACAGAAACACAAAAGGGGCTGGCATGAGTGACAGGACACAGGGGAAAGCGGAGTCCTGATGATGGGTTCACGGTAGGCTGTCATAGGAGAGGAGGCATTTGTGTGCAGCCCGGAAAGAAGAGTAAGGTGAAGGAAGGCATAAGGAGGTGAGAAAGTACACAGTGCATTCACAAAGGTGAGTAGAGCCCAGGGCAGGGGGCGTGGGTGTCAATGAGCCCAGGAGAGGGGCAGGTGCTAGGAAGCCTTCCTCAGGCCCCAGGAGGGCCTCAGAACTCCTTCACCACCTGCAGTGGAATAGGGAGAGACAGCAGCTGGATCCTTATGAATCCCTGGGAAGGGCAGAATGTTGCACGTGAGGAAACAGAGGCTCAAGATGGGGCAAGACTCATAAATGGACTTCAAATTCTGGCCTGCTCCTGATAGCACTGCGGGCCACATACTCAACCCCACTGCTTCTCTCTGGAATCAAGCCTGGGACCCAATCAGCGGACAACACTGAGTGATTACCATGTGACAGGCACTGTGCTGGGGATGCGGCAGGAAACAACACAGACACAATCCCCGCCCCCATGGAGCTTGTGATCTATCCCTCAACAGAGATTTGTGCCATCCTGTAGAAGGGCATTATCCAATAGAACTTTCTGTGATAATAGACACGTTCAGTCACTCGAAATGTGACTAGTGAGACTGAGGAACTGGATTTTTAATTGCATTTAATTTTAATTAATTTAAATTTAAGTAGCTATGAATGGCTAGTGGCTAATGAAGCGTTAAACCTCAAAGTAGTAGATGGAAGACCAAAGAGTTCCCCAAGTGCATGCGGTAAGCCTCAGTTTGCCTTTGCCTTTGACCCCAACCAAGCTGGTGCATCCGGCCAGCGGGGTCAGGGAAAGGGGGTGGCAGGCAGGACAGGCGCCTCTTCTCTGGGGCTCAATCCAAGCACTCTCCCAGTTGCCAGCTACCCATTTGTGTGATACGGGTTGGATAC
Organism: Procyon lotor; assembly: GCA_028646535.1. NCBI lineage: Eukaryota > Metazoa > Chordata > Mammalia > Carnivora > Procyonidae > Procyon > Procyon lotor. The sequence goes on from CM053606.1 coordinate 25,718,455, forward strand.
CTCCCCGCCCCCTTGGCAACTGTGAGCTTTTAAGGAAAGAGGGTAAAGTAAAAGCAAGGTAAAAGCAAAGGATAGAGGGCTGGCCAGGGATGGTAAGGGGGAGTGGGGAGACCACTGTCATAAATCCAGGAAGCCTGCTGGCCTTCAGGATGGAGACGGAGTTTGCCCCACCGGCTGGGCTTTCTGCCAACACCCCATCAAGGATAGAGAGCCAACTGCCCTCCTGGCCCCTTCAGGCCGGTTCCCAAGCCAGCCTCTCCAGCCCAGGCAGCCAGCCAAGGTGTCGCTCCTTTCTTGCTGTCCCACAGCCCCTGCCAGTCTTCTGCGTTCTGGGTCCCCTCTGGTTGAGCTACTCAGACCCCATCCCATCCCATCTCTGGCCATCACAGGAAAGATATCCCAGTTGTCTTGGCCCCGGGAGTCTCCACTTCCTTCTTTTACAAATGGGCAAGTGAAATCAGAGAGGGATGGATTATTACTCTAGGTCACACAGCAAAGTCAAGGCAGATCCAGGTAGGTAAGATCCCAAGACTCTGGCCTCTAACCTGGGCTCTGTCCACACAGCAGCACCCCTCCCCATATACCCTTCCTTGATAGCCCCCAGATGACCCCATCCCCTTCCATTTCAGCCACTTCCTTGGGACATTTGCCCCAGGAAGCCCTCCCGTTCCAGATTTGGGAGAAATGAGGGGGAAACACCATGGCTCAGACTGAGGTCTCTAAGGGCAGGGCTCTCTTTCTTCTCAGAATGGAGGTCCCCAGGGCAGGCCCCTTCTGCCAGCTCTGCCTGCTCTGACACCGTACAAGGAGGGTAAGGTCTTGGGGCCCAGAGGGCATGAACTGCTGTGAGAGACACAGAAAGAGCGGCCTCTCCAGGCTCCGGCAGAGTTGAAGGGACAGGTAAAGGGCTGGCCAGAGCTGGGGAGAAGCCAAGTGCTTGGAGACACCCCTGGGCCTAGCTGCAGAGGGAGACCACCCCTTCGTGTGTTTGTAGGCATACTGAAGAACAGTTCCTCTAGAACACAGAAAGAAGTCCCGATTCCAGACTGGGAATTGGGTCAGGGGGACCCTTGTCCTGGACCCGGGACTCAGCCTAGGAACAATGGGCTCTGGGGAGCTAGGGTCCTGCCAGTTCTCTGCCTTCCACTGGTGCTGGGGGACAAGTGGAGGGGATAATGGAGGAGAGCCAGCCTGCCTGAGGAGTTCTCATTTAGACCGACATGATTCTGCCTGCTGGGCCCAAGAGAGGAACACAGCCAAAAGCTGGTCTTTCCAAACAATCTTACTGGGACAAGAGCTGCTGTAGGAGAGAGGGACAAGATAAGTCTGGACTGAGGAGTCCTCTGACCCTGTGAGGTGAGGGGCTCCTACGGGCCTTCAGGGCTTAAATATTTCACTCAGGCTCCTGGGAATGAGACTAAGCTCTGATGGGGCCCAAGAGGCCTAGAGCCCCCAAAATAGCCTGTGGGATGAGGGGCTACTGCAGGAAGGACTAGAAGCTGGGAGGCCGCCAGGCCCCTTACCTCCCAGAGGCCCTTGAGGCATCAGGGTTCATGACTGACAACTAGGCCTGAGCTCCCTGGCTCCATGGTGCTTGGTGGGGGAGATATACTGGTGAGCTCCACTCACCTCCCCAGCCCCAGTGTCCATCTCCTGGACCATGGCCATGACATCAGTCAAGCTTCCTCCACAGGTAGGGACCAGCCTCCTCACTGGTCTGCCTGCTGCTGGATTCACCGTCTCCCCTCCATCCCCCAAGCAGCCCCAGAGTGGTCGTGCTCAAAAGAGATGGGGCCAAGTTAATTCCCTGCTCAAAAATGCCGCTGAAAAATGGCTTTCAGGGGCACCTGGGTGGCTCAGTCATTAAGCCTCTGCCTTCGGCTCAGGTCATGATCCCAGGGTCCTGGGATCGAGCCCCGCATCGGGCTCCTTGCTCAGCGGGAAGCCTGCTTCTCTCTCTCCCACTCCCCCTGCTTATGTTCCCTCTTTCTCTGTCAAATAAATAAACAAAATCTTAAAAAAAAAAAAAAAGAAAAGAAAATGGTTTTCATACCTTTAAAAAAGTAGGTTGACCTTTTATTCCATGAATTCCTGGGCAGAACCCTAATATGTAAATCAGATAGTACTATAGTTTATTAGTATACATTTATTTTACTAGTTTACCTTTTGATTCCAATGTATTACATGTACATGATATATTTATTATAATGTCAACCAGTGGAAACAGCACGGTGGTGTAAGTGATAAATTTGAACCTAGGGGTTAGGCTGCCAGTGCACATGTACACGTCATCATCTAGTGAATTGGTTCCTGTGTTTGTTGGCTTGTGCACGTTACTGAGAAAGTCCTGAGTCCCATCAATATGTGGTTGCAAATGGCAAAAAAATTTTTGTTTTGTGTTAAACTATAAGCCTCAAGATACTCAGCAACAATAATTGCCAGCAATCTCAAGATAAAACAGTTCACAGGGAAAGCTTTATCCTGAGGTTTGCTAAAGACCGACCAACCAACCAACCAACGAACAACAACAAAACTAATCAACCTGCAGCATAAATTAGTATGTTGGTGGTATTGAAGGTGCTAAGATGTCCACGTAACACATTTGACTGAATTGAGTTTTATTACGTATTTAATTGTTTAAGAGGTAGTTGGAAGAAAAAAGAAAATAAATTGGATCCACATCTGTGCAGACTTCCAGAAACATAGGGCCCCGGTGGGACCTGGTTTTAAAACCCCTAACCCCACTGAATACCCAGGCTCTTGAGTATGGCATTCAAGGCCCTGTGTGGGTATCTGGCACCCCTCCCATGTATCTCCCAAGGATCCTGCATTCTCCCACTCAGTGTCAAAGACATCCTCAAGCCGTTTGCCCATCCTGTTTCCCAGTCTGCCTGGGAAATGCTGCCGACTCAGCCTTTAAAGTGAGCTCAAATGCTGCATCTGCAAAGCCTTAGTCTGTGTCTGCAAAGCCTTCCTTAGTCTGGTCTGTGTCTGCAAAGCCTTTCTTAGTCTGTGTCTGCAAAGCCTTCCTTAGCGGGCAGCCTCTCACTCCTGTATGCTCCCTCTGGACCATGTAGGGTCTTTCATCTGAGCCCTTGCCACTGAGGGTCTGTCTCAGTGCACCATAAGCTCCTGAGGCAGGGACCCAACCAAATTTATCTCTCAGTCCCCAGTGCTGAGTGGGACCTAGAGATGTTGCAGGGAATGAGTGTTGACAGGGCGGGCCTCCTGGGGAAGGGCTCTTGGAGGGAAGCAGCAGGATGCTTTAAGGTCAAGCTGGAACCTTTTGGAGGATGCCTCTGGGCCAACCTCTGTTCAGTCCCCTTCCCAAGTTCTGGGCTCTGGGAAGTGGGAATGAGCAAGGCCCAGGGGAAAACCGGGACATCAGGTATCTGTCCGATTGGAAGAGGAGCTCTCTCCTCTGTGTGAGTCTCCCAAAGCCGAGACCACGGGAGTCAGGGAGATGTTGATGCCCACTGCGACGGGACCAGAACCTGGAACTGTGGCGCAGAGTCCGGCGCGGGGAACCCTGAACGCAGGGCAAAGATCCCAGCGCAGCTCCCTTCCCTTAGGACGCAGGCAGCGCAGCACCCAGAGCCCATAGCGCAGGGCCTTGAGCCAGAGCCCGAAAGCAGATGCTCGGTCCGGAACCCGATGCCCAGATGGCAGGGACCTGAGCGCACAACAAGGAGCTGGGTTTCCACGGTCAGGTTACCCGAGCCCAGGGCGCTTGGGCAGGCGCCGCTGACCCGCTATGCCAACAAGTGCTGTCCGCGCGCCCCTGGCTGCCCGCTCGCGGAGGAGCTGGGCCCTGAGGACAGCATGGGGGAGGGGGTTCCTGGCATGGAACCCGAGCCCGGGAGAAAAAAACACCAGCACAGAGCTCCCAAAAATAAACGCGAGCCGGTGCCAGGGGACCGGCACATTCTGGTGCTGCGGCGCTGCGTCCCCTGCTGGAGGCCTGCCACGAGTCCCTCTCCGGGGGGCTTACGACCCTCCCTAGGTGACCCTTCCCCTCCTCCGTACCCAGGCCCTGCCGTTACCGATTTGGGTTTCTTCTTGGGCGCGAGGTTTTCGTAGAAAGTCTTGGTCTCCTCCCAGCACCGGGCCGCCGCGGTCTCTGCCCCCGGCCCGGGCTCGCGGGGCTCCCGGAGCTCCCCGGGTTCCATGATCCGGCTGCCACCTTGCCGGCGCGAGCTGGCGGAGGCAGGGACGCGGCTCTGGCGGGGCTGGGCTGCAGCAGGGAGGCGCGGCCCGGGCGTGAGAAGGGGGCGGGCCGCGGCGGGGAGTGTGCGCGCGGGAGCGGGGGTTTGGGGAGGGGGGTTGTTAAACTCCCTCTCTGCTGCCGGCGGATGGCTGTTGCTGGAGGTGTCGGGGCGGAGGGGGGGGGGGGCGGAGGGGGGGGGGCGGGGCAGCTGAGTCCCCAAGTGAATGCGGAGGTGGGGGTGGTTACTGGGGAGGGTTTGGCCTCCCGGGCTCCCGGGAGCAGGGGCCCTGAACCTGGGTTTGCGGGCTGCCGCGGATTCGGGGTTTCGGGGATCGTGTTCTTCGCTGGTGCTCAAGGGCACCGAGAGAGGAGAGGCCTGACAACTTTTTTCCCCCAGGATGGTGATCCTCAAAGGAAAAAACGAAAAGCTAGCCTCTCCCTGCCAAAAGCTAGCCCGCCTCTTTCCCCTCTGGTGCCAGGACCCTGGGAATCCGATTGGCAGACCTTAGTCGCTTCTGCGGAGGGAGAGGTGGCGGTGGATGGACAGCTCCGTCCTTGAGCTGGACTTTGCTCCTAGCTGGGCGCACGATAGAGGGCCAGGCTGGGCAGCTATTCCCCTCCAAGGCGGAAGGACCTTTAAAGTCAGTGGCGAGACCAGGACCCTCAGCCTGGCTGGGAACCCATACCGGGGAGACACCCAGGGCCTCTGAACCCAGGTTCTTGTTGGCCCCTGAACGGCCAGTAGGGGGCTCGCGCTCACAGGGTCCACCTGCAGAACTTGGGGTGGTTATGAAGTGGCGAAGAGAGGGAAGGTAGAAAAGGAGCTCGGGAACCAAATACTAACGGACCACCATCCTGGAGTTCCAGGGCACTGTCCCCTCCTGGTGCAGAGCCCAGGGTGCAGCCACTAATGCCACCTGTCCCGAGGTACAGGTCCGGAAGCAGACAAGGGGCATCTCTGTGTGAGCTTAGAGGTCCACACAGGGGAGTGGGAGCAGCAGAACATACTAGCTTAGCCTGGAGGGCATCTGGCCGGAAGGGGGTACAGAATGGAGGGGTATGCCTGGCCTCCACCATGTCCTGGGGGGAACCAACCAAACCTTGTGTGGGAGGAAGGGGGAAATAATAACAAAATTTGGGATTGGGGTAAGTATGTTTAGAATTGCCCTTCTCCAGACTTGATAGTTTCCATAGATGGCCCCAAACTCTCTCCAGCCTGCCTAGACTTTGGCAATGTGACTTGGATACAGAGACCCGGATGAACCTCAGCAGGCTGCAGCTGTGTGCAACGTAAGGGTAAGAGGGGGCAGAAACTCTACAAGCAGAATGAGCTGATCAGCAGAGAAAGATGGGGAAAGCTGAGCAGAGGGCAGCAGCGACCCCCTGAAAGGGAGACCATGCTGCCTTGACAGGGAGCTGCCTCTGGTCCAGACAACTACGGTCCCAGCTGAGGCTGGGCAATACTGTCTATGGCTAAAGCCCCCGTGAGAGTCTCCACATCACTTTAACCAATGCCCCCCAAAAGTCGGTGGCTACTGCCAAAGGCATATGTGTGTTTTTTGAATACTCGGTGGTAGAGGGGTGGTCAGAGCCTCTAAACCCTGCCTTGTTCAAGGGTCAATTGTAGTTAACCAGCCCGGCCTTCCCGGTCACAGGAGTAAGCACGTGAACCAGACCTGACCGATCAGAAAACCCCATTTCCCTGGACATAGCAGTTGAACAAGGAGTGAGCCTACGATCCCACCTGAGCCACTCCTCTGCACTCTTATTTAGCGTTGCTGGGAGAATTGGCTCTTTCTTCTCTGGGGTTATTCATCTGGGGCAAAGTGAGCTGGGAACCCATCTCTTCCCCTGTGGCGGGCGAAAGAACGTGGGAGGAGCCCATCCCAAGCAGACGGTGAGGTCACAGAGTTGGAGAAGCAGAAGCGGAGAGGGAGAGAGGATGTAACACTGAGCCTCTGGCCCCAGCAGTACGGGAGCCCATAAGCCTCTCTTTGTTTGAGCTTGTCTCAATTGGGTTTTGTTCCCTTGAAACCAAAAGTCTCAACCGATCTAGCTAGTCTTCTTATTCACACGGACATGAGTAGGCCTCTAAGGATCCTGTCTGACTCTGGGTTCAGTTCCTTTAAGAACTCTCCCTAGATCCTCTTTGGAAGGGTTAGGACTCAATCCTAGACTGTTCTTTCCACCCTCTCGGGCTTCTGGCCATTCCTCTGTCTTCTCTGCCACCCCCTGACCACTGGCTTGGCACAGGGATTCTCTGGCTCTGCATTGCTGAACTCGGGCCAGGGCGTCCCCCCCGGGGTTCAGCTCTTCTGCAGGTGGATAAGTTCGGAACACACCCCTCTGCGCATGACTCCAGGATCCCGGTGCCTGAACTGCTCATCTGGGCAGCCCTGCCCCAGCATGCCTGGTTCTCCTGGCTGGTCTTTAGCAAGACCTGGGGCCAAAGCCACCTACTCCATGAAGCCTCCCCCCTCCCCCCGCACAGAAAGCACTATAAGCAATAGCCTTGATGTTAGAGGACCTGAGTTGAAGTTGTAGCCTTGCCATCCCCTGAGCCTTCATTTCCTTGCCTTTTCTCTTTTTTAGCTGGAGACTAGGCTTAGCTGACAGGCAGTCCCACGGGAAGCTATTTGGTAGCTATCAAGGACTGTGTCCACATGAGGGGTCAATTTTTGAGGTCTGGGAGGGTTTTGCAGAGAAGGACATCATTGAGATAGGGAATGGGGGGCCCAGGGAGAGGCGAGGGCTTATGGACCACCAGCACAGAAGCATGACAGATGCCTTAGGGAAATGGCGGGCAGTATGGGGTGGCTCAAGTGCAGGGTGAAGGATGGGGAGGTGGGGGAGGAACAGGCTTTGGAGGTCAGCGGGTAGATCCTGCAGGACCTTGAGCAACTTTTTCTTTCTTTCTCTTTTAAGATTTTATTTACTTATTTGAGAGAGTGAGAGGATGAGAAAGGGGAGGGAGAGTGAGAAGCACTGAGCAGGGAGCCCAGTGTGGGGCTCCATCCCAGGACCCTGGGATCATGACCTGAGCCCAAGGCAGAGGCTTAACCGACTGAGCCACCCAGGCCTTAAGGCCCCACCTTGAGGGACTCTTAAGGAGCTTATCACACTGAGGGAAGAGGGGAGATTTCGGAGAGTTGACACGGTCCGACTTGCACTTTAGGAAGATCACTCTGGTTCCTTGGGGACAGCTGGATGGCACGGAGGGCAAGCCTGAAAGCCGGAGGTAGACCAACCTGTGTCAGAGGTGATGAAGGCCCAGAGGGTAGTTTTCAGGTAACCGGGGCTCCGGACCTGTGCACCGCAACCAGGCAGGGAACAAGCTTCCCCATCCCCCGAGTAAGGCTTCAGCTGGGAATAGCAGCCCCAAGTTCTCAGGCTCCTGAGTCACCTCCGGAGGTTTATGGCTGCCCTGAGGGCAGGTCAGCCTCCTTCCTCTGTCCTAATTGCTTCCTGCCAAGGAAGCTGGCCCTCTCCAAGTGTCCTTGAGAAAATCCTTGTTAATGCAATTGAGTGTTTCAGGAGGAAGCAGTCCCCTCCAGCTGCCACTGCCCCCAGCTCCCTGCAACAAACAGTGCGTCTCTGGCCATCGAGGGGGTGGGGGAGTTGGAATTCTAAGAAAAACACGTCAACACTAAGTCCATTCCAGGAAGTCTCAGGTCCTGGACTGGTCTCCTTGGGCACGGTGGAATAGGTTACGCACTGCACCCTTGACCAGCGGGGCAGGTAGGACTGAAATCCAAGATCTGCTCCACTTGCCAAGCCTTGCACCATGGCATGACAAGGCTGTATTTATTCAGAAGAAGGGGTATACTTTTCTCATTAGGCCAAAGGTGCTATCCACTGGCCCAGAGGCATACTTATGAGGCCGTTTACACCCAGAAGGGTGTCTTTTCCTAATTTGCACAAAGGGCACCATATGGCCTAATTGTAATCCTGGCTCTTGGCCTTTCTCCCCACTCCCCGGGCTATATGATGCCTTCCACCGGACAGAGGGAGAAACTACGTCCAATGCTGTCTGCCATTGGCTCCCTTCTGGGGAAACTGCTCTGCCCACAGGCCCACGTATCAGCACCTGCTGCGGCCATTGATGAATGGACCAAGGGCTCCCACCATAAGCCAAGCTCAACCAGTTAGATTCTTCTGCTTGGGAACTGGAACTAATGGACTCAGAGGGGAGTTGTCCCGCTGCTGGGAAGTCTTGATACAGAGTTGCGGATGCAGCCACTTTTTCAGGGAAACCAAGGAAGTCTGAAGAGAAACCAAGGAAAAGAAGACAGATGCAAATATTGCCAAGGGGAGCAGAGCCTGAGAGGCCCAGAGAGGAGAAGGGAGAGGCCCTATTGCTGGTTCCAGTCCATTCTTGATTTTCCCTCTTCAGGGTCCCTTGTAATCTCCTCCCCCCTTTCTCTGAACTTGCTTGAGTGGGTCTCTGTTCCCCATAACCCCAAGCCCTAGCTAGAACAATGCCTTCAGCCCCAAGAAGGTTCCCGAGGCACCCCCACCATTGAGCCCCCCCCGGGGGGCTCTTCTCCCCCTGTCCTGTACCCCAGCCCTACCTCAGCTCAGGGAAGAGTAAGAGCCCTCAGCACGGTCACAGCTTTATTCACAGTCAGTGACAAACACACCATACAGCACAGGGTTGAACAGCGAAGACAGTCCCTGCAGCCACAGCCGGGAGCAGCACATGGGGAAGGGACAGGGGCCACACTAGAGAATGAGTTGGGACACCCCCCTCCCTGCCACCCAGCTCCCCCTTCTCCTCTAGGCCTCCACACCCCCACAGTCCCCACCAAGCAGGAAGGGCCATACGCCCTGGGAGGCCCAGTCCTGCCCCACCTTCTGGCAAAGGTAAAAGAAAACCTTGAAAATTTCAGAAAGAAAATTCCAAATTTTTCTGAGACTTTGCAATTGTAGGATTTGAAGGGTTTGGGTTTTTTTTTTTTCCTTTACAAATGATAAATAAAATACATAAGATCTGTATTCTTTCTTCCATGGTGATCTCTGAAGTCAGAACAAAACCTCACCCAGGGTGGATCTTTAGGAAAAGCTGTTGCTTTAGTAAGTTTTTGTGTAAAAATATTTACAGTGTCATCTTACTACCCTGTGTAGAAACCCCAACTTGTTCTCTTATTCTCTCTCTTTGCTTTCTCTTCCCTTGCCTCCTTCTCTCTCTCTCTCTCTGCAGCAGGATGGATTTCTACCTCTAGAAACTGTCGGTAAAAGATTCAGTGCCTTTGCTTATGGGCTTCCTTTTTCTTAACTTTTGATTTAAAGGTAAGTTCTAGAACCCTGACTATAGCTCAAAGGACTGGAGCAGCCATCTGAAGTAGACCTTGCTGCTGATTTTTAGAGATAAGAAATAAGCAGCTCATCAGTTAGTCCAAAAAGATGAAGGAGGACAGAATGCAGTTAGGAGGTAGATTCTGGAAACTTTCAATTCAGATCTGCTGCCAGAAGATATAAAACGTCAAAAGGAGAGTTTGAATGTATCATTGTTTTCACTGTCTGTATTTTTTTGTGTCTCTGCGAGTCATACTTCAATGTCTCCTTACCTTGTGCTCTATGGGAAGTCCCTCACGGCTGGCCCAGGGATAGGAGGCCTGCCTCTCTTCTCAAGGCAGGGCCGGGGCTCTACCACAGGGGCCCCTGAGCACACAGTCCCTGGGACATCCAGGAGCATGTGGGAGCAAGGTCTGGCCTGCCGGTGGTTCCTCCCATCAACAAGAGGGTGATCTCCTTTCCCAGCCTGGCTTTATGAGTTCACACGGCTGGGCTGGCTGAGAATCTTTGGCCTAACTGGCAAATATTGCCCATGGGATATGTCCAAATCTTGGAATGATCAAACATGCTCTCACAGATAGGACTTGCCCACCAGCTGGAGAAAAACAGAAACAGTTCTCCTAGGGAGGAATATGGTGGTAAAGATAGAGCAAGATGCTTCCGGGGTGCTGGGTCAGAGTCTTCACCAGGACAACATTGACATGTTAGCAGAACTGCCCAGAAGCAGACAAGATGCTTGAAAATAGAGGCGCCTGGGTGGCTCATTGGGTTAAGCCTCTGCCTTCTGAGCAGGTCATGATCTCAGGGTCCTGGGATCGAGCCCCACATCGGGCTCTCTGCTCAGCGGGGGGCCTGCTTCCCTCTCTCTCTGCCTGCCTCTCTGCCTACTTGTGGTCTCTCTCCTCTCTGTCAAATAAATAAATCAAGTCTTAAAAAAAAAAAAAAAGATGCTTGAAAATGTTGGGAGTTCAACCAAGGAACCAAGATCCTATTTCTTTTTGGAAGACCACTTCCTCAGAAACTTCTTAGCAGGAAGCTTGTCAAGGACCAAAACTAAGTTAGCTTGCCCCACAGTCAACTTGTATGACTCGGAGTCAGAGAGATGAGGAGAGAGAAACTCTAAGGAAGAAACCCTCTTAGAGTCTTGGGCTGGAGTCTTGGCCTGTGCCACCCTCCTTGCACAAGGGAAACCCCCCTTTCTGTGCCTCCCTTCCCAAGTCTGGAGAAAGGGAATGAAAATCTCTATTTCCCCAGGCTGGAGGATACAATGCGATCGAGCAGATGGCAAGCCTCTGAAAGCTGTGAAATTCTGCGTGATTGTAAGTCAGGTTAGAGTCAACATTTGGGGGACCAAGTGGGGAACCCCACTTGGTAAAAAGCCTTCTACTGGACGTCTCAGCTGTGCCAGGCTGTTGAGTCTGTATGTATCTGTGGTGCTGACTAGTAGCACAAGATATGCCTAATGACCAGCTCCTCAGAGCAATGGAACATTCCTTGAGGCATTACTGGATAAAAACCTGCTGGTTCCTGCCTGAGGATGTAGATTCCCAGCCTCATTGCATGGCTGGTCATAGGCAGAAGATAGAAAGAGAGTGGCAGCTAAGTGGCCTTGCTACCTTCAAGGGCAGCAAGAAGGAAGGTCCAACAGAGCTTGGGACCAAAGGTCAGCACCCCCAAGAGCTTCCACCTGCTGAAAGGAAGGACAGGTGAGCCCTCAGAAGAGGTATGCATTTCCTCTTTCCCAGAGATACAATCCCACTCCGCTGACTCAGCAATCATTCCCTGCTCCTCCCCTGGGCTGACAGCACCTGTGTACAAGACTGTTTTCACCAGTAGCTCAAGAGGAAATCTGCCACTGCACATCAAAGCTAATTTCTGATCACAAGCACAGGAGAAAATAAAGTGAAAGGCTCGAAGAAGCAAGGTTAGTTTTCTGGCAGTCAAAGCATGCAGCTGTAGAGCTCATTGACCCCAAATCAGAAAAGCGGAAAGCAGAGCCAATGCACCTGGAAGATGATGAAGTTACCTGGCAGTAAGGATTTGGGGTTAGAAAGAGCCTTGCAAATGGAGCACGTCCCCAGCACATTTTTAGGCATTTTGGTCCATAAATGCAGTCTGGCAAACTAAACAGTGGCCGGGGGGTCCTCTTCTTCTAGCTCCTTCTGCTTCGGTAGCAGAAAGAACTAGCCCATCCTTGAAACAAGACCAAATCCAGAAAGGAACTTCCAAGGTGTGGAAGATACATTTGTCTCACTCTCAGCAAACCTTGTTTTTTTCTGTTTCTGCCGTCAGCATCCAACCAGAGCCAGTGCACAATGAGAGAGAGCTGCCCACTGAGCTGAAAAAGGTCATTCAAAAGGAAGCAGCGGAAGCTGCTGATGGTGACACCTCAGGACTTAGTCTATGAGAAGGTGTTATTTGGTAAGTTTGCTGGTATTTTCCCTCTTTTTTTCTCAGCCCCACCAAATTAGCATTTTCTATACCCATTTAATCATTTTACAAGAAAGCAAGTAATATAAAGTATGTTTTAATATCCTAAACTAATAAAATGACTTTAGCTCTTTTAAAGGGTACTAAAAAAATAAGTATCACACAAATATCCGTGTTTCTTAAACCTTCCACTCACAACGGTTCCTAGACTTCCAAATACCTTTCATTTCATCCCTCTGCAGCTCTGGGTGGAGGTGAGCTGAAGGATTTAATGGTTCCTTTCAAACTAATTGGCCTCAGCACGCCCACTGCTCAGCTGTGTGCCACTTTCCCATCTGAGACTCTGACCACTGGACATTTGCCTCACTTCCCTTATGAGCTTCCAGAGGGCACAGATGTGTCTTGTAAATTACCATAACCTTAGCACCCAGAGGTGCCTGGCATTGAACAGGTGCTCCACTAACATTGGGTGAAAAAAGGACTGAACGAACACTCCACAGGCTGGGGCCGGAGGGGCCAGGTAGAGTCAAGGGGGCAGGGCAGAGACCACCTTCAAGGAATTTAGGTCCTCAGCAAAGGACAGACCCACTTTGGCCCTTTAACTGGGATCTGCCAGACCACATCTTCTAAAGCATAATCCCAGGAAGAACAGAATTTCGAAGCAGACCTGCAGCCCCCCTTCCTCGATCCTGCCTCTTGGGGCCAAAGCCATCTCCCTAAGCCCAGAGGATGCTGGTTCTGGGCCAGGACTTGGGGTGGGGCTAGACCACAGAATACCTGAGGATCTATCTCTTTTCCAGGTTGAGGTGGTCCCTCAAGAATCTCGACTGAGGGGAGCAAGGGCTTGGGCAGAGGGGTGGGTAGGCCAGAGAGTGAGACTAGAGTACCCCTCCCCCTGAGAGGTCGTCAGGTTGGGAGGTGACCACGCCCCTCCTGGCCAGGGGCCCTGCCCCTCACCAGCCTCTACTTCTGCATGTCACACTGCAGCAGCAGCACAATGGACGGGTCACTCTTGGCCGCCTCCTTGAACTCCTCCAGCGTGATCTGGTCGTCCTTATCCTGGTCCATCTTCTTAAAGATCTTGTCCACACGCTGCTGGGGCGTGAGCCCATCCTGGTTCATGCGCATCATGATCACAGTGCCCACCATCTTGTAGATAGCCTGGTGAGGGTAGGGGGCAAAGCGGAACTGTGAACACTCACAGTGGGCAGGGATGATCGGGGGTGAGTGAAGGGGGTTGGGGATGGGTGGGACAACGTGGGAGATGGCGAGGACACTGGAAGGTGATGTATGGTCATGAAGACTGAATATTTAATGGGTATCTCATACCACATGTCTACAAGCCAACTCTTTCCCTCCAGCCTGCTCTTCCCCCAGAATTCCCAGTCTCAGTAAGGAGCAAATTCATCCCTCTGGTTCAGACCAAAAACCTGACGCCATTCTCGACTCTCCCTCATGGCCAATCTTTCAGCAACTCTTGTCAGCCCAAATTTTGCAATAGGTCCCATATCCAACCACTTCCACTGCTCCCCCAGCGTTGCTGTTTCCATCAGCTCCTGACTGGCCTGCAGTGGACGCATCCTAACTGGTCTCCTTGCTTCTGCCTTCCTGCGCCCTTAGTCTGTTCTCCACCCAGAGAACAGAGCTGTAAATGGCTTCCCGTCTCGCTCAGGATAAAGTCAAATCTCTGCGCCCGACGGTTAGATGCTAAGTGATTGGGTTCCTGGCTGCCTACTTGACCGCTTCCCACCGCTCTCCCCTCACTCGCTTCTCTCATACCACTCTGACCTCCTGGTTATTCCTTGAACACTGCAAACACAATCTCACCTCGGTGTCTTTGCATTTACGGTTCCCTCTGCATAGAACACTCTTCCCCCAGACATTTACATGATTAGGTCCTTCATCTTATTCATGTTGCTGCCCACATTTCACCCCATAGACTTATCCTCCATCGCTCTCACTCCCCTTACTCGGCTTTCCTTATCTTCTTCATAACACTTACTGCTTGACATAGCACAGGTTGTTTTCTTGTTTTAAAATCTTCTAACTGGGGGCGCCTGGGTGGCTCAGTCGTTAAGTGTCTGCCTTCGGCTCAGGTCATGATCCCAGAGTCCTGGGATCGAGCCCCGCATCGGGCTCCTTGCTCGGCAGGAAGCCTGCTTCTCCCGCTACCATTCCCTCTGCTTGTGTTCCCTCTCTCGCTGCGTTTCTTTCTGTCAAATAAATAAAATCTTAAAAAAAAAAAAAAATCTTCTAACTGTATTGGGGCACCTGGGTAGCTTAGTCAGTTGAGCGTCTGCCTTTGGCTCATGTCATGGTCCCAGAGTCCTGGGATGGAGCCCAGAATCGGGCTCCCTGCTCCGTGGCGGGGTGTGTGTGTGTGTGTGTGTGTGTTCTTCTTCTCCTTCTCCCTGCTCATGTTCTCTCGCTATCTCTCTCTCAAATAAATAAAATCTTTTTTAAAAAATAAAATAAAATCTTCTCACTATAGAATGAGTGTCCTAATAAAACAAAACTTTGCCTGGAACACGGTAGGCAGTCAATACATATTTGTTGAAAAAATAATGAGTTAGAAACTTAGGCTCTGGAGTCAGAGTCCTGGGATTTGAGACATGAACCATTACTTGCTAAGTTTCCTTCTCTGTAAAATGGGGTTTCTGTCAGTACCTACTCCATAGGGTTGCTGGGTAAAGCACTTAACACAAGGCCGGTCCTACACTGGGCATCCAAGCAGTGCTAGTGAGCCACTGGGTCCCGGCAGGTGGGAGGAGGCGGCGTGCAGCTGGGACACTCTGGAGGCATGACAGTAGGATGTCTGGAGAGGGCTGGAGAGGACCCACCACGAAGATAGGAGGGGCATCACCCGAGCACAGCCTGGCCTCCCGCATCCACCCCTGCGCACCTCGATGATCTCCAGCATCTCCAGGCGCGTGATGCGCCCGTCGCCGTCCAGGTCGTACATCTCAAAGGCCCAGTTGAGTTTCTGCTCGAAGCTGCCGCGGGAGGTGACCGAAAGGGCACAGATGAACTCCCGGAAGTCGATGGTGCCGTCGCCGTTCTTGTCGAAGGTGCGGAAAGCGTGCTGCGCAAACTTGGAGGCGTCGCCGTACGGAAAGAACTGAGGGGTGGACGGGGCGTTGGGGCGAAGCCTCAGTCTTGCGGTCTGTGGCCGGCTCCGCGATTGCCTGGCCCCGCCTCCACCCGCCCGCCCCGCCCCCTGGGGGGTCCCCGGCCCCGCCCCCGGCCGCCCGGCCCGCCCACCTTGATGTAGAGCTGTTGGAATTCCTCCAGGTTGAGGATGCCGCTGGGGCAGTCCTTCAGGAAGCCCTTGTACCACTGCTTCAGCTCCTGCTCGCTGAACTCGGTGTTCTGAACCAGGTCCTCCAGCACCTCTGGGGCCAGCTTGCTGTTGGTCTTCCCCATGGCAGGGCCTGGGGGACGTGGGCTCCCTCAGTTTGGTCCAGGGCCAGGCCATCGCCTCAGCAGCGATCCCCCAAGTCCCCACAGGACAGGGTTCCCTTTCTCCACAACGACCCCTCCCATAACAAACCCCACGTTCCCACCTCCAGGATCCCTCCTTCCACCTCAGGGTGGGTCCCCTCCTGTCATCACTACCCTCAACAAGCTCACCTTCCTACAGCTAGGTCCTATCCTTCACACCCCTGCCCACAGGAGGTCCTGTCTCCCTCCTCCCACACGGGAGGGGCTCCCTTCCCCCATCACACTTCCCCATGGCAGGGCCTCTTCTCTCCACGGCAGCCCCTCCCCCTCCTCACACAGGTTTTCCCTCCCCATGCCTAGGATCTCCACCCCCAGGTTTCAGCTTCTCGCTGACCAGCGACGATGCCGGTCTTCATCCTCCCCTCTCCTGTGTACCCCGGAAGAACTCCCCACATCCCTAGGATAGACTCTTAATCCTCTCCTCGCTGTTTAGCAGCCCCTGGCTGCTACCCCCCTCTGCAGGCTCTTTTCTGCCCAGGGACCTGAGGAAGGTTCCTCATGTGTCCCCCTGGCCCCATCTCCCAAGTTCTTCCTCAAGGCTTTGCGGGCCATCCCAGCAGGAAGCTTCTCTCCCTCCTTCCTCTGTACAAATGGAAGTCCTAGCTGATAGCACTGATGACCTTGACTCATCCTGCTTTTCATTCCCTGAGCCTTTACTGAGGCTGACCGTGTGTGCCAGGTCCCGTGCCAGTGATGGGAATAAAGTAGATATGGGCCAACCTTCAATAGCTCATAATTGGGCCAAAGAAGTAGCTGGCTGATTGTCAAGGGCCTTCAATCCATGCCAAGGAGCTCGACCTATACCCGTAGGGATTTTAAAGCAAAGGTTAGAAAGATAGAACTCAGTCCACAAACACAGTCTGCTTCCATGGCAGGTCCTGAACTAGATGCTGGGATGAGAGAGAAGGGATGTGTTTTAGAATTTTTCCTTTGGGAAAAAAAAAAAAAAGAATTTTTCCTTTGGCTACAGTGTGCAAGATGGCCTGGGCGGGGGCAAGTAGAGAGCAGAGGGGGGCGTGTGGCATGGTGCAGGCGAGAGATGGTGACACTAGGGCAGAGGCTGTGGAGTGACTTGAATGGGTCGAGACATGTTAGGAGGGGCACCGGCAGGGCTTGGTGACTGAATGTGGGGGTGAGAGGGACAGAGAAGTTGAGGCAGATGCTTAGATTTGGGGCTGAATGGATGGAGGTGGTGGTATTGAGAGGCAGGTTTGGGGAGGATGAAGAGTCAGTCCCCCACTGGAACAGAAGCCCCTCACGTAGCCTGTGACAGAGGCAGCTTTTGCAGAGAGGTGTAGGACCTCCCCAGGATGCATCGGGAGTAAGGCCTTGCCGAGCCCGAAGGTGGATTCTCTTGCCTGACCTCCATGGGAGGAATATCCTTCCAGGGCCTGAGTTTCCTAGGACATGGCCCTGGAGGTAACTGGGACCTGTCTAGAGTCTTTTTGGAAGGGCGCCAGACCCCGGCCCCATGATAGCCTGTGATGAAAACACTCTGGAAAAGGAAGCTATCAGACTAGCAGAAGGAATTCCCCATAGCCCACTGCCTGCCATTGTGGCTTCTAATCCTTACTGTCAGGAGTGCCTTCAACAACCAGACCTGAGCTGGGTATCTTCCTTCCTTGCTGCCTTCCTTCCCTGCCTTCCCTTGCTCCGTGGCTTCACGTTAGTCCCAGGATATCTCTGGGCCTCCTCCACTGGGCCATGAGGAAGATCAAGCAGCAGTGGGGGTAGCAACGTCCTCCCCCATTCACCACGCCCAGAGCATGGGGAATCTTCCATGCTCCCAGGAGAAGCCAGGGGCGGGGGAGGGGAGGCGGGCCATCTTCAGGAACCTGGAATGTGGGGTCCAAAACAGCTACACTAGGTGCAAGAATGACTCTGGGACACCTATGGGCAGAAGAAGGCAGGCTCCCTCCTCTGTGGATCCCTCCCCAAGTCCAAAGCACACTGAAGTCTTGGAGTATAGTCAAGCAAGCTAGAGAACCCAGAGAGAGAGGTGTCCAGTAGGGCAAGTGAAGTTCTCCAGCACTCTTCTGGAGGGATGTGCCCGAGGTCTGTGTAAGGGGCTGGATGTGGGCGGGAACACGTCAATTTACAAGATTGCATATCTGTCAGAGCGCACACACATGTGTGTGTACGTGCACGCGTGTATGTGTGTGTGTGTATCATGGTCTGTGTCACTCTTGCTTTTGCCCTTTTCCTCCTCCCTGTCCCGTGCTCCTTTGCCACAATTCTCTATGTCCTAGGGCCACACTTGTTCTCAGTCCAAATTTGGTCCCAGGCCCACTTCATTTCCTCTGTTGTTCTTAGGTTGCCAGTCAAAGTTGGCAGTCCCTTTAAGATATCCCCTTATTTTAGTGGAAACTGGAACCCTGAGAAAGGAGAAAACTGGCCCAGAGTTACATAGCCAGTCAGTGGCAGAGTCCAGATGAGGACCCAGGCTGAATCCATGCCACCTGCCTGGACCACCCTCTCCAAATCATGGCTACTCTTATCCAGGACAGACTTTCCCCATTCCTGCCTGCCTTCTGGGAAAACTCTAGCTCTGATCTCCCTCTTGGCCTCAGGCCACCATATCTGACATGTAGGAAACATCAATCCCTTGGGATGGGCCAACAGCTCCTCTGACTCTGCTCATCTACAACTAGACACCCTCAACCTGTGGCCATCTTTCCTCTCCATCAGCCCTTCCTTCCTTCCTTCCTTCCCTTGTCCCAGGGGTGAAATGCGATCTTAGTTACCTTTAGTTTCCCCGCTTCCTTTTCCCTAGGTCCAACTGGCACCAAGTCCTGTTGTTCTTTCTTTTGAAGTGTTCCTGGAACCTTCACCGTCTCCTCTCTCTCCCCATCAGGGCCAGGGGCACAGCTGATGGGCTGAGGTCCTAAGCTGCAGCCTAAGGCATACCGCCCATGGGCTCAGCGGCCTCAGAGGGAGTGCCCTTCTTTTGACATCTGTGTTCTGAGACAATGTCGTTTCTGGTTTTGCCCAGAAGTATGACACAGGCTAGAGGTGGACATGTCCATTAGGCCCCTCACACTCTAGAATCCTCAAGAATCTGGCATCAAGGTGCCCACCTGTCTAGCCTTACCTCCCACTGCTCCCCTCACAACCATATGTTTCCTGTTAGTCTTCACACAGCCAGGACCTATGTCCCTGTTGCATAGCTGCTTTCCCCTCGCCTATACTCTTTCCTCCCATCTGGGCTGATACAGCTCTCCTCAGCCTTCAGGCCTGGCTGAAGCCCACTTCCTTATGATCAGGCTTTCCCAGCCTGGACAGTCAACAGGAGGCGGCATGGATTCAGCATTCGAGGGCTGTGGAACTGAGCCCCACAGGTGTGTAGACTCCAGAACTCTCTGACCCTCACCTGGTACTCTGGAATTCCAGAATGGAACCTGATTTGGAAGAGATCTTTGTATTAAGCCTTGGCCCAAGCCAAAAATGTCCTTCAAGCCTTTTGCTCAATGGCAAAGAGCTTATCCCCTCCCCATATAACCAAGTCCACTTTGGGGCAGCTCAGAGAGTGAGAAAAGCACTTTTCCCATTGTTCCGAGGTTTGCCCTCTTGTAGCTGCCCCACACGGGTCCCACTCTCCCCTATGTGCTGCACAGAACCGCCTGGAGAGACCCAAAGGCCATGTCTGGAACACAGAGATGTTCAGTGAACGTCCCTTGGTGGATTCCTTCTTCCTCCTTGGAATGGCATCAGGCTTTCTTGTTTATCTGTGTCCTCCTGCCATGGCACCCCCTTCGGAGGCCATGAAACCCAGACCCGGGAAAGGAAGGGTTCGCCCAAGGCCGACCACAGCCCATCAACCGCAAGGCAAAGGCCTTGGGGGGATGGCGTGCTCTGTTGGAGCTGTGGCCGTGCAGGCCACGGGCAGGCTTCTCTGCCTACCTCTTGAGGGCTGCCCTCCAGCTGAGAAGGAGATGGCAGTGCCCCATATGCAAAGCCACTGCCCCTCTGTGCTCAGTGGCTTCTTCCAGAGGGCAGAGCTCAGGGTCCTGGGTTTCAAATGAGGAAGTGGCGGTGAGGGGGGGAGGGATTGAGGGAGGCAATAATCCCACACCCTCACTCAGCTTCAGAGGAGCTGGTGCTGAGACGGTTGCCATGGTGACAACAGCTCCCTGGTCAGGAGATTTTCTCTTTCCTCTCCTCCCTTTGCTCTCCTCCAAGCAACAGCCATAGCGGGAGCAGCCGGGTCTTCTCCCTCTCCTTAACGAGGGGCAGGGCATGATAAACAAGACGTGGGCCCTAGTGACCACCTCCACCTCGGAACTGTCCATGCCACATGGGCTGGTGGTCTGGGAGGGACTCCTAACAGCTGAGAAGGGGTCTGGGCCTGGAGAGCGTGTGGGAGGGGGAGGCCTTGAGTAAGAAGCAATGTCCCCTTGGTGAGGATTAATGCCACT
>CM053606.1:25738802-25754434 GCA_028646535.1 Procyon lotor
GCTTCTTTCCTCTTCCAGATATGCTGTGAGCTCTGTCAGCTCGAGGGGTGGGAGGTGGGAAGGGTCTGAGGGGACAACGTGAAGTGGGAGTAGGCTCTCTGTGGAGGTGGAAGCTGTCTTTGGGGGCAGGGGCCTTGTGGTGTGAAGTGGGCTGGGGGGCAGAGGTGGGGGGATGATGTGGGGGGGCTGCGGGGCAGAGGTGGGGGATGGTGGGGGGGCTATCTGTGGAGGTGGGGGGTTGCCATGAAGCTGGGCAAACTACCCATCTCCAAAGAGAAAGGGTGATTGGTGCCTCCTCAAGCACCAGCAACACCACACACCCAGGTGTGTGTGTGTGTGTGTGTGTGTGTGTGTGTGTGTGTGTGTTGGGGGGCCGGAGCAGTGGGTGTTCTTACCTGAGCTGGGGTTAAGGAGGTGGCTGTGCCCCCTTCCCTGGGACCCACGGGGCCTGGACTGGGGTGGGAGTCCCCTGCCCGGGGCAGTCCTCCAGATGCTGCCGCCTATGGGGGGAACCAGGGGTCATGGATGAATGGGGGGGCAGGAGAGAAGAATGGGGATGGAGAGTAGAGGGGGAGAGGACAAGGGCCTCTGCCCGGCCCTGCCCGCATTACCTGAGGCCGCTCGCCGGGTCGCTGGATGGCTCTGAGCCTCGGCGGGCCGCGGGGACCGAGACTGGCTCGCGGGCTGGCGGCCAGGCTCTCCGAGGTCCGCTCCGGAGCCGCCTCCCAGCTCTTGTATCACTATGTCTCTCGGAGGCGACACGATTTGCATAAGCCCCGCCCCATCCCGAGCAGATCGGGCGTTGATTGGCTCCGCTGGGGCGGAGTGGCAGGCGGGGTTTCAGGTGGGGACGGGATGGCCAGTGAGGCCCCGCTGCGGGAGCGCGCCCCGCCCGCCCGCGCTGACCTTCTTGGAGTCCCGAGGGAGGGGGAGGGCTGTGCCCCCAGCGGTACCCCGCGCTAGGGTTCAGACCCCGGGCCGCAGTGTGGGGCGAAAAGTGAAGATTGAAGTGGATTCGCAAAAACAACCGCACGGTTGCTGTGGAAACGGGAGAGCCACAGCCGCGTCTCTAAGCCTTCCCTCCCAGGGCCCCAGCCGGGGGTGGGGATGGAAGAAGGGATGAGTCACAAGATGTGACCCCCTCCACGTCCCACCCGAAATTGGAGGAGGGCGACGAGGATCTGCGGAGCATGAGAGCGGGGAGGGAAGAGCTGGGGTGGTCGGCCGCCCACGCCTTCGCGTGGCCCCCGCAACACACCCACTGTGCTGCAGCCGTGGGATTGAGAGGAGGGTGGGTGGGCGCCGAGAGCGCAGTGCGGATGGCGAAGCACCCCACCTCCACCTGGCCCCACGTTCCTCGTGCTCTCCCTACAGCCCTTAATTCCGGTCCCCTCAAGGCAGGCCTTGCTTGGTGCTCACAGAGCCCCAAGAGGCCTCTCGGGATCTCCTCAGAAGGTCCCTCTGCCTACCCCGTGGACCTTCCTTTCCTCACCCTCCCATCTTCCCGTCCCGCAGACAGAGCCGGTCCCCAGCCGCCGCCAGTCTCCGGCCTCGGATGTTGACACAAACCCGTGGCGGTTTACACTGAGTGGGTCTGGAAGGTTTCAGGGCCCCGGGAACACCTCTTCCCTGTACTTGGGGGTCTCCCCCAAAGGCCGGCCGGCGTGCCCTGGCTGCTCTGGCAGCTGAGAACTCCTGACCCAGGGCGGCGGGAAGAAACTTTTATTCCAAACTTGGGGGGTGGGGTGGGTTGGACTGGAGAAGGTATCTCTCCGACTGGGCCACGTGCGGGGGAGGGACATCTAGGCATCTGTCAAAAGTGAGGCGGGGCGTCTGCAGATTGGTCAAACGCGAGCTGGGATGCTGAAGCGGTGGGGGGCGTAGGGGAGCGGGGGAAGAGGCCCGGCTTCTGCCGAAAGAGCAAAAGCTGAGGTGAGCCAGGTGCCGGGGGATGAGGACAGGCCAGCCAAGGCTGGTCCCCAGAATTCCTGGGCCAGGCTCCGTGGGGAGGAACCAGAGGACATTTTTTTAGGAACCCCTTTAGGTTCCATTCCCTCTGGAACCCGTTTTGTTGTCCCATTCTCCCAGCTGCAGGCTGTCTTCTCTCTGGAGACCCCCATGGGATGACAGCACTACTTGGGCCCCCAGTTAGCTGGCACATCCCTGGCCCCTTGGTTGATTCACAGGGACAGGGGTTCGAAAGCCCTGACACTGGCACTTCCTGAGCACCTTCTCTGCTGTGGGCCCCGGGGACCTAGACATAGGCAAGAACTCCCCCTTGTTCACGTGAAGCGGGTGCTATTATGACTCCCATTTAACAGATGAGGAAATTGAGGTTCAGAGCACTTCAGGGACTAGCCCGAGCTCACAAAGCTAGGGATTTGAACCCAAGCAGCCTGGCTCCAGAACCCGCACTCCTAGCCAGAAAACAATACTGCCTCTCTTTAAGATCTTTCAAGTCCTTAAGTGCAGAGACCTTGGATTAGAATATTCCTTTTTGGATCCTCCAAGCCATGAGAAAGGCAAAGCTCAACTTCTCAAGAGCAGCTTCTCTGACTCTGAGGTGGTCAAGACATGGGATTCCAACAGTAGCTATAATAGTAGAGCTGGTAATTGTTGAAATTGAAAACAAAAAGAAGTTCCCTGAACTGCAAGAGGGCAAGACTGTGGCTGCTCCTGCCTTCCCCATCCCCCACCCAGCTGTCAGCATGAGATCCAGGAAGGAAGGCAAGGGGCAGTTGGTGAGACAAGACATAGGACCCAGGCAGTCCCACCCATGAATCTTCTCGGGCCCTGTGACTCTTCCTGAGCTCCCAGTCATAGCCCATCTTCAGCGGCTCATAAGACTTGAGACCCTGATCTTGATCCTACCTCTGCTTTTAGGTTTGGTGTTTAAAGCAACAACAGCTGACATTGACCGAGTCGCTTCGCTATGCACTAAACTCTCTGCCAAGTTCTTTATCTGCATCCTCTCACTTAATCCCACAGATGACCACTGCCATTAAAAATACCTAACAATCCATTCAGACATGAGCATTATCAGTCAAAGTGGATGCTGGCCTTAGTGCTAGACCAAAGACTTAGTAGGTCTCTGTTCTGCCGAGAGTTAACACTTCAGCTACTGCGTCAAGGGGAACAGGCAGAAGAGAAGCTAGGGATGGGGAGGGGGGAGCCTAAGGCCCATGGTTCTCTATTTACAATCAATCTGGAAGTATTTTGATGTTTTCTCAACCAGTTCAGCTGTACCAGGCCTGAGGACTGAATTTCAGCCCCGGTAGCATTACTTTATTTCATGTAGCTCATTAGCAACAGAGTTGGGATACCCATTCAGGCCTGATTCCAAGAACCCACACTCTTACTACCGACTGACCTGTGTTCCTAGGAGGAGGTAGTCAGGGTTTCCACTTTGTGAAGCTAATGCCTGATCCCGAAGAATGAGATTTAAGTTCTGGGACTTTTGCTGTGGCCTTGCTCTTCTCAGGCTTGGAGCCTTGACAACACCTGTCCCATGCTGTTGAAGGAGTGGGCCCTGCCCCTGCAGAGTGAAGAGGGCAGAGCAGGCTGCCCGGAACAGTGTGCCTGTTTGGATTAACCCAAGAGGAGGCAGTGAGGGAAAACCCAGTAGGGTTTTGATGAGGACATAGGTCTTCGGGCAATGGCCCCTTCAATCTCTTCACCAAAGTGCTAACATTCCTTACTGTCGGGTACCCAACAAGGCCTTTATGATGGATAACACCCCCTAATTCCCTGGGTTTCCTCAGCCCTGGCTAGCACAGCCTGGTGACAGCTAGAATTCCCCTGGGTCCTAGATATTTCACAGCCTTTGTGGCTGAGAGAGAGTGAG
The DNA here is from genome assembly GCA_028646535.1 of Procyon lotor. Lineage (NCBI taxonomy): Eukaryota > Metazoa > Chordata > Mammalia > Carnivora > Procyonidae > Procyon > Procyon lotor. The sequence continues at coordinate 25,742,647 of CM053606.1, forward strand.
ATCACCAGCTTTGGACTCCTTCCCTCTCCCTTATTGGCTAAGAAGGACTTTTTTTTTTTTTTTTTAATTTCCAAAATAGAAATCTGTTATCTTTTTTCTCTTCCTGTTAATACATGATGGCTAAAAAAAAAAAAAAATTATACTGAGAGAGTGGAAGTTCCCCGGTAATTCCTCCCTTGAGCATTACCTGCAGGGGACCTTGTGTTTTTGTCCACCCTTCATTGACTTTCTTCTGGAGAAGAAGTGGGTTACAAGTACAGACTCTGGAGCTAGGCTGCCCGGGTTTTCACCCCCTCTCTATCACTTACCAGCTGTGTGACCATGGGCAAGTTACTTAACCTCTCTGTGTGTCAATTTCCTCATCTGTAAAATAAGGATGGTAATAACAGTACCTACATCAAAGGGCTATGCTGAGGAATAAAATGAGTTAGTATGCGCCAAGTGCTTAAAACAGATTTTGCTTTGGAGAATTACACAGCCCCAACTGTATACATTCTGGATGGAATTATCAGTCCAGGGTCCTGCTTTCCTGTGGACAGAGGTTGGGCATGAGTCTCAAGTAGGGCTAAAGGGACTCTCTACCCCCTGCCCAAGCTCATCTGAATCTGCAGTAAAGTGACCTAAGCATTCTAGATGGTTACCACTGGTTTATTCTAAGGCAGTGCTCTGGTGACTGTGCACTCATTCCTCCTATCTGAATCCCCAGGGGGTGACTCTGGTACACATCCTTTCAAGACCTAATTTTTCTGCTTTTCCTGTGGTTCTGTGAGATGCTCTACATCCCTCCCCCAAATTTCTATTCTTTTTTTCTTTTTCAGCTTTAGTTATCTAGAGGTGATTTCTGCTTGCTTGAGGAAAACATATGAGTTTGGCATATTTCTCTATCAGTATGACTCTTGGTTGCAAGTGACAGAGAATCCAGCCCACAATGTGTTAAGCAAAAAGAGGATGCAGGAAGAGAAAACCCAGGAGTAGATTGGACTTTGGGAATGGCTTGATGCAGGGGCTTAACCAGTGTGATTAATATCGGACCTTTTTTCAGGGCATGCTTTGCTCTTCTGTGTTGACCTCATTCTTGAGATCCACGTAAAGGCAAGGTATCAGCCAGCCACGCTGAGCTCAGAACCAGTCACTGAAAATGGGATGCAGTGCTTGGATTGGCCAGGGCTGACTCGTGTACCTACCCCTAGATAAGGTCAACTCTTCCCAAAGCTTGTGTCCCTAGAGTAGGGAAGGTGGGCGTTCTTACCAAGGACATCAGAAGTTCCTAAATTATAGAAACACATACAAGCTATACTATCAGGGTGCAAGCAGGAAACAGATGGCCCTCAAAGAGATGACTGAAGATAGGTCAGGGAAGGAACTATTTGCACAGTTATGGGCTGTGGGGAGAGAAATCCACAAGGTATCCTGAAGCCCTGGGGCTAGTGCCAGTGGAGAGCCTTTACGAACTCCAAGAATCAAGGGGCAAGGGGAGGGAGAAGAGCTGTTGTGGTAGGAAAGAGTCTTCTAGAAGGAGCTGTAGCCTTTGGTAAGGGAACACAGCACTGCCAACACTTGGTCCGGTGCGGAGAGACTGAGAGTGGATGGAATAAAGACCTTGACCTCCTACTCCCATGTCCCATAAGTCTCCTACTCATGTCTCCCATTGGCCAAACCCAACTGGAAGCTGGAGGGCAAAGAAGCCCCAACTGATGCAGTCCCCACAGAAACCTTGTGAGTGGAGAGAGTGGAGATGAGCAGAAACCAAACCTAATGTCTGCATACACAGGTTATGTATTTGTATGTAAAATATCTATCTATATATGTATCTAAGTGCATAGGCTTCCAAGTAAGACAGCCCTTGGATAAGGTTCTTGTTTTTTTTTTTTTTAAGATTCTATTTATTTATTTAGAGAGAGAGATCACACGTAGGTAGAGAGGCAGGTAGAGAGAGAGGGGGGAAGCAGGCTCCCTGCTGAGCAGAGAGCCCAATGTGGGGCTCAATTCCAGGACCCTGAGATCAAGACCGGAGCTGAAGGGAGAGGCTTTAACCCACTGAGCCACCCAGGCGCCCCTGGATAAGGTTCTTAACCTCTCTGCAATTTAGTTCCATAGTTGCAAACGGGAATAATAAAAAGAAGTACTTGTTTTGTGAGGATCCAATGAGGATAGAGCACTTAGTGAAGTGCCTGACATTCACATAAATATGCCAACCATGGCTGTGAATGTGCCATATTAATTGAGGCAAAGGTGAAGCTGCTATAACAGATAGACCCCAACCTACAATAACTCAAGTGCCATAGAAGTTAATTTTTCATTTACATACAGTCTAGAGTCACTTTCAGGTAGATGGGTGACCATCAGGTAGATGGGTGACTGTTCTTACGGGGATTTGGGACCGAGGTTCCATCTCCTGTGTGGTTCCACCATTCCTTGGGGTCTCCAACCAGTGGAAAGGGAAAGAGAGAGTGGAGGAGGCAGACGGTGAGGTGACCTAGAGATTTTGAATTGGAGGAAGACACTACCACCCCTAGGCTGGAGGGGCAAAGGGGAAGATGATACTAGCCAGAGCCCCTGCTCACTGCATGGCTAAGTCAAGTGGAGAGCCTATTGCCGCCATCATCAGAACCGCCACCATCAGAGCACCACTGCTGCTGTCTGCAGGAAGCCAGGAGCTCCCACTCTTGCTGATGCTAGTCTGGAAGTCTGAAGTCATTTGCTGCTGCTGTTGGACCCTAAAAGCCCAGCAACCAACACGTGGTTCCTCAGGCAGGGGAACAGGGGTTATGACCCACAGGAAGAGGCCCACCCCAACTCACTCTGGGCAGTCACATGATAACCTGTTTTTTCCTGTCTCCCTCCACCCTAAAACCCAGACCAGAGAAGCAATCACAAGGAAGGGAGTGAGCGTCTAAGAGCTCCCCGCCTGCCTCCAGCTGCTGGAGCCTTAAGTCTGCCCTTCATAAGGCAGGGCTGGGAAAGAGCTTTGAGTCAAATGTGAAATGGAAACTTCAATTGAATTGCCTGAATCAAAAGTGACTGAGATGAGGGGCTCAGGGTCGGAGTTGGGACGAGTGGCCCCGTAAAAGGAATCAACCCCCTTGATTCAAGCGCTGATCTCCTTAGGGACCTCCTTCTCCTGTCTGCCTTCGCCAATCCCAGGCACAGCTCTTCCCTCACCCTGGCCCTGGGATGTCAGCCACTGAGCCCAGGGAATGCCTGCCTGGTCCTTTGACCATCTACACGCACACACACCCCGGCACACCCGTCCAGTTCTGAAGACTTCCAAGGGCCTTTGGGAATACAGGAGCAGATCAAGGCATTCAGGGGCCAGCCTGGCCGTTAGATGGAGGAGACCCACCGGAGAGACCCTATAACGTCAGGCTGCTCTTGTGGAAAATGCCTCACTCAAGTTGGGCCAGTCAGACGTTGTTTCCTGGGAATTTGGAATTTTGAACAGAGAGGCACAGAAACCCCAGTGTCATTAGAGTAGAAGTACATCGATAGCAGTGCTCTAGGGAGAAAGTCGTCCGGTCTCCTATGGGAGGTTGGGGGGGCTCTAGGCCTGCCTTTCTGTGAATTGCCTTGGTTGTTCGACCCCGTCTTGGAATCCATGAGCTACTCCCTGCCTCATGGAATATTCGTCCTCTGCTCTCCTCACTCACCCCCCGCCCTCCTCCCCCAAACCTTTCCCCCCTTAAGTTAGCCAGAGCTGTTTTCTATGACTTTCAGTCAAATGATTGAATAAAGGCCATTTAAGGTCAGAGACAGGAGGTGCAGTGAGAGGCAGAGGCCAGCAGAGGACACTGTGGGCCCATTCTGAAGGGGCTTTTGAGTGGGCCCCAAAGGTTCTAGAGGCCTTTGAAGGGAAGTTGGGTGGAGGAGCCAGGCAATGGGGAGAAGACTTTTCCTTGCAGTATTTTACCCCAGCAAGTGTAGGGAGGGCACACAAGGAGATGGTGAGATGGAAAGTCAGGACCTTTGTTGCAATCGCATCCATATCATTTCACTCATGGTGTGACCTTTGGCAAGTCACGTCACTTCTTTGGTTTCCTCCTTTGTAAAACTGGGATAAGACCAGGACCTGCTTTACGAGGCTGTTGTGAAGATTAAATCCAACAATGCCTCTTAAGTTCTTAGCACATTGTCTGGCCAAGGGCGCCTGAGTGGCTCAGTCAGTTAAGCATCACATTCTTGGTTTCAGCTCAGGTCACGATCTCAGAGTTGTGAGATCCGAGCCCCAGGTTGAGCTCCATGCTGGGCGTAGAGCCTGCTTAAGATTTGTTCTCTCCCTCTCCCTTTGCCCCCCAACCCATGCTTATGTTCTCTCTCTCTCTAAAAAACAAAAACAAAACAAAACATTGGCAAATACACTATTAATACATTTTAGTTATTGTTATTACTCTCATTTCACTGAGCACATAATCAAAGGGTCAGAGAAAGAGCCAGAAAATTGCAAGGGACAAAAAAAAAAGTCACTGAACAGTGGTCACAGATTTCAGGTATTTCCAAAGAACAGGAATGTTAATCAGGAGGCCCTTGGTGCAGAGGAGGAAGAGGAGAAGGGATGAAAGGAAGATTTTGAGGGCAAAGGTTGATGGAATGATCTGGGAAAGGGAAATGGGGGCACTTTCTCCTTTGGGCTGAGAGGAAAGGAAATCAGGCAAACACTGGAGAAATTAGGGACAGATGTGGAGGTCAAGTCTTTGTGAAGCATACCACATGCTTAGCGGGGGTGGTGGGTGTGGCTGGGGAGGCTCAGCTTTCTCCATCTTCACCACCCTAGATCTTCTTTATCATGTGAGTCCTATGTCTGTCTTTTAGTTTTCACCATTCATCCACTGAATACATATTTATTGGATGCATATTAAGTATTAAGCTCTGGGGATATAAATATAAACGAGTCTATATTGGTCTGGGTTCTCAAGAGAAACAGAACGAACAGGAGATAATAGAGATGGATAGATGGATGGATGGATGGATGGATGGATGGATGGATGGATGGATGGATGGAGAGATAATAGATTATAGATAGTAACAAATGGCTTAGGCTGGGAAATCCCAAGATCTGCAGTCAACCAGCTGGGGACTCAGGAGAGCTGATGCTGTAAGTTCTAGACTTCATCCATCCCAAGGCAGGAGACCAGTGCCCTAACTTGGGGATGGTCAGACAGAGGTAGCAAATTCTCCCTCACATTTTGTTCTATTAGGGCCTGAATGGGTTGGATGCTGCCCACCCACATTGTGGAGGGCAGTCTGCTTTACGAATCCACAGGTCCAAATACTAATCTCATCCCCACTAATCTCACCCCCACAGGCACACACCAGAACAATGTCTGGGCACCCCATGGCCCCTTCATGTTGACGCGTGAAATTAACCATTATATAGACCAACATGGCAACTCCCCTCCTGCAGTTTATGGTCCGACAGGAGCAACAGACACAAAAAGTAAAACAATGAGTATGTAATTCTACACTGTCACAATATACTACTAGAGAAATGAACAGGGTCTGTGATCAAATAAGGGGGCACCAAACTGAATACAGATTGGAGGTTTAGGGGAGCATCTCCAAGAAGATGACATGTCAAGGATTGGCAGTGGCCAGCCAGGGGAAAGAAGAGGAAGAATGTTCTAGTAAGGAAGGGTGGTTCATCGCATGAGCTCAGAGAAGACCTCTGTAGCTGAAAGAGAAGGGAATTCGATGAGAGAAGACTATAGCCAGGAGTTGGGGTTTTATCCCAAGTGCCATCAGACTGTTTTGTAGCTTGTGGTGGGTTATGTGAGCTGCCTGAATCACATTGTTTGGGGTTACTCCGGCTTCTCGGGAGAGACTGGATTGGAGGGGGCTGCAAGTGGAGGTGGTTGGGCTGGAGTGGCTGAAGGCTGGGTCTTGGGCTAGAGCACCAGCAGCCTGATGGAGAGGGGGTGACAGATAAAACTTGGGATGAGGGTCTCTACCCCTGCTCCCATGGCCTCCCACACCAATACCATGGAAGGTGACTAGAAGCCTAATTCCCCATTCTGGATATTGGCAGCCTCTGGGTGCTAGGTTGGTAGGTGCTTGTGCTTTAGGGTGCTAGGGAAGGGAAACCCCAATGGTAGCCAACCCACGGAGAGGAAAGCATTAAACTTATTCCCTCTTCCCGGTAGACAATGGCTTAGCTAGACTGAATTCAGGGATCAATTCCAGATCTGAGTTCAAGCTCCTGCTCTCAAGTGAGCAGGTAGGAAGGGAAAGGGCAGGACTCAGGACAAGTCTGATTCCATCCCAGCTCTGCCCAATACTCCCTGGGACTTCCCCTTCACTGATTATTTGGTGTAAGCAAGATTGATAAATGGTCCTGGGCTCACAGCATTTGTGATCAGCATTGAGTGAGGCAATGCATGAAAAAATACCTAGCACGGTGTCAGGCACATAGCAGGGAGTCAACAAATGGAAGCTGCTTCCCCTTGCCCAGAGAAAGCTCTAGTTTCTGGCTGAGACTAGAGGGCCATCTGGGGGCAGGTCATATGATCTGGGCTGGCTCGGCAGCCTCGCTTATCCCCTATTTGCAGATGGAGCCCGGTTACATGGGGCTGGATAATCTCTCTCCAGATCTGGAAGGTGGAGAGGTAGCCAGACGCAAGAAAAGGCAGAGCTCGAAGTGACCCGGAGAACATCATATCGTCTCAAAATTGGAAACTCTGGGGTGACTCCTGGGAATCTACCTTCTCTGTACACTGAAGTTTGAGAACTACTGACTTGTCCATCTTATTTCTTTTGGATTCAGGAAGACTCGAGGCCAAAGGAGGAGAAGAAAAAGCAGTGTAGTGCATACGCTTGGGTGAGGAGCGCTGGATGAGAAGGAAAAGACCCCTGGAATGAATGAGATGTGCAAAGGGTGAGCACACAGGGCTTGACTGCATTAGGGAAATGTTCTTCCTGTTTAAAAAGAACAAACAAGGGGCACCTGGGTGGCTCAGTGGGTTAAGCCTCTGCCTTCGGCTCAGGTCACAATCTCAGCATCCTGGGATCAAGCCCCGCATCGGGCTCTCTGCTCAACAGGGAGCCTGCTTCCCCCTCTCCCTCTGCCTGCCTCTTTGCCTACTTGTGATCTCTTTCTCTCTGTCAAATAAATAAATGAAATCTTAAAAAAAAAAAAAAGGAACAAACAAAACACTTCTGTAATGTGAATTCTGAAAGGAGAATTTGCAAGTGGGGAGAGATTTCTAAGTAAATAACCCAGTTCTGCCCCACCTACACGCCATTGGGTACCTGCCATTACAACTGGGAGGGGCGAGAAAATATTGCCAATTGACATACTGGTCAGCAAAAGGTACATAGGGACCTCATTAAATTGTAAAGTTAATTATATATAAATATGAGGTATAGATTCATTAGTTCATTGGATACCCTCGTGAACATTGGTAAATGTCCTCCTAAAATAACCACCTCTGAGAAACACCCATGGTGCTCTCGGCTCCTCTGCCCACGTCTCCCACACCCAGTGCACATTGCCTTGCTCATTCTTTATAAAGCGCTCTGTGCTCTAGGGGAATCATCAGTTTATCTTTATCCTCAAATTACTCACGTGTTAGGGGCTCTAAATAGTTTACCCTTTTCATCGGCTTTAACTGCCGGTGCATTATACTTGTATAAGTAGTAGGTGGGCAGGGTTTTAACATCTTCTTGGAAGATCCAGAACTTACAGAAAAAATTTAAAGATGAACATCTAGGAGAAAGACAGTGGTGTTTGGATAAATGTTTCTTTTAAATATCAGAAAGAAAAGCCTTCTGGATCTAAGGGAGAAATATTCAAAAAGGTATTCACAATTGCTAATCATAGAAAAGTTGGATCAAAGCGTACCTCAGTTTTCTTAAAAGTTGAAGGTACTCAAGTTCTGTGGTGCTTGTACCATTCAGAATGGTGAGTCTGTTCGGCTGAAGTTCATGACTTGCATGAGTCGGGGTTACAACAGATAAGCAGAAACGGTATGAACAATATAGAAAAAGGCATTTGTGAAGGGATTAGAGTTTATGCAATCGTAGTGTTTCCTTAAGGGCATAGTTGGTGGGGGGGTGGCTTCTCTCTGTTGCTCAATGTCTGGGGCCTCAACTGGGAAAATCAGAGACTGAGGGCTAATGTCATCTGGAGCCATCTTCATGTGCACATCAGGGACTTGATGCTGGTGTCATTTAGGAACCTCAGCCCGGACTGTTGTGTAGACATGGGACTCAGCTCTGGCCAATGGAATATGAGTGGGAGTAGTACTATCTCTGCCATGCCTGGCTCATACAAACTTCCTGTATGGTCCTTTCTATTTTCCATCTCTCAGCTCAATGGGCAGGAGTTCAAAGACCTAAAAGAAGGGAAAACCCAAAGATGGAAGAAGTCTGGGTTTCCAAGGGACCATTTAGAGCAAAGCCCTCACTGCCCTGCCCCAGGCTGGGACATGAATGAGAAATAACTTGCTACTAAGCCATCTACAGTTAGGGGCTGTGTGTTACAGCAGCCGATGCTCATTACCTTGACTAATAACCATCTCTGGGGCGCCCGGGTGGCTCAGTGGGTTAAAGCCTCTGCCTTTGGCTCGGGTTATGATCTCAGGGTCTTGGGATCGAGCCCCACATAGGGCTCTCTGCTCAGCAGGGAGCCTGCTTCCCCCTCTTTCTCTGCCTAACTCTCTGCCTACTTGTAATCTCTCTCTCTGTGTCAAATAAATAAATAAAATATTTTAAAACTAATAACCATCTCTGCTCACTTACTGAAGTTACAAGCGACCAGAGGCTTTCATCTGGTGGGATCTGATGAGCAGTGAACATCCTGGGGGCCGTGCTCAGCATCGCACTGGGACAAGAGCCCTTTGTATAGTCACCGTGTCAAAGGTTCGTCTTGCAGCTCTGACCAGCGAACATGTGTTTGATGGAATTTTGATCATTTCATGTACCTCTTTCTGACTAATGGTCACAACTCATGAGTTCATTTGTTGGCGTTTTGTTAGGAAAAATTTTGTTAAGGAAAAGGGCAAACTCCATTGTCTTTCTATCACCAAGCTTATGAAAGAGCTCAGATCTGGATCCATCTCTTCTGCCCTCATGAACTTGGAGGACTGTTCATCTCCTACCTAAAAGCAGTCCAGGGTACAAATATCTTCCCCCTGACCGAATCCAATAGTATTTCTGCATTATTGTCCCTCTTAATCCCATCAACAATGCAGTTGAACAAATTCCTCCTTGAGACACTTTCTTCATTGGGCTCCTATAACAGACCTTTCCTATAACTTGCTGGCTTCAGCACAGCAGGCTCTCTGGTTGTATATCTAATTGACATCTCAAATCAAACAAGTCCAAATTAGAAACTCTTGACCAACCCCTCCAGATCCAGGCTACCTGCCCACATCCACACGTCAACCCTTAGCACAAAGCTTCACCTAGTGGTTCAGGCCAATCACCCAGGAATCATGCTTTTCTCCTCCTTCTCACACCCTCAAACTCTAATCAATCAATAAATCCTACCAAATCGAACTTCAAATGGTATGTACCAGGATCAATCAACTTCTTGCCATCTCTGCTTTTACTGCTATAGTTCCAACCACCATCATTTTGTGCCTGGATGATGGAATAGCCTCGGAATTGGTTTACTCTCCTCCACACTCGTTCCTACATCGTTTATTCTCCACAAAGAAACCAGAGTGATCTTTCAAAGACGAAAACTGTCCTTTCAGTTCCCCAAACATACCAAACACTTTCCCACCTCAGGGCCTTTGCATTTGTGGGTCTCTTTTCCTGGAACATCCTTCTCATTGAATGGCTATTTCTTGTCTTTTCTTTTTAAATTTTATTTACTTATTTGTCAGAGAGAAAGAGAGAGAGAGCACAAGCAGAGAGAGAGGCAGGCAGAAGGAGAAGCAGGCTCCCCACTGAGTAAGGAGCCCCATGTGGGGCTGGATCCCAGTACCCTGGGATCACAACCTGAGCCAAAGGCAGACGCTTAACGAACTGAGACCCTAGATGTCCCTGAATGGCTAGTTCTTATGCTTCGGATCCAAACCCATATGGCATATCCTTGGAGAGCACTTGTCATCCTGTATGAATTAGGTTCTCCCTCTCTTGCTGTTCTCTGTCATAGCACCCTGTTTATTTTTCAGTAGGATTCATAATTATATTTTTGTTTACCTGTTTATCCTGTTGAAATGTCGATCTCCATGAGATGATAATCTCCATAAGGGCATGTGCTATGGACTGAATTGTGTGTCCCCCCTACACCAAAATTCACAAGTTGCTCTAATCCCCAGTGTATTTGGAGATATGGTCTTGAGGAGGTTATTAAACTTAAATGAAGTCATGGGACGCCCAGGGTGGCTCAGCTGGTTAAGCGTCCAGCTCTTGGTGTCAGCTCAGGTCATGATCCCAGGGTCATGAGATTGAGCCCCGTGTTGGGCTCTGTGCTGAGTGTGGAGCCCTCTTAGGATTCTCTCTCTCCCTCTGCCCTTCCCCCACCACACACTTGCATGCGCGCTCTCTCTCTCTAAAAAAAAAAAGATTAAATGAAGTCATAAGGATGGGGTGTAAATCTAATAAGACTGATGGACTTAGAAGAGGAAGAGTTCTCTTTCCCTCCGCCTGCCTCCACCCCTCCTTTCCCCCCCACCTCCACCCGAGTCTGTGGTATTTTGTTATGGCCGCCCAAGCTAAGACAACAGCCTTGCAGAGTCTGCTTTGTCTCCACCTTTGCATCCCATGCATTTAGCACGGTGATGGGCACATAGGCACGCAAAAATTATTAGCTGAATAAAGGAATGAGCTCCACACAAGCTACTTGTCCCACCGTTTCAGCTACATATGACACCCCCCCCTGCCAGTCCTCAACTTCCCTAAATGTGAGGACATGTCACAGGAATTTATAGAGCAGATTTCCTTTCCCCTGCCCCTTTCCTGATTACTGGAAACATTACTGAGAGATGACCGTAGGCTTCCCACTTGTTAAGACACTTTATCCAGAACTTAACTAATCAAGATTGGCACATGAGATGAAACGTGTTGACCTTCCCGAGACTAACTGTAACCAGCTCCGGTGAGAAAATGAGGCCTGACCTGGCACGTGGGTGGCTGAAGACTCCTGGTTTTGGCTCGCGTCTCCCCTCAGGGTCCGGGGATGGAGCCCTGCATCAGGCTCCACTGAGGAGTGCGGAGTCTACCTGAGATTCTTGTCCCTTTCTCTCCCTCCCCCTCTGCTCCTCCCCTGGCTTGTGTTCCCCTGTGCGCTCGCTGGCGCTCTCTCTCTCTCTCTCTCTGAAATAAATAAATAATCAAACAAATACATAAATAAAGTCTTAAAAAAAAAACGAGGTCTGCCCACGTGGCCCTCACTCAGGGCTGGGTTCACGCGTAACCGGGTTTGGGGTTTGGCCCTGTTTTCTGTGAAAACCCCGACCCGCGGGGTGATGACCCCGTGCAGGGAACAGAGGGGAGCAGGTGTGGACGTCACCCGCCCGCCTTGGCCTGGAGCTTCCGTTCCGAGACCCCGCGGGGTCGCGCAGGGGTGCGGGCAGGGGGCCGTAGGGCGCCGCCCACGGAGAGGTGCAGAGAGGAGCACGCGGGCCCCAGTCCCAGGAAGAGCGCCGCCTGCCTCCCTTGTGCGGCCGCGGGCCCGGCGGCCCCAAGCTGCCAGCTGGGCATTGCCGCCCAAGCCCCCGGAGTCCAGGGGCGGACTCCCCACGGCCAGGTCCCTGAGAGGCATCCCCAACTAGCGTGTCTAAAGCCGAACTCCTCACCGCCACCTCCTCCCTGACGCCGTCCTCCCCAGCTCCTCCCGGTCTCGGAA